>JARWLC010000005.1:5622500-6217500 GCA_033318265.1 Phyllotis vaccarum
CCCATTAACTGGATGTTGTTCCTATTTAAGGGCCAACCCTGTACATATTGAATGGGTTGTAGGACTAAAGTATTGAGCACTATTGTTGGTTAGCTGTTATTTTGTTTTCTTCCAAGGACCTGCAAGATAGATTTCAAATTAATCCAGGTGATGCACGTCTATTTATAAATGGCCTTCTTGTTGACATGAACATTTATGATCCTTTTAGGTAAGTGTTAAATTACTACTCTAAATTGCGATTGGTATAATTTAGTATTTGTCAAAATACAAAGCCAAATGATTTAAAGATTAAACAAATATATCAAAACTGTACACATTTATGGCTGTAATTTGATATTTTGAGACATGTATATAATGATTAGCATTTCTGTCACCTCAAACATGATTTTCTTACATTTAGAACTTTAAAGTCTGCTCTCTTGTGTTTTGAAATGTAACTTGTTATCAACTGTAGTTCCCTAATTCTGCTGTGTAACATCTGATCTCCATCCTGTCTGTCCCTGTCCTGTGTACACAATGTTTCTTGGTATGTTCTTCCAGTCAGAGCTGGGAGACATCTTGGAGATCTGGTGACTAGTCCAATTTTAATTTCATTGTTCCAGACTGTTTAAATTTCATTTTGATTTAGGTTAATGTTTAACAGGACTGTTCTTTTTTAGGACTGAGCTGAGGAACTCTGGGACTTCTGTCCTTCAAAAAGGAACTGGAAACAGCATAAGATGTTTCCCCAGGATAAAGAAATTGACATAGACTTCAGTTGTTTGTGTCTGTCAGTTATAATTCTGGGTGCCATGAAGCTTCTTAGGGCAAGCAGAATTGTAACCACTGTTACTAATTCTGAGGTAGAATTAGGAAGTCCTTTGATACAGTGGCCACTCAACCTGTAAGCTGAAACCATAGGTCAGGCAGAAGAGAAGTAGAGCAGAAGTCTTGTTCTTACAGAGAAGCATAGCACTGCTTTTAAGGTTGGTGCCTGGACCATAAGGTAATCTCATAAGTAGAGTCCTTTAATTCAGCCATTAAATTTTAATTCAAAGAATATGCTGCTGTCGAACTGAAATTTACAAATTTGTAAAAAACGTTTCAGGTACATTTTATTAACAGTTTGCAAGCATGGGAAAATGCAGATCCCTTCCCGCCCCACCCATCTACCCACCCTGTGGGGAATATATTTGATAGTCCATTTATGTCCATCTTGTAGTTTTACTTTAAATATGACTTTTCTCTATGATAGCTAAACTCTTGGACCTAATAACATAAGATGTAGAGAATAAATGCCATGTATAGAATGTAGAAAGTCTCAGACCTTGGTCTAAATTTAAGAGGGACAAAAATTATATCTATGCCCAGGAATAGTGGAAACCTTTAAAGGAACAGTCAGATGGTTATGCATATTTTAGAGGGTTTCCTATGATAGTGTCTGGAAAAGCTCCAGAGTAGAAACGTTTTCATGTGTGATTTAGAAAGGCTGTAAGTTCTTCAAGGAATTTCAGACCTTAACTCTTCCTTATAATTAGTGATCTATGGGAAGAATGTCATAGTTTTGTTTCTCTATGATGTGATTACAAGTTGTAGCTACCATGATTCACCTAAAGCAATGCAGAAAGTGTGTGGAGAATTGGGGACTTTTAAGGTCGACACAAAGAGGTTGTAAGAAAACACAGGATGCACAGTAAAGTCAGTGGGAAGTGGTGGATGAACAGGAAGGAAGGAAAGAGAGGACAGCGCCCTTACAGAGACGTGCAAAGGGAGAGTGTCTTCATCAACATAGTTTTCTACTTGAAAATGAGGAATTACTATGGCGCAATAGTTTTTGCTTATCTTTCTTTGCTCATGTTTGTAGAACTTTTTAAAATATATTTTAAGTGAGAAAGAATTTCATCACTTTCCTTTGTCTCCTCCCTGCAGCCTCTCCAGGCATCTCCCTCAGCAGCTCCCTCACACCCGCCTCAAGCCAATAGACTCCTTTTCTTTGATTGTTTCATGTATCTGCAGGTGTATGTCGCACAGCATGTCAATACAACCTGCATTGTGTAACTGATAATGGAGAGGAGCTAGTTAACCTTCTCTCAGCAATAATTAATTTCCCATAGATTTTTGTCTGTAGGTGGAACCCTGTAAAATTTTACCCTTACACCTTAAATGTCCATTGGATTTCCCATTGTTGTAGTATTGTTTACACAGACATGTCTGCGAGAGACTGTTTCACAGCAGACTTCCCTGCATTCTGGCCCAAGTCTTTCTGCCTTTCCTTTCAAGATACTCCATGATCTATAGATGCAGGAGCTGTGATGTCTGTAGACTTATCTTTTGGGACTGGGCTCCCACAATCCACTGATCCCTGCATTATGTCCAGTGTGGATTTTTGTGATGTTCTCCATTTTTTCTTTGTTAGGTGGCTCTTAGGTGTTGCAGCTGAGTAGGCCTGTGTAATTGCTCACCTCCACTAGCAACTTCAAAGTATTTTTTGGCACATGGAAGCCAAGACCTCAGGAAAGAGGCTCTCAGGTCGTATTAGGCTTGAATCATCTGGGTGGTGTGCCCCAGGCATGTGTGGTGTCTTCAGTAGTAGGCCCACCCTCGGCCTCTAAAAGGCAACCAAGGCTACCTCAGTAAGCTATATTGTTTTGACAGTCACTTGGACTGTCCTGACCAACTGTTTGAAAGAAGGTTTCTCATGCTTGGTACTGGAGTTTTTGTTAGTCTGTGGCTGTTGGAGATTCTTGCATATCTTAGTGTCATCTGGTTTAATTTTGATATTATATGCCTACAGGCATTGAATCTCTGGAGTCACAAACTATCACAGCACCGCACTTTGTGGTTTTAAAGTAACATCACTCTGGAATTAGTTTCTTAGCAGCATTTATTCCATAGACTTCAAATTCTAGATAGGCAAATTCTTTTATCTTGTTTATCAACCCCTGAACCTTCATCATGTAATAGTACTTATAACACGGAACTCAAATATTTGTTGAACTTAATTTTAACATTGTATTGATTTCAAAATGTTAAAATTAAATTTAAAATATTTAAATTATTTAAATAAGTTTTATGTGTTAATGTTGATCTGTCTTTCACACTCACGCATTCACGTGTGCATGTACACATGAGAATATGTACATAAACAAATGAAAAAATGTAAAACTTTAGGTTTCCTAAAAGTTTTGACAAACCAAAATAATTATTTCTTTTTTGCACATGAAGTATTTTAGATATGCTGAAATCAGAAGGAAAACTGATGAGTGGCCTTAAAAATCTTGGGCTCAGTGAAGAAGATATAAGCAAATTTTTAAATTTAAATTTACCCGTTTGGAACTATGACTACGTTTTGGATATTCGGCATTCTTCAATAGTAGTAAGTGTTCATGGTGTTCCTTCTAAAATCTTTGGCATTTTTAAGCATTTTAAACATTGAATTTTTTAGCATAAAACTATATATTTATATTTTTTAGAATACACGAGTTTTTTTGAATGAGTACTCAGAAGAGAGAACCAAAACATGGACCCATTCTCTCATCACTGAGTAGCTCATCTAAGAATAATTTCTCTATTAATAATCTTGTTCAGTTCAAAGACAGAAAATCCTGTGAACAGGAGTGTGATAAAGCACCAAATAATTATGAACTGGGGATGTAAGATGCTGCCTAAACCTGATAGGAATCGTGCCTAGGCAGCTAACAGTGGGCTCCTAACTTCACATCTGTGTGCTGCAGCAGGGTGCTTAAGGAATCTGCTTGCACCTTCTTTGTTGAAGGCACACGTAGTTCTTTAAAGAATCTGTTGTAAAGACTGTTCCTGCCCTTTAGTTCTCAGAAGAGGTGTTTTCAGTGATCTCATCATTCACGCTTTTGCTGCGTTCTTTGGTTAATTTCTTCTCTCTTTTCCAAGTTTAGCTGAAACAATCCTCTCTGAAAGGTTTCCCGAACACTCTAGAGTTTGTGGTTCTTAGTAAACCTTCCTCAGTTTAATTCTTTAATAGGATTCAAAAGACCCAGGAGTTGGGGCAGTCATTCCCACAGCACTAAGTAGGCTGTGTTGCTTTACATGCCTTTACGCACGCCCCATATCAGGATACATTCCTAGGTGGTGGAATGTTTCCATAGTGAAAATGTAATCTGGTCATTGTTTGTTTCTGTATCTATTAAGATTATTATAATTTCCCCTATAACGATAAGATGTTCTACATAGATTTTCATATGTTGAAATAATGGAGTAATTGTACTTGATCACAATAGATAGTTTTTGAACTACTAAATATGAATTTATTTTCTGAATATTGTGTTGGTGTCTGTGTTCTTAAGGGTTATTGATCAGTTGCTTTGCTTCAGTTGTATGGTGTGTAGCTGTGACTTAATTTACAGCTTTGGCATGTTAGTCTTCTTTCTGTCTTCCTGTCAGCCCCAGTGACTTGTATCAGGTTTGTTATCCACCGGCTCTGTCTCTCTGTGTGCTGTCTCTCTGTGTGCTGTCTCTCTGTGTGCTGTCTCTCTGTCTGTTCTTGCTCCCTCTTCCTTTGTATGGATCTTCACTGTTGTCGCCTCTCTTGCTTGTACATTATTCTGCTTTTCTTCCCCCACTTTCTTAGGGCGAAAGTCAGATAACTGACCTGAGATCGTCCCTTTGTAATGTAGGTTCAGGTAGCTGTAAATAATCCTCAGTTTTGCTGTCAGAGTCTTCTAGATGACCTTGTGATATTTTTGACAGATTGGTTATTTAAGACTATGCTGTTTATAGTCTCTATATATTTATGATGTTTCTGAAATTTTCTTGCTAATTTTAAATTCAGTCCATTATGAAATTGTGTGGTTTGTTCCATTTCAATTTTGTAAATTTATTGGGACTTCTTTTTTGCATTTGATATCATGTATCCTGTAGAATGCTTCATATGTATTTGAGAAGAATGTATATTCTGATAGTGTTGGATAAAAGATTCTTGTAGTTGATTTATAAAATTATTCAAACCTTAACTTTGCTACTTGTTCTGACTACTATTAAAAGTGAGACAGTTATGTCTTTATCTATAAGTCTGCTAAGAAGTGAAGAAAGAATAAACTCCTACAAGGAGAAGGCTTCTGCACTCTTGTCAGAGGCTGTGAACATGTGAAAAGTTGGAGGACTCTTGGCCAGAACTTTTCTACCTTTATCTTAGCATCTACTGGCTTCTTAGAATTTCCAAGTGCGTTAGAAATGAGAACAGCCTTTTCCTGTCTTTCCTGGGTATGTGCAAATTTCAGTGCTTATAGTTTTCAGGATCCAAGGGAAAGGCTCAGGACTTCTCATTATGTAGATGAAGCTCATGCTCTTCCCTCTGCCCCTTAATGCTGAGATTACAGGCAGCTACCACGGTACCCTCCCTAAATAGTTACAGTTGGGGGGTGGGGTGGAGAGTTTTGTTGTTTTTGATTCTGGTTTAATATGAGCCAGAATCTGACTTTAAACTTTTAACTCAGAGTTAAAGTTTGGCTGATAACTCAAATGCCAGGGACACCCTTGTGTCTGTGGAGCCTTGGCCTGGCTTTGTCAGTGTTCTCTCTTCACTGTCTCCAGTGAGAGTCCATGGTGTTTAGCACCTAAATTCTACTCTGAAATCTGCCCTCGGTGTTGTTGGAACTATGGTATCTCTTTTCTTCTGAGTCTTTTGGGAGTATATTATAGTTGGATTTCCTTTGGACTGCCAGCTCCCAAATGATAACATGGGAACTTTTTATTAATTATGAAAGTTTGGCTTTGGCTTAGGCATTTTCCCAACTAGCTTTTCATACTTAAATTAACTGTTTATATAAATCTACTGTCTACCACATGGTCCATTACCTCTTCTGAGTACAGTCTGTCCAACTTCCTCCACATCTGGCTGGTGAATGCTCTGCCTGTCAGCAAGTCCCGCTTATCCTCTCCTGCCCAGCTGTTGGCCATTTAGCATTTTATTTGACCAGTGAGAAGATGCCTTAAGCAGTTGAGGTAAAACAGACAGCACATCTTCCCACAGTGTGACCAAGTGTCTGAAACAGCGTCTTTCCCGATCATTATGGCTCTCTTCCTCTACGTTTGGAAATGTCTTCAGGGATTTCCTTTTATCCCTGCTTTTCTCAAGGATTTTCTCTAATGTTTGTTACCCTACTCCACATCCTCACAGTGGTCTGTGTGTTTTCTTCAGCTTGTCTGGCAGTTTCAGGAGGGATTGTTAGTATAAGTACCCAAGGAAGTCTATGACTGTGGAAAGGGGGCTGGAGAGATGGCTCAGTGGTTAAGAGTGGTTTTACAGAGGACCTACGTTCACTTCTCAGCTCCTGCCTCAGATAGTTTATAAGCACTTGTAGCTTGTATCTTCAGGCCCAGGCAGATCTGTGTGGCTCCTCTGGCCTCAGCAGGCATCTACATGCAGGAGCACATACCTACCCAACCATTACACAACAACCAATACACATAACCAGAAGTATAATTGACACATGGGATAAATTCTTTACTTAATTGGCTTTTATATCAGAAATATAGAGAAATCTGTTTATGTTTTCACCTCAAATTTTAAAAAATCTGAATTTGAAAGTGATAAAATACTATCTTAATGTAGCTGTAACAGGATTCTGGATTCTTTTCTAGTGGATTAATGACTTAGAAAATGATGGTTTGTATAGTACTTGGCCTACAAGTTGCTGGGAACTTCTAAAACCAGTATTACATGGGACAGTTCCATCCATAAGACGTAATTTTCATAATTTGGTGAGTATTATATTTTACATGTTAAATCTTCTTGTAGTTGACTAGTAGACATATTAAGTGTAAGGAAGTGCTTGCCTGACACGCCAGGCTGGAGGTGACCATCTGAGGAGGTGGTTAGAAGCCAGGATTTTCACTTACTTTGTTGATTATTATTCATCTCTCATGTCGTTGTATAACAATGATATTTGTACATTACCTCAAATGAATTTATAACTTTGTGCTATATTTTAAAGTTCAGTAGTCAGAAAAATAGATATGTACAATTTTTCATAACTGTTCATTGGCTCATTACTGCAATGCTAAATATTTAAACAACCTTTTTGAATTTCAAATTATTAGAGAGACACTAAGACTGCAGTGCCTGTTTGTTTTTTGTATAGGAAGTCTATGAATTTCCTGTAAGACTCTTTAGGAAGCAGCCGTATTTATGCTATCCTTTTTAATTTTCACAGAAGTGCCAGTGAACATGTGAGATGAGATCTTTCACTTAGTAGAAAATATTTCTTCATATTGTGGATCCACAAAGAATATCTTTACTCCTTTTAAGATTCCATTCCATGCATAATTATATTTAATATTTAACTATAATAAATCTTCATAAATTGTAAAATTCTTGTCTATTAATAGTAGAAAATTTTGAAATCTTCCATCTTGAATTTCATGACTTACGTTATAGAAATTGGACCATTTAAATTTCCATGTCTTATAATAGTGACTATGTTCCCATGTCTTATAACAGTGACTATGTTCCCATGTCTTATAACAGTGACTATGTTCCCATGTCTTATAATAGTGACTATGTTCCCATGTCTTATAACAGTGACTATGTTCCCATGTCTTATAACAGTGACTATGTTCCCATGTCTTATAACAGTGACTATATTTCCATGTCTTATAACAGTGACTATGTTCCCATGTCTTATAACAGTGACTATATTCCCATGTCTTATAACAGTGACTATGTTCCCATGTCTTATAACAGTGACTATGTTCCCATGTCTTATAATAGTGACTATGTTCCCATGTCTTATAACAGTGACTATGTTCCCATGTCTTATAACAGTGACTATGTTCCCATGTCTTATAACAGTGATTATATTCTTTCTTCTAGGTTCTGTTTATTGATCCTGCTCAAGAATACACCTTGGACTTTATAAATTTGGCAGAATATTTTTATAATGATGAAATTCCTCTTAGGTATGTGTAAACCAATGTTAGTAAAGTAGATGTAAGGCTGCTTGTGACATGTGCAGAGATGACGGATGGGCAGGGCAGTCGTGTACAGAGACGATGGATGGGCAGGGCAGTCGTGTACAGAGACGATGGATGGGCAGGGCAGTCGTGTACAGAGACGATGGATGGGAAGGGCAGTCGTGTACAGAGACGATGGATGGGCAGAGCAGTCATGTACAGAGACGATGGATGGGAAGGGCAGTCATGTACAGAGACGATGGATGGGAAGGGCAGTCATGTACAGAGATGATGGATGGGCAGGGCAGTCATGTACAGAGATGATGGATGGGCAGGGAAGTCGTGTACAGAGACGATGGATGGGCAGGGCAGTCGTGTACAGAGACGATGGATGGGAAGGGCAGTCATGTACAGAGATGATGGATGGGCAGGGCAGTCGTGTACAGAGACGATGGATGGGCAGGGCAGTCGTGTACAGAGACGATGGATGGGAAGGGCAGTCGTGTACAGAGACGATGGATGGGCAGAGCAGTCATGTACAGAGACGATGGATGGGAAGGGCAGTCATGTACAGAGACGATGGATGGGAAGGGCAGTCATGTACAGAGATGATGGATGGGCAGGGCAGTCGTGTACAGAGATGATGGATGGGCAGGGCAGTCGTGTACAGAGACGATGGATGGGAAGGGCAGTCATGTACAGAGATGATGGATGGGCAGGGCAGTCGTGTACAGAGACGATGGATGGGAAGGGCAGTCGTGTACAGAGACGATGGATGGGCAGGGCAGTCATGTACAGAGACGATGGATGGGCAGGGCAGTCGTGTACAGAGACGATGGATGGGCAGGGCAGTCATGTACAGAGACGATGGATGGGCAGGGCAGTCGTGTACAGAGACGATGGATGGGCAGGGCAGTCGTGTACAGAGACGATGGATGGGCAGGGCAGTCGTGTACAGAGACGATGGATGGGCAGGGCAGTCATGTACAGAGACGATGGATGGGCAGGGCAGTCATGTACAGAGATGATGGATGGGCAGGGCAGTCATGTACAGAGATGATGGATGGGCAGGGCAGTCATGTACAGAGATGATGGATGGGCAGGGCAGTCGTGTACAGAGACGATGGATGGGCAGGGCAGTCGTGTACAGAGACGATGGATGGGCAGGGCAGTCATGTACAGAGACGATGGATGGGCAGGGCAGTCATGTACAGAGATGATGGATGGGCAGGGCAGTCATGTACAGAGATGATGGATGGGCAGGGCAGTCGTGTACAGAGATGATGGATGGGCAGGGCAGTCGTGTACAGAGACGATGGATGGGCAGGGCAGTCATGTACAGAGACGATGGATGGGAAGGGCAGTCATGTACAGAGATGATGGATGGGCAGGGCAGTCGTGTACAGAGACGATGGATGGGAAGGGCAGTCGTGTACAGAGACGATGGATGGGAAGGGCAGTCATGTGCAGAGATGATGGATGGGCAGGGCAGTCGTGTACAGAGACGATGGATGGGCAGGGCAGTCGTGTACAGAGATGATGGATGGGCAGGGCAGTAGTGTACAGAGATGATGGATGGGCAGGGCAGTCGTGTACAGAGACGATGGATAGGCATGACAGTCATTGTCTGGCACCGGGAACATGGTGCAGGTTACGCCCTACTCCTTTATGGCAGACCCCACTAACCAACTCTCATCAGTGCTCTTATGTATCTGTTGGCTTTCTGGAGGTGTAGTATGGTCAGTGGAAATTGATTAGTACCACTAGAGTACATTTGACATTCTGCAGGACTGTAGTAGCTGTGAGGATTTGGGTAACTGGGCATTGTAATCAAACTATACAAATAATATCTAATATGTTTCCACCATGTAGATGCTACAGTGTAATATTGTGTAGTGATTTATTGTTGTGCAAGAGGTAGTTGTAACATTACTTATTCATCCTCTTTCCCCAGAATTGGCTTTGTGTTCATTCTTAATGTGGATAATGAAGCTGATGGGACAACAGATGCTGGACTTGCTCTTTGGCGAGCTTTCAATTATATTGAAGAAAAATATGATGTATCAGAAGCATTTATCTCCATGATACATGTCAGTTTATGACTAGATAAAGTTTTCTGAATAAGTAATTTTCCTATATAATTATATTTATTATTATGTCATTTTAAATATATGAAAATGTTCCTGGAAGTTAGTTCAGATAAATTTGACTCCCCAACAGGGAAATATATGCTATTGTCCCAATTGTATAAGGAAGCAGTTGGCCTCTACCAGAGTATATCAATTTATTTAGGCTAATCTACCCTCGTAAGAAATTTAAATTGAGTATATATGAACTTAGAGAAAATATAAAAGAAAAATTTTTGAGGATTTCTGAGCTATGCTTTGAATAAAGTCATTAGCAATGATTAAGGATACTCTAAAGCATTGGTTCGATGTGGTGGAATTCAGGTGTTAGCTGGCAGGCTTAGAGGTCGGTCTCAAGTTCTGGGAGCCTGAACGGGGCGTGGACAAACCCATTAAAAAGCTGCCAAGACCCTAAGCTCCCCTGTTTGTTCCTGTTTTCTCAGAGAGAAGATCAAACCAGCCACTATAAAACATTTCGACTCTCCAAAAATTGTCTTAAAGTTTGATTTATATGAATAAGTGTTTATATACTCCTTAATAAATATTAATCCTTTATATATTACAAATAAAAATTACTACAATAACTGAGGCCCACATAACTTTATTCTCTATACTAACCAAACAATAGGCCATGAGCCACAGACTTTTATATTGATATAAATTTAAATTTATTAATACAAATTTAAAGTCAATTTTTATATTATATATATTTTTCTACTCTTGTTTAATATGTAATATTTATATAACATTTAAAATTATAATATATAATTTAAAAATACAAACTAATCACCTATAATAACCAAACTTATAATCATGTTAATTAAATTTTTAAATATACAAAAATATTTTTAATTAAATAAATAATCTTCAAACACTTCTAAAACCTACAAAATATAACATTTGAAATATTTTAAAAACTTAAACTTTTCTAAACAATAAAACAAGTCTACTCCTAACAACACCAATCTACTTCAAGAAAAAATAGACATCAAAAAACTACACATAAAATTACTTTCTTTATGACAATTAGCCACTAAATAAAACCTATTCTTATATTAATTAGTTAACAATATTTAAACTAAACATACAAGTTCCATAAAAAATAACCTCTAAACTTCAACAAAACAAGCCAATACAGTCCTTCAAATTCCTACTTTACAAAAAAAAAACCAAAAACTGTCATTCTTCAACACTCAAAAAACAACCAGCTAACAAACTATACCAAAATGAACAATACAATCATTCAAATTTCCAACTTCACTAAAAAACACACTGAAAAATCTAAGCCTATAGACTAAAAGAAAATACGCCAACTTTACTTTTAAAAACTTTTGATAACTGTCCAAACAAACAAATGTCATCTCTATCATTTCAAAATTTTAAAGGTTACTTATACTTCCTATTTACTTAAATAATATCATATCTTCCTATAATCTTTAATATAATTAAAAATTAAATAATTATAATTATTCTCCATTTAAAAAATATATTGAATATAAAACTTTAAATTCACAAAAATAAAATAAATAAAATATTTTCTTTAATTTTATTAAATGCAAATAAACTAAATATTATAATTCTTAATAACTTTTTATATAATTTTACTGTGTTAAAATTAAAACTTCCTTCTTAATTAAACAAAAAATATAAAATTATCTTTTTTATACTATAAAATAAAAAACTGTTTTAACCATAGTGAACACCATAGAAAATAAACAAAAAAATCAACCTAACTACCCAAAAAAACAACATATAAAAAAACACAAACCATATAGTAAAACAAATTAAATTAAAATACAAAAACTAACAATACACCTACCATAAGTCAAATAATATAAAATTAATATAAATAGCTAAATCATTTTTTAAAAATCCCACAAACTAATCCAAACCAAAACCCTATTATAGATGGCACCCAACGTGGGGCATCTTCCTAATGCCATGACCCTTTAACTGAAATTTTGCTACTGTTATAAATCATACTGTAAATTTCTAATATTCAGGATCTCTGACATTAGACCCACAAAGGGTTACAGTCCCCAGGCTGAGCACACATTTAATAGATACTTCCTAAACAGTTTCAAAGGTTGAGATCACAGTGTGACAGTAAGTCATCTGTTTGAAAGAAGAGTCTGGAAAGATAGTATAAAGAGCAGTCAGATTGCTAAGAGCCCAGTTGAGATAATATAACAAATGAGAGTGTTTTTGAATAGAGTTTTAAGTCACTTAGTCTGTAGACTGGCTGGCGTAGCCTTGCTTTTATGCTGCTTTGTACTAGCATTGTTGCTGTCTCAGAGTCTGTAGTAGCTGATGCAAGTGATGGCTAATTATCCCATTAGGGAAACAACTATGTAATATGTGTCAACAGTATATCTATCTTAATTTTACCAATTTGGTGGTTGCTTTAAGGATTTACTTGATCAGATTCATGTGGACATTTTTTAATATCATCTATATTGTTGTAAAAGGGTTCATATGCACTAAAATGTGAAACAAGGCTTATACGGAGTCTGGAAATACAAAGAAAAGTCACAAATTGCTAAGAACTTTATTTTTTAAAATCCATATTATTAAAACATGACTGAGAAAGTAAGCATCCTACCAATACTGAACCCATTATCTTGTCATTTTATATTATAAATTAATGTGTCTATCATAGTTTGTGTCCATCACTTATATTTGAATTGTCTACAATAACTCATATATTTAGAATAATGCTATAATTTTAAAAAAACACATTACACTTAAAAACAGGTGCTTCGTGCTTAGAGCTACATCTGAATCATAAAACAAGATTCGTAAAAAAATAACTATATATTTATTAAAGTAATTTGAATTTAAATATATTTAATCATATTCTTTCCCTCCCGAATTCCGTCCAGATCCTTTCCCCCTCCCTACCCTCCCAACTTTTAGTTCTTTCTCAAGAACTCTACAGTCATGTCTCATTAATGGAAGGCATGAGCACTGGAGAGAAAGCTACATGGGTAAAGTGTTTGCTGCATGTGTCAGAGGATGAGACACCCACAAAGACACTATGTCTGTCAGTGACAATCTGTAACCCTATTACTTATGACAGGGCTGTGACAAGAAGGTCTCAGGGGCTCGCTGACCAGTCAGTCAGCCTGGCCACAGAGTGAGCTCTGAGTTCACTGTGGAGAACAAACGGAAGATATTCTAAGTTAATTTCTGGCCTCCACATATGCACACACCAGCAAGTCCAGCACACAGATACATGCACGTACCACACACCACTTTTAAAAATGAGAGATGAGAAAAAATGAGAGATCTGCAGGTTAGCTTAGAACATTTGAGAAAAGAAAAGATCAGAGGCCATCTAGAGTGAGGCATTTACTGAAGATAGTGTATGTGAAGTGATCTGTTTACCTGTATTAATGTGCATATTTAGTACCCTTACCACTAAACCACAGGGGCAGGCAATTATAGCTTGCCTTTAGTTTAGCTTGTATCCTGTGTGCCTGTTTTTGAGTGCTAGGGAAGCAGAGGCACGAGTTCTAGGTCAGCTGTGGCTACATGTGAACGTGAGGCCAACCCTGGGCTACATTTGACCCTGTTTCAAAATCAACAAAATAAAAGAATTTATAAAGCATGTTCTTTATTATTTTGCAACTATAGTTATATTCTTAGAGAATGGAAACAAACCGCTGTAAGAAGAATTATGCTTTTGTTCCACAGATGTACCAAAAAGTGAAAGGTCATGGTGTACTCACTGTGGATAATGTGAAGAATATTCTTCAAAATAAATTCCCTTCTGCTGACATTTTGGATATTTTGGGAACCCATTCTAAATATGACAGAAAAATAACGGTAAGATTGGATTGTATGAAGGGAACTGCCAGGCAGTGACCCCAGAGGACTGTCTGCCGATGTGGAATCTAAGCTATGGGGCTCACAGCTACAGAGCACTACCGGCGAGTCCTGGGAGGCGGGGAGGACGGGGAATATTAGCAAAGGATACGACATTACAGTTAGACCAGAAGAATAAGGTTAAAAGGTCTGTTAAACATGAAGGTAAATGTAATCCCAACATATTTCATACTTGAAGTGACTAATGAAATGTTTTGAGGTCTCTCAAATGTAGGTCTCCACAAAAATGTAAATGGAAGATAGTTTCAGCCTTTCTTTTTAAATTTATCTTTTATGTACGAGTGTTCTGTCTGCATGTATGCCTGCAGGCCAGAAGAGGGAATCAGATCCCACTATCGATGGTTGTGACCTATCATGTGGTTGCTGGGAATTGAACTCAGGACCTCTGGAAGAGCAGCTAATGTTCTTAACTGCTGAGCCATCTCCCCAGCCGCAATTTCAGCTTCTCATATCCAGTATTGAGTCTGTGTGAAGTGATACATTGAAAATATGTGACTGTAGGTCAGAAGAGACATATAAAGTACAGAATTATGTTACTTTTATCTTTGGTAATTAGTGTTTTGGAATATATAAATTGCTTTGCAGACTGTACAGGAAAGGAAGGCCTATTTCCAGCAGGGAAATCTTTTTAAAATCAATACACATGGACTCAGGGCTGGGAGACGGCTTAGTTGCCAACGTGTTTGCTCAACAAATGTGAGGACCTAAGTTCAGATCCCCTAACCTCATATTAAGAAATGAAAAAGCTAAGAATGTAGGCACATGCCTGGGAGCTGTGTGACATGCAGATTCCTGGTGTCTATTGGCTAACCAGCCAGTCCAGCCAAATTGATGAGCTTCAGGCTCAATAAGAGACCTTGTCTCAAATTGTTTTTTCAAAACAGGTGGAAGGTGACTAAGATAATATGCCCAGCATTATCGTCTGATCTCTACCCATGCACCTGTGTTCGCACATGTATCCATAACACACCAACACTCACGTGTGGTGTGCACACATAGATATACCCAACACAGACACCAATAAGAGGATCTCCTATAGTCTCCATGAGCTTGCAGACCACCTCTGTTGGGGTGTGGTTGGCATCCTAAACTTTTGTTTTTCTTTGCATTCTCCAAAACAGTCATCAGACTGTGTCAGTTCAGCCTGTCCTTCCCACTGCTATCCTCTGGTTCTCGTGTGGTTTCCCAGTCAAGCTCATTGCTTCCAGTGTTGCTGCTGTGCTCTCTGTAAAGAAGTAGTATGACCATACATTTGACTTTGAACTATTAAAATAGTAGCTCATGTCACTGGTACCTACGGGAAATTTATTCACACTATAAATTCATTTAACTTATATGTTATTTATATGCATTCATCAGTATTTAATATGGCAAGAGCCCATAGTACTCTTTAGTGCAGACATACAGTACTGTGGTTAAGAGCTCAGACTCGATCCAACAGATCTGGATAAAGTTAGAGTTGATGGTAGTATAACTTCCTCTGCATCTGGCCCATTATATGCAGAATGGTAGAATGAATAATGCTACCATTGAATAGCCTTCTCTGAACTTCCAAGTACTTTGGAATCCAAAAGCATTCAATCATGATTCAGCATTTAGATCTTAAATAAAAATTATGGTAGTCTATTCTAAATCTCAACACCTGTGGTCCTGCATCAGAAAAGGAGCACTTACCTTGTACTCAGCCCCTTAGACTCCGTGTGGAATGCTGGTTCTAATGCTAACCCTAACAATTATTATTGAATGATGCATGAATGATTATGAGTGATGCAGGAGCCCTGAGGATCTGTGGGATCTGACTTTTGACGAAATCTCTGACCGCAGAGCAGACGCACCATATGTGTCATGGCCTATGAGTTACACCCTGTGTTGCCACCACCTAAGTGCCGTACTCTCCCTCCCTTCCAGCTCTTGCTGCTGTCCTCCCTGGGACTGCCTTTCTCCATCTTGTCTCCCTGCAAAATTTTTATTCATCCTTTAAGGCTTTCAGTGTCATTGATTAACAGGATCCTTTACTTATCCTCTTCATGCTCACACTTGTTAAATGATCCTTTTGTGGACCCCCTTGGAACCTTGCTTTAATTTGTAAGTATTTGGTGAAGTTCCTGAGGAACAACATTTGGTTATATTTTCAGCATGGGTAATATAATTCTCAGGAATTGAGCCAAGATGTGTTTATTAAAGAAATAAATAATAAAGTAGTTTGTGCTATAGATAAATTTTTTAGTTTTAAGTAAACACCATATTGAAATCAAGGATAAGCAGTACTATCACTGGTTGCTTTTATAAATAACTTTTGGGACAACAAAAAAAAATATGCTCATAAATTGTCTATGAGTATCCTGCTACCAAGAGAGTCCATTGCAGCAGGATAAAATGTTGACAAAGCTGAAATACTCACAAGCTGTCCCTGGACAGAAGAAACTTTGTAGTTCTTGCTCTGTGTTGGTACTTAGCTCTCATTTGCATGCACAAATTTTTCCTATGACATAAAGCTATACAAATTTTGTGTTCTCACATTTATTTTTCAAATAGGTATATTTTATTTAACACTTGGTATTTTTAATAACTAGGCGGGAGCAAGCTTTTACAAGACGACTGGTCTGGGTCCTTTACCTCAAGCTCTTTATAATGGTGAACCCTTTGACATCAAAAAGATGAGCATGGAAGACCTGAAAGGGGCTGTTCTGGAAAAGATGATGGATGCATTTTTATATCTACAAAGAGATGTTTTTATGGTAGGTGTGAATTGTGGTCAGAAGTATCTGGCCCAGCCTAACCCCTTGGGTCTGGACCCACAGTTCCACAGCCTCTTAGTCCCAAATAAACACACAGAGGCTTATATTAATTACAAGCTGTTTGTCCTATGGCTCCGGCATATAAGTTAACCCATATTTTTATTATGTTTGGCCACGTGCCTTGATTCCCTTTCTCAGAGCACCATCTCATCTTTCTTCCTTTGCATCATCTGGGGTCTCTCCCTGACTCCGCCTTCCTCTGTCTTTACCTGTGCTTGGATTACCTGCCTGCCCTAAGCTGCCTTGCCATGAGCCCAAACAGCATCTTTATTATCCAGTGTTAATAAAGTAAATTCACAGTGTACAGAAAGACATCCCACATCAGTGCTTTTATAAGAAAATGACAACAATTATAAATGATATTTATAATTATGTAGAAAACTTTTTAAAGATGTATTTATTTTAATGATGTATTTTCTGAAAATATGTCTGTGTGAGGGTGCTAGATCCTCTGGAGCTGGAGTTACAGATAATTGTGAGCACATGTTGATGCTGGTAATTGAACCTACATCCTCTGGAGTAGCAGCCAGAGCTCTTAACTGTTAAGCGGCCTTTCCATGTCCCATAGGGAAAAGTTTAATGACATCAGCTGTACAAACATTTGATTCTGATCATTGAATAACTAACAGTTAAATTTATCAGATATATAGGTACATGAAAAAAATCAATTAGTTTGAATGTTTATAATTTTATGATAAATCTTTTTATAATAACCCTACATTATATACTTTTAAAACTTATTTTAGATTAAGTATGTTTACATGAATTATATAACGATATGCATATAAATTGACCATATTAATAAAGTGATATTTTTATTTTAGGGCACATTAAATGATGAAATCAATGCAATTGATTTCCTGATGAATAAGAATAATGTTGTTCCTCGTTTAAATTCTTTGATTTTATATACTGAACCACAGTACCTTAATTTATTATCTTCATCAGGTAAATAATCATTCTTATATTGTCCTACAAATGCTTATTGTGAATGTTTCGGTAATTTGTTTTTCAACATTTTTTTATTTCAGTAACTACTAATATTGAAGATTTCTCCACTTTCTCTTTCTTGGATTCACAAGATAAGAGTGCTGTGATTGCAGAAAGCATGCACTACTTAACCCAAGAAGGTAATCAGCATATTTTTTCTGGAATTTATTTTTAAAGTAATAAAAACAAAAATTTTAGAAAGCCCCTTGTGTAATAAATCTTACTATGTTTCTGTTTTTGACTGGGAACTTGGATTTCAATTTGTCAGTTTTTAAATTGTTACAATTTAATGGTTGTTAGAATTGGAGAAATGTTCCTCTTGCCTGTGGGAATATGTTTCAAATATAATAAAAACGGTCGGGGATAGTAGAGGGATCTACCCACAGTCAGTCTAGGAGGATCAGACAGTGGTAACTCACACCTTTAATCCCAGCACAGGGAATATCCTGGGAGTGGTGACCTACCTCCTTAATCCAATCTGAGTTCAAGGTCATTTTAGTTTACAGAAGGAGTTCCAGGCTCCCAGGCATGCTGTGGTGGTGCCATGCCTTAACTGAGAGAAGAAAGTATTTAAGGCAGGTATAGAAAGACAGAGCAGGCAAAGAAGCCATGGCTCACACCGTTAGTCCCAGCACTTGGGAAGCAGAGGCAGGAGGATCTCTGTGAGTTCTAAAGCCAGCCTGGTCTACAAAGCAAGTACCAGGACAGCCAGGACTGTTACACAGAAAACTCTGTCTAGAAAAAAAAAAGAAAAAGAAAAGAAAGACTGGAAGAGGTGGATCTGTCCCCTGTTTTTATTATACTTGAAACATATCCCCACACTTACCCTCATTAATCATTAATTTAGCAGGAGTTTATTTGTAGCCTTTTGCTTTAAAAAAAAAAAAAAGAATGTTAACCAATTTTACTATTTAAACAAAGTAATACAACCTATTCAAAGCTATTTTAATGAGTTCATGAATAAAAATGCAATCTGCCTATTAGAGGAGATAATCTTTATAATCGAAAAAAAATCTGGACGTTGCTGAAGTTTGTTAGAAAAAGGTCTGCAGCTGGCCCTCAGATTTGCTAAGGGACAGCTGAATGTTCAAATAGGTGACTAGAATGTACAGCTTAGGTTTGTGTTGTCTGTTCTGCTTTGAGGGTTTTTTGTTTGTTCTATTTTTCCCCTCTTTATTTTAATTGATCATGATTCCCCCCAACTCTTCCCAGGTCATTCCCATCCACACAGATCCTCATCAGGCAGATTTTAAAAGATGAAACCAACCTGAACAGGACAACACAAACATGAAAAACTAAGAACCAAGGATAAGACAAATACACATAGATTCAGAGATGCATATATTGATGTGGGCAGTATGTGGAGCCTCAAGGGGTGGGATCAGACTGTTCCTGTGCATGGGCTGGCACCTTAGAGCCAGTCCCTGCAGAGGAACACCTAACCCAGTCTTGACTTTGGGATGAGTGAGTCAGACATGCCTGGAGTGAGTCGGATGGGCCTGGGGTAGATGTGCCACGCTGAAATGACCCACCTTTGGACCTCTTGTCCTTTTGGGGAAGGGGATGCGGGGAGGGAGGCTGAAAGCTAACTGGGAGGGATCGGGAGGAGGGAAGGGAGGGGGAGCAGGGGGATACATGGATAAAAAAGACTTTTATTAATAAATTAAAAAAATATTGACATGCACAAGAATTTCCTAAAAACAGAAAACCAGAAGCCACTGTATACAAACAAAAGACTTACAGTATAAGGGCAAAAAAGGAAGAAAAATGACCAGAGACAATATATATATATACATACATACATACCTCTAAAGCTACCATTGAGTTTGTTTTGTCTCGGCCATGTCCTGCTGGACGTGGGACCTGGCCTTAAAAGTGGTGCATGTACTCAGTGAGGCTCTAACTTGGAAGAAACTGACCTTTCTTTGTGAGTGCTTATCAATTGGAGATCGCTTATGAGTTGGGGTTTGGGCTTGCATACCTGCTTCCACTCTGATCTCTAGTACACCCTGAGACGAGACCATGGGGCCCAGGCTCCTGTGTGCGCTGGTCCTGCTGCGTTTAAGAGACTTTGTGGGGTCGTCCCTCTCTTCTGTCTCTGACCGTGCAGTATCCCATGGTCTCTCGCTGTCTGTCTGCATTTGTTCTGTCTCTGACCGTGCAGTATCCCATGGTCTCTCACTGTCTGGCTGCATTTGTTCTGTCTCTGACCGTGCAGTATCCCATGGTCTCTCACTGCTGTCTGGCTGCATTTGTTCCATCATATTTCGGGAGGAAGTGTCTCTGATGAGAACTGAGTGAAGCGCTGACCTATGAGTCATTTAATGCTACATTTCTTGAACAGAACATTAACATTTGGGTTTTTCCCCTAAATCCCTTCTAAGGTTCTTGGCCACCTAATCAGTGTTGAGGGAGGGTCCAGCTCATGGGCCGGAACTTAAATCTGATTGTGTGTTGGTCGGTTATTCCCAGCTTTGTGCTACTGTATTGCTAGAGCATCTTCCATAGATCACTGGGTGTGCAGCTGAGTCGGTGTTGACCTCTCTCCTTTGGTGCCTTCTAGAACCTTGAACACTAGTCAGGATAGGTGACGACTGCTGGTAGGCTTGACCTCTCCATGTTCACTGAGTTGTCTTCAGCAAGAGAGTTTGTAGAAAGCATCCAGTAGCCTTGGCAACCCTTGGTGGTTTGTGGGTTCCCATGGGACCCCTTTGTCCAGCAACTCCATTAGGTATAATCCAGTCCCAGAGGTGGAGTCTTTATTTAGTGATGAGAGATGTTCAGTTAGGGCTCTAAGTCACCTGTTATTCAGTGATTCCACTTATGTCACTTTCATGTGTGTGTGCCCATACATACATATATATACAAATGTCTACTATATTAGGCTTACATACTACCCCTCACATGGCCCTTAATTTTAGCTATCTCTCCCCATCTTTCCTCCTTCACCCCTTTCTCTCCCCTTCCCTGTGTGATCCTCCGAACCCAGTCCTACCCGTTCCATCCATAACCATTTACTCACCCTTCTTAGAATGATCCACTGCTCCACACCTCTGTAATTCTACAACTGTAAGTATGCCACATTTTCTTTATCCATGCTCCTATTGAGGGTCATCTAGGTTGTTTTCAGTTTCTAGATATTATGAATAGAGCAGCAATGAACATGTCTGAGCATCTGTCCATGTGATAGCATGAACTATCTTTGGGTATATGTTCAAAAGTTGTATTCCTGACTCAAGGTAGATGGATTCCCATCTTCTGAGGAAGCACAGCACTGTCTTCCATAATGGCTGTACAAGTTTGCACTCCCACTAGCGATGGATATGTGTTCTTATTCCACATCCTCGCCAGCATGACTATTGATGTGTTCTTTTGATCTTGGCCATGCTGAGGTGAAAGATGGAAAAGTACTTTTGATTTGTATTTCCCTAATCACTAAGGAAGTTGAATATTTCTTTAAGTTTTTCCTTGCCATTTGAGTTTTCTCTTTTGATAATTTTCATGTAGAGTGTAGTTCTATCTGTAATGCATTTTTAGGCTGAATCATTTGTTTTCTTGATAATTTGATTATTTGAGTTCTTTCAGATGTGTAGGTGGTAAAAATCAACTGTCTTTCTGTAGGTTTCTACTTTGTCCTTACAAAGCTTGTTCATTTCATAAAGTTTCATTTAATAACTTTTGGTCTTAGTGGCTGTGCTAACGGTGTTGAGATCAGAAAGTTTTCTCCTGTGCCAGTGAATTCCGGGTTCTTTCCGACTTTCTCTTCTGTTGGGTTTGGTGTGTCTTTAGATGTGTCTGGAATTGAGTTTATGCAGGTTGGTAAGTGTAGATGTTTGGATTCTTCTGCCTGTAGCCATCAGCTTTACTAGCACCCTTTGTAACCCATGTGACCAGAGTCCGTAGGTGTGTGTTTCAGTCTGCGTGTCCAGTTCTTTTTGTTTATGAGTTTGATGACTTGGTTTGTTCTGATGTTTGTTTTTCAAGACAGAGTCTCTCTGCGTAATAGCCCTGACTGTCCTGGATCTCACTCTGTAGACCAGGGTGTCCTGGATCTCACTCTGTAGACCAGGGTGTCCTGGATCTCACTCTGTAGACCAGGGTGTCCTGGATCTCACTCTGTAGACCAGGGTGTCCTGGATCTCACTCTGTAGACCAGGGTGTCCTGGATCTATCTCACTTTGTAGGCCAGGGTATCCTGGATCTATCTCACTTTGTAGGCCAGGGTGTCCTGAACCTAGCTCTGTAGACCAGGGTGTCCTGAAGCTCACAGAGTCTCCTGCCTCTGCCTCCCAAATGTTCGGGTTAAAGGCTTGATTCACCACCTTCATGAATCTCAGTGTGCATTTCTACTCTACTGATGATTTTCTGTTTTGTGTCAACACCACGAGAATGCCAATAATACAAATATTATAGTTTTGTAGTACAGTTTGAGGTTTGGAATGCTGATACCTCCCACAGTTCTTTTATTATTCAAGCTTTAGCTAACCTGAGTTCTCTAGTTTGTTTCTTTCTTTTTGAATCTGAACATTGTCCTTTCAAAATTTGTCAAGAATCATGTTGGAATTTTGGTAGGCGTTTCATTGACTCTGTACTTTACTTCTGGCAATATGGCTGTATTTATTGTATTAATCCTACAAATAATGAGCATAGGACATCTTTCCATCTTCTCATATCTTCTTCAGATTTTTTCTTTAACCTCTTAAAAATTTTATCAACAACTTTTCCACTTGCTTGGTTAGAGTTACCCCAGATGTTTTATATTACTTGAGTCTGTTGTTTCTCTGGTTTCTTTCCCAGTCCGTTAGTTATGTGTTTATTGGCTGAAGGGGTTTCCTGGTGTCCTTAGGATCCCTGTGTATACTATCATATCACTGGAAATAAGGACACTTTGACTACTTCCCTGTTTAGACTCCTGCGTCACTTTCAGGTTCCTTGTTCTCTAGCTAAGACTTCAAGTACCATATTGAATAGGTATGGAGAGAGTGGACACCTTGACTTATTCCTGATTTGAGTGGAAGTTTCTTCAGTTTCTCTCCATTTAGGTCTTGCTGGCTATGGCTTGCTCTAAACTGCCTTTATTATGTTGAGGTGTGCCTCTTATACCTCAGATCTCTCCAGGACTTTTATCATGAAGGGGTATTGGATAGTGTCAAAGCCCTTTTCTGCATCTAATGAGATGATAATGTGTTTTTTTATCTTTCAGTTTGTTTATATGATGGATTGTGCTTATCAGATTGGGTGTGTTGAGCCATCCCTGCATCTGTGGGATGAAGGCTGCTTGATCATGGTGTATGACCTTTTAGATGTGTTGTTGGATTTGGTTTGCAAGTATTTTATTGAGAAGCTTTGCATCTATGTTCATAGATGCAATTGCTCTGTAATTTTTCTCATTGGGACTTAATGTGACTTGGGTATCAGGGTAAGTGTAGCCTCATAAAATGAATTGGGCAATGTTTCTTCTATTTCCCTTTGTCAAATAATTTGAGGACTATTGGCATTAACTCTTCTTTGAAAGTCTGGTAGATTTCTGTGCTAAAAGCATCTGACCCTGGGCTTCCTTTAGTTGGGAACCTCTTAATGACAGCTTCTATCTCACTGGGTATTACAGGTCTATTTAAATTGATTATCTGATCTTGATTTAACTTTGCTAAGTGGTATGTGTTTAAAAAAATAGCCATTTATTTTTAGACTTTCTCAATTTGATCAAATTCAGGTTTTGAAAAATATGTCCTTACGGTTCTCTATATGTCTTTGGTGTCTGTTGTTACATTTGAAAGGAAAAGTATTGGCGCAGAACTCCCTAAGACCAAGTTGTCAGAACAAGATTTCAGCACAGAGAAGATCTGTTTGGTCCACAGCAACAGAGGGCAGAGATAAGGGACAAAGACAAGGACATAGGAAGAGGGAGAAGAGGGAGGGACCAGGGAGGATGGGTGGTTGTCCTGTAGGACAAAGGGCTGCCTCTGGACAGGCAGGAGACAGACACAGCCCACAGAAAAATCGAAAGCCCCTGCTAGGATGCGGTGTTTAATTTCAGTTGGTTATGTCAATTAGGTGGGCTGAAGGGGACTTTTGATTCCTGGATTTTAGTACTTTGATAGCTGGAGGGATTGGCCAACATAAGAATATAACCTAAAGGTGCTTTGTTAGTTTGCTTGTTTGTTTAGCAAGGTGGTGGGAACTGGGAGAAGGACAAGGCCTGCCAAAGCCACATGCTCAAGTGAGCTAGTGCCCCTTCAGTACCCCTTTTCATTTCCCATTTTGTTAATCCTGGTATTCTCTCTTTACCTTTTAGTTGGTTTGGATAAGGGTTTGCCAGTCTTACTGACTTTTTCAAAGAACAAACTCTTTGTTTTATTGTTTCTTTGAATTGTTTGTTCTCTATTTTATTGATTTCAGCCCTCCTGGGTTTGATTATTTCTTACTTTTTTGAGGTGTGATTTCTTCTTTTGTCATAGAGCTTTCAGGTTTGCTGTTAGTTGCTAGGATGGAATCTCACCAATAGTTCTATGTAGGCGCCTAGTGCTTTGCCCGTTACGTCTCATGAGTTTGGGTATGTTGTATATTTATAATTCTAAACAGTCTGTCATTTCTTCTCTGATTTTTATTTTCACCCATTTTTCATGCATTAGACAGTTGTTTAGTTTCCATGATTTATAAGTTTTTTGTTAGTTCTGTTCTTGATATGCACTTTAATCGATGGTGGTCTAATAGGATGCAGGATATTACTTCAATGTCTTGCTTTATGTCTAGTATGTGGAGCAAGTTCATGAGGTGCTGGATGAGGAGTTAGATTCTTTTGTATTTGGTGAAATGTTCTGTAAATATCTGTTAAGTTCATTTGCACTATCAGGTCATTTCTCTGTTTATTTTTTGTCTGGCGACATGAACATTGGTGGGATTGGGGTGTTGAAGTCTCCCACTATCATTGTGGGTGGTCAATATGTGATTTAAACTCTAGTAGTATTTCTTTTATTGCTTGTGCTTGGTGCAAGATATTCAGACTTGGAATATTTTCTTAGTGGATTTTTTGAATGGGTTTATAATCTCCTTCCTTATCTCTTCTGATTAGTTTTGGTTTGAAGATTATGTCAAATATTTAATGTCTATACTTGTTTGTTGGGTCCATTTGACTAAAATATTGTTTTTCATCCCTTTACCCTAAGATATGTCTAACCGTGGAATTAAGGTGTATTTCTTGGATGCAGCATAAAGATGGATCTTGTTTTCACATCTGTGCTGATAGTCTTGCCTTTTCATTGGAGAATTGAGATCATTAATGTCTGAAGTTATCAGTGAGCAGTGCTTGTGGATTCCTGTTATTTTGCTGCCGTGTAGGACTTTTATTCGCTCTTTTGATTTGCTGGTCTGAGATTATTTCTATTTTGTGTTTTCTTGGGTGTTGTTAACCTGTACAGTTTGATGTTTTCCTTCTAGTACCTTCTATAGAGGTGGCTTTATAGACAGATACTGCTTAAGTTTATCATGGACAGTCTTTTTTTTTTCTTTTGTTTCTTCATCTACTGCGATTGAAAGGTTTTCTGTGTATAATCGTCTGTCAGGATGGATGTGTGGTCTCTTAGTCTTTCTGGTCTTGGAGTCTCCATCAGAAGCCAAGTGTTAGCTGATAGATTTGCTTTATTCGCTTAGTGTTTTGATTGGTATGTGTTGCAGGACTTTCTTTTCTAGTCCAGTCTTTTTGGTGTTCTGTGCACTTGTTTGTATCCTGATAGGCCCCTCCTTCTTTAAGTTAGAGGAATTTTATCCTGTGATTTTGCTGATAGTTGTGTGCGTGTGCATGTGTGTGCGCGTGTGCACCTTTGACCTGGCTTTCTTCTCCTTCCTTTCCTATAATTCTTAGGTTTTGCCTTTCCATGGTGTCCCACACTGCCTAAATTTGTTGTGCTTGGCTTCTTTTTTTATGGTTTGGTTTGCTGGAGTATCTATCTGTTTTGTTTTGTCTTCAGAGCCTGAGATACTCTCTTCCATCTCTTCTGTGCTGTTGCTGAACTCCAAGGCTCCCGTTCCCAGGTTCAGTTAGGTTTTCTTTATTTATTCTGGTTTCATTTTCATCTTGGCCATTTTATCCATTTCCTTCCAGTTTATTTGTGTTTTCATGGATTTCTTTAAGGAGTTTATTCATTTCTTCTTTGAGGACCTCTGTCATAATCATAAAGGCTCTTTAAGGTCTTAGTCTTGTGCTTCAAGAATGTTGTAATACTCAGGGCCTGCTATGGTGGAGTTACTGTGCCCTAGGAGAGATATATTGTCCTGGCCCTTATTGTGTTTTTAGCCTGGTGTCTAGGCATCTGGGATTGGGAGATTGTAATTCTAGGTGTTAATATCTAGACTTATCTTTATTGGTTGGGTTTTCTGTTTCTTAGACTCTTGTCCTCTCTAGGTCTTAGGGTTGCCTGGGATGGAATTCTACTCAGATATGGCCATGGTGACCACTGGGGATCTAATGTAGGACTTTTCTAGGTATTTAGAGCTTTAAACATAAATTGTGATTGGCTAGAAGGGTGGAGGGCTGAGAGGGTACACATGAGGGAAGAGAGCGGGCTTTCCAGGAGGATCGGATGCTCTGGCTAAGAGTAGCAGCAGGTGAGACAATAGGCAGAGGCATTTGTCTCAATGAGAGCAAGTAATTAGGAGATCGTAGATGGCCAGTTGGGTTGTGATGTGTAAGTGGTAGTATTCTGACAATTAGAGTGATCTAACAATACAGTAGATAAGATTGTGAAAGATAAATTTTATATCTCTCAGAATTAAAGCAAAAGACACACAAGTTTCTAAAATTCTGGAGCTTGAATCCAAATGTCACCTCCTCCAAGAAGTCCAACATGTAGTGAAATGGAGTGAGTTTCCATCCTCGTGGTGGCCGGCTGGGGCCTTGGCTATTAGTAAAGACAAGGTTCAGTCTCTGGGTGTTATGCCAAATTATCCTAAGAACCCAATTTCATTAAATCTCCTCCAAATTAAAGGAATGCTAGCTGAAAATGTTTATTCTATTATGTATACAGTTATTATGAATTAAAAAATGATATGCTTTTGAGAATTTAACACTTAAATACTTCTCAGCTTAGGAGCTCTGGTGGTAGAAGGTTTGTCGTTGGGAAGAATCAGAATTCTTCTGTCTTCCTTCTTTAAAGAGTATTACTACCTCACAGGGGCTTTTGGGGGTTGCAGTAGGTAAACCTCCCTCCCCCGCCCCGCAGCCCTACGAAGGACACACGGTGGGTCAGGGAGAGTCTTGATGGCTGTCAGTAAAATCAGTGCCTTCCTTTTTATTACGCTATTTTTTCTTTCTCTTATTTCTAAAGTTATTCTGCTATAAATTGTGCTTACTGTGATAATAACTGTAGTTTCAGATATATTCAGCTTTTATTACCTCAGTTATTTTTTAATAATCATTTTGAATTAGATACCTGACAGTTTTTCTGTCAGCCCTACAAGTGTCGTTTTGTGTGCTGTGTGATGCTGAGTGGAACTGTAGTCACTGAACTGTGGCGTCTAAATGGAAAATGGAGCTTAGCAAGAGCTCAGTCCATCGTGTTCCCAAAGTGAGAACAGGGACCTTGGCTGTGTCCCTAAAGCCCACTCTTCTGTCCAGCACAGTGGGGATGTAGAGGCAGGTAGATCCTTGGGGCCTTGTGGCTAACCAGCCTCATCCAATTGATAATTTCTATGCCAGAGAAATAGTCTTTGTCTCCAAAAGGTATGGACAGCATCAGAGAAACTTATGAGGTTGTCCTCTGATTATTATACAGGCACTCACATACAGATGTGAGCCAACGTACACACTTTAAAATGCTTCTTCCTCTGAGTTCCAAATTTTTCACTTTCTACAAATAGAGATTAAATAATGATAACTAGAAATCACTATTGCTGCTTTCTTTATTCACTAAAAATGTTTATGTGTGTAAAAAAAAATGCCCCCAATAAACAAACAAACCGTATCCTGAAGGCAGTTTCACTTTACAACCATGACAGACAAAAGACTCTTTTCTCTCCTGGTGAAGATACCCGTGGCTGACCCAGATACTGTTCTTTTCTTCTTTACCCTGTGGTGATCTATTGTATATTTAATAAAATCAGCCTGGAATATCAGAGGACAGAATCATCACAGTCAAGCCCTGGGGGTCAGAGAGTGGTGACCTGAGCCTTTAATTTTATTAAATATAAAATATATCAGCACATTACCCTGTGTATTTTATATGAAGTGTATGTAGTAACTGAAATAGCAAGAAAGAGGGGAAATACAAAACTCTGGTTTTGATGACTATAAGATGGTTATTTCCTGGGGTTTTCTAACTGGAAATGTTTTTAGTCTGATTTTAGAAAATTAATTTTACTTGACTTTGAAAATTTCAGATACTGTAATATCAGCAGTCACTCTGTGGATTATTGCTGATTTTGATGTTCCTTCTGGGAGAAAACTGCTTCTAAATGCCTTAGAGCACATGGTGAGTGCACACTCTTCCTGAATGCAGAGTTACCTCGAGCTGTCCTTCCCCTCAGTGATGAACATTTACATTCTTTTGCTTAGTGCACAGCATCAAGGACACCAGGTTAGGAATGGGCACTCTAAGCTCCACTTAAAACAGGTAACTGCCCCAAAATACCTCCTTATCACATAATTACTGCTTTTTCCCCAAGATTATTTAAGAAAACTTAGTCAATTTATCTTATCAAAACTACTGCAAGCTATATTCTTTTCTGAGTAATTGCAAATCAGTTGTATGTTTTGGATACTTTTCAATGAATGTCTGTATTTCTAAGGGAGTATGAATGTCTATTTTAAAAACTGAAAACATCAGAATGTTTTATGATATTTTTATATTAACTCATTGTATGTTTATTGCTATCTAGCAAATTATTACAAAACTTAATGACTTAAAACAATGACTTATCTCACCTGTTTCTGTGGTTCAGTGTAATGCAAGAGCATCTGAGATAAGAGGTTATGGCTTAGCCTTCTATGAAGATTTACCTTCAGCTGCACCCTCTGAATTCTTGGCAGGAACTAAATATCGGCCTGCAGAGATAATACACTTACCTGTTGATTGGCAAATGACTGGGTACTTCATTCCATTGCCACATACACCTGTGTGAGTGTGTGTGCGCGCACGTGTATACACACATGTGTATGTGTGTATTGTGTGTATATGTGTGTGCGCATGTATGTGTGTGTGCGTGTGTGTGTGTGTGTGCGCGTGTGTGCACACATGTGTATGTGAATGTATGTGTGTATTGTGTGTATATGTGTGTGTATGTGTGTGTGCGTGTGTGTATGCATATGTGTATGTGTTGCTCAAAACAAAATGCTCACAACATGGTAGCTGTTTTTAGAACAGGAGATAATAAGATAAAGGCAAAAAATACGATGCAATTCTGAAACAGTCTCAAAAGTTTCAACATAAGCAAAACCTGTGTGAACTCAGAGACTAAGATAATGACAGGTCTGCATAGGCCTGGGTCGGGGCCTCTGTGCATATGTGTTATGACTTCCAGCTTAGTGTTTTGATTGATGCGAACTTAATCTATAGATTGCTTCTGGTAAAATGGCTCTCTTACAAATCCATGAGTGTAGGAGATCTTTCCATCTTCTGATGTCTTCTTTAATTTCATTTCTTCAAAGTCTTAAAAATTTTATCAACAACTTTTCCACTTGCTTGGTTAGAGTTACCCCAGATGTTTTATATTACTTGAGTCTGTGAGTCTGTTGTTTCTCTGGTTTCTTTCCCAGTCCGTTATGTGTTTATTGGCTGAAGGGGTTTCCTGGTGTCCTTAGGATCCCTGTGTATACTATCATATCACTGGAAATAAGGACACTTTGACTACTTCCCTGTTTAGACCCCTGCGTCACTTTCAGGTTCCTTGTTCTCTAGCTAAGACTTCGAGTACCATATTGAATAGGTATGGAGAGAGTGGACACCTTGACTTATTCCTGATTTGAGTGGAAGTTTCTTCAGTTTCTCTCCATTTAGGTCTTGCTGGCTATGGCTTGCTCTAAACTGCCTTTACTATGTTGAGGTGTGCCTCTTATATCTCAGATCTCTCCAGGACTTTTATCATGAAGGGGTATTGGATAGTGTCAAAGCCCTTTTCTGCATCTAATGAGATGATAATGCGTTTTTTTATCTTTCAGTTTGTTTATATGATGGATTGTGCTTATCAGATTGGGTGTGTTGAGCCATCCCTGCATCTGTGGGATGAAGGCTGCTTGTTCATGGTGTATGACCTTTTAGATGTGTTGTTGGATTTGGTTTGCAAGTATTTTATTGAGAAGCTTTGCATCTATGTTCATAGATGCAATTGGTCTGTAATTTTTCTCATTGAGACTTAATGTGACTTGGGTATCAGGGTAAGTGTAACCTCATAAAATGAATTGGGCAATGTTTCTTCTATTTCCATTTGTCAAATAATTTGAGGACTATTGGCATTAACTCTTCTTTGAAAGTCTGGTAGATTTCTGTGCTAAAAGCATCTGACCCTGTGCTAAAAGCATCTGACCCTGGGCTTCCTTTAGTTGGGAACCTCTTAATGACAGCTTCTATCTCACTGGGTATTACAGGTCTATTTAAATTGATTATCTGATCTTGATTTAACTTTACCAATTGGTCTATGTCTCTAAAGGCTTCTATCATCTTCATATGAGTTGACTTGAGATCTTTCTCTTGTGCTTTATCTATGCTGTGACTCAGGGCCTATTGTGGTGTGGTTGCCGGGCTCCAATGGAGACACACTATACTAATTGTTATTGTGTGTTTATGCAGTGTCTACGTGTCTGTGATTAGAGATTTTAATTCTAGGTGCTGATATCTGGACCTGTCTTGGTGGGTGGGTGCTTTGTTCCTTGGTTTCTGTTGTCCTCTTTGGGTTCTTAAGAGCATGTGTTCACTGTGTGCTTGGTAAGAAATTCTCCTGGGAATTATAGGTATGGCCACTTGGGGTTCAGGTACAATGAGTTTCTAGATATTGGGAACTGACAATAGAGATGGACCGTGGGAGGGTCTGGGGTTCACAGGAGTTGGGGAATCAGTGTGTTTCATCAGGATCTGTTTAGTTGAGATGAATGTTTAGTATCTTGATGAGGGAGAAAGGAAAGTAAAGCCCTGGTGCAGTATCCTTCCTTCTATGCTGCACGGATGATTTAAATGAAAATGCTGATCAACGGTGCTGGTCGTTGATATAATAAACCCTGATATGTTGCTAGTGGGAGGGGCAACTCATGCAGATATTTTGTAAATCACTTGGCTGCTTCAAAAACTAAAGTTCTAAAAAAATTAAAAATAAAAATCTACATATCCTCATATAGAGCTCCAAACTGAAAGAGGCTGAGCCATCCCACAGCAGGCTAGAGTCCATTCCCCTCATAGGATCCTGTATACTATCAAATAACCGCACAGTAATAGTATATTGGTGATTCTCTCATTGTATTGACTGGTAAGAGAGTGCAGAATACCACATGCTATATTGACCTACCTACATGAAATTTGAAGTAGGTTAAATGTTTAGTGTTTGAAGTGTAGAGACTAGGAAGTGAAGAGACTCACTTGTTAGAAATGGCGGGAGTGGTGGTTTTAGAGAAAGGGTATGTGGTAAGCAGGGAGGAAGACTGTCTGGCTTACAGTCAGGGTTCCATGTCTTAACCTACATAGTTGTTTATTTGTTCTTTATGTTCTATGCAGTCCTCTGTAAACTCACGAAGTGACTAAATATTTTACTACCAAAGATTACTAAATGATTATATCTCTGGCTACTGTGCTGATAATTCATTTGGTATAATCATCATAGAAAGTTCGAAAGTAAAAAGAGGTGTAAGGTCAGGTCAACAAACTGGATGGAAACTGTAACAGGTGTCTAAGTACTGCTCTTGTAAACTTTCGATGTGTTTTTGCAGGAAACAAGTGTTCATAGTCGGTTGGGGATCATTTATAATCCAACATCAAAGGTAAATGAAGGAAATACAATCATTTCTAGAGGAATTTTGGCAGCTTTCCTTACACATAAAAACAGCCTTTTGAGAAAATTTCTCAGAAAACTGGCAAAAGAAGAAACTGCTGAAGCTCTTTATTCTGGAGATAAAATTAAAACATTCCTTACTAAGGTCAGTAAAATAATTGTGTACTTGCACATGTGCATGCATGTATCCATGTGTGTGTTGTATCTTTCAAAAGTATAATTTATAAACTTGGACTACTGTGTTACTGAAAAATATTAATAAGTATTAAGATGTTAGGAATAATGCATGCTGTCTGTTAAAGCACGATGGGAGGTTTCAGGCAGAGAAGCAATGGAAAAATGGGATTGTGAGCTGAGAATGCCCAGGGACCCATCCCTAAGCCTGCAGCCCCTGGCTACTTGTGGCTCTCGTTTACTTAAAATTTGAGTTTTGTTTTTTTAATTATGCTATAAATATGGTTATATTTCAAGTGCTAAATAATCATCTGTGGCCTTGGTTACCATTTTGAATTGTGCAGTGGGAATTTTCTATCATCAGAGAAGTGCATTGTGGTGGGATTTAGGTGCTAGTTGATAAAATCGGAAGACACTTACTTAGGGTCTTGGGCTTTTGAAGAAAGAGTGGCTAGCCCCATTTAAGAGGGGCTGTTGAGATCTTAGAGAGTTTTGTTTGTTTTTCTCTGTTACAGAGACTGATTTGGCATTTATCGTTTATCGTGTAAATAATTTGATCTTTTAAGTGTCTATATAAAGTATTATCTATATTGTAAGTGTTAGTTTATATTTTAATAAATATTAATCTCAAATTAATATAATTTAAAAGAGATTTTCACCTTCATCTGGCAGACAGATTAATGAAAATAGGTTGAGTTAAGATGTAAGAGCTAGCTAGCAATATGCCTGAGCCATAGGCCAAACAGCATGCACTTAGTATAAAAGTGTCTGAGTCATTTCTTGGGGCCTAATCAGCTGCAGGCAGCTAAGGGGTCTGGGGCTGCAGGTCTGTGGGTCTGGACCTCTAGCCAACCGGGGCCAAGAAACTTAATGCAACAGTGCATGGCAACTTGCAATAAACTTTCAGATCCTAAAGCCTCCTGCTTGTATTCAAATAGAATAGGCCAAAGTGAATTGTATTTATTTTTAAAGTCCTAAAAGTATTATAGGGAGAGGTGTACTTCAGTATGAAGCTGTATAAAACCTTTTTCTAGTAGATTTTCTATGAATATTCTTCTGGGTTTTTTTTTTTTTTGCAAAGAATTGTGCTCAGTATTTCATTGTTTAAATACAATTATTAAGTTGGTCTTCTATGATTTGTATACTGGGGTAAGATAGAGTATTTCTATCTTAAACACTATTCTTTAAGAGCATCAGATATGAGATGCTGAGTTCAGGATTTAATAGACGTTTCATTTCTTTAATATTAAATTTTAGTTAAACTGAAGTTCTCAAGCATAATGATCTACAAACTCCCTTCAGTGGTCAAATAATGAGTAATTTATAACTACATATTTGTAACAAGATTTAATGATTTTGTAAATGATTTGACAAAATAAAACTAATTTTTTAAATTTATCTTCAGAAAAAATATTTTTAATCATAACTTGTGTAATTGTATTAATATTAATAATATAGGATTTATATAGATGAATTATATACCATTACTTCGTTATTTTATTCATTTATAATATTTTCAGCATTTTTAACTTTTTTTTCCTTTTTTTCTTTTTTAACTTGTACTGTAGGAAATGGATAAGAATGCTTTTGAGAAAAAATATAACACCATTGGAGTAAATGTTTTCCGCACCCACCAATTATTCTGTCAAGATGTACTTAAATTGCAACCTGGCAAAATTGGTATTGTCAGCAATGGGAAAGTAAGTAGTAGAAGGACTTTTTAAGGTTTTAGCGGACAGTGATGCTGTGAGCAGAGACCCCATAGTGATGTGATAGACACAGTTATGTACCAGTGAGAGATGGGGCAGGAAGCCACTGTCCTCCGTCATCTGTGATGACATAATCCTGACGTCAGTTAGGAGTGCCGAATACTCTGCGGGGATCCATCGTACCTTGTTCTAATGGCACATTTGCTGTAACTGTGCACTGTACAAAGGATGTTACTGCATCTTTTTCTTCTGTGCCTTTCTCTTTCATGTCACATGACAACTAGTTTTGGAAATTCTGAAGTGTGCATATATAAATTGTCACATATTGACAGTCCTTGATGAGCTGTGAAAGAAAATACTCATTCACGCTGTGCTACAAAAAATGTGCTATGAAAAGCTCATTTGCCCTCCTACTCTTTTCTACAAGAGATGTTTCTTTTAAAGACATGATTGTAATCCCATCTGTAATTTTATATGACATCATGATTTTGATGTTTGTGTATGTACGCCATCTACGTGAAGGTCAGAGAGAGCTGTCCGTTGGTTTTCCTCCTCCCCTGTGTTTCCTCAGCATTGAGCTCAGGTATAAGGTTCCAGTATGTGCCTTGACCAACCAAGGCCTTTGGGCAGCATATAGCATGCTGTTTTATTCTTTTAATGTGCTGCAGATATTTTTCCTGATCAGGCTTTATAAATAAATACAGAACAAATAAATGATACATACTTGCCAGTAGTTTTGAGAGTCATAGTCTGATTTTATTTCTTACCAGCTACTCAAGTAAAAAATTAGAATCTGGTCATAAAGTTTATTAAATAAGCTAATATGATTGACAGAAACTCAGCTTAAAGTATCATATGGCAAAACATCAAATTATCTTATAAGTTCTAATGTACTCTTAAAGTGTTGCACATTTTGTGAACTCAGTTCCCCCTGTTAGAGTCTTCTTCATTGAAGCTGGAGAGATGGCTCAGCAGTTAGAGCCTTCTGTTATTTTGTTTTCCAGCACCCACACTGGTGACTTCTCACTAGCAGGTCAGGGCATCTGATGCCCCCTTCTGTCCTCTGCAGGTACCAACGCCGCCCCCCCCCCCCCCCCCCCCGCACACACACGTAAAATAAAAACAAACCTTTTCTGTAAAGAATCATAACCATCTCTGAAGAGTGCTGTTCTACAAGCTAGTAGCAAGCATTTCTGCTTATTAAGATAAGCATAAGTCAGTTTTAATAGTGAGCAAAGTAAAAGTCCAGGAGTGTCGTTACTTTTTTCAGCAGTTGCCATGGAAAGAAATAGAAATTTTTAAAGACAGTTTTGATGAAATGTCTACCTTTGACTACCCTAGTTTCTATTGTCTCAAATCAATAACAGTACTATAGTAATAATGACAAGTTCTGCAGCTCTAGTAAACTTATTTCTCTAGGTCTACCTTTTTTCTCCCTTTGCTTACAGTTGACAAAAATATTCAGACATGAATCCCACACCTCCTGTGAACGAAGCTGTCCACTGGGTGGAGGGCTGTTATGGATTATGGGCTTGTTGAGGGGAGTGGAAGGTAGACTCCGGTACATGTGCTGAGAGGGCAGCTGAGGATAGGCATCCAGTGCGAGTGCTTGACTGTGCTGCCTAATGGGAGGTGTGATGTGATTGCCACTCAGTCGATGTGTGCTGACCTTAGTGACCCCGGCTTAGAGGGGGATTATACAGCATAGTAATCATAGTCTCTAGAGCAGGCTGTGAGCATTCTGACAGTTTAAACTAACTTTGAGACAGTTACTGGGTTTTAGCATAAACCTGTCCCCATGGTAACATTGAAGCATATTTAGAGTTATAATTGATTATAAATGATTAATAATATGGATGCAATAGTGATCACATAATCTTCCACTTTTGAATTTTTATTTTTGAGAGAGGGTTTCACTGTGACCTCTGGGCAGGGAGACCTAGAACTAGATCTAGACCTAGAAGTAGATCAAGCTAGCTTTGAACTTAAAAATGTCCACTATTAAATAAACTAACATGTTTGGCAGCTACCTGGCCTCCCAAATGCTTGGTTGAAAGGGTATGATGCCCCCATTCCCAGCTAATGAGCACATAATTTCTTGCATAAATACTAAAGAATTAAATGTTTATATGTGTGGATGTGTTATTAGTGTATTTCTACTTCTGTTGATCACACCAAATATTCAAAGATTGTGGGAAATCATAGCATAGCAGGCAGTAGACAAAACAAAGCCCAGACTTTGAGAGTTGCATCGCTCTAGGTTCAGACACGGTTGTGCCATGAATTGTATGAATTTGGTGAGACTTGGCTTTATCATTCAGACAAAAGGAACTGTAATCTGTTGTTGGAGATACTGAATATGCCTTCAGATGTAAATGCTTGAAACAGCCCTGACAAAGTAACTTTTCAGTAAATATTAACTCATGTTTTCTCTTGAAATACTTGGGAACTGCTTGGAAATAGGAGGCCCATGTATGTAGTTAATTTTTATGTACTAATAGATGAAAACATGAGAATATGCCCATAGAGAGAAATTTTTACTCAGTGTTAGTAAACATTCTAGGAGAGTTTGATAAAAATTTAATGTATTGTCAAAGGAGATAATGGTTTGCATTATAGCATTCTACCTTAATTCAAAAAAACCTTCTTTTAAAAGTATTGCAATCAAGATTTAAATACCAGATTCATTTTATCCTATTACTGCTTAATTTCATAATTTGCACTTCTTTCTCCCACCGTGAAGCTTATATGATCTTATAGCATTCGATTGCATATTGGCAAATGCATTCAAGTCTAAGTAGAATAGACTGGAGGGTCAGACTTGGGCTGTTTGCTGCACTTAGAGAGGTGAACGAAAAGCCCATTTCCCGTGCGCATGATCAGTAAAGGTGCCACCCTTCTCAGTCCCCCAAGAAAATAACTCAGAATTTGAGACCTGTTCTAAGTTAATAATAAAACTTTTCAAGCCACTAGAACTAGTCTGTCTAAAATTCTACTCTCTTCTAATACTCTCTACCCAGTTGTAAAAACAGAGCAACACAAAACCAATAATAACAACAAAAACCCTGAAACCACTTTGAATGAAATTAAATTTATATCATATCTCAAAGTTAAGAAAAACTTTATGTAAGTGCTTTTAATAATGTCATGCCTTTTCTGTGTTAAGCACCTGTGATTTATATTTACAGTGAAACATTATTTGACCTCTAATGTCACCTCTGAAAGATTCCAGCATTATGCTGCCCGGAGTTTTAAACAGTGTTCATTCAGAGCATCTGAAGGGGATGTAAGATTAATAGAAATTAGATTCTTTGATCTTTCTACTAAAGAAAACAACGTTCTACTTGACATGGTCTCCAAGTGGTGTTACGCATAATACTTTTCTATATGAAACCATGTCAGGCTCATGTTCTACAGCAGGGCTATGAGAACACAATGTAATAGTGGCTCCACGGAATAGCTCCCTCGGAAAATGCTCATGGTCGTATAGTTGATAGTGGTCATGGAGTATACATGAAAAAAGAAAATTTTCCTGAATATTTACTAGAAAATAGCCAACAATAAATGTTTGTTTTAAGTTCCTAGGGCCTTTACATGAAGAATTCTATCTAGAAGATTTTCACTTGATTGAAAAGATAACATTTAGTAATTCAGTAGAAAAAATTAAAGACATTGTTGAAAATATGAAAATCAACTCCAAACAGTAAGTATTTAAAGGTATTAAAGCAACTCATTTGGGAGTTTAGTTTTAAAGTTAGAAATATTTCACTACTTAGACAAGGTACGTAATAAGACGTGAAGAAGATGCTAATCAGTCCCATGTGTTTACTCACCAACACTTAACTCTGAGGGCCAGGGTTTGTTTCCTCTGTGTCAGTATTTGTTTTATATTCGCCCAGCTACAGTGAATACAGGGCCGTGTTTGTAAAGATTTGCGTAGGTCTCATATTTTATTTACACTTTGGCTTTGGCTGTAAATATCCCTGTCTGTGTGGTGTTGAGTGCGTTGCCTTTTCCCCGAGAAATGTGATGGCACTGTGCCCTTTGTACTTCTGTGAGAGGGGCTATGAGCAGACACAGAGGGGCCTCTCTAGAGTTGTCAGCTGTAAAATGAATTCGAAGTGTTCTCTTCCTAGAAGTCTCACACATGGTTTCCTGTTTGTAGCATGAGCGACCTTGTGATGAAAATTGATGCTCTTGTATCTCCTCTGCCAATCCATGCCGCTCGATATAATATCACGTTACGCAAAGAGAATCACAGGTAATACTATAACCGTATCTGGTCTTCCTACTACTTCATTATTTTGTTCATTCTTTCCTCTTGCCATGCTCTATTTCCATTTGTTTTTGTAGCATAATAAAAACTAAAAGATCTCTGTTCAGTAAAAATAGTATTAGCAACATTAACCAAAAAAGATGAGGTGCAGAGCTCAGTAGTAGAGGATGCGCTTGCCTTTCACGTGTGAGGCTGAGTTTGATCCCTAGTATCACATTACTAACACACACACACATGTACACACACAACACTGCCACACATACAACACACATATACACACAACACACAAACACACCATACATACACACAACGCACACAACATACATAACACACACATACACAACATACACAAGAAAACACAACACATACATACATTCTGCACACACATATATACACAACATACATATACACAGCATGCCTACAGCAACACACAAATATATGTACATATACACCCACACAATAGATGAGGAAGAGTGAGTGGGAAGCAGGTAAAGAGAGGAGGCGGGGTCCAAATAAATTACCGTGGTTTGAGTGCATCTGTTCCTAATTTCCCTCTATTGTGTGTTGATTTTGTGTGATACCAAATGGATAAAAGTACAAAGTAATTAATTCTCAGATCTTAGGAAATATTTTCACCTAACACAAAACCAATCAAAATTTTTACTATAAGAAGAATCTCAATCTTTAATGTGCTTTTTAATTGCATATTTATAAAATATTTTATTTTCTCAAATTCTTTATAACTTTACAATGCATTTCACACAAATTTCAAATTTGCATTTTGTTGTAAAACCAGAATGTTTCTACTACACGGGAAAGCAGATAACTCACAGGTGTAGACAGCGATGGTCACATCCCGGGTGTGATTATGAGCCTAACCTGCCACCTCACCTTACTTTTCTTGTTGTAGTGTCATAAAGATAAATCCTCCAGACAGCGATATGTTCTTTGATGTCATTGCTGTTGTGGACCCTTTGACAAGGGAGGCTCAGAAGATGGCGCAGTTACTGCTTGTAAGATAATAGAAACCTTTTCCCTTTGAAACTTAAACATTCGTGACTGTTTGCAAGTGTAATGAAGAGTTTGTGTCTCAGAGCTGTGTATCATCTGACCCCTCAAACACACACATACGTGTAGGAAGTATACGTATTTCAGTGTCAAATAGATAGAAGTGTGCCCAAGTGTTGCTGTAGGCTTAGGTGCTGTTCCCTACAAAGTCCAGGTGGTGGCACATGAAATATGCTTTGATGGCTTCCAAGCCCTGTGTGGAGATGGGGCCTTCAGGAGGTAAAGTTAAGGAAGGGACCCTAGTCACATCACATGTAGGCAATAAATTCTACATCTCCCGCACGGGTCACTATGTATTACTTTTAGCATGAAGGGAGAACAGGGCCACAGCCCCCAGAGTTCCACAGTGACTGGGAATAGTAGCAGTGACAGGCTGGAAACAGTACCCAACAGCCTTTCTTAGAGATGAAAACGTAGGCGAGTCCGGTGTTTTGACGCACGTCTGTAGTCCCAGTAATCAAAACCCAGAGATGCAAAGATACACATTTATGGTCATGCTGGGCTTCATAGCCATATCCTGTCTGAAAGGGAGGCAGGGAGGGAGGCAGGGAGGGAGGGGGGGAAAGATGAATGTTTGGAAAATGTCTTAAATGCAGGTAACTAAGGTATTCTGAGAACAGGAGAAATGGGAGAGAGCACACAAATTTGTTACCCAGGACAAAATGATCAGCCCTAAAAACATCTATTCATTGGTGACATATGTACCAAGCAGCTTACATTTATGTATGTATATGTTTTGTGTGTATAACAAAAATTAAAGGAAATGAGGCATGAATTTGAAAGAAATCAAGATGTGTAGAGGGGCATACAAGGAAGAGCTTGGAGGAGGGGAGGGGGAAAATAAAATAATTATATTACATTCTCAAAAAATGTTTCAATAAAAAGTAAATGTTCTCAGAATTAGAAACATCTCTAACCCGTGGGCTTCCCTTGGAACAGGCTGCAGTATAGATAGTAAATCTAATAGATAATGTTAATTAATAAGAGGGTGATATTGTTGTATATTCCATCAGAATTTACATAGTTTTCTCAGACAGCAGGCCATATTAAGAGAATTTATTGCAAATACTTTTTATTAGTGTACTTATTAATGTAGATGATAACCTTAGACTTTGATGAACAGCACAGAGCTACTTCCGTGGCTGTTCCAACATTCTTAGCATTCGTAAACCCTTCAGGTGTGAACTTCTTGAAGTATGGTACTCAAATTACCTTGAGTTTTAGAGTACAACTTCCCTGTTCCCGTAAGGAATCATCATTCAAAACAAAACAAACATTATTTTATATTTAAAGCCTACATCAAGATAGAATTCATAAATTATAAGTGTAAAATTATAGATATAAGAGAGAAATTGCACTTTTTTCTTTATTTTTTTTCCTAATAATGCAGTTTATGAGTAGTTTTGTGTTTTAGCCTATGGATAATATATTTATGTATTAAATAGTATATAAAATAACAGTGTGCATTGGCTACAGTCTCTAGCCTGTCAGTCACTGACTCAGTTTTAAACTGTTGGTCTAACATGTGAGTGGGGAAAGTCCAGAGAGGAGATAAACCACAAAGCTTGTAGTGCACACTTGAGCGCACTTGACTCTAATTCCCCATTACATCAGTTTTATTTGTGTTACATCTGTATTTTTCTACCTTTGCCCATATCCTTTATTGATTAATAGCTTTTGAATCGTCTATTTGTTGTCTGTGTGGAGATGAGGCAAAACAAAATTAATTTTCTCCCACTTTGTTGATTTAATGATAAATAAGAGACAAGAAACAGTCGATCATCCGTGTATAGCCTAGAACTTTTTCTATCTCTTATGATACAGAGTGAAATTCTCAAAACGTCAGGGTACCCCAGCAGTGTTGGGAGACAACCTAAGGTTCTAGTAATTATATTTCTTTCCCTTTAATGCTAAGGAAACTGAAAAAAAAACTTTAAAGTTATTTTAAACCAAAGACTAAAAGCTTACTGGGGGCACTGAAGGTAGTTGTCTGGATATCAACGTTTCCTGTAGCTTCCTGTGGCCCTGGGCAAGCCTCTGTCTATCACATGTTAAGAGTGTGGAGATGTCATGTGTGCCATGATATCAGATGTGATGAGTGCTGTGCCATATGTGCTCATTAACTGTAAGCCAGTACGTTATTTGAAAATCATGTATGGGAATTTTTAATAGGTACTTGGCAAGATTGTAAATGCAAGGATAAAGCTGTTCATGAACTGTAGGAGCAAGCTTTCCGAAGCCCCTTTACGAAGGTAAGTGCGGCATCTCTCAGCACTGAAAGACTTGCAGATGCACGGAGGCTCTGTTTGTGCCATCACTGGATAATCAGATCTCTCTCTCAGTTATATGAAGCTAAAGTAACCTGATTCAGTAACTATATCTCAGCTTACTTCAGAACTTGTGTGTATTTTTGTTTATAGGTGTTTTAGGAATTTGACTTAGTATTTATTGAGAAGTTATCAAGGGGGAATACAATGATTTCAAAAGTTTTTAGGTCAACTATATTGTCAGCACTTTTTGGGACCTACAGTTCAGGGTGTTGTTTCTCACATCCTCACACTTGCCATTTGGGGAGTTAAGATGAAAGTAGAGTATCTGATGGTGGTACAGAGATGGTTGTAGCACAGTTCTAGTGACACCTAACTTAGCAGAAACACACCCTTTCTCCATTTTGAACAATCACTGTCCTTGGAGTCACTTCTGGTTTTAGGAATATTCAGTATCCTCTGCTGTCCTGGGCAGAAAAGGGCTGCAGCCTGTTGGACTAGAGTATCTCGCTGGTGCTTCTGAGTATGCTTTTCTCTCTCACAGTTACACCACACGATACATGCAAGTTCAACTCAGAAAAGATATAAGGCAGTTCATCTCTTTTGTTTCCTAGTATGTTATGTTTTATATATTATATACTATTACCTTGAAGGTCACTTTAAACAGGAATTTTAATGCTTAGAAGACAATGAAATGGAAAATGTAGAAAATTAAAATGGAAATTTAGGATTCATCCATTAGCCCTTTGACACATTTTTTATAGCTCATTTACTTTTTAGGTTGTTCCTTTTTTTGTATTTCAAATTCATCACATATCTGTCTAAATCTGATCGAAATCATTAAATATGTTAGCTATTAGTTGAAAGGTCTGCCCCATGGGCACAAAATTTTTATTCATAAGAATGGACAATCCCTTCCGAATATCTCCAGAAAGCCTGAAATGCATTTAAAAGAAGAAAAAAAAAATGTTGAGGGCTGATTCAGAGAGCTTGCTGCTCTCACAAAGAATTCGAGATCAGTTCTCAGCAGCCACGTCCTGCAACTAACAGCTGCCTATTAACCCAGCTTCAGGTGTCTGATGTTCTCTTCTGGTCTCTGAAGGCACTTAACCCATGTGCATATGTGTGAGCAATTAAAATAAAATATAAAATACAGAGTGGTGATACTAAGCCTAGGAGGGAAGGAAACGGCATCTGGAACCTATTACAGTAATAACTAAGGCCGCTGCTCAGCATGGACAGTGTGCTAGTTCATCGTACTCTTATTCTGCGGCGTATGTCAGTCACATAGTGGACAGCTTATTCTTAGTCCTTCCCTTTTAGGAAATATTGTATCATTTTTCTCAGAGATGAGCAAAATGGTAAACAAGAATTTCCTTAGCTGCATACCTATCCCCTTCTTTATGAGCCTTCTCCTGTTGTAGGGGAAGGAGGTCACATTTTTCTTGATTTTTACACAAATTTTTCCTCCCTACTTTAGCCCCGTGCTTTCTTCTTTGCCAGAATCGCTGCTTTGCCAGGTATTCTGCTTTTTATCTTTAACCTTTTGTGATTTATTAGTATTATTTTTAGCCTGTATCTTAAGTCTTAAAGGCCACTAAAAACTGGAAATACCTCAGCAGGTAGAGGTGTCACTGAGCCTGGTGACCTTACTGTGATCATCAGACCCACACGGCAGAAGGAGAAGAATGACTCACAAAATGTCCTCTGGTGTCTACATGTGTACTGTAGATGCGTGCACAAACATATATATGCATTCACTAAATATAAATGAATATTTGAAAAGTCTTAAGGTTGTTCAATCTTAGGGGCTGGAGAGACGGCTCATCATTTAAAAGTACTTGCTGCTCCTGCTGAGGAACCAGCACCCTCATGGTTGTTCACTGTCCTCTAACCATCCTCTTGTGGCCTCCCAGGCCCTGCACATGGTGTACAAACATGCAATATGTGTATGGCATATGCATAAAACATACATCTTTGTCTAAAAAAGTTTGCTCCCTTGACTTTCTGTGTTGTAAAACAGTGGCTCTCAACCTTCCTAATGCTGCAAACCTTTTATACACTTCCTTATGTCATGATGCCCCCTGAAATTTTGCTGGTTTATTTCTTGCTGGCTCTCTCTCTGTGGCTCTTGCCAGTGTCTCAGATAATGTGGGCTTAGAAATGCATCAGTGGCAGTTAACCAGGCACTTCAGTGCCTAGTGGGGGCTGCAGTCCTTGTGTCCACAGCCCCAAACAGCTGGATGAGCTTCATTGCCATCTCCGTGCTCCTTTGGCCCACTGACCCCAGAGAGCTGCAGCAGAGCTCACACTGCCTTTATTTTTAGTCTAAAGTCCATCGTTCTTAAGAAAAATCAAAATAGCAGTTGAGTAATGAAATGCTTGAGCTGAAGATAACTGTTAATTACATTAGGGAGCTAAAACCATCATTTTTGTGTTCTTGACATTGGCTCACACTATTCTTAACAAATCACTAATTTTTGCAATGATTGTATTGGAGAACGAGGGCTAAAATCCAGTACAACTGCGGTTTTGTCCAGTGGTCTATTGAGCAGGTCTACTTAACTCTGTCCCGCTTGTTTGGTTTAGTTGAACTTTTAAATTGGTATCAGAATTTCCACCTGAACGCGAGATGTTTTCTGGCTTTCATGTGTCTTCCTTATAGTGGCAGAAGCTGGTTAGATAGTTGGAATGTAGACGGGACAAATGTGAAGGAGTTCAGCGATAAATACAGAGATTCTGTGCTCTGACTCAGACACGTTTTAAGGAAATTCTAATTATTTTCATTAAGGAGTAAAAATATATAATACAAAATATAATCATATAAAATGGTCTCTTAACTTCTTTGGCATACAGTGTGTGTTTAACTGTTTGATATAAGATCGTAGATCAATATTTTATTAAGTCATTTGCAGTGTTAAGATATTTGAGGAATAATCATTTTCATTTTGGTTACAATATTTTTATGTTTTATTAACAGCTTTTACCGTTTTGTTCTGGAACCAGAGCTGATGTCCGGAGCCAACAACAGTCCTTCTCATGGACCAGTGGCAAAATTCCTGGACATCCCAGAATCACACCTTCTAACTCTCAACATGATCACCCCAGAAGGATGGCTGGTTGAAATAGTGCGCAGCAGCTGTGACCTTGATAATATTAACTTAAAAGATGTAAGTTATGAAAAGTCTCATAAAGAGAAAGGAAGGGGATAAATCTGTGTCTATTAAGGCTGTAGTTGGTGAGCAATCACATGGGCCCTGGAATTTCCGTGTAATTCCAGATCTCAGTGTGACCTTTTCCCTCCGTTTTTATGTTTACCTTGCTTCCAAAATCAACTTGTCCCCATTTCTCTGCTCATGAATGTCCTTAGCATTTCACTGCCGTACAGCACTATGTCAGAAAGAGAGGGAACCGTGTGGGACGTTTGGAGCTGCACATGTGCCAAGAGAAGATGACAGTATTCAGTGCCTACCTTGCTTAGCAAGTCTAACTTCCAGAAGTTTCTATCAGGATATGTTTTAAGGTGCCTGGTATTGCAAAAATTCTATTTGGTATTATGATAAAAAAAAAAAAAACAAAAAACAAAAAAAACAGAGACAGACATTGGGGAAAAGCCAAAATATCAGAGAGAGAGAGAGAGAGAAGCAAAGCACAGCCATGTCTCACCCAGCCAATTCCTCAGGTCTCTCTCCACAAATCCTTTGACGCCAAACCTCTCCATTCTCAGCCAAAAAGGGAAGTGGCCGGTCCAGGGAGGAAATCCTGCCTCCTCCAGCCTTAGCTTTCTTTCTGGTTCAATTTTTTCCTAGCGCTGGGATTAAAGGTGATGCTACCACCACCTGGCTCTGCTAGGCCTTGAACTCACAGAGACCCAGACAGATCTCTGTTTCGGGAGTGATGGGATTAAAGCCTGACCTTCATAGCTTGGCTCTGTGGGTGGCTTATGTTCTCTGATATTTCAGACTATTTTTGTTGAATATACAGTATGTCACCACAGCCTGGCTCATAGCTAGTGAAATCAGCCTTAACAAAATTAAGACAAAAAACAGGGAATAAAATTTGGTGGACTGTGGGCTAAACACATGTTTCCCTTCACTTCCAATGTAACTTCTGGCTAGTAAATAGTAGGACCTTTCTCACTGATCACTGTCCATGGGAGAAAAAAAAATGGAGCAGGGAATTTTTAGATTTTTATTGGCATATATTCATTCTACATGGTAAAAATGTCAGAGGACTTTTTTTTTTAATCCAGGCCATCATGTGTTTTAGGCATAAATAATTTCCAGAAACTCCACCTTCTCTCCACATTCTCTGCCCCTACCCCACTTCCTCCCATCTTACTTCTACTTTTGTGTCTTGTGTGTATGTGTATAATGTGTACAATAATTTATACGCCTATAGAAAATCTGGAAACTGTGAATAACAAAAACATATTTGTCTCTGTGAGTCTGATTTATTTTGCTTACCGTAATCTCCAGTGCCATCCATTTATCTTCAAATGACATAATTTCATTCTTGTCACAGCTGAATAACACTCCCTGTGTGTGCCATACTTTCTGTTCTTCATCTGTTGATGAATGCATAGATTGCTTCCTTAACTCGGCACAGCGTAAGCTTACCCTGTGAGTAGTATCGCAGCAAATACCGTCAAGCAAATGCCTGTGTTGTTTCCAGTGTTTCAGGAGCTGGGGCACGTGAGTGTGTTGTTTTTAATGCTTTGAGGAATCCCTACTGATTTCCAGAGTGCCTCCACAGCTGGCATTTTTACAGCAGTGCCCAACTAACCTACTCTGGCTTTCCACCAGCGTTTGCGAGTTAGTTAGTTGGTTGGTTGGTTGGTTGGTTGGTTGGTTAGTTTTTTCTAGATGAAAAGCATTTAGACTCAGTCATCTTTTTTATTTGCATTTTCCCATGGCTAGGATATTAAACATTTGTTGTTTATTGGTTATGTGACTTATCTCTGGGGTACAGCATGCTTATTTCATTGGACAGTTCATGCAATTCTTTAGGTTCTCGGTGCTTAGTTTTTTCCCCAATTCATTATTGTAGACCTTAATCTTCCATGAGCTAACTCGTTAGTAAAGATTTTGTTTCTTTACTGAATTGCTTCCTTTGCTGAGCAGCTTTTCTGACTCTGTTCAGTCCCATTTGTCAGATCTGGAATCAATTCCTGAGCCATTGGAGTCTTTAACCGATACCTTCTCTCCATGCTCTCATGTCCATTTCAGTGTTGACTCTTACAGGAAGGACTTTGGACCCTGAGAGAACTAGAACTGTACCTTCCCCTTCCATGTGAGGGGACCTAATTTTATCATTACTGTGTGTTGAAGAGGCTTCTGTCTTTCTGCAGATGTTCTGATGTCTTTGTCCCAGAGCAGGTGGCTGAAGCTCTGTTGGTTTGGTTTAATTCTGGTCTTTTTTGCCAGAGATTCTTAAATTTTCCACCTTGGGCCCTGTTTACACCTGAGGAATGTTTACATGAGCATGGGACAATGGACAATAAAAAGATACACAAATCCAACATTTACTACTAATAAATTATGTTGATTTTAAAACAATTCTTTGATATACACATAACCATTTACTAATGATGAAGGACAATATTTATATTAGTAAGATGGATGTACTTGTTTGTTTTATTCTTTAATTTTTCTTGTGTATATTGGTGTGTGTGAGCATCCCACAGAACATGAATGGAGGTTGGAGGACGGCTGTGGGGTCCATTCTCTGCCATATGCATTCTCCATAGGTACCCACATGGACATTAACAGAAATGTAAATAAATGGTTTTAAAGTCATTGTAATTGAGACTCTTTCCCAGATCCTTTCCTAACAGGATAATTATTGATACAAAGGAAATTTACTGAACTTTTGTGTTGATTTTTATATTCAACTTTTTTTCTGAAAGTATTTGTGAGGTCTAATGGGTCTCTGGCAGTCTCCATGGTCTTTATATATAGGATTGTGCTGTCCACAAGTGAGGACTTCTTTCCTATTTGTGGACCTTCCATTTCTTTCTCTTGTCTTACCGCTGTAGCTACGACTCTGATTAAAAAGATACTAAATTATAGGTGGAGTGGAGACCCTTATTTTGTTCCTGATTTTAGTGGATATGTGAGTTTTCCCCAGTTAGTGTAATGATGAATATAGATTTGTTTTCTATAGACTTTATAGTTGAGCTGTGTTTCTGCTATTTTAAGTCTCTTTGGGTCTTTATTGCAAAGAAATGATGGGCTTTATCAAAGCTCCCTTCTCCATCTGTTGAGATCAGATCATGTGATTATGAATGATCTTTTCGATTTATGGCTGAATTCAGCTTGCAAGTATTTTGTTAAGGATTCTTGCATTATGTTCATTGGGAATTGACCTGTGATTTTCTTTTCCTGTGTCTTTCTCATTTAGTGCTAGTGTGATACATCTTCATAAAATAAGACTGCTAAGCTAACCATCCGCCTTCCTTTAACGTTGTGCACAGGACTGTAGGAGCTCACGACCATCTGGATCTGGGCTTTTTAGTTGGGAGACTTTAAATCTCATTGCTTATTATATAGCTGTGTACGTTATCTAAACTCATTAATTTTAGCAGATAATATGTATCTATGAATTTATCCACTTGTGGATTGTTTAGTTTATTGCACTTTTGGATCTCACTGGTGTCTGTTCTGGGTCTCCTTTTTCGCTTGTCATTTATCCTTGCTGCCTTTGGGTTCGTTTTGCTAATGGTTTGTCGATCTTGTTCACTTCTTTTCCAAGAACCAGCCTGGTTTCCTTTATTTTTTTTTTTTTGTATTGTTCTTTTCATTTCAAATTCTTTAATTTCTAATTTGATATTTATTTTTGTTTTGCTAAGACTTAACATCACTCATTAATCTACTTGAGATTTCTTTTTTGAATCAGCCATATTTGTTCTCAGTCCTCCTCTCGGTCCTCCTCTCGGTCCTCCTCTCGGTCCTCCTCTCAGTCCTCCCTCAGTCCTCCTCTCAGTCCTCCTCTCAGTCCTCCCTCAGTCCTCCCTCAGTCCTCCTCTCAGTCCTCCCTCAGTCCTCCTCTCGGTCCTCCTCTCAGTCCTCCTCTCAGTCCTCCCTCAGTCCTCCCTCAGTCCTCCTCTCAGTCCTCCTCTCAGTCCTCCTCTCAGTCCTCCCCTCAGTCCTCCCTCACTAAGTTGTCCTCACTGTATCATCACGTTCATTCTCACTGAGCTCTAAGAATTTTTGATTCCTGATTTCTTTGACGACCAAACGTCATTCAGTAGTGTGCTGCTCAGTCTCCATGCGTTTGTGCATTTTCTGTGGCCTCTCAGCCTGTCGATTTCTATTTTTATTGCATTATCATGCTGACCACAGAAGTTATTTCAGTTTCTTTATATTTGTTAGGACTTTCTTTCTGTCACAAATACGATCTGTTTCAGAGAATATTTTATGGGCTTCTGAAAAAAGTGGTTATGAGAGGAATTTCTGTAGATGCCTTAGTGGTGATGCTTGTCCATCTCCTGTCTGGTGACCTGTGTATTGGTAGGAGTGTGGTACTGAAGTCATCTTCAGAGATGCTGTGAATAAGACAACTCTTTAGAAACTCTAGCATCTATAACAATTGACTGCCTTTCTGCTTCTGTTTTACCATTGTATAATGTAGTGATTAAAATATCTGTAACTCTCCCAGAATGTTTTTAAGTAATGTGTAGAGTAATTTACTGGAGTGGAACAAGGATTTAGGTAAAGGGTAGAAATAGAAAAATGAGCTGAACATGGGTGCACACGTAATCCCAGCGTTGTGAAAACTGTGGGAGAAGGGACCGGTTCCAGCTCCCAGACAGCCAGGACCCCAGAGCCAAGAGACTCAGAAGTGATCAGAGTGCTTGTGTATAAGCACTGACATCTTAGGACCTGTTGCCATATAGTTGTAGGACTTACAAGGACAAAGACTAAACATTCTTTCAACCAAGTCCCTCCTTCTGAAACTCTTCCATTTAAACAACTGTAAGGTTTTGAATATATTAAGTTGTGGTGGGATGCTGGTGTCAGCTGATAAGGTCCGAAGACACTTATCTAGGGTCCCGGGCTCCTGAAGGAGGAGTGGCCAACCCCATTAAAAAAGGGCTGCTGGGATCTTGGAGTCTTTTTTAGTATGTTGTGAATATTGAGTTTTAAATAAAAGAGTTGTTTTGGCCTGTGACAGGCACTATAGAAAAAGTAGGTGGAAAATCAAAATAGATAAAAAAGAAAAAACAGAGTCAGAGAGAAACGGAGCCGGCCACCTAAAATGTAAGGAACACAGGTGAGCCACAGGCCATGTGACAAGATAGATTAAAAAAAAAAAAAAAAGTTAAATAAAATAAAACAACTAGCCAGCAATGTGCCTGAGCCATAGGCCAAACACCATAAACTTAATATAAACATCTAATTCATTTTGGGGGGTCTGAGCAGCAGTGGGCAGCTAAGGGGTCTTCGGCAGCAGGTCTGTGGGTCTAGACCTCTGGCTGCCCAGGACCAAAAACCTCATTATAACATTTAGTATATGAAGTTCATCACTAAAATAGCAACAATTCACAAATAATTCACAATCTTAACGTGAATTGATTAAATACTATGAACAGAGTTTACCTCCAAACAGCACTGCAGTTATACATCAGGACTAAAAAAGTGCTACACACATCATTCTAATCACTTCTGAAATAGTCACAACAAAGAAAAATAACTATGCAATGTGAAATGTTTCCAAATATTACTGAAAATATTTCTAAGTATATTACAATACCATCGAAACTCCTTTGTGAAATATGTCAGACAAACATCATCTATTGTATTTTTGCATAACAAAATTTTCAAACTGTAAAAATCACATACCATATGATTTACATTCATATTTTGATCATGCTGTACATGTGAGAGAAAAAGTTCTATCCCTAGAATATAATATTTTCACTAAAAGGAAATTTATAAATGGCTGAATGCCCAAGCCTTTTCAAAGTACATTTACAAATGGCAGGCACACTAGGATAGCTAATTTTCCCAGCTACCTGGGGTCAGGGCAGAAGATGATAAGTTTAAAGCTAGTAGAGTGGCTTAGCCTATTCAGTGAGACCATAGCTCAAAACAATTATAGAGACACTGATTCCAAGGAAGCATTTTTAATTAAAAAAAAGAAGAAGCTAGACATACTTGCTTTACTAAACCCATAAAAATTCAAATGCATTCATGTTTATAAGAATGTTTCATCTGTATGTGCTTTCTCTTCTTCCTATTTCTGCTATGGAAAGATTAATTTCCATTTTTTAAATAAATGGCATTTATTTGTAATTAAATAATGACCTTTTTTTAATTTCAAGAAAGTCAGTAAGCGATAACATGACTTTCTTGACAAGTTTGAAATGAATGTTATAGAGGAAAATGGCAAGTTGAAGCTGTCTTAATGACTACTGCATCTAAGTGTTGAAGAGACCTATGAATATTTCTAGTTATGGAACGCTTATCCAGATGCACTTTCTTCCTACTTGGTGTCATGGGTTACACATATCATGAAAAGACTTTTGAATAGTAATAGTTATGCACACCTGTCCAGACTCACCTCCGTCCTACTTGGCGATACTGGTGCTCTTACGAAATCAGGAAAGAACTGGTTTAGGAAAGAAAAATTAATCATGACCTTTTGTCTTGAAGAAATTGGTGAATTATCAGTTTGCTCATGTGTTAAAGAAAAACTTGAAGTCATAAACCAAAGTGCATTGTTCTGTTTCAGGACCATCACTTTTTTTCATTAAAAATTTGTATTCTTATGATTCTTAATATCCAACCAATAATGTGTTCCTCCACAGACTGAGAGGGCTGTCACAGCCGAGTATGAACTAGAACATCTGCTACTTGAAGGACATTGTTTTGATGTGACAACAGAGCAGCCCCCTCAGGGTCTGCAGTTCACACTAGGCACAAAAAACTCCTCTGCTGTAGTTGACACAATAGTGATGGCAAACCTTGTAAGTACTCTAAATATTTAATTAATGCTAGTGAACATTTTGATACAAGCTCTTGTTTTCACGAGATTGAAGATAGAGTAACACTGCTCTTAAACCATTGAACAGCTAACAGGAAACAAAATTTAATCTTTTTAAGATTAGTGTTATTTTTATTTATGTTTCTCTATGAGTGTCTGCCCTATCATGGAGGTGCACGGAGAGCAGACGATGGTGTCCCACCCCTGGAGCTGGAGGTCTAGGCGGTTGTGAGCTGCCCAGTGTGTGTGCTAGGAGCCAGACTCCAGGCTGAAGCATGTGTTCTTTACCACCCAGCCGTCTTCCAGTCCCCTAAAGTTGAATTAATTATGTTTAAAAATTGAAAGAATTTTTAGGGAAAACATCATATTTTTAGAATATGCTTTTATGCCTTGTTGTAAAATCTTCTTCCCTGGAGTTGGCTTGTGGAATTTTCTCACTCTTCTGCATTAAATGCTTTCTTAGTTTATATATAATCTCTAATGAGTAATTAGATATTCTTATTCTCATCATTAATATTTTCCCCTTTCATCTTCAAAGGGGTATTTCCAACTAAAAGCAAATCCAGGTGCATGGATACTGAAATTACGTGAAGGAAAATCTGAAGATATTTATGAAATAGTTGGGTGAGTTTTCCAAGCCACTTTTTAATAAATTAATTGTTCCCAGCCTGATCACATTTTCCCCTCTCCTCCAAGTTCCTCCCCCTAACCTCTCCCCGCTCCCTCCCATCCACTCCTCCCCCTTTCTCTTCAGGTAAGGACAGGCCTCCCATGTATATCAGCCAGCCATGGCATATCAAGTTGCTGTGAGATTAGACACTTCTCTCCTAGTAAGTCTGGAGGAGGCAACCCAGTAGGAGGGAAAGGTCTCTAGCAGGCAACAGAGTCAGAGACAGAACCTGCTCCCACTATTAGGAGTCTTACAAGAAGACCAAGCTACACAACTGTAACACGTGCAGAGGGGTTAGGTCGGACCTGTGCAAGGTCTCTATTGATGGTTCAATCTCTGTAAGACCCTATGAGCCCAAGTTAGTTGATTCTGTGGGTTTTCTTGTGTCCTTGACCCCTCTGGCTCCTGTAATCTTTACCCTCTTCCACAGGATTCCACAAGGCCCACCTAATGTTTGCCTGTGGGTCTGTGCATCTGTTTACATCAGTTTCTGGGTGAGACCTCATTGATAACTATTGGGCTAGGTAATGAGCTACAGCAGAATACCATTAGGAATCATTTATTGGCCTTTCCAAACAACTTTTTAGGACTTTATAAGTGAGTAATTGTTTAGTGTTTCATATCATATTATTAAACTGGTAATTAAAATCCTAAAAAAAAAAAAAAAAAAAAAAAAGATATGGTTGTGTGCAAGATGGCAAAAAAGTGACTTTTGAGGACTTAGCCACCCATTCAAAAAAATAAACAGAAAGAGATACATTGAAGAAGATAGATACCTGCTGGGAGCGTGGCCTTGAGAAACCTTCCACTTGGTGTAATAAGAAGTAAGTACTTGTGCCCCTGAACCCCCAAAATCAAGCCATATCTATCTGGTACACTCAGTATTTGTGTCTGCCCACTGTGAGGTCTACTTACGCAGTGGACCAGTCCTTCTAAACTCAGGATGGGTTGAAGAGCTGTTTCCAGGGACTGGCAGATGCTGAGAGGCAAAACTGAGAGGCTGGTAGAAAAGTAGCTGCTACCTTTCCACAATAACAAAGTCAGAAACAAGAAGTTGATACTACTGTGATGCATACCAGCTGGTTTTCTGAGCTCAGAAAGCTGAACAAGTGAACTTTTAGATTTTCCGTAAAACTTCATATCTCAGTGACTGTGCTTGTCAGCAGAACTAACAGAACAGTAGCACGTTGCCCCTTCAAGTTTTACTCCATGAAAATGTATTTGTCTGTTCAGCAGAATGTAGTTTAAGAAGTTTATTGAGAAATGTATGCTCTCTCCTACAAGGCCCAAGCAACACAGCAGAAGAGGAGCCAGAAAGAATATTAGAGCCTGAATCTAGGGAGAAGGCTGGGAGGTGTCATCTAGTGAGCAATACAGTGTATTAGATGTTCTCTGTTGTTATAAAGCACCATGACCAAAAGCAACTTCTGGAAGAAGGAGTTTATTTTGGCTTCTAGTTGCAGAAAGACAGGCAGGCGTCCCATTCATGTGGGAAGGCCTGGCAGCTGCCAATGGTAGGCATGACTGCTAGAGCAGAAAGCTGAGAGCTGGTTTCATCCTCAAACACAAAGCAGATAGAGCCAAATAGAAGTGCATAAGGCTTCAAACTCTCGAAGACTGCTCCCAGTGGCATACTTCCTCAAGCAAGGCCACTGCTCCTAACACCTCCTACTCCCAAACAGCACTACTAGCTGGAACCAAGTATTTAAATATATGAGCCTATGGGGACACTCAGCATTCAAATTACCACATATTGTTATTGAAATCATGAACTCTTGACAATTGTGGATCTTCATAAGAATGAGTCTATCAACAGCTATGCATGGATGGAACTGTAATATAAAGTTTCTGGTCCAGATTTCCCAACCTATCCCTGAAGTTTGGACCCACTCACAGCCCTGCTGCTGCTTTGCCCCAAATAATCACACAGAAGCTTACATTAATTTAATGCTGATTGGCCTACAGCTCAGGTATATTGCTAGCTAGCTCTTTCAACTTAATCCATTTCTGTTAATCTGTTTATCCATGTGGTTGGCACTTTTTCTCAGAGCAGCATTTTGACTTCTTTCCTCTGTCTCTGCCAGTGTCTCTCCTCACTCTTTCTCTTCCCAGAGTTTTCTGAGTCTGGTAGCCCCACCCACACTTCCTGTCTGCCTTTTGGCCAATCAGTGTTTTATTAAACCAGTGGGAGGGACAAATGTTTACAATGTACCAGAACATAATCCCTTAGCATGGAGCCGTACCCACACACGGCTGAATTACTTTCTACTGATTGTAAGGAAGTGGGGAGCTGTTGCCGTTGTTTACTCACAACCAACACCTCACAGGTGGCCCTGGGTAAATTAAATGGGCCATGCAATAAAAGCAAAATTCATGGGTCTGTGAAAGAGACAGGTGCAGAAGAGGAGAGAGCTACTGTCAGAGTGGGAGGAAGGTAGGACCTTAACCAGAATGCATTGTATACACGTATGAAACTGTCAAATAACTTGATTGTCTGATTCCTGCTGTATCTACTGTATTCTTGTAACAGATACATGCCCACATTTTCAGAACACTAGTAGTGTACTACCTTTACTCCATTTCCTGAAAGTTTCTAGTGTCCTGTTGTATATATAAATTACATTCGGGAACTGAATTTAATGTTGCAATCTTAGAGTTTTTTTAGTTGACACTTGTGTGAAAGGCTTCTTCCTTTCCTCTGAGGGCAGCCGTCAGGTGAGCAAAGATGGATGTGTACAAACATATCAGAAGTTTTGGAGGACACAGCAGTACACAAGGCACCCTGCCCCACCAGGCCTGATAAAGCACGAGGGCTGGGATACAAGCCAACCAAGGTTATGTCACTTGCAAGATTTGTGTCCGCCATGGTGGCCACTAACACCCAGTTTCTAAGGGTGCAACCTTCCCATTATGGTGACATCACAGTAAGGTTTGCCTGAAGTCTTCAGTTGGTTGCTAAGAAAAGGGCTGGACACCACTTTAGTGCTTTTATGGTCCTGAAGATTCCACATACAGATTATTGGAGGTTATCATTGATCCATTCCATAAAGTAATCAGAAGAAATCTTGAATCATCATACCAGTCCACAAGCACAGAGAGATGCTTAGGCTGACATCTGCTTTCCAGAAGAGCAGTGACCTTGGCAATAGCACAAGTTCTCACTGTGCAGCCTGGAGAATGCACAATACTGTCCAGCTCCACCGTTATCCAGACAAGAAAGGCTCAGTTTGCATCTGGGATGATACGTGTACCATCCATAGACAATGGTTTTATGGCACCTAGGACGTACTTCAGGTAGTGGGCAGAGCAGAAGTCATCATCACCATATCTCTGTGGCTGGCACAGAAGTTTCCTCAAGAGCCTATTGCTCTAGAGTCAGGCTCAGGAACCCCAGCTTGGTGTCAGCAAAGAGTGTGTTAAAGGAACAAGATGTCAATGCCTCTGAGTAGTGTTTAACTAAAAGTGTTTAAAAGTTCCTTTACCATGTGACACTTGTGTTGTACACATTGGAACTCTTTAGTTTACAGCAAATAACTGTAGGATCCTGCCTCTTTGGCCCAGTGCCCTTGGGTGGGGAACTCGAAGGCACATGATGGTTACACTGCCAGGATCTCCATGTGGTCATGTTAGAAAACATTAAGATACACATCAAAATATAATAAAATGAGAAGGTGGCTATTATGTGACCTCCAATTTCTTCCAATTTGACAAACTTTAATGGTATAAGTAGCGTTCATGATAGACTCCCTCAGTACATAGAAAGTTGTACATAAGTTCAGTTACCATGATTATTTAACAGTGTTGAAATTTAAGGCGTGAATTCCATCATGTGTGGTGTAAAATGGAATCAAAGTAATACAAATAGACATACTTTGAGTTACTGAGCTTAATAATGCCTTTCGGTTTCAGGGATTTGAAAATGGAAAGTTTTGACAGTGAATTCCTCTGAAACTGGAAACTTTCAAGTCTAGATATTGTCTCTCATTCTAATTGTCAGTAGAGCATGTCAGCTAACAGATCTGAGTTCTGCCACTCCTGGTCATACTGCAGCAAACATAAACAAGAATGTAAGCTTTATGAGCTTTAGAATATTACGTTTAATAAGTATCATCAAAATTACACTCTATTGTTGAATAAATTATGGGCATTGTGTTCTTCTCTGTTAGGCATGAAGGAGCAGATTCAGAGACTGATGTGGGAGAGGTCACTGTTGTGTTAAACACCTTCAAGAGCAAGACACTGAAAGTGCAGGTGTGCAAGGCTTCAATACATACCCGTTTTCTTCTTCGTGTGTTTAATAGCAACTAAGAATTTGTTCTCTAAAATGTCTGCTGTGTAACTCAGTGAAAATAAGGAAAATTCAAGGTTATTAAAGTGAAGTTTAAAGACAAAAGGAATTTTGGGGTTTTTTTAAGCTTTTGTTATATTAGAATACTTACTGTATCTGGAAACAGATAATTCTGTACACCAGGCCTTGGAGATGAGTCAGAGCACAGGCTGGAAAATCAGTCCTGGAAAGAGAGAGACAGAGAATAGTTGTTTGCTGTTTTTGAGACAAGGTCTCTATGTAGCCCTGGCTGCTCCAGAACTTGCTGTATGGCCAAGGCCCTCTCATCAGCAGTGTGGAAAGATTGATACAGTTGATTCAGCACAGAGTTTTAATGTCCTCAGCAGAAGAAAAGCATGTGTCACCACGAGAACGTCTATGAGAAGAGGAAGTAAAACCGCCATTACAAAGAATGAAAACGTGTTGACATTGTGTGGATTATGAGATAATTATGATATAGTTCTCAAGTAATGTATTAGGTTCTTAAGATCTCAAACCCAAGTGCATGCATAGTATTTGTTAGCATAGAACTCATAGTGCAAGATAGTATAGGATTTAATTTATAATATTTTGCTAGTATATAACATGAATTTTGTTTTTACATTTCAAAAGGTTTCTTGCCTTATAACTTTATAACTAATCATTTAAATTCTAAATTTTCTCCTTGCCACATTACCCAGGTAAAGAAAAAATCAGGTAAAATTAAAGAAGATATCCTTTCTGATAAACACGAAAGTAAAGGCATGTGGGATTCAATTAAAAGGTAATTGTTAATAATTATCTTAATGGCAAAATATTTTAATGATGTAACTATTTTGACAAATGAGGAAACCCCTGAGGTGACAAATGAATAAGGCATAGACCCTCTCTTCAGGGCCGTAGAGAGACACATGAGGTTATAAAAACCTGGAGCTGGCAGGACACGCTGGTGGGGTGAGAGGAGAGAGGTGGGGTAACAATCACACCTACATTACATGCATGCAGGTGCCAAAGAATTGATAATTATTCAAAGAAGAACCTGGAGCTATAAAATGCTGTTTAAACAAAGGATGGGAGTACATATCCAGCTGGGGGCCGCGGGAAGGACTTTATAAAGTGTGGCCAAGAGTCTTTGTACAGGAAAGATGGTGTTTGGAGTTGTAATAGAATGAAGGTGCCTGATTGCATGAAGAAACGTGTACCCTCAAGTTTTCTCACCTGTCCGGGCCTGAGGTCCAGAGGAGTCTTTTTCACTCGGGGTCCCAGAGTCTTATATTAATTACAAACAGTTTGGCCTATGGCTTAGGCTCATTACCAACTGGCCTTTATGACTTAACCCATTTCTATTAATCTGCTGTATTGCTACGTGCTGCGTGGCTTTACCTGTGTCCCATTATATTTTGCTTTCTGGACAGCAGTTTGCAGAGATCAGTGTCTCTCCCTGGCCGCCCACCTTAGTCGTTATCTGTGCCTGGATTTTCTGCCTGCCTCTAAGCTGCCTTACCATAGACCAAAACAGCTTCCTTACTAGCCCGTGGTAATAAGGCATATTCACAGCGTACAGAAAAACGTCCCACATCAGAAACACAAAGTGTGTTCCTCAGAGGAGAAGAGAGTCTAGCGTGATTTTTAACATTGAATGTCACAGCGTGTTTGTGAGTCATTTTGTTAATTTCTAAAGAGGATTAGGGCTTTGGGTGTAGGTCGGTAGTAGGGTGTTTTCCTAGCATGGGAAGCCTAGGTCCCATCTCCAGCACACAGGAAGGGGGTGGGGGGTGAAAGGGAGAGGGTTTGGTTCATATCCGTACAATCCAATAACACAGACATGCCTGGACACTTGAGTGGCTTGGTCCGCAAACTGTCTCCATCTCTTAATTCTACTCTCTCTTTGCCTCCTGTGTTCCTAGGGAGACTTTTAAAAGTAAAGGTTTACTGTCCAGCAGGTAGAAATGGCCTCTTTTTATATAACAACAACAGAAGTTCCATGGCTGATCCATCCAGGTCATACCATCACTGTAACTGTCCAAAATGGGCAATATACTTTTTCCTGTGAAGCCTAGGAAAGGCCTGTCCCACCTGGACCTTCTAGAAGAAAAATAGAGGAAGAATTGTTCCCCTAAATCACCAACATATACCCAGAAGGGAAAAGGAAGGTCGGAGAGGAAGCAAAGCTGTTTGCTATAGGTCCATTGTGTAGAGAACTCCAGCTGGAGAGATGGCTCAGCGGTTAAGAGCACTGACTGCTCTTCCAGAGGACCATGGTTCAACTGCCAGCACCCACATGGCAGCTCACAACTGTTGATAACTCTAAGATCTGACACCCTCACACAGGCATACATCTAGACAAAATGCCAATGCAATAAAATAAATAATTATTTATTTATATATAAAATAAATATATTAAATAAAATAAATAATTATTATTTTAAAGTTTGTTTAAATGTGGATGTGTTCTAGTTTAGTTGGGGAGAGAGGGCGTTTGGCAACACTTCCAGATCACAGTCCACTTTGAGGGAACTCATGGCAGGAAGTCAGGCAGGAATTTGAAGCTAAAACCATGGAGGAATGCAGTTTTCTGGCTTACACAGGTTTGTGCTTAGCTGACTTTCGAAACCACCTATACAGAGAATAATACTCCCTCAGTGGGCTGGGCTCTTTACAGCAACACACAACAAAAGTGTCCCCCATAGACATGCCCACAGGCCTGACTGAGACTGTTCTCAGATGACTATAGTCTGTGACAGTTGGCAGGTCAAGCTAACCGGAAGAGAACTTTGAGATTATGAGAGTAAACAAATGATCAGATCAAAGGTAAGAAAAGAAAAGTTAAGCCAAATAGATTCAACAGCCTAACAGTTAAAAATATTGCCATTGTTTTGGACTTGGCTCAGTTTATGCCTCTTTTCCTATAGCCTACTCTTTGTTAATAAAAGCTGTAGTACTGTCCCATGGAGCAACTGTTTTTCTTCTCAGAGAATATTTTTTAAAAAGTAAAAGAAAGAAAGAAGGAAGGAAGGAAAAAGAAAATACTGGTATCATAATAATTTGTACTTGCCAAGATATTTTAAATGTAACTATATTATTTTATGTGTGGGTGTTTTTTCTCAGTATATATCTGTATAGTGTGTAGTATTGATGCCTTAGAAATGGAATTACAAGAAGTGTGACTTGCCAGAGGGAAGCTTGGAACTGGATCTCTCTAAGAGTAGCCAGAGCTCTTAACTGCTGAGACACCTTCCTAGTCCCTCAGAATGTCTTTATAAAAGTTATAAGTGGCATGCGTATGTAAAACTCAGGCTACATTAGCAACATCCCAGATTAACTTAGTCTTTCTGAATTTTTGCAGGATTTTTTGTTTACTTACCTGGGTTTTTAATTGTTTTGTTTGTTTGTTTGTTTGTTTGTTTTCCATTCATTGGAAATAGGAATGTTGTTGCTGGTGGTGGTGTTCTCACAGATTCTCATTACAATTTCCCTTCCCTGTACTCTCTGGTCCTCCCACCTCCTCCCCCCTCCCCTGTACTCTCTGATCCTCTGCCCTCCTCCCCCCTCCCCTGTACCCTGGTCCTCCCACCTCCTTCTCCCCCCTCCCCTATACTCTCTGATCCTCCGCCCTCCTCCCCCCTCCCCTGTACTCTCTGATCTTCCCACCTCCTCCTCCCCCCTCCCCTGTACTCTCTGATCCTCCCACCCCCTCCTCCCCCCTCCCCTGTACTCTCTGGTCCTCCCACCTCCTCCCCCCTCCCCTGTACTCTCTGGTCCTCCCACCTCCTCCCCCCTCCTCTGTACTCTCTGATCCTCCCACCTCCTCCCCCCTCCCCTGTACTCTCTGGTCCTCCCACCTCATCCTCCCCCCTCCCCTGTACTCTCTGGTCCTCCCACCTCATCCTCCCCCCTCCCTTGTACTCTCTGATCCTCCCACCTCATCCTCCCTCCTCCCCTGTACTCTCTGATCCTCCCCCCTCCTCCTCCCTCCCCTGTACTCTCTGGTCCTCCCACCTCCTCCCCCCTCCCCTGTACTCTCTGGTCCTCCCACCTCCTCCCCCCTCCCCTGTACTCTCTGGTCTTCCTCACCTCCTATTCCATCCCCTTCCCCTGTACTCTCTCCAGTCCTCTCTCTCTCCCTGGAGAGAGTACAGGGGAGAGGGTGGGGTGGAGGACTGGAGAGAGTACAGGGGAGAGGGTGGGGGGAGGGAGGACTGGAGAGAGTACAGGGGAGAGGGTGGGGGGAGGGAGGACTGGAGAGAGTACAGGGGAGAGGGTGGGGGGAGGGAGGACTGGAGAGAGTACAGGGGAGGGGATGGAGAGAGAGAGAGAGAGAGAGAGAGAGAGAGAGAGAGAGAGAGAGAGAGAGAGAGAGAGAGAGAGGTGTCCTCAGAGGGCAGAAGAGGAAGTTGGATTCCATGCTTGTGAATTGTCCATTATGGTTCTGAAGACCGAACTCAAGTCCCCTGGAAAGGAAGGACTCTATCTTGCCCACTTAGACACCCCCCCCCACAGAGCAGTAGTATTTGCATTTGACTTGTCTAATGTCAGACACAAATGCATCAGTCAGTAGCAGGTGTCTTCCTCTGTTGCTGTGCACCTTGTGTTTTGAGACAGGGCTTCTTACCAGACCTGGAGCAGGCCATTTGCCAGACTTGCTAGCTGCTAAGTCCCCACGATCCTACTTTGTCTTTCCAGCACTGGGCATCCAGGTGCACACTAGCAAGCCCATTGTTTCGATGGCTAATGGGGATCCAAGCTCAGGTCTTCCTGCTGGCAGACCAACACTCCTCATTGGGTCTTTTTCTCAACCTCTGTAGGCACTTTTAAAATCATATTTATGTCAGGGTGCCTCATTATCAACATTTATTTCTGCTTTCATCTCATAAATAATTGCTCCATTACTAACACTTTGGCTTAATGGATCCTGTTTCTTTCCTCATTATTGCTCTGTGTAAGTTCCAATATACTACACACGAACATGGTAGGCTATGCTTGATTCTTGGTTCTTAAAAGAACTCTTACAATTTACAAAAACTCAAGGTTACTACCACATTAATATGTGTTCTGTGTCCAAAGAAAAGCTCATCAACCTCATACAATGCAATCCATTTAATATTAAATAGTGCATAATTGTCGTGATAAATGTTTGATATAGTAGTTGTTATTTTGTGCATATTATTTAGGTGTAAACAATTATACACATGTACTAAGAATCCATTGTCCTGTGTTTTTATTAAAAGTTTCACAAAAAGTATACGTCGAGATGACAGAGAGGAAACTGACATCCTAAACATCTTTTCAGTTGCATCTGGCTATTTATATGAACGTTTTCTACGGTACGTATGTTTAATATTTTTAGAAAGTTATACATTTGCACAGTTCAGAATTCAACAAAATGAAAGTAAAAAAGGAAAGTTACTTTTTCCTGTTACTTTGTTGACACTTAGCTTCCTTTCCCCCAGGCCAATAGTATTATTTTTATTCCCTGTCAAAGACCTATAAGAGAGCAAAATACATTGTTATGTAATTTCTCTCTCCCTAAATAGTAACAAGGTATACACTACTGTGCATCTTGCCTTTTATGTGTAATTTTTAAAAAAAATACATTGAAATTTCATTAGTTTGTTTTATTTAGAATGGTTTTCTTTAAGGTTAGAAAACAGTGCGTGTATAACAAGATGATAAATAATGTGGGAAAATGTGTGTAGTAAATGTCCCTGTCCGTGTGTCCCCCCTGCTCCCCCACCCATGAAGGAGTTCAGTGAGGAAGGAGATGCGACTCAGAACCCCAAGGATATTTTAAGAGTCTAAGCAGAAGGATCACAGAGAAAGCCTCCAGTAGTGACCCCGATGCTCATAGAGAGTTCTTTCAGGGTACTTGCACTCTGTTCAAGTGGATTTGGGGGTGCACAGATCATTTTTCTTTGTTGTTTTTGAAAGCTTTTGTATTTATCCCATAGTTACAGCCAGAATTAGACACCAGCTCAGCATCAGGACCACTTTACACTACAGGATCACCACTTCACACTAGCTACTTAATACCATTTCTACATCCGTACACATTTCATATTTTAACAACATAAATTCATAATGGAAAACTTAATTCATAGTTTTAAATCCTTAAAAGCCTTTGAAAAAGTGGGCTGTTATCTTGTATTTGGTTTCATGTTCTTTCACATAGGATTATGATGCTGTCTGTTCTGCGGAACACCCAAACACCAGTCAAGTTCTGGTTTCTGAAGAATTACCTCTCGCCCACATTCAAAGTAAGCACATCGCTATTTTACAATGTGGTAAAGTTTGCTACTATCATAAGCTCTTACAATATTCCTTTTACAAAGTCAACCTTTTAAAATGTATATCCACCCAAATAACAACTTTGAATTTAAAATTATACTTATTATTCTTAATCAGTTTATGAAAAATTTGTGTAATTTTTATTTAAAGAGGAATTTAAGGATGAGCACCTAGGTAAACTAACCAAAATGATTAGTAACTTTTTATAATTTAAATTTGATGAAAATATGTTTTTTCAACTAAGAGAACTTGATTCTGTCATGTTTTTATGAAGATTAAAACCTTAGTAATATCAAGAAAATATGAAATTACTAAGTTCTTGCTCCAAGGTTCCTATCATGATTTTCTGACCTGCCTTCCTTCAGAGATGAACTATATGTTCAGAATGTGGGAGACAAAGGGAGCCCTCTCCCCTCCAAGCTGCTTTGGTTGTGGTGTTTACCACAGAAGTAGAAAGCAATGTGAACACTGCCTTTCAGGGTGTGCCTTTCTCTGCGGGAATACTGCCACAACCATTCAAAGTAGTGAGCTCTTTCTGTCTCTGTGAGGCAGATTGCTGTGGGAGGGTGCACATGTGGGGCTCAGGGCACTGGTCCCCGGCAGTTTAAGGTGACCAGCAACTGTTGCTTTGCCTCACTGCCTGATGCACAGCATATTCAGTTTCTCTGTATTCCGACTTCATAGAGCTTAATCAGCAGCTCACTGGAGGCATCTTCTTGTAAGGCAAGAGTATAATAAATGGAGAAATAAAAATGGCTAACCATGTTTTGTTCCTTAGTATTTCAAGCATATTACTTTCCAGTATTATTTGGTAATTCTCCATAGTCCCATTGGAAAGAAAAGCAGATGAGAATGGCCCACATAGGCTCACATGTTAGAATACTTGGTCCCAATTGGTTTGGGGAAGATTAGGAGGTGTGTCATGAGCCCAGGCTTTGAGGCTTCGGCAGCCTCCCATCATCCCCAGTGTGCTTTCTCCCTCCTGTTTATGGTTGGAGATGGGATCTTCCCGTGTCTCCTGATACCATGCCTTCCTTCTGCAGTCATGGGCTCTAACCCTCTGGAGCCATAAACCTGATTCAACATTTGCAAGACCCCTTGGCGATGGTATTCTATTGCTCCAAATACAAAGTAACTAAGACATTCTTGTACCTGCAGATGCCAAAGACCAGACCTTTACAAAATAAGCTTAGTCATAGCCTGGGGGAACTACACAACTCACAAAAGCTGTTTTCTCACAGATTATCATCATAAAAATATACAAACATAGTTGGCAAAAGACAAGGAGCAGAGGATGTGATGTGGGAAAATTGAATGTGGAGTTAAGGTGGCCTTTCCTCAGATGGTGCTGGCTCCTCCACCTAACTGTGGAGCTCTAATAGAGTGCTACAGTCAAACTGAAACTCCTATAAAGCATTATTTGTCAATTCCTTCTGAAGCACATTGTATTTTATGTCTCCCTCACTAGCAAGTACATGTTGGCATATCCAAAACTGTTGTTAGGGGCTTTTCATTTTAGATGATTAGTCAACATGTATTTAAATGAGTGTGTACATGCATTTTAACAACAGTAAATTACATAGTGACGTGTAACTATACTTTCATATTTGTCGGCATTTTTTTGGTCCTCATTAATAGATGTATTGATCCACTTCTGATTAATCAGTGTAAGGGATGTAGAAGTGTTCTGTCATGTTTGACTCTTGCAGTGACAACTGTACATCATAGTGTGAGCACATGGCAAAGGGTCCCAGGTAGTGCTGCAGGCTGAGACTGTAAGGTGTGATCCCCACAAAAGTGGTGTACAAGCATTTTCTAACTAGGCATAATAATTTTATAGTAAATTTCCTCTGAAGTATATTGTTTGGTTTTGTTAAATGTGTGTAGGAGGTAATTCCTCACATGGCTAAGGAGTACGGATTCCAGTATGAACTTGTCCAATATAAGTGGCCCCGTTGGCTTCATCAGCAGACTGAAAAGCAGCGAATCATTTGGGGTTACAAGATTCTTTTCCTCGATGTGCTTTTCCCCCTCACCGTGGACAAGGTCATATTTGTTGATGCTGATCAGGTAATAAGAATAACTTTTGTGATCAAGTCTGCTTTTGCCTCTAACCGAACATGAACATAAGGATTTGTACTGTTCACTTCTTGTCACTGTTGCTTCAGAATTCATTAATTCAGGAAGCACCCTAAGTTTAAAAGCAATCTGTCAGACATGGGCAGATTTGAAAGAATGGCAAGAAGCCCTGTTTGCTTAGAACATGCAGCTTCTGTCTGTATCAGCCATTTGTTTTTACTTGGCAGGTAAAAGTCAGACATGCCTATATTCATCATTGTAAAGCTAGTTACATGAATTTGTGGAGTATGAGCTGCTTTTATTTTTTTAACTGTCTGTTTCTTGCTGGAAACATTATGGCTGCACACTGCCTTTCTCTTAGCGTTGTGCCCTTAACAGCTTTTCAGAAATAGTTATCAGGTCTCCATATGTCAGCCACTTAAAGGCCTCCTCAACTTCAGATTTATGTATATCGCAGCTATGGCTTTTTCCTTTGCCTTGGTTCAGTACCTTTATAATCATTAATCATAAAAAAATATTTGAAAAATGTACAGAATTTCTAGTAACACTGATTAGTAGCACTGTAAATGTATATAAACTAAATGCATAAGGGAACTTACACTTTGAGGACAAAGGTTATATTTTCAAGTTCCATGTTAGAATTTGCTCACACTCTGAGTGTGTGGCATCTGTGTGTAAGGGCAGCACTTGAAAGGCAGAGGCAGGAGGATGAGTGCACGGCCCACCTGCAGCTCGTGTGAGAAGTAAAGGAAGGATTGGGTCTGCTGTGCTGTCATTTTGTTCTGTTAGTTCAACTCTTAGAAGAAAAGCTTTAAAGCAGGAAGAGCAAGTGTGGCAATAAAGAAGCACTGGGCCAGAGAGATGGCTCCACCACAGGCCAAGGCTCTTGCCATGCACAAGCCAGCATGACCCTCCTGTTGAGTCTCTGGAACCCATATAAAGTGGAAGGAGGGGACAAACCACATAACATTGTCCTCTGACCTCCATGCTCAGGCCAAGGAATATGTGCCCAGCTGTACACACACACACACACACACACACACACACACACACACACACACACACACACACACCTTTAAGCTACTTTTCAAATTAAGACTTTTTTGTGCTGGAGAGGTGGCTCATTGGTTAAAAGCACTGGCTGCTCTTCCAGAGGGCCTGAGTTCAATTCCCAGCAACCACATGTTGGTTCACGGCCATCTGTAATGGGATCTGATGCTTTTCTCTGGCCTACAGGTATACATACAGATAAGAGTACTCATGCACATAAATATTTTTTAAGATTATGATTCTAATTAATATTTTTCAATATTAATTCATACATTAAAGAACTAAAAGCTATATGCTTTTATGAGAGTTAATTTCTTACCAAAACGTGAGTTATATAAACTAGTTTGCTTATAATGATATAACTCACTATTTATATCATTTATCTCACTGATAAGACTACAGTTATATAGATAAAAATATAAAGTTTATGTTTATTTTAGTCTGTGAGAACACGACAAAAATGAACCTTTAGTAAATCCATGGTCTATGGCATTGCAAAGAGGAGACACACCTTCCTGTGCATGTGCAGTAAAGTGGTCATGCGAAATTCACATGGAGAGAAATTACCATCTGTGCTGCACAGAGGCCCTGTTTTCATCCCTTAGATTGTGAGACATGACCTCAAAGAACTCCGAGACTTAGATCTGGGCGGAGCTCCTTATGGATACACTCCATTCTGTGATAGCCGCAAAGACATGGATGGATATCGTTTCTGGAAAACGGGATACTGGGCATCACATCTTGTGAAAAGGAAATACCATATCAGGTAAAACAGTGCATGTTCTCTTTCCTGGATGACTATTGTGTCCATTCACAACTGAGCTCCTAGAGTTTTCTCCCAGTCTCGATATGCCCTGTTTTATAGCTGTGGAAACGGAGGCAGTCAGCATTTAGGTGACTTGCTCAGGCCTTCCTTTCCTAGTACTTGGTCGAACCAAGAGTTAAAACCAAATATGTGGTTGAGGAGCATTCATCTGTCTCCTACAAGATGTAGCTTTGTTTGTCAGTGACTCCTAAGAATTACTTATCTGTAGAGATATGAGTTTCTTGAAAACTTGGAAAGGATTGAGATGACCTGAAACCTCAAATTCTGTGGAAATACAAGAACAATGGAATCAAATTTATGAAAGAAAGATTTGTGAGTTCTAAGGTTTCTGTCCTGCTGCGCTTTCTGTTGTTATAATAAACACCATGACCAGAAGTTACTGAGGAATAAAGAGTTTGTTTCATTTTGGTGCTTACAGGCCACCATAAAGGGACATCTGGGCAGGAGTGTGAGGCCGGAACCTGGAGACATGAACTGAAATGGGGACCAACTGATTCCTAGCATGATCTGCATAGCTACTTGGTTTCTTTCTTGTACACCCCAAACCACCTGCCCAGGGATCACACCACACACAGGGGTCTTGGCCCTCCTACATCTATCATTAGTCAAGAACATGCCCCCAAAGACATGCCTACAGGCTGATCTGATGAGGCCTTTTCTCAGCTGGCTCCCTGTTCTCAAGTGACACCAAAGCTAACCAGCCTAGTCTCCACAGATAGTATCATTGTTATAAACAGTCACTGGGGAAGCCACACAAGCACCATAGGTCACTAAGGAATGTTCCTTTTTCAGTGCCTTGTATGTGGTGGATCTCAAGAAGTTCAGGAGAATCTCAGCAGGTGACAGGCTCCGTGGCCAGTACCAAGCTCTTAGCGAAGATCCTAACAGTCTTTCAAACCTAGACCAGGTAAGTACTATGACAAATTATAATTAACAAATATATATGTACGTGTAAACTGCTTCAAGATCCTTCATATACACAAAATTGTTTCTTTACAGCTTCTTTTGCTAACTTCTGTCCTTTATGCAAATACCTCACCTCATCCATTCTGTTTTCATTTCAAGATCAATATTTTTATTCTAAAAGTATTCTTTTCCTGTTCTTTCTTGTTTCATTCAGCCGCCACCTTTTACTTACTCTTCCTTCCCAACATACAGTTCCTTCTCAGGCATACATTCCTCCCATTATGTCTTTTGTGGCTGATCTTTGAGGAAAACTCTTTATCCTGTGTTCCCTGAGGGCACCTGATGGGCAGCTCTTTTCCCACATCCCATTAAATTATATTATTGCCCCCAAGTATTTAAGATAATGTAAGCATGTGTGAAAACAATGCAGCTCATAGTCCTTACCTTTGTATTTACTGAAACCGTCCATATTCATGTAGCTGGTGTGTTTTGTATGCCTCATATATGCCACATACTCTTCTAAGGCCAGAAACCACATACAACAAAGTAAAGCTATTCCTAAGGTCACAATGTGTCCATTCTAGTTACAATATTTATGTATATGTGTGTATCATTTTGGAGAAAAAATGAAATAGAAAAACATTATAGATAAGGTTCAGAATGGTCAATCAAGTTTGTCCCTTATATAGAAGTGAAAAAAAAATTGCTCATACTGATGTTTGCAATGGTGAAAGTGGGCATTTTGTGCTTGAGACATACAGGAATTCTGGTTATTTAGGATGTTAAGTACATACCTACTTACATGTATATGTTACCCATAGTCTTGTGCATTAATATTTATAGCTTTATTTTCAACAGACAAAACCTAGAAACAATTTTGTATTATCTTCTGCTCCATAATACCCTACTATAAAATCTAGTAGCTAAAAAAATCAGCAGTTTCTGTGAATTGGTTATCTAAAGTCTGAGGCAGACATAGCTTACACTGCTGCACCTCACAGGAAGAGCTCATTTGATGCTTGATAAGATAACATCCTTCCCTGAGTATTGACTGCTTCAAAAGCCACTACACTAAAAGTTCATTCCCCTGCTGGCTGTGGACTATAAGCAAGAATTTTGCCAGATGATCTTGTCAGAGAAGGGGAGATATTAACAAAAAAGTCACAATCTATTATTTTTTATTTTGTTGCTTTAACTAGAATGTTTTTATTGACACATTAATTGTACATATTAATGTGATTCAATGTGATATTTCCAAAACTGCATTGTGCACTGATTGATTGAATCCACCTGACCTTTTCACCTCACGTTATCCCGTTCCCTGGCACCCTTCCCGATCTCCAGTAGCTGGTCTTCCACTTTCAGACTGGCATACTCTTTAGTTCCTGCCTATGGAAAAAAGTCTAAGAATTTGTTTTTCTACACCTGCTTGTTTCATTTAATGTGGTTTTCTCCATCCCATTCACTGCAGATGACTCCATTGTGTACAAATGCTATAGCTTTCTGCTTACTAACTGTAGGAAGAGTTTCTCGGTGCCCCAACAGCCACACACAAATGACCAGACTGCGTCTTGTTATTAAAAATGATTGGCTAATAGATTAAGCTTGTTACTAGCTCTTACATTTTGAATTAACCCACATATCTTGTCTACCTTTTGACACGCGGTGACACCTTCTTTTAACATGGCACATTCCTCTTGCTTTCCTCAGACTCTGCCCTTCTTCTGCCCAGTGTCCTCTGTGTCTTGCTGTCCCGCTTATACTGCCAGCCTAGCTACTGGATGGTTCGCTTTTTATTAAACCAATCAGAAGTCCCCTTGACAAAGATATCTTCACAGTGTACAAGAAGATTATTCCATAATATTTTCCCTTAAGTGTAAAAAAGAACGTTGTGACTTCAACATAGTAAAATTAATACAACAAAAAGAGTTATCAAGTAAGAATTATAGTTAGAATACCCAGTCCATTTTCATTTGGCAAAATTATAGAAAATGCTCTGTTATCTAGCTTACCTTTATGAGTTTAAAGTTTTATGCCTTATTTACCATTTATCATAATTAAGGAATACTGTAAGTTTAATTATTTAGTCTTTAACTCTATCAAAGACCCAAGAATGGTGAAATGTTACCTAATGGCCTAGACAGTCACTCAGAGTTCCTCTGAAACATTGGGGCATCTATCTTTGGGCTGCGGACCTAGTATATGTGACAGACATGTCTGAGAAGCAGGAAATTTTGAAGGAATGTCCTACCTTGTCTTGGTAAAGTTTAGCATTCAGTTTCTTTGCATCCTGCTGGTCCAGTTTTGGCAGCATACTGTCAGCAATTAAGGCAAAGGCAATTTTTTTTACCCAAATGACTAGCTTTTGCTATAAAGAAAGCAAACTTCACACAGAGTTTCTTTGGTGCCCATCATCCTCTTTTGAAGCAAATTGGTGCTGTTAGGAGCACATATCTCACTGTCATGAGAAGCCTTAGGTTATTAAACATATTTAATTCCATATTCAGTAGGTCTTTGAGTGTTTGAAGACCATCTGTCTATATAAACACTAACATGACTATAGGTTTGACTATTATAGGTAATTATTAATCTGTATTTTTAATTATACATTACATTTTTAAATGAGCTCCATAAACATAATACCTTGAATAAGAGTAGAGATACATACAGTATAACAAAATTAACTTTAAATTTATATCAATAAGTCAAAATCCATACCAATGTAAAATATTTAAGATTAATGTTTTTTTGGATTAAATAGATTCAATGATCTACCCTTTTATCCTTATCATTTCTATAACCACCTTTTCTTTTTAGAATGAGATCCCTAAATCTAATCTCCTTTGTCCAACTTTTTCCTGATCATTACAAATAACAACTTAGAACGAATCCCTATTAGATGATAATAAACATCCATAATACATCTTTAATGTGAGTGAGGTTCTCTAGAGTGCTTCCTATTGTTTATGGAAACTGTTATCTTTGGGGGGCCCTGAGAAAATTTAGGATTATAATCATGTCCTGACTAGAAAATTCTGTGAGGCTTTATCATCTTAGTACTGTGGCCGCTGTGAGAGACACTGAGACTAAGAAGCTGCATGTGGCTCTGTTTTTGTGTGCTTAGAAGCTTTTTAAACTTCGTTAGATATTATGTGAAAATTCCAGCTTCACATTAGAACACCATATATAGCTAGAGTTTCTTGATGTCCAAGCAGCCACTCCCAGATAACCAGACTGAGTCTTATTATTAATAACAAATGCCCAGATGATAACTCAAGCTTGTTACTAGCTAACTGTTACATTTTAAATTAACTCATACTTCTTATCTACCCCCTGGTGCGTGTGGTACCTTCCTTTAAGGCAGAATACTCATTGCTTCTCTCTACATCTGTTTTCAGCTCTTGAGAGTCTGCCTTCTTCCCAGAACCCCCTGTGTCTGCTGCACCATCTATGCCTCCTGCTCAGCTACTGGCCATTTGTGTCTTATCAAACAGTCAGAATGAGCCTCGGCAAAGATACATCTTCACAGTGCACAAAACCATATTCCATAACAATTATGTACTCATGTATATGTACATAATTATGTATGTATGTCTTACACATACATGATTTTATGCATCTATATGAGAGAAGACATGGTAATTGTCTTCCTGATACCGGCTTACTCTGTGTAATGTGATAATCTCTAGTTGCAGTCATTTTCAAATGATATAATTTTATTCTTCATATTAGTCTGGATGTTTCTTTGATTTATTTGTACCTTTTTATGCACAAATAATTCTCTTACTTGCAAATAATAATACTTTTATCCCCTCCTTTTAATCTACATAGTTTTATTCACTTTTTTGTTTTATTACACTTTTTAGGACATCCTATAAGATATTTAGTAGGGCTAGCGAGAATAGAACCCTAAAGTTATGAATCTTAGGGATACATTGGACATCTAATAAAAATACCTTCCACCTCTCAGAGATGGAGGCAGTCAGCTTAGCTTAGATACCTACGCCCCTTAGAAGAAGGAAGGGCTCTGTGACAGGAATACAAACGGACAATCTCAGGGACGATGCACTAAATCTCTCTGAAAGTCTGTCTTTAACCACTAGGCTCATTTGTTAAATTGTGTACCAGCAAATCTTGCTCTGGAGGCCTTGAGCATGCAGAAATGTGAAATTGTTCTTGCAACATCTTTTCCAACAAAAAAGGAAAATTACTTGAGAATCTGGAGAGCATGATGATGTTCAACATAACTAACAATGGCAGGTGCTGGAGAAATAGCTCAGAGGTTAAGAGTGTGCGTGTTCTCCTGAGGACCTGGGTTTGATAGCATATTAATTTTTTTCTACAGGATCTTCCCAACAATATGATTTATCAAGTTGCCATTAAATCTCTTCCTCAAGACTGGCTGTGGTGTGAGACCTGGTGTGATGATGAGTCTAAACAAAGAGCCAAAACAATTGATCTGGTGAGTGTCTGCATTCTGATTTGCATATCAGCACATACCAAAGTGCTCTAATTCAAATGTCACACACATATTATTACCACACTTCTTCTTTAGCTTAGTGTCTTTAGAATTAAGTAAAAAGCTGTGTTAGGGGACAGGGAGGGATATGTATAAAGATAAACGTGGCAAAGTTTAAAAGAAAGTACAAATCGAATCTGTGAAACCTAGGGACACTGAAAAGAGCACATCCATGGACCGTGAGCATGGGAGAAAAGTATGTGCTAATGGCATAGGAAACTCTTTGAATCAAAACTAGAGATAAAGATGTCTGTCCAATTCAGAAAGCATCTAGTTCACCAAAGGGACAGAACCAAGGAACTTCTTCATAGTATATTACATTGTAAACCTAAATATTCATAACAAAAAAGCTGCAAGGGCCAAAAACCAGTTCACATATAAAGGCAGGCTCATCAGAATAAAAGCAAATTTCTCAGCAGATACTTTAAAAGCCATGAAGGCTTAGCACAATGTATTTCAAACTCTGAAAGGCCACAGCTACCAATCCAGATACCAAATCCATCAAAAGTGAGGGAGGAAGAACAAGTGTCCAGTGCAGAGGAGGGTAGACAGGAATATGGGAACAGAGCCTGAATGCTGAAGTCGATGTATCTATATCCAGGTGTGAGGGAGCTTTCCATTTAAGATGTGTGGGCTTCTCCAGCAGGATGGGCAGCATGAATCTGGTGTTTAGACATATCAGTCTCCCTCAGAAACATGGCAAAATTAAGGGACATGGGGCTAGATCTATGTCTCAGTGGCTAATACAGGCCAGAAAGCATCTCCATTCTTCACCAACACATCACAAGAATGGGCTCTAGCCCAGTTGTGAATATGTTGTCGATACTGCTGTTTCCCAGAAGATCTTAATCTGGGCCACACAGTCCACATCACCCTAGTACTAAGGTCCTCCAGGCCCCACCAAGATGGGCCCTCAGTCCCGCTTACACTTGTCTGCCACTTCTCTAGTCCAGAATCCCAGAGTGTAACACGCTTCCTAAAGAGGAGTAGCCCACTGCCTGCTACCAACTGCTCTCTTACCTTATTTTCTGTTGCTGTGATAGGACATTATGACCAAAGCAACTATCTTAGGGTTTCTATAGCTGTGAAGAGACACCCTGACCACAGCAGATCTTATAAGGGAAAACATTGAATTGGAGTGGCTCACTTACAGTTCAGAGGTTTAATCCATCATCATCATGGTGGGGAGAAAAGCAGCATGCAGGCAGATATGGTGCTGGAGAAGTAGCTGAGAATCTTACTCTTGCAAATAACAGAAAGTGGACTGTCTGTTGTCTTGAGCAAAACTTGAGTAAAAGAGACCCCAAAGCCCATACTGATAGTGACAAGTCTTCCAAGTCCACACCTATTTCAGCAAGGCCACACCTCTGTTGCACAAATAAAGGAAACTCAGGGCCAAATCTCTGAGAAAGTCAGAGATATCAGAGAGAGAGTAAACACCACAGTCAGATCTCACCCAGCTGTCTTCCAACTTCCTCAGCCTCGCTCCTCCTGACTTCTCCTGCTTCCTCTGTCTTTCTATGTCTGCCTTAAATACTTTCTTCACTCAGTTAAGGCGTGGTACCACCACTGCCTGCTTGGGAGCCTGGAACTCCTTCTGTAAACAAAGATGACCTCAAACTCAGATGGATTAAGGGCGTAGGTCACCAATCCTGGGATATTCCCTGTGCTGGGATTAAAGGTGTGAGTTACCACTGTCTAATCCTCCTAGACTATCTGTGGGTAGATTCCTCTGATATCTCTAACTGTTTTTTTTTTTTTATTTGAAAATATCTCCACATAGGCCTTTTGTGTCAAATTTTAAAAAAAGGTTATAGCTAACATAAGAAAAAACATATACAATAGGTACAATAATTATATACAATATGTACAAACAATAAATGAGCAATGTCCAGTCCATTAACAATTGACAATTCAAAGAAAATATTTCATTAATTATCCTATTTTGATGAGTCCAAACGGATTTTACCTGATTCACTTTCTTTCTAACTTTCATTACTAACTAAAAACTATTATTTTGATGTTTCTTAAACTTATACACTTTAACTTTAAAGTTTCTTTTCTAAAACTGTCACTATAAAACTATAACTATTTCATCTTCAACTACCTCAGAGACCCAAGAAGGAAATAGTATTTACCCAAGTAAACAGGAAGTGCAAGCAACTTCCAAAATCTAGAAATGACAGAGATGACACCTATCTGCCTGGACAGTCACCCAGAGTTCCTTTATAAAGTTGGGGCATCCATCTTCAGCCTACAGGCCCAGAGTCTCTTTTCATTTCAGTGAAGCAGGAAATCTGTTCTGCCCATTCATCAGTCGCTTCTCCCTGAGTCCTGAAGAATATCTGAGAGTTTTCTCTGAAAAGCAGAAACCTAAAGGACTATCTCAGCTTGTTTTGTCAAAGTTCAGAGGTCACCTTACTATGGAACCTGCATGTCCAGTTTAAACAGCATACTGTCAAGCAATCAATACAAGAACAGGTTCTTGTCCAATGGCTAACCATTGCCACAAAGAAAGTAGACTCCATATGGAGTTTTCTTCTATGCCCATTTTTCTCTTGAAGTAGATTGGTGCTGCCAGGAACAGACCTGTCTCACTATCCAGAAAAGTCTAAGTTCTTAAAATATTTTAAATGCCATATTCTGTAGATCTCTGAAGTGTTTGAAGAAGACGTGTTCATCTAAATATATTTATTTGATCTTGAAAACATATCTAATATGACTATGTTTGAATGTAATGTCTAACTACTAACTTGCATTACTTTATATTCTAATTAGTTGGTAATAAAAACTTTCATGGACTAGCAACTTGTATTACATTGTTAGATGAACTGAATAAGTATAATACCTTGAACAAGCATAGAGATATTTGTATAGTAACACAATTAATCTCAATATACACAATTTGTATACAATGTACAAAAATCCAATGTAAATATTTAAAGCTAATAAATCCTACTAAAAAAAGATACAATAATCTATCCTTATATCCTATATATCTGTATTGCCTTTTTCTTTCTATTTTTTAAAACACAAATCTTAAATCTAATCATTCTTGTTTATCTTTTTTCTAACCATAACCATGAACAATTTTAACCAATTAACCTAAACAATGACAATCATCCATATCCCATTGAATGACCAAAAACAACCCATCCCACCACTTGGGAATGTGGGCGCTGTGTTCTTAAATTTACTTCCTGCTGTCTGGAGGGGTGACAGCATCTTTAGGAGATCCTGAAAAGAAAAGTTTTGTTAATTGTCAAGTCCTGAAATAAGTAGCTGTGTCATTTGTTGTCCAGTCTTTGTATAACAGGAAAGTGCACAGCTTGTCTCAAGTCCTGGCTATAGTAGTCTGTGAAGCTGGTTTATCTCAGCGAGCTGCCTCGAATTTGTCCTGAGCAGTTTGTAGTCCAAATCTGATCTTTGATTGGTGTTTGTCAGCCTAGTGGCTTTGTCAGAGTTCATGTGAAATCATCATTGTGGAGCCCCATCTTCCTTTTGGATACTTCAAGTTTGCAGTTAGGCATTGTCATGGATCACTGCAGAAAACTGGTAAGAGACTAAAACCCAACACAATGTACAAGAAGCTAAATATATAACTATTTATTCAGCATAGGATTATTAACAATAGAATAGTCCCTTATTTTTAGTTATTCTTCTGTCCCATGTCAGGTAGCTTTTATGATATGATACAGAGATTTTGTATTTTCCTTTAACAAGTATGCTTGAGTTTAGAGAAGGAGAGAGCCACACTCCAACTCTAAAGCCAGCTTTAAATTATAATTAAATTGGGACTTCAACTTACAAAAAATAGAGGGTGAGCAATGAGATTTTACTCTTAAAGAGTATACTGGTACCAATAGTTCTGATATTCTTTTGCTTGTAAATTTTTCTGGATAGCCCCCCTTTTGCTTTAGATGTCTTGGTGTCCAAGGTCTTTTCACTTCTTGAAGATGAGTATTTCCAGTTTTCTGTAAAGACAAAAACAAAAACCTGCCCCCACCCTTTGTTTTTCCTTACAACTTAAAGATTTGTAATATAGATAGATATAGGGTAGATAAGCCATGGATTCTTATTTTCATGAAGTTTCTCTGGTTCAAATCGAGTCTTTATTAATTTTGATGGTATCCATAACTTTTCTTCACCTGTGGAAACAAAAGCAAAACCTCTTCCCCAACGTAGCACATATCCTGGCTTCCATTCAGAGTTTAGTTCATCTTTGAAGTAAACAGGCTGGTTTAGTTCAGCTGTTTTTTCTATAGTCCAGTGCCTTTTAGCAGCTGTTGTTCCTTTCTCATTAGCATTGAGAAAATTCAAAGTTAATAAAGCATTATGTATGTAGTGTATCTCTAAGGGTCTTTGTTATTTCTTTCTGTTTATTTAGCATATCCTTTAGAGTTTGATTTGATCTCTCTGTGACTGCTTGCTCTGTAGGATTGTGTGGTATTCCTGTAATATGCTTTATATTATAATAAGCAAAAAATTGTTACATTTTACTAGAGAAATATGCTGGAGCATTGTCCATCTTAATTTGTACAGGTATTCCCATGATGTCCATAACTTCTAGCAAAATGTGTGATTACAGAATCAGCCTTTTCTGAACTCAAAGCAGTTGCCCATTGAAATCCTGAAAATGTATCTATTGTATGATAGACATATCTTAATTTCCCAAATTCTGTAAAATGAAATACATCCATCTGCCAGATTTCATTTCTGCATATACTTTTAGGATTACTTCCTGATGGCAGTGGAGTTTGGCTATAGAAATAACAGGTGGGACACCTTTTTACAATTTCTTTGGCTTCTTGCCAAATGATAGAGAAATCTTTTTTTAATCCTTTACTATTGACCTGATGCTTTTTAAATGAAATTCTGCGGCCTTTAGTACATTTCTTAATAATTTATCAATTTTATCATTACCTTGTGCTAAAGGACCTGGCAGACCCATATGGGATCGAATATATGTTATATAGAAGGGTTTATTTCTAGTCCTGATTATTTCTTGTAACTGAATAAAAAATGAAGTTAATTCTGACTCACCATTAATAAAATCAGCCATTTCAATGTGTAGAACAACTCTCTCAGCATACTGAGAGTCAATGACTATTTTAAGAGGTTCGGTAAAATCTATTAATACCATCACGATAGCGTATAATTCTGACTTTTGAACAATATTATAAGGCCTTTGAGCCACTTATATGTTCTGATGTATAACCTGCCTTTCCTGATTTGTTTCCATTGGTATAAAATGTAAGAGCTCCAGAAATTGGTTTGTCTTGTACACTACGAGGAAGAATTCAATTAGTTTTCCTTAGAAATTCAATTCTCTTGCTTTAAGGATATTTGTTGTTAATATCCCCCAGAAAATTACTGCAGGCTCTTTGCCAAGGTTCACTTTCTACCCATAATTGGTCAATTTCTTCATTAGTTAAAGGTACAACAATTTCTGATGGGTCAATTCCTGTCAATTGACGAAGTCTCATCTTTCCTTTAAAAATAAGTTCAGAAATCTTTTCCACATATGTCTTTAATTTCTTACTTATGTAGTAGAAATATCCATTCCAATATAACATTTTCCCTTTGCATTAAAATTTCTGTAGGGAAATGCTTAGAGGGCAAGATAACTAGAATGCAATTAAGGTCTGGATCCACATAATCCACATGCACATCCTATAATTTCTTTTCCATCAAAGCCAATTCTTTCTCAGTTTCAGGTGATAATTCTCTCATACTATGTAACTCCTTTTCACCATTTAAGGTTTTGAACAAATTTTATAGTTCATCATTTTTAATTCCAATAGTGAGCCGTAAATTGGCAATGACTCCTAGTAATCTTTGAAAATCATTAAGTGTCTTCAATCTATCTCTCCTGATTTGTACCTTTTGGGGTCTAATTTTTTGTTGGCCTATTTTATACCTAAATAATTAATGGAATCCCCTCTTTGTATTTTTCTGCGGGCAATCTGTAATCCCCAAGCAGGCAAAATTCTTTTCACTTCTTCAAAAATTTTTTCTAAGGTATTGATATCTGAATCAACCAACAAGATGTCATCCATATAATGATAAATTATAGACTGTGGGAATTTCTTGCGTATTTGTTCTATTGACTTTTGTATAAAATACTGGCACAGAGTGGGGCTATTCAGCATTCCTTGAGGGAGGACCCTCCACTGCTGTCTCTTTACAGGCTGAGAAGTATTATAAATGGGCACTGTAAAGGTGAATTTTTCTTTGTTTTGTTCTTGTAAAGGTATTGTAAAGAAACAGTCTTTTAAATCAATAACTATAATAGGCCATTCTTTAGGCAACAGAGAAGGCAAAGGAATCCCAGACTGTAGAGAGCCAATCCCATTGGCTGAATCACCTTGTTTATCACCCTTAGGTCTGTTACCATTCTCTACTTTCCAGATTTCTTTTTAATAACAAATACAGGAGAATTTCAAGGGCTGGTTGATTCTTCTATATGCTGAGCATTTAACTGCTCCTGTACTAGCTGCTGTTAAGGCGTGTAATTTCTCTTTTGTTGGAAGCCATTGATGAATTCATATAGGTTTCTCTGTTAGCCATTTTAGAGGTAGTACTGTGAGTGTTTTTGATAGGTCAGCAACTGTTTTGCCTTGTTTATGTATAACCTGGTCTGTGACTGTTTCTCATAAGAACCTTCTAATGTTTTTTTTCCAGAGCCATGTACTAGTTTATAGTTTATTTCTGTGTTTGGAGGAATATTAATCTGCATGTTCCATTGTTGTAGTAATCTCATCCCTATAAATTTACAGCAATGTTAGTCACATATGGTTTTAATATTCCTCTCTGTTCTTCTGGTCCTATACACTCAAGCCATCTTGCATTCTGTTTTACCTGGGATATCGATCCAATACCCAAAAACTGAACATTTACCTCCTGAAGGGGCCAACTTGGATGCCATGACTCTGGTGAAATTATGGATACATCCACCCCTGTGTCCAATAATCCTTCAATAATAACATCATTTATTTGTACTTTTAATTTTGGCCTTTGTTCATTGATAAAAGCTTGCCAAAATATTGACTTTTTAAGTTTTCCTGAATTTTTTCTTTTTCTATAGATTTTCTATCATTCAGTATAGTATGTCTTTTTAAAATGGGTTTTAATTTTTTTAATTGTTTTAAAATATGTGTTTCCTCCACAACGGCAGGTTAAGATTGGATTGGATTTGAAATGGGGGCTTTTGAAAGCCCTCTTGGGGTGTTTCCCGAGGGCAGAAAGTTACCTTGTCTGTCCCTTGTTGATCTGCACTCATTGGTCCAATGTATTCTTTTTCTACACCTGCATACTCCAGAAGGGAGAGGTGTTCTCTTGGGATTATTCCTATCCAAACCACTGTTTTTGGGAATGCCTTGTTTACAATCTCTTTTTATGTGATCTTGCCTTCCACAATTGTAACATTTAATACTTTGACTTTTTCTTATACCTCTAGAAATAAGCTCTCCTACCCAGTTATCTCACTGTCATAAGACTCTAGGTTAATTGTCTCGCAAATCCAATCCTCCAAGAGTGCTGACCTTGATTTTAATGGTCTAAGTATTTTTCTGCATTGTGCATTAGCATTCTCAAAAGCCAGTGATTCAATTATTATCTGCCTGGCTTCTGAGTCTGGTACCATTCTGTTTACTGCTACAGCTAATCTGTGCAAAAAGTCTGTAAAAGTGTCTTTGAGCTTTGAATTACTTTTGTGAATGATCCAGTTTCCTTTCCTATTTCTTCAATCTGGTCCCAGGCATTTAAAGCTGCCATGCAACATAAACCCAGAGTATGTTCATTGTATAAAGACTGCCTTCCAATATCAGCATAATCTCCCTTCCCAAGAAATTGATCTTGGGAGACTTCTATGCCTCTGGCCCTGCTTCTTTGTTCTATTGTTTTAGCTTCCTCCCTCTACATGATTTCCATTGTATAAGCGGCTCTGCCTCTAACACAGCTGTAACCATATCTAACAAATCTTTAGGGGTGACCCAGTTATAGCATGACCAGCTATTCAACATTTGTTTTACAAATGGTGAATGCATCCCATATGTTACTATTGCTTATTTTACTCTCCATAATTCTAGCATTTCTACTGGAGCCCAACTAGCTTCTGTATCATCTTTATCATTCTACTTTTTTTTTTTTAAGGTTACTGGGTATATTAATGTTGCCTGTTTTTATCTAATTTTAGATGACCTTGCTGAAATTGGTTCTTCATATTCCTCTGTTTGAATTTGAACATCTTTGTGTTCTCTCTCGACAGACTTTTTAAAGACCTTTTTCTTTGCATCTATATTAATTGACTTTTTAAGTGATAAAATAGAAATCAAATGAAAAATATTCATAATAAACAGTTTGATAGACATTATGATAGTCCCATTTACCTTATTTATGTTTTTCTTCACTGGTTTTAATACCAGATCATCTAGCGAAAGATCACAGAAGGACTAAGCACCCTCCATTGCTTTAAACAAATTCCCTCTTTTAAAAAATTGATCTACTCACCAATTTGTTGTCTGTTGATGATTCAATTGACTGTGAAGTGGGGCAGCTACCTAGTGTGAGAGCAGCCCAAGGAGGGGTCCAAAAAGAAAAAAAGAAACAACCCACCAGGAGAAAGCGGCCACTTTCTGAAAACCTTACCCAGATGAGAGCGAAACGGAAACACGTGTGGCCAGTCTGTCTAAGGCTGGAGCTTAACTCAGAACAGAAAGCCTAGCCAGCCGGTAATTACTCCTGGATACATGTTGCTCTGGCTGGCAGGCGCTGTTTTTTGGGTAGGGAGGGGAGGAATTTGTGCCCCAAAGTTGGACACCAAGTGTTGCACGAATAAAGGAAACTCAGGGCCAGATCTCTGGGAAAGGCAGAGATATCAAAGAGAGGAAACACCACAGTCAGATCTCACCCAGCTGTCTTCCAGCTTCTTCAGCCTCACTCCTCCTGGTTTCTTCTGTCTGGTCTGTCTTTCTATGCCCGCCTTAAATACTTTCTCTGTTCAGTTAAGGCGTGGACCACCACTGCCTGCCTGGGAGCCTGGAACTCCTTCTGTAAACTAAGATAGCCTGGAACTCAGATTGGATTAAGGGTTTAGGTCACTACTCTCAGGATATTCCCTGTGCTGGGATTAAAGGTGTGAGTTACCATTGTCTGATCCTCCTAGACTGACTGTAGGTAGATCCTTCTGATATCTCCAACTGTTTTTATTATATAAACAAAAAATCAAAATAAATTTTTAAAAAAGACAAAGTCAAACAAACTAAGCCAGCCGCCCCCCCCCCCAAAAAAAAAACATATAAAAAACACAAGTGAGCCACGGGCCACATGACAGACAAATTAATAGAAATAAGTTAAGTTAAAATAAAAACTAACAATATGCCTAAGCCATAGGCCAAACAACATAAAACTAATATGAATATCTAAGTCGTTTCTAAAGGCCTGATCAATTGCGGGAGGCTAAAAAGTCTAAGGCAACAGGTCTATAAATCTAAACCTCTGGCCGCCCAAAACCAAAAAAAACCTTATTATAACACACCTCCTCATAGTGCTACCCTTTTGGTTATCAGAGCCAATTACATTCAAATTACTACAGGAACTTGGAGGTAAATAATTACTGGCAGTTTACAGTTTTGGAGAGTTAGAGTCCATGACCATTATGGAGGGGGGCATTGGCAGCAGTCAGTCAAGCACAGCATTGGAGCAGTGGCTGAGAGCTCGCAAGTATAAGGCAGAGGGAGCTAACTGGGAATGATGGGGGCTTTTGAAACCTCAGTGCCCACCCAGTGACACACTTCCTAATCTTCCCCAGATGGCTCTACAAACTAGGCAGCACACATTCATGGATATGAGGCTATGAGGGCCATTTCATTTAAGCCATCACAGGAGCTTGATTGAAAGAGAGAAAAGCTTCTCTATAGAGGAAGGATCTTCAAAAATATAGGGTCAGCATGCTTTCTAAAGGACACATGGCAGAAACTTGAACGAGTTGTGGAGAGGGGTCGTGTTCTGGTATGCCAGGTTGTGCCAGCCACAACGTGTCCCCTGCCTCCTCTCAGTTTCTGTCACAGCCTCATTTGGCTCTTACAGGCAAGGGTGAGAGATAGAAAGGAGCTAGATCTCTGTCCGACATCTCTGGCCTCAGAACTGCTGCTTTGGGCTTCGTTCCCTGTCTCACTAGTTCCCAGCTCCTGTTTCATACATAGTAAAGTTGTAATACTTTAAGCACATGATTGTATCTCTGATGTCTGAGTCCAGACTTGTCTCCCAGTCACTGTGATCCCCACTGAAAGGATTCAGACAGGATTCTGCACACAGGGTGGATGATCCAGAGACTGCAGAGTAAAGCAGAGCAGTACAGTCTTCATGAGGCAAGAGTAGACAATTGCCTGAAAAACTGTTGCCCCAGTCTACATACTAAGCATGTTTTGTACATTTTGTATACTCTGTAGGCAACTTTAGACCTTTTGTTGTGTGCTGGTCTGTTTTAGAGCAGAGGAGGTTACAGGGATGTGGTATATACCATAGACAGGTCTTTCTTCTTTACCAGGGAGCTTGGTAGTGTGCTCAGCTCTTTGTTTCATAGGCTGTTAACTATAAAGAAGTGGGAAGGTCAGGCCCCATGTCCTCCAAATGTCGAGTCACCCAACAAATAGTGGGCTATGCTTTTCATAGTTTGTATCACATTACATCAGCCCTGGTGCCGTACTAAGGGACTCAAACATTTCCTTTATTTCTCCTAAAATGTAGTCTTTTTTCAGTCTTACTAACACTTTGTTTGAACTTTTAGTGCAATAATCCCAAAACAAAAGAACCCAAACTAGAAGCCGCTGCAAGAATTGTTCCAGAATGGGTCGAATATGATACAGAAATACGAAAATTATTAGATAATCTTGGAAACAAGAAAAATGCAAGTAAGTGACTGCTCTTTGTGTGAGCCGTATGTTGTGTTAGTAAGATCAAGATAAGCTACAGACTCTTAGTGAATTTATGAAAGGATTGTTAGCATTCCATTAGGAAAGTGTATGATATGATTAAGAATTTCAAGAATTTCATTGTACAGGCTGGAGAAATGGCTCAGCAAGTAAGTGCACTGGCTGCTCTTGAGGACTTGCCCAGTTCCCAGTACCCATGTGATGCTGTAACTGCAGGTCCAGGGGATCTGGTCCCTTCATTTAACTTCCAGGAACACCAACCATAGTGCACATACATATATATCCAGACAGAGAATATAGCTTTAATTCCAACCTTTATATAAGTGAATAGGATAAAATAATTTTAGGAAGCATGTATTTATTAAAATGCAGGGGTTTAAAATGGAGGAACTTTTATCTCTAAGATTATACTGCATTTCCCAAATGTGATAACCCAAGCAAGCCCCCAAAACTAATTTAAAAATGTCTTTTTTAGCTCACAAAAAAACATTACCTCCTACCTTGACAATTGTCATTTATAACACAGGCTTTCGTGGTTCAAGGTCCTAATATGAGTTGAATGTCTTGAACTTGAATTTCTCTGTTTATCATATTTCAAAAGTTGCCATTATCTTTAACATTTCTTCACTGAATTTAATAGTTCAACAAATATGTTTGTCGTTCTAAGAATTTATTCACTTCATTCAGGATACCCAATAGTAATAAGAGTTTCTGGCCTGGCCTAGTCCTAAGGTCTGGATCTCCCCCACCCTGCTCCTTAGGCCCCCCCAAAATGACTCAGACACTTATATTAATTACATGCTCTTTGGCCAATGGCTCAGGCATATTGTTAGTTAGCTCCTGCATCTTAATTCAACCCATTTCCATTCATTTGTCTGCCATGTGGCCTGTGGCTCACAGGTGGGTGGATTGTGTTTCCCCTGACTCCTTCCTCCTTCCCCTAACTATGCTCTGATTTCCCACCTACTTCTAAGATGCTCTGTCATAGGCTAAAACAGTCTTTTTATTGTCCAGTGCTATTCACCCACATCACCCAGTGTTTGCTGTATAGTTGTTTATTCTTTTTATTTCTTTTTCTCTTATACAATAACCCCAGCTGCAGTCTCCCCTCCCTCCACTCTTCTCAGTTACCCCCACATTTTTCCTTCCCCAGATCCACTCCTTGATTCCCCTTAAAAAAAAAAAAAAAAAAAAAAAAAAAAAAGAGCAGGCCTCCCAGGACTATCCACTACGGCCAAACAAGCTAAAAAGACCAAGCACAAGCCCTCATATTGCGGTTGGACAAGGAAGTGCAGTGAGGAGGAACAGGGTCCCACAAGTAGGAAAGTAGAGACAGCCTCCACTTGCAGTGTCAGGGGTCCCACAGGACCCCACAGTAAACAACCATAACGTGCAGGCTCAGTGATTTCTGCTTCAGTCTCTGTGAGCCCTATAAACCCTGCTTAGGTTGAACCTGTGTTCTTTCAGTGTCCTACGGCTCCTATGGGATTCTCTGAGCTGTGCCTAATGATTGGCAATGGGTCTCTGCATCTGTTCCTATTAGATCCCAGAGGAAGCCTCTCTTATTATTGGCCTATATGAGTATAGCATGATATTATTAGGGATCATTTCACTTGGTTCTTTTTTGTGTTTGCTAGTCATGCTTAGTTTGACCCTAGGTCTCTGAGATGTCCAGCTTCCAGTCCCTTGCCTTCCAGGCAGTATCATCTTGTGGCATGGGCCTCAAGTTAGACCAGTCACTGGTTGGCCACTCCCACAAGTTCTATGCCATCATTGCCCAGCACATCTTGAAGACAGGACAGGTCAAATGTTTTGTAGCTAGGTTGGTGTACCAGTCCTACCACTGGAAACCTAGCCTGAGTACAGAAGATACCTGGGTCAGGCTCCATGTCCTCCATTATTAGGGTTCCTCCCTCAGGTCAGCCTCATAGGTTCCAGGAAGTTTCTGCTGTACTAGGTTTCCACATTGCACCAAACGCCAGGTATCTCAGGACTCTGTCCCTCCATCCCTCCCTCCCCACCTGACCCCTCTTGTTCCTGTTCCTGCCCACCCCCAGTTTTACCCACAAAAACTGTTTGTCCTTCCCAAGGATATTCATGTATGTCCCCCCTCCTTGAACCCTCTTTGTCACTTAGTGTCTATGAGTCTGTGGATTGTAGCATGGATATCCTTCACTTACAGCAGATGTCCACTTATGAGTGAGTACAGACTATGTTTGTCTTTCTGGATCTGAATTACCTCACTCAGGATGATTTTTCTCTAATTCTATCCATTTGCCTGAAAATTTCATAATGTCAATAACAATTTTTATTGATGCTTTATTAATTTTACTTTCACCCCAATCCTGCTCATTTCTCAGTCACACCATATCTGTCCTGTAACATCCCCTTAAAAGAATTTTTTAAATAATAATTAAAAACAAAACAAAGGAAAAACACTCCAATCTTCTATCTTCCATTTTTCTTAGTGGCATTGAGAGCTGTGATATGTCACAAAGTATTTTTGTCCACTCAGTTTTCCTGGCAAATGTTCATTGCAATGAATTGATGCTCTGGTTCCAGCTTCTGGTACACCATCAATATTGGACTGTATCCAGAAGTTTCTGGACTGGCCTAGCTTCAAGGTCTGGACCTGCAGTCCCACAGCTGCTTAGCCCCAAATAATCAGACAAAGGTTGTATATTAATTACAAACTGTTCGGCCTATGGCTCAGGCTCATTACCAACTAGCTCTTACTCAGTACATTCTTATCCATCTACATATTGCATGTGCATCCATGGCTTTACCTGTTTTTTTATTACATCTTGCTTTCTGGGCGGCAGCCAGCATGCTCTCTTTGACTTTGCCCTTCTTCATCTTTATCTCTGCTTAGATTTCCTGCCTGCCTCTAAGCTGCCTTTCCATAAGTCAAAACAGTTTCTTTATTAACCAATAATAAAACATATTCACAATGTACAGAAAGACATCGCTGGCCCTCACAACTCTCGATGTCCTGCTGTTGCCCCACGTCATGGAGACCCGTGGCTTTGGTTCTGTAGGACCAGTCCCTTCACACACTCCAGCAAGTTATATCTGGGGTAGAAGCTGGAGTGGGCCAGCTCAAAGCCCTGGAGACCAGTCTGAGTGGTAGTTAATTTGGTCATTCTGGGCAACTGAGGTACCTATGCCATTAGAGACAGCTCTCTCATACCTGTGGTGAGGGTACTTATCTTCCAAGTGTGGGGCTAGCTCTCCCATGAGGAGGAGATCCAGCTCTTCTGCTGCAGAGGCCAGCAAGCTTTCCTAGGGTCAGAAAAGGGTGGTTCTGGCTCAGGAAAACCCTCAAATTTCAACACACATAGTTTCCACGCCCCCTGTGGTAATTGGGTCATGAAGACCAACACAGACCTCAGCTATATCAAGATCACAGACCTAGACAACACCTTAGCCCTGGGTGGTAGCTCAGGATACTGAGATTGGCATGCCTCAGCAGCAGCAGCACAGTCCTGGGGCACCAATATGGCTACGGGTAACAGCCCAGACCTCAGGCATCCGTGTGGCCTTTTGATTGCAACATGGGTCACAGATATCAACACAGACCCTGCCTGCAGTAGAACTACAGACTCCGACATGGTCCTTCCAGAAGCCTGGGCCCAGATATCACCATAGCCACAGGTGGTAGCTCAGAATCCTCAGATCGGCCTGGCCCTAATGGCAGCATAGCCCTTGAACACCAACATGGCCCCATCCAGACCCCAGGTATCCATGTAGACTTCAATAGTAGCAGGAGCCACAGAGATTAACACAGACTTTGGCTGCAGTAGGATCTCAAACCCAGACATGGCCCTCAGCTGCAGCTCAGGCCTGGCTGTCACTATGGTCCTGGGTGGCAGTGCAGGCCGTCCTTATCAATCAACTTACTCCTTACCACCTTCACTTCAGTTCTGCCTCTTTCCACAGCACATGAACCAGTCTGCTTCTCTCTCTCCCATTTCTCCACCATATATTGGCTCATCATAACAGCACCTGTCAGCTTGTAGCTGTTGTATACCCACCTGGGCCGTGAGCAATGTTATTATTTTAACAACTGAATAATGCTCTGTTGTGTAGATGTGCTGCTACATTTCCTTTATCCATTCTGTGGTTAAGGTACATTTAGGTTGTTTCCAGGTCCTGGGTATTATGAATAATGCTGCTGTGAACATTGTTGAACAAATGTCATTGTGGTATGATTGGACAACCTTTGGGTATATACCCAAGAGTGGTATAGCTGGGTCTTGAGGTAGATTGATTCCCAATTTCCTGAGAAACTGTCATGTTGCTTTCCATAGTAACAGGACAAGTGTGCACTCTACCAGCAACAGAGGAGTGATGTGGGAATGTCTTTCTGTATGCTGTGAATATCAATCTTTAAAAAAAAAGGAGCTGTTTTGGCCCATGACAGGCACCATAGAAAAAGTAGGAGGAGAAATCAGAGAATAGGTAGGAGAAGCAGGGCGGAGTCAGAGGACCGAGCCTGAAGCCCAAAAGAGCAACATGTGAGGAACACAGTGAGCCATGGACCACGTGGCAGACAAATAAATGAGAATGGGTTGAGTTAAGATGTGTTGTCTGAGCCATAGGCCAAACAGCATGGACTTAATATAAGCTTCTGAGTCATTTCTGGGGGCCTGAGCAGCGGTGAACGGCTAAAGGGTCTGGGTCTGTGGGTCTAGATCTCTGTCTGCCCAGGACCAAGAAATCTTATTGCAACAGAGGAGGGTTCCCCTTGCTTCACATCCTCTCCAGCATAAGCTGTCACTTGTGTTCTGACAGGTGTAAGGTGGAATGTAACAATCGTTTTGATGGCTAAAAATGTTGAATATTTCTTTAAGTATTTCTTGATCATTTCGTTTTCTTCAGTTGAGAATTCTCTTTTTAGAGCTGTACCCAAGTTTTTGGTTGAATTATTTTGGTTTGTTATCTAATTTCTTGAGTTCTTCATTTATGTTGGGTATTACACTCTGTTGGATGTGGATTTGGTGAAAATCCTTCTCATTCCATGGGCTGCCATTTTGTCCTTTTGACAGTGTCCTTTACCTTAGAGACACTTTTCAGTTTGATGAGGTCCCAGTTATTGAAAATCTTAGTGCCTGCACTATTGGTGCTCTGTTTAGAAGTGGTCTCCTGTGACACGACGTTCAGGCTATTTCCCACTTTCTCTTCTATCAGGTGCAGTATCTGGATTTATGTTGAGGTCTTTGATCACTTGGTCTTGGGTTTTATCCAGGACAATTGATATGGATCTATTTGCATTTTTTTTGCGTGCCAACATCCAGCTAAACCAGTACCATTTGTTAAAGATGTTTTTTTCAGTTGTGTATTTCTAGCTTACTTATCAAAAACAAGGTGTCCATAAGTGTGTGGATTTATGTCAAAATTTTTATTTGATTTGATTGACCAACATGTCTGTTTTTATGCCAATGCCATGAAGTTTTTATTACTATAGCTCTGTAGTACAACTTGAAATCAGGAATGGTAATATCTCCAGAAGTTCTTTGATTGGTCAGGATTGTTTCATTTTCCTGAGTCTTTTGTTTATTTGTTTTACTATATAAAAATGGGTATTATCTTTTCAGTGTCTATAAAGAATTGTGTTGGAATTTTTTATTAGGATTGTGTTTAATCTGTAGATTGTTTTTGGTAGATGGCCATTTTTACTGTGTTAATCCTTCCAATTCATGAGCATGAGAGATCTTTCTGTCTTATATCTTCTTCACATTTTTTCTTCAAAGACTTGAAGTTTTTGTCATGCAAGCTTTCACTTGCGTGGTTAGAGTCACTCCAGATGTTCTGTGTTACTTGTGGCTATTGTGAAGGGTGCTGTTTCTCTAATTTCTTTCTCATTCTGATTGTCATTTGTGTATAGGACCATTAGATTTGTTTAAAGTTGTTTGCATCCAGCCACTTGACAAAGGTGTTTATCAGTTGTAAGAGTTCCCTGGTAGAAGTTTTGGGGTAACTTATGTATACTATCACATCATCTGTAAATAGTAAAAGTTTGACTTCTTCCTTTCCTATATGTACCCCCTGGATCTCATTCAGCTGTCTTATTGCTCTGGCTAGAACTTCAAGTTCTATATTGGTTAGGAGAAAGAAGACAGCCATGTCCTATTCCTGATTTTAGTGGAATTGCTTTGAGTTTTTCTGCCCTCAATTTGTTGTTAACTATATATATATATATATATATATATATATATATATATATATATATGTTTTCTGTAAATTTACTTCATTATGTTTAGGTATGTTCTTTGTATCTTAATATTTTTATGGTTGGGTTTTGGATTTTCCAGCATCTCACAAGATGATCATGTGTTGATTTTTTTTTCTTTCAGTTTGTTTATATGGTAGATTTTATTGACAGTTTGAGGGTTTGTTTGTTTGTATGTTGAACCATACCTGCATCTATGGAATGAAGTATACTTGATCATGGTGGATGATCTTTTTGATGAGTTCATGGATTTGTTTTGCAAGTATTTTGTTGAGTATTTTGCATCTATGTTCATAAAGGAAATTGGTCTGTAATTCTATTTTTTTGTTGTTGCTGAATCTTTGTGTAGTGTGGGTATCAGGGAAGCTATGGATATGGGTAATGTTCCTTCAGTTCCTATTATGTGGAATAATTTGAGAGGTATTGGTATTATCTCTTCTTTGAAATGTAGTAGAATTCTGTGCTTAAATCATCTGGCCCGGGGATTTGGGGGGGGGGGGTTAATGTCTGTTTCTGTTTCCTTAGAGTTTATGGGTCTATTTAAGTTGTTCATCTAATCTTGATTTAAGTCTGGTCAGTGGTATCTATCCAGAACACTACCCATTTCTTTTATATTTTCCAACTTTATGGAGTACAGGTTTTTAAGGTATTACCTAATGATTTTCTGGATTTCCTCCGTGTCTGTTATGTTCCACTTTTCATTTCTGATGTTGCTAATTTGGATGTTTTCTCTTGCTGTGTGAGGCGAATGTGTGGGTATCTTCAGGTAGCCCAGGCTGCAAATCTGTATTCTTAAAGACCTCTGTCTAATATTATTTATCTTAAACCACATGAGGTTTTAATCCTATGTCATATTTGTTTATATAGTATAATAATGTTTGTTTTAGAGAATACTATTTGCTTATATGTGCACGTGTTTCTTGTTCTCATAGACTGTACATATATTCTATAGGTAGTTCAAAGGACACATATTTATGATAAATTAAACTGGGTACCAAAATGTACAAAGAGCTATCCCCTCACTAATTGATAACATACAGTAAATTAATAATAAAGTCTGTGTCAAAGCGTGGACTTCTATACATCTCATTTCTCAATTACATTTTAGACTAATTTTATATTTTGAAATTTCAAGAACTAAACAAATTTTCCTTTCCCTGCAGTTTCTGTACATGATGAACTCTAGCACTGGCGTCTAGAAGATAAAATATGATGACAAGCTGCCACCTGCTGGGATTTTATGGAACTGCTTAAACTAGTAGGCCATTTCATTCAGTTTAGTGACATACCATTGACTTTTTTAAACTTTATTTAAAATACTTGTAAAGTGTTTAAATAAACTTAATTTATGCTGTTGATAGGTTATTCCTTTCTCTGGTTGCTTCACATGTTGTTAGCAGTTCGTTTGATGTTGTCGGATGTCCTGAAGGTCTTTGAAGGTTCTTGAAGGTCTTGTTGGTGTTTATCAAACCATCAGTATCTTTTAGTACTCCAGCTTTAAGAACACACATATTTCCTCTCATGCAGAATGTATTTAAAATTATAGAAATTCATGTTTTTTAAGAAAAGGGACTCCTAGCTTTCTCTCAGTTATTAAAACAAGCCAATTTTATACTCTATCATTTTTAAGTGGAAGTCATGTTACACTCTAAGCATGTATCCTAAGTCATGAGTTTTAATCTTGTGCTGTGTCTCCTTTGTTCTGAATGTTTCTATTTCATAAAATTATATGCATATCCATACATTATGCATTTTCAAAGACAGATACTTCAATTGAAAGTAAACAAAGGATGTAAACTGTATAATCACATAGAAACTAAGTAAAAAAAAATTCACTGCTGTGTTTAAGTAGATAAATATTCTAACTATTTAAATATTCTATACTTAGAACATCTCGGGACTAGCACTTACTTCAGTGTCATTTAGAGCTCATCCCTCGGCAGCATGTGTGCTGTGGGCTGCCGTCTTCCCAAGGATAGATCAGTGAGGCCCGGCATATCTGCAGATGCAGCCCCATGCCTCAGTATGAAAAGATGGTACACCTCTGATAGATTTTCTCTAACCATGGGAATTCCTGACTACTTAAAAAGCTCTCCAAATTCTTCATGAGAAACATTTGGTAGAGCTACTGATTCAGGCATCCTTCAGGATTCTATCAAATGGAGTCACAGATCATCTTGAAAACCTCCCATACAATGAGGAGCCCTCTACCTACCCCTAAAGAAAGTCTGTTCCTCTGGGACAGGTTTATATACAAGTTCCACAATGGAACAGAAGCCATCTCTGCCTTAATTCCCTTTAGCTCCTCAGTTAGATAATCCATTATATTTGACATGTCATAGAAAATCTGAAAAATACTCCTGTTCATCAACTTTCTGTTGCTGTGCCAAAATATGCAAGGTAAACAGCTTATGGAAGAAAGGTCTGTTTCCCTTGGGATGTCGGTCCATATTCACTCGCCCACATTGCTTTGGGCTCATGAAAGCCCAGTACATGATAGGAGTTGGTGCGCTCAGCTCACAGCTGCTGGGAAGCATGAGATGGAGAGAATGGGGCTCGGATCTCCGTATCCACAAGGGTATACCACCAATAACCTCACTTTTCCCACTGATTTGCTCTCTTAACAAATCCAGCATTGACTTTGGGATGCCTGGATCAGACTTGCCTGGGAGTGGATGTGCTGGGCTGAGCTGACCCACCCTGGGACTTCTGGCTCTTTGTGTGTGTGGGGGGGGGGGGGGGTGGAGGGATGGGGAGGGCGAGGCTGAAGGCTGACTGGGAGGGATTGAGAGGGGAGGGAGAGCAGGGGGAGCAGAGGGATACATTGATGGAGATGACTTTTTTAATGAAGATAAAATTTTATCTTCATTATATATATATATATATATATATATATATATATATATATATATATAAAGGGCCGGGAAGCAAACCTTTCAAAATGTGAACCTTTAGAGTATATTTAAGATCCAAACTTTAACAGTGTCCTTCCGATGGCAGTCTACTTATTTCAATTAAGAGAATACCTTCCTCTCCTTCTGTGCTCACTGTTTTTATTACTTATTACTTGAGAGATTCAAGTTGTATTTTAATTAATTTCTGCCTTAAAACATTGGATTTGTTAGTTTTCTTCTATCATTTTGTGATTTGAAAGACTAAATTTACATCTTATTTCTAGATAAGTACATAGACTAGAAAATCTAGATTTCTCGATAATGTATTTCTTGCAAGGTCATTCTTTAATAAAAATGCCCTGTGCTGGACGGTTTTATGTCAACTTGAGGAAAATCTAGAGGAGACCTTAGTTAAGAAAAAGTTGGGGCCGCAGGCATGCCTGCAGGACATTTCCTTAATTAGTGATAGGTGGGGGAGGAACCAGTTCACTGTGGGTGGTGCCTGGTGGTCCTGGGTTCTCTAAACAGACTGAACAAACCGTAAGGAGCAAGCCAGTAAGTGGTGTTGTCTCACTGAAGCACAAAGGCTATGCCTGAATCTACTGTGGCTCTGCAGCAGCTGCCCCCTGCGCAGGCCATGGCCCATAGGGACTTCACATACCATGGCCACCGCCTCTGACTATGCCGCCAAGTATATTTATTAACTAAGATTTTTTCTTTCTATTTTACCAGTAAAGACTCAGCAGCTAGATGCTGGAGTGAAAATTTGCTAGTTCAGAGGGCAGGGAAAGCATGCAGCTTTGCCTTTGTTGCCTTCCCGAAATGAGAGCTGCTCTTGCTGTCCCAAACCGAAAGGACTGCCAAACTCAAGTCCTTCCCTACTACTTCCTGTGTGTCCCTTCCTGACTTCCTTCTATTTTCTATGGTTTTGCTTTTTGTTTATATTTTTTGTCAACTGATTGCTTGTTCTACCTCACCATCTCTGATTGAGAAACAGGTTTTTCCGGTAATGCAATCTCACTGTTCAGTGTGATCAAATATAACAAATCAGCACCCTTCCATGGCCTCTGCATCAGCTCCTGTCTTCAGATTCCTACCTTGATTGAGTTCCTGTCCTGACTTCCTTCCGTGAACAGTAATGTGAAAGAGTAAGCAAAATACCCCCCCTTACCCACCACCCCAAGCTGCTTTGGTCATGGAATTTCCTTGGTACCAGGAGGTGAATGCTGTGATACGGAGAACTCGGTGGGCAATTCTATAGGAGCTTGGAAGATGAGAATCTTAAGAGCATCGCTTTAGTGTGATGATCCTAATTAGTCTTTATAGGTATGTTTTATTTGTAAAGGGTTTTTTTGTTTTTTAACATACCCACCACTCCTCCCCTCCCCCCCTTAGTCTTAACAATAAAAACCCAGGGTCAGATATCAAGGATGAAAGATGAAAGCAACGCGGTAGCCACTTGAAGACCTTGCTTCTACAAAGTCTCAGACGGAATCGGGGCTGCATTGTCTCTAAGAATCCTCAGACTGATGGAGCTACGATCCTGTCTCCATCTGCCTTATTTATTGTCCTTGTTTCCCAGGTGCCGGGACTAAAGGTGTGAGTGAGTCATCACTGTATGGCCTCTTGGTTAACTAGTGGATAGCTCTGGGCTCTGATCTTCAGGCTTTGTCAGAACACAAACAAAATATACAACACAGCGCAAAGAGTTGGAGTCTGGTTTGTGAAGTTTCAGGACTCCACTGGGGCATTTGTGTAAAGAATCTGGTGTCTGGTGAACTGGAGCTGTGTTTAACCAGAGACAATCACTAAAGTAAAACCTTTGTTGTCAGCAGGGCTGAAAATCCAGCTGTGCTTGAGAGCAACATCACTCAGGTGAAGTGTTTCCTGAGAGTCAGCATACAAACTGTGTTCTAGAGTGGCCTGGGCTGTACCATGTGCTAGTAGTCAGACTTGATAATATGTAAGACTCCCAGCTGGTATTGGCTTTAAAGGCATAAAGGGGTCATGAAAAATGTTCAAAAGAACAATGGAGTCACCAGCCAAAGGCAGAGGAAGCAGATGAATATACCAAGCTGAAATAGAGGAAAGTCATCAAACTCCTTTGTTTAGGGTTTTGTGTTTCCTTAGGGCCAACACAGAAACTGGACAAAAGCAGTAAGTGCATGTTGATTGTCCTGTAGCCATCTTCCATGGGAGGATTTGCTAAAAGGTCTGGGTCTAGAGTCACTGTAGGCCTTAAAATAATTGTGGACCGAGTACGAGTAGTAACAGGAGCTCACGTCAGCTAAGGGAAAGCCAACGGCTCTGGGAAAATGACCATGTCCCTCTCCTGGCTGTCAGGCCCCACTGAGCCTCTCTTACCTGCTGACTTCTTCAGAATAGGACTGACCACTTTTATATTGCCATGATATCAAGATACTATGAGAGACTGGACATTTCTAATCTGTTCTATATATAAGACAGAAATGAACAGGAGTGTTCAGATGAAGGCACTTGTTTGTTGGACTTCATTATTACAACAGAATAATCCTCTATTTTAAGTCTCATTTTCCTAGGTATTTTCACATAAAGGAAAGCCTTTTTTTTTCCAACATAGTCAGATTTTGTGTGAAATAAAGTTGGAAACAGACTTCTAAGATGAACTTTCTTAGAATTTAAACTCAAAAGTTAAACATGAATCGGAAGCAAGAAAGTAGTGGATATGACCATAAATATTTTTATTAAATGTGAAAATACACGGGCATAAAAATAGTGCCCATATTCAGACATGTATGGGCCCAGTTGAAATAATCTTAGTTCTTTTTTTATTAAAACACTAAATTAAGATGGATTATTAGGTTTGTCCCATTTAAGACAAAAACTTAAGAGGAATAATTTAACGTATCAAACGTCTAATTTTTACTTCTGTGCCCTGTCTTCCTTTGCAGAGGTAAATATTTCATCTGCAGACAAGTACAATAAACCTGCTGTTACTGTACACAAAGCCACCCAGTGGCTAATTTTACTCTTAAATCATTCAATAAATGAGATCATCTGTTATCTCCCCTCCTAACATCATTTGAAATTACAGAACAAGTTTTGCCATCAACAGAAAAGGAATGATATGATCTGGGAAAAGAGATTATTTCTTAAAAATCATCACTTGCCTTCTCCTTCCTTGATCACCACAGAACCATCAAGTATCTTACCCCAGTGATGTGAACTTATTGAAACCCCGAAAAGGCCATCACCAGTGCTGTCACCTGTGAGGCAGGTGGGGATCCACAATGGCTTGAGGAGTGCCTTCTAACCAGTACATCTTATCTTCTTCATGGTAAGTCACAATTTTCTGACCAAGTTAAAGCCTTTACATGTGAATGTTATTTTCCAGGAATAAATAATGGTAGCTACTGAAATTTTTCTACCACTAATCCTCTCTCACACTTTTGTTGTTTGGTACTTTTAAGGTGGGACCTCAAAGTCACAGTGGCCTCCTATTGTAGCCCTCACATTCTGAGATTAGTCATAAGCCAGCATGCCTGCTTGCTTTAAAAAAAAAATTAATTCCATTATTAGAACTCCAATAACTAATCTGCATACTGCTATTTAAAAACAGACTTTTAGTACTACTTTAAGAGTATTTTTAAATTAAGATGGTATATCCAATTCACATTAAACTACTAAGATTTTTTTTTCCAGATTTTCTTCTATTCATGGTAAGAAAGAATAAACTCGCAGAACTGAGAAGTAAAGAGGTTGTTCTTCTGGTAGTGATGATGTAACCCTTCTTTCTGCAGTGATGAGCACTGGATGCATCCCAATGACACTGCCCTTAAGAAGCTCACATAGGGAAGGAAAGGCTAGGAACAGAACAGAGTTCAGCTAAGGTGAGCTATGATGATATCTTCCCCAGAATTACCAAGAAGGTTGTCTGCAGTTCCTAAAAACAGAAACTGGAATGTAGAAGCAGCCTTGCAAAAAGGAAAAAAAGAACACGTTTCTTCAATAATGTGGTTTTACACTGCATGGTCTACAATGTCAGGCAGGTAAAAGGAACACTACTCCATTACTCATCTGAGACAGGCTGAGCTTACAGGTCAGTGCCATCTCACTAGTCAGCAGAGCCTGCCTCCATCTACTCTCCATGGCATCTGCCTTTGGCACCAAAGTTTGCAGTGAGCAAGACTGATCCTCAGTTACTCTGGGTAGTTACAAGTAGGAGAAATAAAAACAACAACAACCACCCTTTAAACACTCTGGGAAGCAAATTGTGAGGCACTAGATCTAGGACACAGATCCATGCAGCCCAGCCTTCAACCATGTCAAAATCCTGGCTCTAGGCTACTGGCAACTGTCTGTCCACTCCAGATGGGAGAGTAAACATTCGATGCTTCCTTAGTTCTGCTGGTGAAAAGCGGACTTTGGAAAGCACACAGCTGCCAACACTCTAGTTCAAAACTGTCCGTGACATCACCTGTGCAAAGAGTCAGAGTCAAAATCAACTGTGACCTAGTAGTTGACATAAGATCACGAAGGTTTGAAAATACAATAATATTTATTTTTCATTCAGGCTTGAATTTATTTATTTAATTCAGCCTGGCCTGGAACTCACTATGTAAACCAGGCTGGCCTGCTTCTCCTTGTCTCTAGTGGTACGTGTTTCCACACCTGGCCTCATCTGAATTTTGGACACTAAAGGCAAATGAAAGGCATTTTGAAATGCCTTCTTAGTTAAGTTACAGGTAAGAAACGGGCTCCTACAGCAAGCAGCACTTAAATGTTTTGCCCAACTCACCTATGTGATTATTGTTCTTCCATTGAAAAAAATCTTTTTCTATATATGCTCAAGGATATGACTATAGGTTAAAATCATTGTGCTTGGATACTACATTTATGCCTCCCACAATTAACTAAAATGCTTAATTTCATAAAAACAATATATTAGACCTTTACACTTAAAATATTTCACAATGTTTCAAGAAAGAAAAAAAAAACCTTTCTAGAATAAAGATAATAATCTTTTAGATTTTCAATGCAGCATCAGTAGTCCACAAATACTCAATGTTCTTGATTTAGCAACAGATTTTTAGGGCAAAAATTATCCAGTATACAGATCAATAGTATATTCCTTAGAGGTATCTATCTGTTTAAAAAAGCAAGAGGGGATCTCTCAGAAGAAAATGGGAAATGCCACCTTACTAAGGAAAATGTTAGCAAGCACATAGGGTTCAATAGATTTGCAAGCTTATACTTTCTTCTAAGCAGCATAACAAACCTAGTAACATCCAATCCTGGTGAGGCAGGTCTACTGACCAAACCCAACAAACGCTACAACCAAGACAGTCAGCTAAATATAAGAAAGAGAAGAAGAGACACTGAGATGTCTCATCATAATGCTGTTTGCTTATGCTGACAGAGCCACTCTTCATTTCTAAGACAATTTTGTGACCTCAAGTTTCTATCAAACAACTTGGATCTTGTTTAAAAAGTATTTCAAACTGACCTTCCAAGAGTATTATCTAAAATACCACTGAGCCTCTTCACATATTTTAACTTGTTCTATTTAACATTTAAAGGGAGGATCTGTAGGTTTTTACATTAAATTCAAGTGATAATTGGTATTCTCCTATAAATACAAAACAACAACAAAAATATATGCTCACTCAATTTCAACCCATAGTGTACACTGAACTCAGCACATGATGGTTGGTCCCTCCCTGCAGTGACAGTCAGGTGACGACGGGAAGAACTAAAATCTAAGCATAATTGCCCCAAGGAAAAAGCTGTTGTTCACATTCTCCTAGGATACTGACAGTCCATTCTCCTGAACACTGCAGCTCCTCCTCACAGTGTGCTCTGGGTTCAATATTTATATTTAATGCTATTTAAACACCTCTCTAGGGTACTTCCCCATGGCAGTCACAAGCTGAGTATAGGCCGCTTTGTCAGAAAGATGACTCCACCCATCAAATCTACAATAAAAAGAGCTTTTTTCCTCAAAACAACTCTTTGGTCACAGACAAGCTAAAAGTTTTGTTTCATTTTGTTTCCATTAGAATTCCAAACAAAGTTTCTTTCTTTTTAATGTTAAAAATAATAATAATAATAAAGAAGAGGAGCAGTGAAACAGCTGGTTTAATTGAAGTGGAATTTAAATCTAAATGGTCCTCCTGAGCTGAAGGGATTGAACCCTTGCCATGAGTTCCAACTTCTGTGGAAGGGGTTGCCACCACCTCCTTGTTGACTCTCTGCATCAAGAGGATCTTCTCCATCATCAAACTTCTTTCTCATTTCTAGAAAAGAAACCAGCAAAATAAGACCCACATATTTGACTAAGGTAAAGTCAAATCCCTACCTTCCCGTGCTGAAGAGAATGGCCTCAAAGAGAACTCCCAAGGTCATGCTCCTCCGCACAGAAGAGCTGTCCTGTCACTGCTCTTGTCCACAAAGGACCATCAGGAAGAACCTCACGGATTCCCTCCACAAAGCACCTACCCAGCTACCTTGTCCCAGAGGTGAAACACAACACTTCATAATGCTCATTTTCCTCCTCAGTGTAATGCAGACACATGAGGAACATGATGAGGAACAGGTAAGGATGGGAATTCTCCCCCGAGGGATAGTGTACGCTAACAGGTAAACTCTACCTTCTGTGTTCAATAACAAAGTGCGCCTGTCTCCCTTACTAGATTGCAAATTACTTGGGACAAAGGACATTTCAATTCTGTAGTATAAGTGAATACACAGAAAATACTGGCTTAATGGATAAAACTCGATTTCCTCTTTGCTGAACCTTCCTAGCTCAAATTACAACACCCACCTATACACAGAAAGCCACAAAAGCACTGGGTCCAAATTCAAAGTAAGTATCTCTTGACTTTTCAGACTAGATTCAAATATATCAACCAGGACATCTGTTCGCGTGACTTGGGGCAAAAGAGCTGCTAAATCCATGAGGTGCACAGGCCTAGCAAGAAACCCCCTCCGCCCCTCCCCTTTTAGTAAGCCAGCTTGACACACTGGTGTCCATCCAGCACTGAGCTAGAGGCTAGCAGGTCTAGGAGGTGTGTGGCTTATGCCTGATGTCGTGCTCTCTCATGACTACTAAAATCCCAGTGACAAGACTGTGTTTAAGTAGGAAGAAAGGATTCCACATTCAGTATCCTTTCACTAAACACTGCTGTAGTGCTTACTTTCTGGGGCCCAGACTCAGGTGGGGACAGGCTGATGAGACTGCAGGGCTGACGACCAACCGCAGCCCTCCCAGAGCAGACAGGGGACAGAAGGTACCTGGGTCTGAGAGGACTTCTTTAGCCTGCCCCCCCCCCCACTACCGCAGAGCAGACAGGACAGAAGGTACCTGGGTCTGAGAGGACTTCTTTAGTCTGCCCCCCCCCCCCCAGTACCGCAGAGCAGACAGGGGACAGAAGGTACCTGGGTCTGAGAGGACTTCTTTAGCCTGCCCCCCCCCCCACTACCGCAGAGCAGACAGGACAGAAGGTACCTGGGTTTGAGAGGACTTCTTTAGCCTGCCCCCCCCCCCCCCACTACCGCAGAGCAGACAGGACAGAAGGTACCTGGGTCTGAGAGGACTTCTTTAGCCTGCCCCCCCCCCACTACCGCAGAGCAGACGGGACAGAAGGTACCTGGGTCTGAGAGGACTTCTTTAGCAGCCGCTATGTCAATGAACCTTTTCTCCGCCTTTTTCTTCTCCTCTTCATTCTGGAAATTATCTGGGTGCCACTGAAGTGCTAATTTTCGGTATGCTTTAATTATTTCTTGTTTTTTGGCATTTCTGAAGGATGAAGAAAATTATTTAGCAATTGTCAGAAAGGCCCCAATCTACTTTCACTTAAGAAGGAAAAACCCTAAAATGACCTCTGAAAGCTGTGGTGATAATCCTCTCCTGAGGTTCAGTCACAGCACCACAAACACTATAAGCTGTGTGTGAGGAGCGTCACCTGATGACACACGGCTCTGTCTGCCTTCAAATTCCAGACGTCAGAGATGTAGCTCACTATTCTGGACAGACAACTTGGCTTTTCCTTCCCTTTGGAGCCATGAGGGTAATGGGGACAAACACTGAGAAATGAACCTATTGTATACAATTGCTCAGTAAGCTCCAACAATACAGTACAGGTCTTTACAGCTGTCCCTTGCTGAATTTCCACACTACCATGATTTAATTCTTTCTGGGCATTAAAGTTATTCCCACATCAGGATGGTAGTGAGCACTTTAACCCCAGCACACTACTCTAGAGGCAGAGGAGACAGATCTCTGTGAATTTAAGGCTAGCCAGGGCTATACGGAGAGACTGTGTCAGTCAATCAAAATAAAGCACACATATACACCCTTCCCTTGCTTCAGGTTGAGTTTACTTAATATTAACTAGTAAGACCAAAGCTTTAAACTTTGGAACACAAGCTGACAGTCTATCTACTTGGTCAGAGAAAATGAAGTCTTTTTTCAGAAAGTTTTTAGGGTTTATTTTTTGTGCATGGGTGTTTGCTTGAATGTATGACCATCAAGTGTGTGTAATGACAGAAAGCAGAGGAGGGCAGAACTGGAGACAGAGATGGCTGTGAGCCCTTGCGGGGGTGTCTCTGCAGCCTGGTGAATGGGAGGGACACTGCAGTCATATGAATATAAGGTACTCAGGCCCAGGGGAAGGCTTTCTTTTCTTTCCTCCTACCCCAGTGAAAATAAAGTGCAACTCCACTTTCTTAATCCTTCCCAAGAAGTTGAGGACCTGTTTATGCCACAGCCTTCACCAACAGTCTCTCCCCATTAGTGCATTATGGGTCTTTGTAAACAAAATTTGTCGTAACATACTGAAGATAGAACAATATGTGACTGAAATAGCATGGGTAAATGATGAGTACATTTAGAGAACCAGGTAAAAACAAGGAGCTATAATCAGCTTTAAAGCAGTGGATTAAATAGCACATATAAACTTCAATAGTTCACCTTTTTACTCCCAAGATTTTATAATAATCTCGTTTCTGTGACTGTTTCAGTAACCGCTGGGCTTTCTCTAAACCTTCTCGAATTTGCTGATCATTCTCATTGTGTTCCTGAGCAGCTTCATAATCCTGAATGGCTGTCAAAATAGGTTTAAGAAAATGCTGTTAGGGAGAAATTATGACTCAGTGCTTTTATATATTCTACCCACTTGGTACTACATCCTTGTTGCCAGCCCCTTCACTCACTGTTGTTTCTAAGAGCCTAAACTGTATCATTTTCATAATTTTGCTCAAAATTAATTCATAATTGAGGCTGAAGTTCTCACTCCTGTTTGAAAGAGCTCTCTAAGGTTGGTTTACTCATCCACCCTCTCACATGCTCCCTCCACACCTCCTAAAAGGTATTTTAATATTGTTCAGAACAATTTTAGCACAACTAAGACATAAATGACCACTGCATAACAGGGAAAGTAAAATGCTGGAACAGAAGATCAGTGTGGAAGAAGCCAAGGGTCCAAGGGAGCTGGAGAAAACACCAGCTCAGTACTGCCAATGTGATGGAGCGTCAATCACAACCAAATTACATGAAGACCTAGCAGGAGAAGTCGGAAGGAAATCTACAATACATGTTTTCTTTTAGAGTATGTGGGTATCTAATATGCAAAATCAATTAGTATAGCAGGCATGAGATTCATCCTTTAAAAGTCCTAGGTTTGGAATGCTGCATTTCAGGAACATTCCTGGGTAACAGGCCTGGCTCCCAAGGCCTGGAAGTCTGAAATCTGAATATGACTGAACAGTGTCCTAGGCTTCAGTGACAGCCCTGGGTGCTGGCTCTCTGATGAGGCCCATTTTTAGAGTAAGCTTGACTTGCATCAGTTTATAGGAAAAAAGATTCACAATCTTAAAAAGTTTGCTCCAGAATTTGGTATGTGGCACTTTTCTCCCTTACTGGAGTACATCTTAGCCCCTGAGCTAAACTACACTCTGAGTCAATATGTTCTACCAAGTCTGTGATTAGTCAAGCAATCAGATTGAGCAGAGGCACCTTTTATCCACTGAGCCGTCTCACCATCTTCAACTGCCAAGGTCTTTTAAATCACACTAGTTACAGTATACATGACTTTCTCACTATAAAAGTGTGGGATTGTTTCCTATAGTCATATGATTGCAAGCAGAAACTAACTAGAGCCTAAAATACTTCCCACAACATACAATAGGGAAGTAATTTTTGATACACTTCCTCAGATTCCACACTCTGGGAGGTAGTAATCTTTTGAAAAAGTAAACAATACAAATCTACCTCACAACCATAAATGAACAGCCATGAGAAATAAGAGACAGAAATAGTATGGTTTTAGATGTACTAGAAGCAACTATTTTTCTATCACTAGCACAAAATCTGATCCAAACCAATTTTTGTGTGTGTGTATGGATGTGGTGGGTAGACCCGGGGTATGTACATGCTAGACAATTGTTGTCCTACTAAGCTACAGATTGCTACTCCACCCTCTCATACTCTAAAGGTTCCAGATGCACGACATAGTAGTCCAGTCTATTGACCTCTTCCCAGCAGTGACAAATAAAGTGACCATCTCAGAATTGAAGAGACAGAGACTTTCACAGACTGACAGAAGAGACAAACAGATTCTTAACCAAAAATAACTCTGCTTTTCCTGCACAATCACTGACATTGAAAGGTCCAAGCAGACTTGGAAGCCATTAGCCTTGGATTTTTTTGTTAGGCAAAAAATGTTAAGGTAATTATCAAAATCGTCAGTAAGGAGACAAAGGCCAGTGAGCAAGGCTGGCAGCATGCAGACTGCCTGGGTATAGAGTAGCTCAGAAAAACAGGAAGCAGGAATATACAGAAAAGTCATTTAACCAGATGCTGAATATCTGTGCACAGTGAAACACAGAGTACCGGCTCTGTTAAGGCTTCCCAGACCCCAATAGCCTAGACATATACATACAAATGCAACTTCCTTTAAGTTGTTGGTCGGGGAATACCCCCAGAGGACCCCTAAAACTATGTAAGCTATTGCTATACCCTTGGTTACTGGAACCTGCAGATTATAAGCCCGCTTCTAAACATCCCAAACATTTTGTTGTGGGACAGAGAAATCAAACAGGAACTAACCTGGAAACTTCCTCCCTGGTGGCTTTCAAAGTCCCTCAAAGTAGCTACCAGAAGAAAATAGTTATCAATTGTCTTACCCAAAACTGGACTCCATATGTTACAATACTGAGCAGCCAGGCAAAATGTGCTCGCTGGTACAATAGTGGTATGAATATTATAGAGGAACACAACCATTCCCTGACTGGTTTCACAGGAGGGAATTCAAGCCTAGAACTGTAAACCTAGTCAAAAGCCCATAGGGAGGGAAGTTGTAGGCTCTAGCAAAGAATCTTAAGATGACCTATAAAGGAACATAAATGGTTTCCTCCTAGATAGCATACAAAATATTGTTTTGCTAAATGAACTTGCTGTTGAACTGATACCCACAAATGAATGCACTAAGAACTCAAGCACAGCGTGGTGACCTACGTCAACACTCCAGCAGAGGGAAAAGCTCAAAAGTCCCTCCCCTACCCCTAATTGAGGAGCTATTGACAGTAAATGGCTTCTGGAGGAGACAGTCCTTTATTTTCAGGTCTGTAGCCACACATCACATCCATACATATCCACCTGCTCCTACAAGCAACCTTAAAGTCAATGTGCTATTAAATAAAATTCGAAATGGTAGGAGATAAGGAGGGGGTGGAAGTGTTGGGAAGAAAGGTTCCATACAGTAGAGAGAGTAAGAAAGGAGAATAGAAGATGATTCTGACCAAAGCTCATGTGAAGTCATCAAATAAATTTTAAAATTTTACAAAAATCCTTGTTTAAATGTTTATAAAATACTATCAAAATGTGGTTAAAAAAATAATCCATGTAATAACTTCCATCTTTTGATAAATATACTACTACGTGTCGTGGTGGGATTTAAGTGTCAGAAGCCACTTATAAATAGGGTTGGCCACTCCCCCTTCAGGAGCCCGGGATCCTGGATAAGCATCTTCAGACCTTATCAGCTGACACCTGAATCCCACCACAACATGTTCTCCAGCACTGCCTTCTTAAGGTTCTCCTAACAGCTAGTACAGCACGCTTTCTTAGCTTCCCCTCAAGTAATGTAAGCAGCTAGCCTAATGTTGCTAAAGTTGGGAGGTCACTGGAGCATTTGTGACCTCCCACATATACACACCTTATTTATGCACGGATGTATTACATATACTGTGTATTTATATGACTAAGAGTCATGTATGTGCATAAACATGCTAGTAAAATAAATGAACCATGACCGGAAATCTATCATTTCTATTCTGCTGTTCATCTCCTAACTGAACTGACTACTAAAATGCTAAAACTGGTTATATGCTACTGAACTGGTTTCAACAGAACTCTTTCCTCAGATGCTGTACCTGTTATGGTCCACAGAAGAGGAACAATTACCAGTTTTTCAAATTCTTAGCCATTTGCAGATAACTGTGTTCAAAATACAGCTAAATATATGTTGATTTCATACAATTTAACCTTTAGATACTGAAAGTCAAATTCCTTTAAAATTTACCTTCATCATACATTTCTTCTATTAAATAGGCCTCTGCTCGATCTTTCAGAGCATTCACATTGTCAGGTTCCATCTGTAAAACTTCAGAACATATTCTAATGGCTTCAACAGGTTTCTCATCCTAAAAGTAAATGTAGAAAAGAAAATATGGGTTGGGGGTGCACCTAAGTGGTAAAGTGCTTGCCTATCATGCACAGGTACCTGAGTTCAATCCTCAGTACCACGAGAATAAAAATAAACATTATGGACCAGAGAGTGTGTGCACACAGTGAATGGGCTCAGTGAGTATGAATGAGCACACTGTGAATGGGCTCAGTGAGTGTGTGCACACAGTGAATGGGGCTCAGTGAGTGTGTGCACAGTGAATGGGCTCAGTGAGTGTGTGCACACAGTGAATGGGCTCAGTGAGTGTGTGCACACTGTGAATGGGCTCAGTGAGTGTGTGCACACAGTGAATGGGCTCAGTGAGTGTGTGCACAGTGAATGGGCTCAGTGAGTGTGTGCACACAGTGAATGGGCTCAGTGAGTGTGTGCACACAGTGAATGGGCTCAGTGAGTGTGTGCACACTGTGAATGGGCTCAGTGAGTGTGTATGCACACAGTGAATGGGCTCAGTGAGTGTGTGTACACTGTAAATGGGCTCAGTGAGTGTGTGCGCACTGTGACTGGGCTCAGTGAGTGTGTGCACACTGAATGAATGATAAAAGGGGTTGTTTTTGACATTTTTTACTTTTATTTTAAAAATTTTTGGAGGTTTTTGTCTTTTTGCATAACAGCCACAGTTCTCCCTCCCTCCTCTCCTCCCACTCACCTCCCAGCTTTTCCCCCACCCCACCCCACAATCCACTCCTCAAAGAGGGTAAGGTCTCCCATGGGGAGTCAACACAGTCTGGGATAGTCTCTCCCTGATGTACCAAGGCTGAACAAGATATCCCTCTAGTAAAGAATGGACTCCAGAAAGCCAGTTCATGAACTAGGGATAAATCCTGTCCAACAGCCAGAGGTCACGGGTTAGGTCGGGGAGGGGTTAGGTTATGTCAAAGTTGGCTGTTACTGCATGGTAAGTGCACATCCTAGGAATGAGTCCACCCTTACCTTAGAGAAGCAGTGACAGATCCTCTCTTTTGAGCGGATTGTGTACTCAGCAACACTGGGCTCTGTTTTCATGACGGATTCATATTTGCTGGTTGCATCTGTGTATCTATAAAATAAGCAACCAGGGAATAACAATGAAACAATTTCCAAAAGCATAGAAATGACTCTCCTTTCACCACACACTGCTTAATAAACAAAACCAAACGAGCACATCTGCCTTCAAGTACAATTCTTCTAACTTTAACATAAAGTGACCTGTTCAACCCAGAGACAGGAGTCTTTAGGTGCTGAGGGATAGGGTGGCCAGATGACTCGGCAGATAAAGGTACTTGTCTAAGAGACACATGGTGGAGAGAGCCATACATATTTTCCAGGACATGCACTTGTCTGTACACATAAATAAATATAATAACAATGTAAAGCATGTGGCTAGGGCATGTAGAGGATTGAAAATTAAAAATGAAGGGACTTTCATAGGGGGGTTATGTTGTTCCATTGTAAATAATTATCCCACCCACTGGTTTAATAAAAAGCGTTGATTGGTCAAAGGCAGGCAGGTAGTGTGGGCAGGGCTACCAGACTAAGAAGACTCTAGGAACAGGAAGAACAGAGCAGAATGCCAGAGAGAAGCTGAAAGAAACAAAGGACAACTATGCTGCTCTGAGAAAAGGTACTGACCCACATGGCTGAACAGGATAAGAGTCATGGGTTAGATTAAGGGTAAAGAGTTAGCAAGTTATATGCCTGGGCCTTAGGCAGATCAGCCTAAAACTATTGTAAGCATCTGTGTGTCTCTGTGGGTCTGTGGGTCTGCGGGCCTAAACCTTGAGGCTAGGCCCGAAAGTCCAGCCAGAAACCTCATAGTACAGACTTTATGCAGCTTCAAGAAGTTCATCACCCATACTGAGGTGAAACCAGCAACAGAGCTACTTTAGGGCCATCCATGCACCTGTAAGCCCAATAAACTTGCTAATTTATCATACCAACCCAAGTATTCTGTCACTGGCAATCAAGTTCATGTCTTCCCAGGAACCGTTCATCACAAAAGAGGTGTGTGTGTGTGGGGGGGGGGGGAGATGTAAGGAATAGCACTGGAGATCAAACCCAGGGCCTTACATATGTCAACCACTCTACCACTAAGCTGTAGCTCCAATTCTAAAGATTTACACACACGAAAGCAGCAGTATTCAAAGGGTAAGATTCAATGAACAAATGGCTAAATGAGCTATAATGGATATAAATAATATGGAAAATATTAATCAGTAAGTAGGAAATATTGGTACAAGCTGGATAAACCCAGGAAGAAAAAGGCTAATCTCAAAAGTTTCCACTTTTTGTTTGTTCTATTTAATACTCTTGAAATGACAAAGCTATAGGAACAAAGTACATATTCATGATTATTAGGAGCTAAGGAAGGCTGGGGACAGGAAAGGAACTGTGGCCGGAGCTTATGGTGATGGAATTAATCAACATCTTTATTATGGTATTCCAAGATGTCACTGTGTACAGGGCACTGGGATTTGGGTGGAGTCAGTGGGGGTTCACTTTACCTCACACTACAATATTGTCTGGGAAGTCTTCAATGCTCCTGCACCAGCATATCAGCCCCTACATCCCAAGATTCACAGACAACCCATTACTTCAAGCAACTCTCCCTTTAAAATGAGCTTTTCTTTTCTTCCTGGTGTTTGCTACTATAGGTTGGATTAAGGCCTCTTCTTTGCTTCTCCATTATGCTCCAGTCTGGAACTATGCTAACAGCTCTATACACCGGCACGTTATATTGACCTCCCACATTAAGATATAGTTAAAAACTGTGGTCACATTTCTGTATTCTAAGTATATAGTCCAGTGTCTAATACACAAAATAAGAAAAACCCAAAATAGCATTCAGCTGCTAAGAAAGGCGCTATGCAGTTATTACTCCTGATATTCTGCCTGCTTCAACAATGTATAATCCTGATAGTGTTGCTAATACTAAGAAAAGGCTCTTACCTGCCATCTCTGATCAGCTCTTCAGCTGATTCAATCAGCTTATTAAGTTTCTTCACTTGCTTATAGTGTGCAAAACACCTTTTGTGATCCTGGTCAAGTTTCAGACATTCACGGACTTCGCTGCTCATGTAATTTTTAAGAAAAAGAAGTATTACAAGTCAAAATAATCACTGAATACTTCTGAGCATTAAGTAGAGAAATCACTATTAATGTACTCTGTGACAATTAAAGCACGCTGACTTCATTTCTCTACACATTATGTATGACATCCTATCACAGATCCAACAAGTCAAATGGCATGAAGTTATACACTAAACACTGCACTTTGCTTCGGTAAGTGAACAGCATTCTCACCTTAGACTGTAGAATTCCTAGTACATTAGGGAGAACATAAAGTACTATATTATGTACTTGATGATGTAGGTATCTAAAACCCTAAGATGAAAGCTGCAGCATAGGGTGTCACAGGAACTAACCTGAGGGATAGCTCATGGTCTCCTAGTTGATAGTAGAGTGTGCTGATTTTGTAAAATGCCTCTGTGTTGTCATTTTTCAATTTTGAAGCAGCCTTTAAGTCACTGATCGCTTTCCTAGGTTCTCCTTCCTTTATAAAACATTCAGCTCGAAGTTCACGTAATTCTGCATCCCAAACACAAACCTTGAGAAACAAAAGAACTAGACTTTGAGAAACATAAAATATATACATTCTTGCAGCCCACACATTTCATCACATATTTACAAATATAAAACACCCTCAGTTAAAGTGATTAAAGTCAGTATTTTATAAATGGTGTATAAAGCGCTGATATACTTAAATGTGACAAATAGAAAGTGATAATTTCTTGAATGTGCCTTAAATTCCGAGGGAAAAACTACAGAAAAAAAGAGACTTTTCTTCCCCAGATTATAGAATTTTAAAACTCTGAATATATGAAAATATTTGCACACTGAGTTCCAGCCATGCTTGAGGTGCCCAATGCTTGAGAAATTCTTTCTCACAAACAAAACTATGGCATTTATTAGTAAAGGGTTATTCCCACTCAAACATTTGAAGAGCATATTCAATGCAGTGACATTGTGTATTTAATAAAAATAAGGACAGAGCCTAGCCAGGATGGTCAGGGAGTGGTGAGCCACACCTTTAATCTCATCACTGAGGAGCAGATCCAAGTGGATCCCCGTGAGTTCAAGGCCTAAGTGCCAGCCAGTGAAGGCTCTAGGATCTCCTTGGTAATTCTTGCTTTGTTTTGTGAGGCAGGATATCAGGAATACCAAGCTGGCCTCCAATACCCTACTAGTTCAAGATGACTTTGAACTCTTGATCGACCTCCTGCCCTACTTCCTGAGTGTAGTGACTTGAGCTGTTTATCACCATGCCCAGTTACTGTCATACCAGGTGGCAAACTCAAGGCTGCATGAATGAATGCTGGACAAAAGCTCTACCAACTGATTCTAAAACCATGGTTCTCAATTAGCAAAATAATTCAATACATTGATTACTAAGTTATTTTTTGTAAAATATTTCCTTGCTTCCTTGATATTAAATCCTCATTAAAAAAATAAGTAACATGGAAGACGCCACTGTCCCTGTTATAAGAAAAGGCTATTGCACTCACTAAGCACAGTACCCTCTTCCAAACAGACAGGGCAAGTTCACCAATAGGGCCTGTATGTTATGTTTTTCTCAGAGCTTCTAATATTGTGTAGACTTTTCAAAAATGTATGAGAAAACTGAAATCAATATTGAATATAAATTAATGACAATGAGATAGGCCCAAATGGACGGACAGTCTAGCACCAAGAAAGCAAAATATAGTTTTATGTTTCCTTAATAAAGTATCAATAAAATAATTTAGTAAAGCAAGATTTCCTGTGCCATATTACATGATTTCCTCTATAAAATTATCAAATGAGAGCTGGCAAGTGTTTCAGTGGGTGAAGACATATGCACACAAACCTAGTGACGTGAGTTTACTCCACACACCCCACATAAAGGTGGAAGAGAATTGACCCACGAGTGCATCATAGTGTACACAAATCATCACACACATGCACGAATTTGTAATGAGCAAATGAATGCCTACTTTCCATATATCACATATTTATTGCTAATGTTGTGTCCAAAGCTGTTGAAATGTCAATTACATTGGTTATCTTCACTTGGGCTTTCTTCTGACACTATCTGCCATTCACTGCTGCTGAGACAAGGAGGTCCTGAAAGTAACGCCTCTTCTAGAGTCCTCTGTGTGTCCTTGCACCCTTTCTCTGCCGTCTCTTCTAGAAGCTTCTCATTTTAAGCACTTCTCTTTCTTTCCAAATACCGTCTTTCCTAAGTCTAAGTCCATCATTCACCAATTATCTAGCATATTATTCTCAAAAATTATAGAGGGGGAGAACAAACCAAGCAGTGGGTAAGGCATAGTGGTGCATGCCTTTAATCTCAGCACTCGGTATGCAGAATAAGGCAGAACTCTGCAAGTTCAATGCCAGCCTGGTCTATATAGAGAGTTCCAGATCCGCTAGAGCTACACAGAAAGGCCCTGTCTCAGAAAAACAACAAAAATGTAATTCTCACTTGACAGCATACCAACCTTTACTAAAATCTCCAATTGCTAATTTATATGACCAATCTTTAAGAAATAAAAGCTCAAGGATCAGTCTGTATCCTATCTTGGTTTTAGCATATATAAACATGCCAAAGCATCTAACATATGACTTATTCTAAAAGCAGCTATGGAGTTTAAGAAACTTACCTCTAAAATCTTATCAAGGAAGGTTATAGCAGCAGTATACTGAGCACTTTGGAAAGCATCAAGTGCTTGTGAGCGTAAACGCTGCATCTCATCAGATTTTACAAGCTGAGACTGGGCTTCCTTCTCTTCATTTTCACTTGGATTAGATTTGAGCTACAAGCAAAACAACAAAATAAGCAAGGTTTTAATTTCTTAAATCTAGTACCTATAGCATCCTAGACACCATGGTGCAGACACTGCACAGAAGAGACAGTCACCATGCCCAAATCTCTAACCCATAAACTGAGATAAAACAAAGGGTTGCTTACTTTGGGTTGTTCATTATACAGCAGCAGGTAACAAACACAGTAATACCATGGATAGATGTTTTGCCATTTCTCAGTGACAAAGTTATAAACATTTCCACACACATTCTATGACTAGTTGATTTTAGCATTATTTACTGATTATCTTTGTCACAGGGACTACATGTCACAGTACAGATGCAGATAGAAGTCTGTTTTCCTTCCAGCATCTAGGTTCCAGGGACTAAACTTGGTCAGCTTGACAGCATGTGGCTTTTACCCACTGAACCATCTTATCAGCCCTTTATGATTACTTCACAAATCCTGAATCAATTGCTTTTCTACATGCTGTATGCACTTTCTTTGACAACAGAAATGATAATAATACAGACCTGGTGTATGGCAAGCATTCCCAAGTGTAACTATCGGCAGGCATTATTAAAAGTACAAGTTCCCTTTCAGTGCTGGGACTGAACCCAGGGCCTCACTCAAGTTCAGCATGTGCTCTGCCACTGAATTAAGCCCCTCACACTTTTGTACCTGAGATGTTATAAATTCACAATAAAGAAGCTGTAGCTCGGTGACAGAACTCTTCTATGTGTGACCCTAGATCCACTCCTGCACGGAAGACAACTAAACACACAATGAGGACAGGTGACAAGGAAATAATATGCACTTTCAGAAAAACTTATTCCCTTAAATTACACATCAGTCAACCTTAGAATGCAGACATTCTCTACAAACATTAGTTATAGCAATTAAAGTTCCTAAATTTGATGCATAGTAAAATTTTAACTTAATGGAGTGCACTCATCTGTGTGCAACACTCCTGGCCTCTACACAAAGGCCCATATGGTAAAGGGGCTTCACTACTGGAAGGTACTGGAAATCTTAAGAGGTATTTCAGGTCAAAGCATACTGTAAGGAAAGACTGTGAAACAGCTATTGTCTAGATAGGCTTCCCCCACCATGATAGATATGGTATTTTCTCACAAAAAAAGGCAAGAACAGGACAAATGGTCATGGGTTGAGACTTCTGAAAATATGAGGCAAATAAGCCATTTTTCTTTTTAGGTCATCCCATCTATTTTGTTACAGTCAGAGAGAGAAATCTTAGCTAACACAGCAAGCAGAAAGTGGGCTGAGTGTCTGCTGTACACAGAAAAGGAACCCTACTGGCAGAAATATAATTTTAGGAAATGCATGTAGGTTTTGAAAACAGTTAAAAATACAACTACTATATGACCTAGTAATCTTCTCCCTGGATAGTAAGGAGATTAAATAGTCCTTTTGTAACTTTACTGCACTATAATGTCCATGACAGCCAAAATACAGAAATAACTTACCGGCTCAGCCCTGGGATGTCCCCACTGTTCATTATAATTTCTCTAAGTCTCAAGTCCTTCCAATTGATAAATGTGTACTCAACACCACTAATGGTGAGTTTGTTTATTAAATAATTACCAAAGATTTATACTTGATTTTAGAATTAAACTGAAACTGACAGTTATTTACCAAATATCTAAATTTTAAAACAATCAAAATGCAGGCTTTCCTAATATACTGTTGGCAAGAATGCAGATTAGTACAACCACTGTAGAAAACAGTCTTTCAAAGGCTAAAAGATAGATCTACATATGAATATATGTAGTATATATACTACTACATACTGAGTATCTACTTGAAGGACAAGTCAACATGCAGAGATACCTGCATACCTATGTGTGCTGTGACACTATGCACAAAGGCAAAGATACAGTCATCAACAGATGAACAGATTAAAAAAATGGCACATATACACAATGGAGTATTACTCAGTCATAATGAATGAAATCTGGTTATTTGGAGAAAAAGTGGATGGAACTACAGATTCCATGTGATGAAGACGGGCTGGCCAGAAGGTCCTCAGATGAGCCTTTCTCCACCACCACCCCCAGCACTGAGATTACAGGTTTACAATGTCATGGCCAGCCTTTACAGGGGCAGGGCCCTTGAACTTGGACAATAAGTGCTTCACCATTTGATCATCTTCTTAGCCCCAAGAGTTCTTTCCTCATATAAAAAGAAGCAAGCACATCCATCACTTTAGTATATGAATCTGCCTTCCTCCTGAATAAATTGTAAGATGATATGGACACCAAAGAACTGCTTTAAAATAAACTCCAGGACTCAACTGTCAGCACATGTTTGTTTGGAGGCCTATTTAATATATATACATACCCAGGATTATGTAACAAGCTACTGAGTCACAGTCACCAATGGAGAAAATTCAAGAAGCTCCAACCTAGAAGCTATGAGGCATCTAGAAACCTGACATTTCCAGATTCTCATGTAGGCTAAGTTAAAGTAAGTGAGCCTATAACTGAATGAGGATTTATATATCAACTGTGTGCATTTTATCTTCCAACTGTTAATATGGTTCTTTGGTACCAGGAACTGATTCATATATATGCTGTAGGATAAAATTTGTCACTTGAATTGGTTTTATAAAACACTGATTAGTCAGTAGCCAGGCAGGAAGTATAGGCAGGACAGCTAGACTAAGAATTCTGGGAAGACGGAGGGTGGAGACAGGAGTCGCCAGCCAGATTGGAGGAAGCAAAATGAGTACGCTGTACTGAGAAAAGGTGCCAAGCCACATGGCTAAACATAGGTAAGAACCAGGGATTAATTTAAGTGTAAAAGCTAGTTAGTAATAAGTCTGAGCCATCAGCCAAACATTTATAATTAATATAAGCCTCTGTGTGTTCATTTATTTGGGACTAAACTGCTATGGGACCAGGAAGGACAGAAACTTCTGCCTACACACCTACATACCTACACACACACACACACACACACACACACACACACACACACACACACACACACACACACACACACGTTTTTCTTTTTTAGCTATAAATTTACCATTAAATATTACAAAGAAAAATAAATCCTGCATCTCTCTCAATAGTATCTATCCTCTTGAAGCCAAGTACTTACCACTTTCTTAAAATCATCCTCCGCCTCATCCAGTTTGCCTTGTTTGAGCAGTAAGTGACCTCTCTGCAACCTTGCCTAGGAGGGAAAAGAGGGGCTGTCCTGAGTACTGTGGATTTCTAATTTTCTTTAAATATAAAGAATAAAACTAAAAATGTAATAAGTTACTAATACTTATTTTTCCCATGTTTGCGTGACTTAGCACTGAGACTAATTTATATTGCTTCAGAATGTGTACAATTTTAAAAATGTTTCCTCTAAAAATATGTTTTTCTCAACCCAAAGAAATTATAATCAAGGTTTTGTTTGTTTGTTTTTATGGGGAAAGGAGGCTCCTTCGTTTGTTGAATACAAGGTTTTGAGAGTGGTAAGAATGTCCTGGAACTAGAAAATGGTAATGATTATACAAACTAAAAATATACTAAGAAACACTGCATACTTCAGAATGTGAATCTTATATATATGATATATAACACAGGTTTTCTTCCCATGAACCTTCCAGTGTAAATATTTACTATAACCAGAGTAAGTGTCTCTTCCTTCCTGTCCTAGGCTCTTCAATGAATACCTCTCTGACGACCAATTTCTTCTAAATACAGGAACTTGAAATTCTGTATCATTTTACAGAACAAAAAAATTTCCCTAATCCTCTATTCAATATATCGCTACACACAAAAAGGGCAATTAAGGCCATTTCAGCTAGCTAACAACTAATTATAATGCTATGAAAATGAGTTACCTAACCTTTGTGAAAGGTTGTACTCAGCTGTGCCAAATAATAAAGTGAGCAAAAATATGACAGTTTGAAAATTCTATTTTAAAATAATAATACAGCAATATTCAAATCAAACATGAACTACATAGCTAGTAAGTTGGCCCCAATTCTTTTGGGAATATATAAAATTATAAATGGTAACAAAATTAATTAGGTAGGCAAGTATGTAATCTGAATGTGGGCCTGTGTATGTCTTCCACTGATGAAAGTCTTAATGTGAAGTATTCTACAGAGTTCATGTGTTGAATATGTGATCCTCAGTTGGTACTGCCATTTTGAAAACTGGTGAAAACTTTAGGAGGTTGAGCCCACCTAAAGGAGGCAGGGGACAGGAGGTGTATCCTTGGGTTGGGGCCGTATCTTATCCTAGCTAATGTATATTCTTTTCTGCTTCCTGTTTGCCATGAATTGAGTAACTACTACTTCTATATGCTCCCACTGCTATGGTAGCCTGTCTCATCACAGTAACAGAGCCTAGGACTGCATACTGAATCCTCAGTGCTCTGAGATCATGAGTTAAAAGGAATCTCTCTTAAGGTGCTTATGTTAGCTATGTGGTCGCACTGATAAAACTAATGCACCACCAAAGGAGTCCCCATACAACCTGTAGGAGCCCTAAAGTGGCATGCCAGCCTTCAAGATAGGAGACTATAAGCTTCTGTACCTCCAAAGCATACGCAACTGACTCCAGGGAGAGCCACACTAACTAACACTGCTTGGAATCCACAAACACCCCTTAAATAGGCACCCTCCTCATTCCTGCCTCACTCTTAAATAAAATGGGGTCATTTCAGCCTCAGATCTCTCTCATATCACGTCCTACATTCCATCCTTTACAGACACTTGTCTTTCCAAACCACAGACCTGTATTACTGTCAGGAATCTGAAAACAAAACAAAACAAAACAAAACAAAAAACCAACAATAATAATAATAACAAAAATCTTTTGTACAAACTGTTTTTTGTTCTTGTTGAGGCAGGGGCCACTACAGAGACCTGACTGTCCTACTCATTATGTAGACTAGGCTATCCTTGAACTCAAAAGATACACATGCCTTTGCCTCCCACAGGCCTCAGCGTACCATGCACTAGGATTAAAGGAATGTGCAATCATACCCAGCCCTCATATAGTCTGTTAATTTCAAGAACTTTGCTGTTATTGCTGATGTTACTGAGATTCTGGCAAATGTACTCAAGCAGACCTCCAGACCCTGGGCTCAAGGGATTCTCCTGCCTTTTCCTCCCAAATGGCTGGAACTCTGGTTATGTGCCACTATGAAGAGCGAGTGTACGAGTTAGAATTTCTCATTTGCCTCTCCACACAGCAGCTTCATTCACTATAGGAAACAGACTGGCAGATCAGTTCACTTACTGCAGTGAAATCCATCTTCAGATCAATCACTTTAGTTAAATCAGGCAGTGCTGCTTTAGATTTCCCCATTGCTAAGAAGACAGTAGCTCTCCTATAGTATGCAATATAGTTATCAGGGTCACCATCTGAAAATTAAAGTAATAAATATTAGCTTTAAAAATTGCAGTTTACAATTTTATTAAGACAGACAAACAGGCATGGTGGTGCACAACTTTAATCTCAGAATTTGGCAGGCTGCGTTTTAGGATAAATTCAAGTCAATCACGGTTACATAGACTCTGTAAAAACAATAAATATAAGAATGCATTAAAATTAAGAGCTTGGGATAGACACTTGACACTGCTTAGGTCAGTGAACATGAGGCAGCTCTAAAGGACAGCACACCCAGAAGGATCACAAACGCTCCAAGCCTTTCCCTCACCTTGCTCTGCATACCTCCTTTCTCTGGATGTCTCTGTATCCTCTGTAATGTCCTCTATCCTTAACCAGTACAGATGTGTCCCTAAATTCTTAGAGCCATTCTAGAAAACTAACTAAACTTAGGAGAGGCTAAGCACCACTTGCTGAAAATTCTTTCTTTTTTCCATTGTATATTTTTCACTTCTTTGTCAAAAATCAGGTGTTATAGGTGTGTGGATTAATGTCAGGGTCTTCGGTTTGATTCCATGGATCCTCATGTCTCTTTTCATTACCGTAGCTCTATAGCATAGCTTGAAGTCAGGAATGGTGATGCCTCCCAAAGTTCTTTTATTGAAGGATTGTTTTGGCAAACCTGGTTTTTTTGTTTTTCCAGATGAAGTTAATATTGTTCTTTAAAGGTGTGTGAGGAATTGTGTCAAAATTCCGATGGGGATTGCATTGAATCTGTAGACTGCTTTTGGTAAGATGGTCATTTTTACTATGTTGATCCTACCTATCCAAGAGCATGGAAGGTCTTTCCATGCTCTGGCATTTTCTTCAGTTTCTTTCTTCAGTGGTTAAAGTTCTGTCATACAGGTCTTTCACTGTTTTGGTTAGAGTTATCCCCAAATATTTGATGTTAGTTGCAGCTACTGTAAAAGGTGATGGTCTCTCTGATTTCTTTTTCAGCCCTTTCATAGTCAGAACTGGAAACAACCTAGATGCCCCTCAACTGAAGAATGAATTTTAAAAAAAAAAAAAGAAGTGTGGTACATTTATACGATGCAGTGCTTACTTAGCAGAAAATCCTGAGATCTGCAGGCAAATGGATGGAACTAGAAAAAAATCATCATGAATGAGGTTAACACGGACCCAGAAAGAGAAACATGGTCTGTACTCGCTCCTAAGTGGATTTTGTACATAAAGGATAACCGAGCTATGATCCACAAGCCCTGAGCATCTAGGTAACAGGAGGAATCTGAGAGACATCAATGGATCCCCTGGGAAGGGGAAATAGAGAACATTTCCTGAGTAAATTAGAACCATGGTAGAGGGCAGTAAGGGGAGGTGGGAAGAGAACATGAGGGAATGGATGGTTGATTGGGAGACAGAGAGGGAGAAAGAGATACCTTGATGGGGGAGCCACTGTGGGGAGAAACCTGGTGCTAGGGAAACACCCAAGAACCCACAAAGATGACCACAGTTAAGACTCCAAGCAATAGTGGAGAGGTCTGAACTGGCCTTCCCCTGTGATCAAATTAATGCGCATCTTAATTGTCATCATAAAACCTTCATCCAGCAACGGCTGGAAGCAGAAGCAGAGATCCACAGCTAAGCACTGGGTAGAGCTCCCAGTCCAGGCAGAGGGAACAGAGATTATATGAGCAAAGGGATCAAGATCACAATGAGAAAAACCACAGAGACAGCTAATCTAAGCTATGGGGAGCTCACTGGATCTGGAATAACAGCTGGGAAACCTGCATGGGACTGAACTAGACCCTCTGATGTGGATAACAGTTGAATGATGTGGGCAGTTTATGGGGCCTCTCACAGTGGGACCAGAACTTATTCCTGGTCCATGAACTGGCTTCTTGGAGCCCGTTCCCTACAAAGGAACGCCATGCTCAGCCTTGATACTGGGGGGAGAGGCTTGGTTCTACCTCAACTGAATAAGTGCGCACTACCTCACCCAGGGAGTCCTTCCTCTCCCCGAGGAATAGATCAGGGGATGACGCGGGGGGGGGGGGGGGGGGGGGGGGGGGGGGGGGGGGAGGGAGGGGAAACAGCAGTGGATATGTTAAGCGACAACTTTTAAGTTAAAAAAAAAAGTAAGAGAGAGAGAGAGAGAGAGAGAAGGAAACAAGACAAGCTAAGACAAGGTGTTTATAATTAAAAAGAAGAGGAGGAAGAGGTGGTGGCAGCAGCAGCTCATGACCCCTGATTTATACCTGGTATATCTGGGGCTTCAGACTAGCATGTAAAAGTGAGGAACGGCTTTGCTCAAAACCTATGGTTTTTTTGGCTGCTACATCTAAGCATACAGTGTCAGAACTTAACTGAACCCAACTCAAACCCAAAGAGAAGCAACTGTTCAGCAGGAAGTCCCCACATATACAGGCAAACAGAGGGAAAACATGTTTCTATGTCGGGTAAGTACAAGATTGAAACTGAGTTTGCTTTTTACCTGTCCCTTAGAGCATCAAATGACAATGGTTCAAGACGTCATGAAAAGGCACCTTGCTTAGGGATATGGGGTTACTTGCATGATACATGACTTTCTTTCATTTCCTCTTAAAAACAATTATGCCAGGATAGATAGTTCAGTGGATAAGCCAACATCACACAAATATGAAGACCTCAGTTCATACACTCAAAGCCCATTTGAAGCCTGTCACATTACCACACATTATATTTTGTTGAAAAATAAACTACCTCTTATTAGTCAGGTGTTGGTTAAACCACTCTTTAAAGGCACCACAAATCAAAGTGAGAAATAAATAAAAAAGGACCAGAGAAAAGTCAATGTCAAAAGGTTAAAACTGAGGTAGTAACTTAAGAAAGATGCTTTAGAGCAGGGCATGGTGGCAGACTATGTTTAATCCCAGTATTCAGAGGACAAAGGCAGGAGGAGCGCTGTGAATTCAAGGCCAGATTGATCTACTTCGTGAGTTCTAGGTTAGCAAAGACTGCATCCTGAGATTCTCTCCCAGAAAGAGAGAATGAGAACATGCATTAGGTCCTCAGAAGCTATGTGTTCTGTTACCTTCTCTTTAGATAATAATAATAATAGCATGTCACAAAAGATACAAGTCACCCAAACAAAACACAAGGGCAGCTGGAATCTGACCAACAATGAAGTCAACGAACTAGAAAATCTCAAATCTAAAAAAAACTAAAGTAATACTATATTGATAACCTAGCCAAAGAAAAGCATTGCACACCACGTCAAGTCTCCTTAAAACAAACTGAGTTTCCATCCCAACCTTCTGTTACTGGCTGTTGATGGTCCAGCCATTTCCTGTCCTGTTACTTCCCATTCCAGCTGTTCCCGCTCACCTCCCATAGGCCATCTCTTACTGTCATGTCTTGATTATCTGTTTGGTGGCCCAATGAGTCTCACAAGGTTGTTTATTGGGTCCTGGTTTACATAAAGGATTATTTACAGAACAGACTCTTTAGGTAGTGACAATGCCATCTCCCTCTCCACCCCCCACTCCATGACGTTCCTGAGCTCCAGAGGGGCTGGATAAGGAAGTTCCACTTATATCTAAGCATTCAACCGTTCCTTATTCTAAGCGGGTCTCTGGAGTTCCTCCTGTGCACTGCAGAATGGAGCTTCTCAGAATAACAAAATCTCCAGTCATTCTTAGTATGTATATTACTAAGCCTCAGTGACTTCTGTTGTTTATAGATTTGCTTCTAAAGAGTGTGTATGAACATGTGTGTGCGTGTGTGCACATGTGTGCATGTGCGTGCTTGTGTGTGTGCATTTGTGTGTGTGCACGCGTGCGTGCGTGTAAGTTCAGATGCATCAGATCTGGAGCTGGAGTTTCTGGTGGTGGAATCCAGCAGGCATGGGTGCTGGGAATTAACCTTAGGGCCTGTAGAAGAGCAGTACATGCTCTTAACCACTGAACCTCCAGCCCCTTCAGTTACCTCTTCTGTTAGATACATATGCATTCTATGTTGCGTGTTTATTAATCTAATTCACCCAGATCCTGAAAACATGTTTAATGGTTTGTCTAACATGTAGTAATGCTTCAAGTGTTATCCAAAATGGAAGTTCTGACTAAGATTCAGAAGAGAGTCACTGAGTGGGTAGGGTCACTGAGTGGGTAGGGCCACTGAGTGGTAGGGTCTGACGCCCACCTACTGCAGCATGAAACTGAGATAAGGCATCAGCTAGCTGTCCGGCTGCAAGTAACTTCTTTCCCAACTCAAGATGTTTCTCCACATCAGCATTTACTCCACACTCAGCACCTAAAAAGTAAGAGAGAAAAATGAGTTAACTTTCCATGAAGCAAAACTTAACCCTAATAAATAAAAAGTTAAAGGTCCCATTACCTGGCTCAGTCATCTACTGGACTGAGAAAAGTCACAGCAACTTAAGTGCCGGAGAGTAAAACACAGTTTCATTTTATAGATGTCTAGTTTAACCAAACCAAAGAATAAAACCAGCCTAAATAAAAGAGAAATAGATTCCAATGCTGGTGAAGTTATTCTGAACAATTAGTTAAAACTGGTAAGATGCATGAGGACCAAGGTGCCGATCCCCAGCAACGACAGAAATGCAAATACAGAAAATGGGATCTTCGGAGCAAAATGGCCAGCTAGCACACCAAACTGAAGGCTCTAGATTCAGGGAGACTCAGCCTCAGTTAGTGAAAACTGAAGAAGCATGGTTAAGGAAGACACCTGATACTAACCTGACTTACACGTGCACATGAACACACATGCCTACATATGAGAACAAACATAAACACACCCACCACACATGCACGTGCATCTGCATATATGTTCATGTACACACACACATCACATATTATTTTAAAAAGAACTACTTTGATAAGCTAGAACCTCACCTTAATGAATATCAGACAATCTGCTATGAGATATCAACTACAGCATATCATATTGTTCTAGTTATTTGGCATGAGTCAGCCCTGCACTTTGAACCCTCCCAGAACCAGACATTATGGTGGTGGGAGACAGGCATAATAAACAGTAAATTGCACAATCAGGTAAAAATACTGAGGAGTAAGTCAAGTGATGTGAGAGCGTCAACAGTGAGAGGCCACTTAGAGCATCCTTCTTTGAAAAGCTGACATCTGAGCAAAACTTGGAAGAACCCATCATGCAGGTATAGGAAGAGGCCTTTCCAAGAAGCTGCAGCTAAGGCAAAGGCTTTAAGTTCATGGTGTCCAGATAAGTTCCAGAAATGTCAAGCAAACCTAGATAACTGTAGCAGAGTCACAAAATAAAGCAGTATAAAGCCAAAGACTAAAAAGTTTTCTTATGTCCTGATTTGAATTTTACTCTGTGAAAAAGAGCTATTGAGACATTTTCAGTAGAATAATCTGAATACGTAGGCCAAGTACCTATAAACTGTCTCTTTCTCTGAATTCTTCCTTTCGGCAGTTGCCCTGACATAATAACGCATGAGAGTGCTCAGGCATTGATCCTTCACAGCGAGGACACTGTCAATTGTTAAAGGGAGAAGTGCAGAAAGGTTCTGCTAGCTGGTGTCTGCTGCAAAGTGAGTTTGTGTGGTGCTCTGCCGCAGCCATATGTCCAGCCCCTCAGCCCAGGGACACTTTCCAACTAGGACACTGCACAATCCCATTCTAACTTCACAACTCACAGTACTGTCCATTGCAGAAAAATTGACTGACATTGGTGGATCTACATCTGGTGTGATTGTCTTCTGTTCTCCCATCAACTGTAGACCACTCTGGTCTCAGTGTCTCACCATTAGCAAACCTGAGCTGCAATTATACATCAACCAATAAAGTCAACCCTAGTCCTGAGGAGAAAGCCTCTTTTCCAACGCTATTTCTCAAACCTAGACTGTGTCTCACTATTCTTTTTACATCTTTAGTTACTGACATACTATATAAAAAGAGATTCTGATCACCCCAACCTCAGCAGCTTCCTGAGACACAGACTCCGGAGAGCTCCCTCACAAGAGAGCCCTTCATCCAACTGCTGGAAGCAGACACAGAGATCCACACCTAAGCACTGGGTTGAGCTCCCAGTTCAGTCAAAGAGAGGGAGAAGGGATTATATGAGCAAAGCCATCAAGACCATGATGAGGAAACCCACAGAGAGAGCTGACCCCAGATACTGGGACTTCACTGACTTCTGAATTGACAATGGGGAAAACTGCATGAGACTGAACTAGGCCCTCTGAATGTGGATGACAATCAAATGGCGTGGGCAGTTTGTGGGCCCTCTGGCAGTGGAACCAGAACTTATTCCTGGTCCATCAACTGGCTTCCAGGAGCCCATTCCCTACAGAGGAACACCTTGCTCAGCCTTGATACTGGGGGAGGGGTTTGTTCCTACCTCAACTGAATATACCAGACCCTATTGACTCACCCTGGGAGTCTTTACCTCTCTGAGGAATGGGGGTGGGGCTGGACACCTGGGAGGTGACAGTCTGGGAAGAGACTGGAAGATTTACAAGAGAGAGAGAGAGAGAAACAGAGTGTAAAGACTTTAAAAACTTTTTGATCTGGTGTGTATATGTATGTATGCATTTGTACCGTGTGTGGGGCCAGTATGACATCAAGTATCCTCTTCAATTACTCTCCACCTTATCTTTTAAGACAATCTCTCACTGAACCTGGCTAGGCTGGCTACTGTGCAAAGCCCAGATTCACCTGTTTCTGCATCCCTAGTGTAGAGGTCACAAGTACATACCATCCTGCCTGTTTTTTTCTTCACACCTGCGTACCAGGCATTAAACTCAGGTCCTCCAGCTGTACATCAAGCACTACTCCAAGGAGCCATCTCCTCAGCAACCCCTTTAAATCTACTCTGTGCTCTGTTTCCGAATAGGTGCAAACTGGCCCTGGGTATATTCTATGAGAAAGATCCACAAAAAGGTGCTTTGAGGCTTTTGCTCGGACCTTGACCCTGAGTGAAGGGCAGAGCTACTTGCCAGGGCTGGGGAAGGGCGGGGGACAAAATGCTAATAATCAATTCAAGCACTAGAACTAGTTCAGCTACCACTTTTGGCTAACTGTAGCAACACTGAAGACACATCTTAGAAGGCCAAGTACCTCCTCCACTTGACCAGAACAGACAAGGACTGTGAAAAGGACAGATCCTTCCTTCTCAATGCAGAGACGTTATCTGAGAAGAGTGTCAAGCTCAGGACTACTTCTCAGCTGAAGTCATCCTGGGTGTTTCTATAACAACTCTAAAATAATCACCCCACCCCAGATCCGCCTCACAGAGCTGGTCTAGCTAAAATCAGTCCTACAATTTTGAGGACTGCAAAATTAAAACGATGTCCCATCGAGTGTCACAAAGTTTCTCTGTAAACACTGGGACACAGATTAATAAATAAGTGGACCCTTGTATTTCTAGTGGAAACATGTTTGGATGCAGTTAAAATCAACTCTTCTCAACCTCTTATTGAAGCAGCTTCCCCTTCCTTGTCTAAGGAAGCTCTGTTTGCACTATTTAAAAACTGTAAAACATTTTTTTCTTCTAACTATCTAGAGCATATGAGCAATCTGACACAGAATATTTGTGTAAACAGAATTGGAACATTCACCTTTGTTATCCCCATTTGACCTTCAAAAAGGCCAAAAGTACAAGTGAGTCTTCTGATCTTATCACAACATAGCTACTTATATAGGTGGTAACAAGAAGCTTCTGGCCTGGCTGGCTGGGGGTCTAAACCCATAGACTTGTAGTCTTAGACCACCTAGCCCCACGGTCTGGACCTGTTGCTTAGCCCCTCAACAATGATTTAGACGGTTATATTTATTTAATGCTGTTTGGCCCATGGCTTAGGCACATTGCTAGCTAGCTCTTGCATCTTAATTTAACCCATCTCTATTCATCTGTCTGCCACATGACCATGGCTCACCTGTGTTACTTTCACATGTGGATTCTTGGATGCTGATGTCCAAGAATTCTTGGCTGGATGGTGTCTTTCTTTTGACTCTGCCCTCCTTCCCCTATCTAGGTTCCAATTTCCCTGCCTACTTATAAGATGCCTGTCACAGGCCAAAACAGTCTCTTTATTAAAGAATGATATTCAAGCATACAGAAAGACATGCACATCAATACGTTCAATAACAATATTATAGGAATATATCATTTTTAAGTGTTGAAAATACTAACAATCTGACTAGAACTCTAACTTGAATATGATACATAAAGTTATAGTACAGAAGGTGATGAAGAAAGGAAACTAAGACTTTACAGTGAATACAAACCCAGGGTGTGAGATACATGAGTAGCCCACGGGAACTGGATCAGTACCTTATATACACAGTGTCTAACATGGCTCATTTACATATGTAAATAAGGAACTTTATATCCTAGCAAGCCCAGGAAACCTTAGCTTAGTACATACAGCATTCAAACGCACTCCCTGAATTGTGCCATGAATGGACTCCAAGCTCTGATAAAAACAAACACAAAGGACCACAGTCAGGCATGACTGGTAATGGGCACTTCTGAAACATAAACGAGCTCATAAAAAATGTTTGTTTGTTTGTTTGTTTGTGTGTGTGTGGCCTTGGCAATCCCAGAATGCACTGTGTAGACTAGGATGGCCTCAAGCTCAGAGAGCCAGCTTCCTGCCTCTACCTGCCTCTGTCTCTTGAGTGCTACCCCTGCCCAGCTCATAGGCCAGTTCTTAAACAGCCTAACACTAAGAAAGAAAATAAAACAAAATTAGTAGCACAAATATTTTAAAAATTGTTTAAGATGAATATAACTAATAATCTTACAAATGCAAAAGTTTGCAGCATCTATTTAAACCCAGCTCTAGCAGCAAGGACACAATGGAGAACAAGAAACAAACAAGATAATTTTCCAAGTGCCAAGCTGAGGCTAGGTGACAAAGCACTCGAGGAAAGAAATGACTGACACAGACAGTGGGCATGGCCTGCCTCTCTGAGTCAGTGATGCTGAGTTCACAGACAGTGGGCATGGCCTGCCTCTCTGAGTCAGTGATGCTGAGTTCACAGACAGTGGGTATGGCCTGCCTCTCTGAATCAGTGATGCTGAGTTCACAGACAGTGGGTATGGCCTGCCTCTCTGAATCAGTGATGCTGAGTTCACAGACAGTGGGCATGGCCTGCCTCTCTGAGTCAGTGATGCTGAGTTCACAGACAGTGGGCATGGCCTGCCTCTCTGAATCAGTGATGCTGAGTTCACAGACAGTGGGCATGGCCTGCCTCTCTGAATCAGTGATGCTGAGTTCACAGACAGTGGGCATGGCCTGCCTCTCTGAATCAGTGATGCTGAGTTCACAGACAGTGGGCATGGCCTGCCTCTCTGAATCAGTGATGCTGAGTTCACAGACAGTGGGCATGGCCTGCCTCTCTGAATCAGTGATGCTGAGTTCACAGACAGTGGGCATGGCCTGCCTCTCTGAATCAGTGATGCTGAGTTCACAGACAGTGGGCATGGCCTGCCTCTCTGAATCAGTGATGCTGAGTTCACAGACAGTGGGCATGGCCTGCCTCTCTGAATCAGTGATGCTGAGTTCACAGACAGTGGGTATGGCCTGCCTCTCTGAGTCAGTGATGCTGAGTTCACAGACAGTGGGTATGGCCTGCCTCTCTCTGTCAGTGATGCTGAGTTCACAGACAGTGGGTATGGCCTGCCTCTCTGAGTCAGTGATGCTGAGTTCACAGACAGTGGGTATGGCCTGCCTCTCTAAGTCAGTGATGCTGAGTTCACACACAAGTGACCAGGACAGGAGAGCATGAATGACAGGTGTCAAAACAACATGTGGTCACAAAACCAGCGCAGCAGCCTGGTATGACCAGACTCAATTCAAAGACCAGATGAGGTGACAGACCTAAGACAGAGGGCATGCACAAGATGGTTCAAACCACAAACGACAGAACAAAAGTCAGTTTTTTGTACGTAATAAAAGAAGCCCTTAGAATGGGCTTTAGCAAGAAACTGAAGGTCTAATTTATATCTTAAACGACTACTGAGACTACAGTGTGGGAGACAGACTGGAGTCAGGTATGAATTAGAAAAAACTGTGGTGATGTGAATTAAAGACAGTATGTTGAATACATTATGTAGACTGATTTCAGTTATGGTTTCAAAACATAATCCATCTTGCTATACTGATCACTTTTCCCAGTAAAGTACATTAATAGAGTGTTTATATTTTTTAAATTAGCAAAGTAAACTAAGGATATGTTTTGCTTAAAACTATTACTAGTTGTTAAGTCTTTGATGAGGTGGCTCACATGAGTAAAAGGTACTTGCCACAAACTGTGGTTACCTAAGTTTGATCCCTGGAAATGGAGATCAAACAATACAGTTGCCCTCTGACCGCAACAATCTCTTTCCAGCCATCTTTACTTTTCCACAATGTGTGATCCTTCTCACTTAGCACTGTTTCAACACTGCAGGTTGATTCTTAAGTCCAGTGGGAGCCAAGAATGCATTTGTAATGTTCTGCTATGTAATGTAACTGCTATGTCATATTATACCACACTCTTCCTCCCACCAAGAATATTGAGATAATTTTACAATTAAATTTCTGCTTTCTTGGATTGAAAGAAGCATTTAGTTATGCCCATACCACCTGAACAAGTCTAACATGCACCTAAAAGAGACATTTCCCATTTTTCTGCTCCTTCAGAATCTAATTTTGATCTGTATTTATAATTTTATTCAATCAAAATTCTATTTAGTTATAAGACTACTATCTCTATGAAAACTCCCTTGATCCACCTTGTGACAATGCAGAGAAAATTATTTCTTTGGTACTTCAGTTACATTTCTACAATAGAACCTGCAACAGTCTAAGAGTTGGAGAGATCCCTTTTACTCCCCAAAGATCCCCAACTTCTACCTTACCTTCCTCCAAATTCTAAGTCCAGGCTGCATGCAACCTTTCTTCTAAAACATTATTTTATCTGTCATATTTTCATATTACTAGGTAGTCACTCCAAATTCTTTCAAGCTTACAGGCAGATATCACACTTCATACCTCTGCTCCTCGATCTGCTCCAGGCTCATAATCATCCACTTCCCCTTTCCTACTTTCAACTCTTACAGCAAAAGGCATTGGTTGTACATCCCTAAACACATGATGTCCTCATGCCTCACGTATTTACATTTGCAGTTCCATGGAATGGCTCTCCCCAACTGCCCACTTAGGAAATTTTAAGTCAGTCACAAGCTGCTGTCCTTGGACTAGGGATGCAGCTTAGTGGTAAAGGGTGCTGGGTTCTGTCCTCAACACCACAGAGTAAAAAGAAACAAGCAAAAGACAAATGATCCCACTCACAAATGCTGACTCCTCTGCGCACCTCTGCTGTCTACTTGTTCTTCTACCTCCTACCAGACTCTGCATTCCCTTTGTAAAACCCATCTCAACACACTGCTGCTCACGGTCTAACCTGACTCCTATGCTGCTGCTCACGGTCTGTCTCCTACAACTCTGATTCCAACCCTTTCCCAGAACTAACGAAAAGGAGCCTGGGAGCACAAATTGTCACTTTCTCCCTTATATCATACAGTTCAGTAAACTACATATGGCTAACAGTTAATAGTTATTAAATGAATTTAATTATTTTCCTTCCTACTTGAATGTATTACAAGTCTTCAAAATAACAGAGTCTAGAACACCTACAATTATCAAATCAAACTGTTCAAAAATGACCAAAAATGACTGATAAAGACACTAATAAAAAAAAGTTACTTGTTTGTTGTGGGATATTTTGATCACACTCTTGTAACAGTAAGGTTTCTTGGCCCCAGGCGACCAGAGGTCCAGACCCACAGACCTGCAGCCCCAGACCCCTTAGCCTCCTGGCGCTGCTCAGGCCCCAAAAATGATTCAGACGCTTATATTAATTTCATGCTGTTTGGCCTATGGCTTAGACACATTGCTAGCTTGCTCTTACATCTTAAATCAATCCATTTCCACTAATCTGTCTGCCACGTGGCCCATGGCTCACCTGTGCTCCTTACATGTTGCTCCTTTGGGCTTCTGGCTCAGTCTGTCTGACTCCACCCTTCTCCTACCTATCCTCTGATTTCTCCTCCTACTTTTTCTATGGTGCCTGTCATGGGCCAAAACAGTTCCTTTATTTAAAGATTGATATTCACAGCATTCAGAAAGGCATTCCCACATCATACTCTCACAGTCCCAAGACTGCCAATAAAGTTTGCCTTGAATCCGAGGTTGGAGTTTGCTACTAGCTGACCAGTATTAGACATAGAGGTTTTCTGAAAGAGCTAGGACATATAGAAAGACACGGGAAGTAGTAGCAAGGAACTTAGAAAGATTTACAGAGGGCTGGAGAGATGGTTCAGCAATTAAGAGCACTAACTGCTCTTCAAGAGGTCCTGTGTTCAATTCCCAGCCCCAGCACCCACACGGTGCCTCACAACCACCTGTAACGAGATCCGATGCCCTCTTCTGGCCTGCAGGGACACACGCAGGCAGAACATTGTATACATGATAAATAAAATATTTTTTAAAAAAGTAGAAGAAAAAGAAAAAAGAAAGATTGTCAGGCCCTTTGAAGCTGGGGGTGGAAAGAGAGGTCATCACTGGTTGCTCCTCCACCTTTCTCTGATTAATCAGGTTTTTACCCCAATATCTGACCAGCTCATTTAATAACTTCATTTGTAGATTGTTGGCTGTCTTGCCACATCTAAACTCTATTTTGAGCCACAATTTTTATCTCATGGCTATACACTGTGTGAGTATCATTTTCCAAGAGATAAAGCAACCAAATTTCATTCAATTTCCAAATCAGCACTTAAGAGGTTTCTCCTAGACAACTATCAACCAATCATGGCTCAACAATGAAAACAGGAGAAGAGTAAGGGAAAATGGAATAGGCAATCATGTCATTTGCTGAAGACTGTGCAAAACCAAGAACAGAAACAAGACCCTTAGTCAGAACTGGGGGGGTCAGACATCTTATCTCAGGAGGGAAACTAGGGTGAAACAAAATGGTAGAAGCAAATAAGAGACAGATAACATAAACATTTATGGTCATTGCTAAAATAATATATAAGAAAAATAACAGAATAAAACTACAAATCACTCTCTAAAACTGTGTTGCTGAGGCTGGAGAAATGGCTCGGGAGTTAAGAGCAGTTGCTCTGGACCACTGTTTCCTCTTAGAGAGGAACCCAGGTTTGGTTCCTAGCATGACATGGAGGTTCACAACCATCACTAATTCTAGTTCCAGGTGTTCTAACTCTTCTTCTGACCTCTGTGGGTGCAAGGTATGGTATACAGATATATATGTAGGCAAAATATTAATACAAATAATATAGAAATACATAAAATCTTTAAAATAATTAAATAAAAATTCTATTACCAAGAGAACCAAAACACAGTTGTGAAGCTTCAGGAACAAGCAATCCAGAGTCTGGGTGCTGATGGGAGGGACCCAGGGAAAGGAACTGATGACAGAAGAGACAAGCTACTTGCTCTAAATAGCCCCAAAATTCACTTGTGGAAACTTACTTTGCCGTGGTCATACTACAACATTTGGGAAGTGAGGCCAACCATGAAAGGCTGCAGGGAACAAGCTATTCCTTCCTTAGACCTCTGCAATGTGAAGCCACAGCCTTCAGCCTTTCTTCAATGAGGACATAAGAACACCCTTTTCACATGCCTATAATCCCAGCACAAGAGAATCGAAGACAGGAACACAGAAAGCTCAGAACCAGCCCCAACAACTTTTATTTTTAGAGACCGACCAAGGTTATCAAGTGATGTAGGATTTCTCAGAATCAAAACCACAATCAAGCTGAAAATACTCAGGCTAGGGAGCAATCTGGGCAGAAATGCAGATAAGCTGGGGACCTGTGTTATTAAAAGCATGGAAAGCTGTGCTGTCCTGTGATAGATACTATCTAAAAGAATGAGGCAAGTGGAGGTCTTCTAGCCTCCACACGTGTGCTAGCACACAACCCAACTCTCCTCTCCCCCGTTCTGTTGTTGTTAAGGACAAGGTAAGGGAAAAAGAGAAGGGAATTTACACTGGGCTATTTAAGGGAAAGAACTGAAAATAACATACTTTTCAAGAACAGACACAAGAATATTAGCAGCCTTGGGTGTGCAGCTGACACTGGGACTAACAGTTGTTGTTTACCTGTGTGTAACAATCAGGATGGCCAAGGTTGAATGTCATGGATTTGGGGTCTGCCATGAAAGGGAAGGCAAAGAACACGAGAGCAGAGAAACGTAAGAGTATCTCTAACAAAGTGCCGCAGTGATGGACCATGGAACTTGGAGAAAGTAGATAAAAGATATTGATACTTCCCAAATGCATGTCTTAACTTTCCTATTCTGTGAACTCTAACATAAGATAGCCCATTAATGTTATGCCCTACATCCTTCATCACAGCATCATACAGCATTACTTTTGCTGACACGAGTCTTTTTTATATTCTGAAATTCCACACAACAAACTCACCTTATTTATCTACTTTTTTAAAAAACTAGTTTCTAAAGAAATGAAAAGAAAAAGAAACTGAGTTTGAAGATAAATGTCTGAATTCTGAAGGGCAGTGACTGGGTTTCCCTGGAATATTTGTATGTAAAAAGGCTAAGCTGCTGATTAATAAGTCAGAAGAAGGCAGATGTGGTGAGGCATGCTTGTAATCCCAACACTCATAATGCAGAGGGCTCACCACAAGTTTGGGCCCATCGTGATCTACATAAAAATTCCAGAGTCCATCCAGACCAGCCTGGGCTACAGAGTGAGACCATTGTAGTAGTGGGGGTTTCTGGGTCCCGGGCAGCTAGAGGGACCTGGACCCACAGACCTGCCGCGCCAGACCCCTTAGCCGCCCAGCTGCCCGCCGCTCAGGCCCCCAGAAATGACTCAGACGCTTATATTAACTTCATGCTGTTTGGCCTATGGCTCAGGCATATTGTTAGCTAGCTCTTACATCTTAACTCAACCCATTCTCATTATCTGTCTGCCACGTGGCCCATGGCTCACTTGTGCTCTTTACATGTTGCTCCTTTGGGCTTCAGCTCGGTCTGCCTCTGACTCCGCCCTTCCTTTCCTACCTATTCTGATTCCTCCTCCTACTTCTTCTATGATGCCTGTCATGGCCCAAAACAGCTCCTTTATTGAGATTCACAGCATACAGAAAGGCATTCTCACATCACTTCCCCCTTTCTGTCTAATCAAAAAGGAAGGTTTTAATTTTAACATAGCAAAATTACATATAACAAAATAGTCATCAAGCAAGAATTACAGTTACAATATCTAGTTTACTTGTATTTAGCAAAATTAAAGAAAATACTCTATCGTCTATCTTATCTTTATGAACCTAAAGTTTTATATCTAATATTCTTTTCAAATGACTAAGAAAAACTGTACCTATAACTATCTAATCTTCAACTACATCAAAGACCACAGAAGGATATATTTACCCAAGTAAACCAGAAGTGCAAGCAACTTTTAAAATCTAGAAAGGACAGAGATGACACCTATCTGCCTGGACAGTCACTCAAAGTTCCTTTATAAAGTTGGGGCATCCATCTTCAGCCTACAGGCCCAGAGTCTCTTTTCATTTCAGTGAAGCAGGAAATCTGCTCTGCCCATTCTGGCACAGTTCATCAGTTGCTTCTACTCGAGTCCTAAAGAATGTCTGACAGTTTTCTCTGCAAAGCAGGAACCTGAATGACCATCTCGGCTTGTTCTGCCAAAGTTCAGAGGTCACTTTCCTATGGAACCTGTATGTCCAGTTTAAACAGCATACTGTCAAGCAGTCAATATAAGAACAGGTTCTTCTCCAGTGACTAACCATTGCCACAAAGAGAGTAGACTCCATATGGAGTTTCTTCGATGCCCATTTTTTCTCTTGAAGAAGATTGGCAACAGACCGTCAAAAACACATGCACAAAACCAATCAATTAATTAAAAGTCCATGACAACAGGAACGAAACTTAACCTGAATTAACTTCACAGGGGAAAAATAAAACCCACCTGCTCTAGGGCATCTCCTCTCAGAACAACCCCTTCCAAACAGAATGGAAGCAAGTGCATCTCCAGGCACTCTCAGCAAATACTAGCTGGTGAGATGAACTGAAACATTAATAACTTTATAATCTAACTGGCTAAGTAATTCAGTCATTTTAGGGAGCTAGCTGAACATCTGATTAAATAAACTGCTTTAAAATCTGTCATTTAAAAAGTTCTCTTCATATTTAACTAGCATCAAAGAAGCCTTACAAAAGGCACACTCTTAATCTATCAGTTTAAGTAAAATGGTTACAGCCTTTTGTTTGAACATATTTTCAAGCCTTTTCCCATGATGGCTAACACATATGGATTCATCCACTTACTTCAGTGGAATTAAAAAATGTGCTCCGGATATATGTCAAGAAGAAAAAAAAGAAAACTATGGCGACATAAAACGTCTGTATCCATATTCAAGTCACTACACAAGCCATTAGCAACAAACTGAAATAACCTTATTCGTAATGTTAGAATGCTAAGTAGACACTAGCAGTTTCTTATGTGATCTGTATCTGTGTGCAGCTGCAGTCCTCAACCCCCTGGAGCTGGAGTTACAGCTGGCTGTGGTGCTGGGGGCTGAAGTCTCCCCCTCTGCAAGGGCAGCCAGCACTCTCAACCACAGGGCCATCAGCTTTCTAATCCTTAAATTTTTCTTACTATTCAAAAATTTCATGTTTCAATGCTCTACTTTTTTTTTTTTTTAATCTCTGAGAAAGAGAATGCTAAGAATCAGTCTTTCAATTCATGATGTGTACTTTCCTTCTAGGAATTAGAACAGAAAAGCCTAGTTTAAAGGGGCATTTTTAAATCAGAAAAAGACAAAAACAAAGCAATCAGGCTAATTATCAATAATAATTTCTACAGTGTGAAACTGTGCTTCACATTCCCTGTTCTCATATGACTCTACTTTATAGCTTCTCTCTCCAAACCTTAAGTGGAGTGTGGTACCACCTAACCTGCTTGCCTCCCTCAAAACTGGGGTTAATGAACCCAGATAGAACTAACTTCTTCAAAAAATGTAAGCTAATAGTTTGCTACTTTGTCTTAATAACTCCATTAACAACTCTAGGGTCTAATAAATAGCAGATCTCTAATTTAATTCCCACATATAATTTATTACATCAGTGACTCTCAAGAGGTGGTCACCTGGGATCATTTTAGAAATAGAAATTTTTAGATTCTGCCAAGACTTACTAAATCAGAAGTTCATAAGCATGCCTAGAACTTTTAAACGTCCTGCACGCTATACAGCTGGAGGAGCACTGTTTAGGAGAAAGTATATGTTTTCATTTCGTTTTCTTTTCTTTTAAGACAAAGTAGCTCAAAGACTGTAGCTCAGCCTGGCCTAGAACTCATGATACAACTCGGGGTGGTCTTAAACTCATGACAATCCTCCTGCCTCAGCCTCTTCTTTTGAGTGCTGAGTTCACAAATATGAGCCAGCACATCTGGGAAGAACTACTCACTGTACTGAACCTGCCAGGAAATCACCTTCCTGTCACTTTCTACTGATAACTTAAAATGCTTATTTTTCTCAGCTGCCACAACTTACAACTGCTTGTAAACAATGCTACCAATAATTTTCCTGTGTCCAGTTCATGCAGAAGATAGTTTACCTTTACAGATTTTATTCTCTCTCTCTCTCTCTCTCTCTCTCTCTCTCTCTCTCTCTCTCTCTCTCTCTCTCTCTCTCTGTGTGTGTGTGTGTGTGTGTGTGTGTGTGTGTGTGTGTGTGTCTGTGTGTCTGTGTGTCTCTCCAGGTGCCTCTGGAAACAGAAGACTCCTGGAGTTGGAATTACAACTGAGTAGACTGATCTGGTGCTGGAAAGCCAACTCCAGTCTTCTGAAAACCAATAAGCATTATAACCATTGCTCTAGCCCCAAGCTAAATTTTCATGAAGCTCTTAGAACACCAGTTTCCATAGGTGTAAAACAAAGACTATCACATATCTCCAAGGAATAAGAGATGGCTTACCAAAAGCTCTTTCCCTCTTCATCACCTGCTATTTTACACAGGCATTGCTCCTGAAAGGCAACACTCTGGCTTTCCCCTGAGAGGTACGATTAGTGCTTCCCGGTCAGAAATACCACAGTAGAAAAATAAAGTACTAAAAGTCTAGAGAATCATACAGAGAATAGTAATACAAAAAAGGTGACTGATCTACAAGCTACTAGAAACGGTAAAGCAAACAAAAGCAGGCACTTCTACATCTGAAAAAATAAAATGATCTGATACTAAACATCATATAGACAACTTTCTCTTAAGTATCCAAAATAAGTCACTGATAAGTAGGCACAATTAAAGAGTAGATGGAAAGAACTGGAAAATCCCAGAGAACTAGAACATATGACCTATATATTAAAATGGTCCAGGCCTTCAAATTCCAGTCCCCTACACTTCGAGGCTGGTTTCAATGTCAAATTATTGGTCTCTTTACTATCACAGAACAAAATCTGAAAGAACATATGGTCATCAGGAAACCAAAACAAACAAAAATCCTACTTTTAATGGAGATGTAAAACTTTAATGACTTTTTAACACAGAAAGGAACCCACATACACTTTTGTGAGGATTCCACCATGAATTATTCCCAATTTCAGTTCCTCAATCCCCACAACCCGCGTGGACTATTCAATTGTTTACTTTCCTTGACAACCTCCCCGCCTCCCGTTTGGGGAATGCATACATGATCGGTGCCCAGGACAGATATGTCACTACAGCTCAGTAATCAAGCTGGGAATCATTGTTCAATGGGCACTTGGGGCTTCAGTGCCTAAGTCCTCACTGCTTACACCCAAGATGGGACAGGCCTCTTGTTTTGCTATCCTGCTGGGAGTAGCCAACATTCCAATCTAGAAGCCCGGGTGAAATGTAAACCCGCCCTATGGTAACACCAGGGGGAAAAAAAAGTTAAATGACGCCATGCTGGGAACTGTAAAACCACAGCCACAGAGCCCAACAACTTGGGAGCCCGGAGCTGCACGCCCAGCGTGGACTTCTCCAGGCAGGCTAGCAGCCTACTATGTGCACCCGACACGGGGTGGTCAGGGCATGGGACCCACCGGCCTCTGGCTTCCCCGTCCGCTCGCACAACCTCCAGTCCAGCCCCCCGGACCTGTCCCGTGCGGGCCGCCGTTATCCCCGGGAGCTGGGCTCCCGGCTGCGCCCCAGGCCGCCGTCCCGGCCTCGCGGCCCGTCAGTCCCCGGTCTCCTCCGCTCCGGCCCGAGCCTTAGGGGGGATTGGTCAGCCGGGCGCCCAGCCTCGCGCCCCGGAGCGCCGCTCCCGGCCAGCACAGGGACCCGAAGCCAGCCCCGGGGCAGGGCGGGACTCACCTTCGTACTGCAGGTCCACCAGGACCAGCAGGAACGGGAACACCGCGCCCAGCCGGCTGCCCACCGAGCCGGGGGCCACCATGTCCGAGGGTGCGCGGCCCAGCAGCCCGCGCGGCGCACAGCCCAGCGCCCGCCGTCCGCTCCGCCACTCGGTCTACCCGGGCCTCGGCGGCCGCTGGCGCCCAGCGGCGGAAAACAGAGATGGGCGTGGCCTGGAGATGCCACGCCCCGAGCGCCGCCGCCGCCGTCCAATCGCCTTCCTCCCGGCCGCGGTGCGACCCGGCTCGCCTGGGTCGTGGTGAGCGCTGATTGGCTGTGGAGGATGACGCCCCGCCCCGTCTCTGATAGGGTAACGTGGAAGCACAAGACGAGGTTGCGTCCGCAGGTCGTGGAGCTGTCAGCGGGCTCCTAACCGTCGCCGAGGGCCGGGGAGGAAGCGGCTGGGGGCAGGCCGGGCTGCGGCCGCCGAGTCCGCATGCGCGGGCCGCGAGAACGCTGCGGGGCCGGCCTCGGGGCCGGCTTGGCATGAGATACCCGGTCCGCCCGGGTCGTGTTGGGAAAGGAGGTGCCGCCCCCGCCTGGGCTGGAAAGGCAAACACGGTCCCAGGAAGTACCGGGGACGTCACAGGGGACGACTGGAACTGACTTCCTCAATGAAGTGGGCCAGGTCCAGGAACCCGGATAGCAGCTCCGGGGGTGAAGAGTGGGAAAGTTTATTCCAAACTGCCAAGGCGGTCTCTGGGGACAGCAGAAAGGCGCGAACGTGCTGGGGGGGGGGGGGGGCTGTGCATACGGGTCTCCTGGGTACCTGTGAGCTGGGGTGGGGGGCTGTGAGTAAGGGACTGAGGTGCTCCAGCTAATAGACATCACAGTCTTACGTTAATGGAAGAGTCTTATGTGCCCCTTAGCAAGCAGGAACTACCTTCAAGCCCCTGGGGGAATGCTGCCTTCTGTCTAGGAATTTCTTAGGGGACCTGACAGTCTTGAGTTACTCCAGCTAGTCAGAGGTGCAAGCAAGAGCAATTCCAACAAGTCTCGCAGTCGATCTGGGCAACAGTCTTTTAAAGCCTCGAGTCCTCTCCTAGTCTCTCAAACTTTCAGAATCGCTCCTCTCTCTTTTGGGGGTAGGTTGGCTTAGCTTCGGAAGGCTGCCAGGTTTCCAGGCTATAACCTGCCCTAAGATAATTCTGTATTGGTGTGTCGATGAAATGCTTCCGTACAGAAGAACCATAGCCCATTTCTTGCTTATCTTCGGTATTTACTCTCTGCTTTCCCCAAAGACAGCCTTGGTAGTTTGGAGTAAACTTTTCCCTTTTTCGCCCACGGGAGCCACTATTTGGGATTCTTTACTGTGACTATTTCATCCAGTGATAAGAACTTGAACAAGATCGAATTCAGATTATCCAGTTATGCTTTGACCATGGCTGTTTCTTCTGTTTTGAACACGCTCCTTACTCCAACAATGCTTTACACATAAACACTGTGGGTTTATTGTTCAGTGTGTTTGATACCTTAGTGTTACTTCATGCTTTAGAAGAATTCATGAGTTATGGTGAATTTTTAAAGAAAAAAAAAAGTTAAGACATGACTGCTCTTACATATGGTGGAGGAGAAAGTTTATTGTAGATAAAAGGTAGAGCATAGCCAGAGGCAGAGACATCTGGGAGACTCCAGGGTGGATGTCAGTGAGCCACATGAGAAGAGTGAAGAGAGGGGATCAGGTACAGTAGCCAAAGGTAAAAGCAAAGGTGGGGGGCGGGGAGTGGGACACTAGAATGGCTAGATTATATAGGAAAGAGTGTCTGTGGAAGGGTAACCCAGAAACTGGGCTGCAGAGTTCAGGGTTTACCAAGCTTTCCCCTGTAACTGGTAGGGACTGATGCTGGGAGAACCTGGTGACAGGTCCTCTTTAATATGTTAAATATGCACCTTGCTTATTTGTCCCAGGGTTTAGGGCCTAACAAATTTGTGATTTCCTGAAGATACACTGTAAAGGATGAAAAAAGGAGAAAGGTTTCCTTCTATTCCTAAGAAATAGAATGTAAAGGAAACGGTTTCTGGTTGGGAGAAAAGAGCACAAGGTCTGGCTTCAGAGAAACAGAGCTATTATGTGTTATCCTAATCTGTAAATTGAGTGAGACCCTGAAACCTCAACAGTTTGTGTTTTTATGAAGCAGATAAAAGTTCCCGTGAACTGTAATGTTCTGCAGATGATGCTCTGTTTTAACAGGATCGATATAATGAGAAAACGTTAAGGCTTTGTTGAGGTTTGTTTGTTTGAGATAGACATATATCTCACAAGGTAAAGTAAAAGGGCAGGAGGTATTTCATTGTGCTGAAGAGAAGATGCCACACAAATGAGGCACTCTGGCTAAGGGACCCAACCAAATGTTGACGTATTTTGAGGGAAAAAAAAAAAAAAATCTGTGTATTGTCCCTGGATATTGCTTGTGATTCTGGTCTTAAGGAAAAAGAATTGAAAGTCCTAATGAGAGAGAGAATATTTTTAAAAGAGTCTCCTAATGAGACTGAGAATAGCAAGTGTTAAATGCTGAGTGACTCTAAATATTTATTGAAAACAGGAAGCCACAAGAAGGTTTTAAGCAGAAAGCATACTGGACTGTTTCCTGACAAACATGTTAGAAGTTAAGTGTGATCAGGAGATTATCGTGATAAGCAGATGAGAAGATGAAAGATGGAGATCAGAAGAAAAGCCAAATAAGAGGGGAGGGGACACAAAGCAAGAAGAAGATAAATAGCAAACAGGCCTCTCCAAAGAATTCTGTTTAACACTGGCAACACGTTGACAATTGTAAGTTTTAATCTTCCCATAATAAAATTGTTTAAAGCAACACTGCAACGAGGCTACATTGAGAGAGAGAGGGAGAGTCAAGGGAGAACATCTTTCTGTGGTAGATTTTACAGTGGCTATGATTGCTCTAATAGGGGTTTTCAGCGATAAAGGACAGATCTAACTTTATAAAGAGTTGATCCTTGGAGGGGCTCCTGACAGAGAAGTCAGTGATTGTTGAGGAAGGGAGAGTCATCTTCCTCAATGGCATATACACAGGTAAGGTGCCCTTGCTCAAGTAAATACATCCCCATGGATGCTTATGCACAGATGTCAAACCAATAGGGTGTAGGGGATTGTGTTGCTTCATTGTAAATAATTGTCCCACCCACTGGTTTAATAAAAAGCGCTGATTGGCCAAAGGCAGGCAGGAAGTGTGGGCGGGGCTATCAGACTAAGAGAACTCTGAGAACAGGGAGCACAGAGCAGAACACCAGAGAGAAGCCAGAAGAAGCAAAGGACAACCATGCAGCTCTAAAGAAAGGTACTGAGCCGCATGACTGAACAGGATGAGTCATGGGTTAGATGAAGGGTAGAGAGCTAGCCAGTTATATGCCTGAGCCTTGGGTCGATCAGCCGAAAACTATTGTAAGCATCTGTATGACTCTGTGGGTCTGTGGGACTGCCGGTCTGTGGGTCTGCAGGTCTGCAGGTTCTAAACCTTGAGGTTAGGCCCGAAAGTATGGGACAGAAACCTCCTACTACAATAGGGAAAGATGTGAAGAAGAAAAGGGCCACAGGAGTGAAGAGGATCCTTGAGAAGTCAAATAAATACACATGCACACACAGCAGAATTTAACTCTAGCGTTTCACCTTCCATGGTTCCATTTAATTCTAGCCAGAGCAGTGACTCCTGACCTCTGTAGTAACCACTTTGTCAGTCTTCTACATTTATCACACATTAGGGGAAAACAGGGTAACAGCTAGGTGTAGTGACCCATGCTTTTAATCCCAGCACTCAGGAGACAAAGGCAGATGGATCTCTGTGAGTTCCAGGATAGCCAGGAAGAAGAAGGAAAGAAAGAGAAAAGGTGGGTAAAGGGAAGTAAAAATTATTTGCTGTAGCCACCAGAGGTCACTGGAGGCCAATTCTGCCTTTTGATTAGGCAAAAAACTATTATTAAATTATTGAAAATTTTACCAGTAAGCAGTGGTGTCCGGTCCAGCACTGGAGAGGCAGAGGCAGAAGTAAGTGGGTCTCTGTGCATTTAGGCCAGCTTGCTCTACAGAGCAAGTTCCAGGATAACCAAGGCTATAGAAGAGAAGCATATGTCAAGAAAAAGAAAGAAAATTTCAAGCCTGAATACAAAGTATCTTGGTCATATCCTCTGACTCCCTCCAATACTCCTGGTTCCTGGGCTCCCACAACACACTGCTCTCACAACTTCACGCCTTTATCCCCCATAACCCAATGGGTCCAATTAATGATGCTCATGTGTACATGGGTTTTCGGTTATCCTCTGGGCCACAACCCCAAAACAAAGTAATTCATTTCTTCAAGAGCCATCAACTGCCAATAGTCCCTCAACTAGAGGGTAGGGACTCTTCCCCACTCCTTAGTAAAATTTTTACTGGCTTAATTTTGGCAAGTCTTACATGTAACCACAGCTGTTGTAAGTTCGTGTATGTGACAGCCATGTCACATCCAAAGCACAACTGTTCACAGCACTAAACATTGCAATGAGAAGCTACTCTAACCAAGGTTAGGAACACCGCAGATTTATGAATGTAAACAAATATGTCAGTTTAAAGCCTGACTATTTGTTAAAACAATACCAGCGGGCTTATGACTTCCTAGGCATAGGCACCGGTTTTGACTATATTTACAGAGCAAGGCAGTATTTCCCTCTGGGAAGCTGGCCTTAAATCCAATCAAGAAAATAGTTATTCGATGATCTAATTTCTGTTACTGTGTTAAAACTTTCTGACCTAATTTGGAGTGGAAAGGGCTGATTGTAGCATGGAGGTTTTAATTCATCATCGAGGGAACAAAGGCAGAAACTCAATGCCCACATTGTGTTAGGCTCTACTACATCAACTAACAATTTTAAAAAAATACATGGGAGTAGTGGCACACACCTGCCTTTAGTCAGAGCACCCTGAAGTCAGAGTCAAGCATAGAGGCAGTCTGGTCTACAAATTTAAGTCTAGAATAGCCAGAGCTACATAATGGGATCCTGTCTTGAAAATAATAGCTCACAGACATGGCAGAAGGCAAAGTTAGTCTGGGGAATCCTCTGCTGAGGGTCCCTTTTTACAGCTAATCTAGGTTTGTATCATGCCAAAGGCTAAGGCAAACTATGACACTGCAACAAATATTCTTGCCAGGATTGTGCCAGTGGGCATGTCTTTTCTGATATATTATCGATGGACAGTGTCATTTCTCACTCAGCAGATTGAACAGCACCTTCTGGCACTATGAAAGACAACCATGGGAAGACTGTTTCCTGGACAATTCAAGATTGATCTCTCACCACAAGAAAGTGTGTGCTGTCCTGAGCAACAGTGTCTCACCACCTCGGAAAGGCAGCTGGGAGCAATGTCTTTGAAGGACTCTGGGTTTTCTTGACCAATAACTTGGAGGGAGGTAACCCATGCTTTATACTGAGATTTTCATTTAATACCTCATGACTTCTGGGAGCAGCATTGTCCACCCATGCAGTGTATCTCTGCTGTAACTCCGTTTATATTAGTATATTAAAACACATGAGTGTTCGTAAGGCTTCTTCACCATCAGTTATTGGAAACTCATTCATCTTCCCCACTTCCCGAACATCCTGCCCATCTCAGTTTAAGCCTTTAGCTCCTAGTTTTCCTTCCTCATATTCTTTCCTTCACATCACATATGTTCTTCTATTTGAGTTGCAAAGTAAGTTCAATGTAATATTTTCATTCACACTTTTATCTGGTTATCCCTCAAGAAATTCAAAGAAAAATAGTTATGTAATAATGTAGGCACAATTTTGCTATGTCCCGGCAGCTGCTCCAAAATAACCACATAGAGAAAATTTTAAAAATAAATATTTGGCCAGTAGCTTAAGTTTGTTACTAACTAGTTTTTACAACTTAAGTTAACCGTTTTTCATATCTGTACTCTACCACATAACCTTTTTTTCAGCATAGCATATTCATCCTCTGCTTCCTCTGTGTCTGCTGATGACTCCTGAGACTCTGCCCTTTTATTCTCAGGGCCATGGGAGTATATAGCAGATGACAGCCAGTTTTTTACAGGTCCTGACCACATGAATGACTCTGTGCTGGGGGACCCATTAGGCAGAGTCCATGGAGGAGTCCCACTAAAACAACAGTAATGATACGGCCCCTGTTAGGCAAAGTCTGTTGGAGCATCTGTCAACTGTCCCAACTAGACTGTAGTATAGGTTTCTGGCCCAGCCTAGTCCTGTGGTCTGGATTCACCCACAGCTTCTTAGCTCCCCTCCCCCAATGACTCAGATGCTTGTATATTAATTACATGTTGTTTGACCTATGGCTAGGTCTTATTGCTAGCTAGCTCTCTCATCTTAACTCATTTTTATTAATCTGTCTTGTCACGTGGCCTGCAGCGTCCTTGAATTTTTGTATTTTATATTGTTCTTTTGGTGGCTGGATGACATCTCTGCCTACCTTCCCCTATCTAGGCTTGGATTTCCCCCCTGCTTCTAATATGCCCTACCATAAACCAAAACAATTTCTTTACTAACCAATGATATTCACAGCATACAGAAAGACATCCCACATCACTTATTTGTCTAATTAAAAAGGAAAGTTTTAATTTTAACATAGCAAAATTATATATAATAAAATAGTTATCAAGCAAGAATTAGAATTAAAATATCTAGTCTATATTTAGTAAAATTAAAGAAAATATTTTATAATCTACCTTATCTTTGTGAGTCTAAAGTTTCATATCTAATATTCTTTTGATCATAACTAAGGAAAACTATACTTATAACTATCTAATCTTTAACTACATCAAAGACCACAGAAGGATATAATATTACCTGAGTAAACGGGAAATGCAGGAAACTTTTAAAATCTAGAAATGATAGAGATGGCATCTGGCTGCCTGGACAGTCACCCGAAGTTCCTTTGTAACATTGGGACATCCATCTTCAGCCTACAGGCCCAGAGTCTCTGACAGACCTTTCACTGAAGTAGGAAATCTGAAGGACTGCTCTGCTCATTCTGGCATAGTTTGGCAGTTGCTTCTCCTTGTGTCCTGAAGTATGTCTGTCAGTTTTATCTGTGAAGCAGGAACCTGAAGGACGATCTTGGCTCATTCTGCCCAAGTTTAGAGGTCACTTTTTTATGAGTCTTGCATGTCTAGTTTATATAGCATATTATCAGGCAGTTGAGGCAAGAACAGTTTTTTGTTTAATGGCTAACTTTTAGCATAAAGAAAGTAATTTTTTATATGGAGTTTCTTCAATACCCCTCATTTTCTTGAAGTAGATTTGTGCTGCCAGGAGCAGACTTGTCTCACTGTCTATAAAAGTCTTTTTAAAGATATTTTAAATTCCATATTCTGTAGGTTGTGGTGCAATTCAGGTGTTAGCTGAGAAGGTTGGGAGGTGTGCGTCTGGAGTTCTGGGAGCTTGAATGGAATGAGTGGCCTATTTGGTTTCTGTATTCTTAGAGATTGAATCAGCATCCATCACCAGGAAAGTCCTACCTTTAAGAATCACCCTAAGGTTTAATTTGATTCCGTGAGTGTTAAAATACCCTCTAATAAATATTAATCCTGTATATAGTAATTGCAAGTGAGATTTACTCCAACAGTAGGTCTATAAAGTGTTTGAAGATTATTTACCCAATTGAAATATATCTGAATATATATTTTAAAAAACTAACTAACATGACTATAAGTTTGGTTATCATATGATGTGGGAATGTCTTTCTGTATGTTGTGAATATCAATCTTTAAGTAAAAGAGCTGTTTTGGCCCATGACAGACACCATAGAAAAAATAAAAGAAAAAATCACAACATAGATTAAAAAAAGCAAGGCAGAGTCAGACAGACTGAGCCAGCTGCCCAAGAAAAAACATATAAAAAAAAACATAGGTGAGCCATGGGCCATGTAGCAGAAAGATTAATAAAAATGAGTTGAGTTAAGATATAAAAACAAGCTAACAATGTGCCTGAGCCATAAGCCAAACAACATAAACTTAATATAAGTGTCTAAATCATTTTTAAAGACCTGATCAGCTGCGGGCAGCTAAAGATCCTGAGACTTCAGGTCTGTGGGTCTAGACCTCTGGCTACAGGGCCAAAACCTCATTGTTAACAATCATAGATGACTATTAGCTGCATTTTTAATTATATATATAATTTTAAATGAGTTACATAAACATATATCTTAAACAATAAAAATATACATACAGTATAACAAGATTGACCTGAAATTTGTAGCAATAAACCAACATCTATACCAATGTAAAATATTTTGAGATTAACAGCCATATCTGAATTAAAGTAGACTTAATAATCTATCTTTTAAAATCATTTCTATATCACTAAGTCAAAGCCTGTGGGGTGACTGGCTGTGAATACAGGTTGTTTTCTGTCTGTAACTTTCTCAGGTACTATTGGGAGAGAGCAGCAGCAGTGCAGGGTAAGGGAGAAGGAGGGATGAGCATGTATGAGTGAGTGTGTAAGAGCAGCAGTGTAGGGATGAAGCTGTGCAGATCATGAGCGTGTGTGCTGAGTGAGAGATGAAGAACAAGAAGCCTAAGAGAGGGTGAGAGAGATATGAAAGAATGAATGAATGAGAGAGTGATTGAGCAAAGAGTGAGTGAATGATGTAGAAGCATATGTGTGGGAGAGAGATAAAGCTGTGAGAAAGAGTTGTTGCTATGTATAGGAACTATGCCTAGAGCTGTATGAGTATTGTAGGAACAATGCAAAATGTGATATGGTGAGAGAGCTGTGTATTTGAGATGAATAGCTATGGCTGTATGGAGATTTGGAACTGTGGAGGCAAGGAAGATGAAACTGTATAAAAGGAGACATAGAAGGGAAATGTATATAAAAGAAAGACGTAAAGCCATGAAAATATATATATATAACTGTATAGAGATGTATGGCTGTATGTATGTAAAGTAAGACATGTAGTTGTATATGTAGAATGCAGCAGTGTGGAGATAAATAGCTGAATGGAGACAGAAAGAATCAGAGAGAATTTTTAAGAAGTAAAAGGGAAAGTTACCATCAGAAGGCATGTAGGTTTATTTTACCAGTCAGTTAGATAGTTCATAGTTAAAATGGTTATCCTGACAAAGGGAGCCACTATGGGGTTAGAAATAAACCTGGTGGTAAGGATCAGGATCATGAGGAGGAGACCCACAGAGATGGCTGACCTGAGAGCTATTGGGAGCTCACTGACTCTGAAATAATCTCTGAGGAACCTTCATGGAAATGAACTAAACCCTCCAAAGTAAACAACAATCAAACAGTGTAGGCAGTTTGTGAAGCATTTTGCAGTAGGACCAGAGTTTATTCCTGGTGCATGAACTGATATCTGGGAGCCCATTCCCTACAGAGGAACACCTAACCCAGCCTTGATACTGGGATGAGGGACTCGGACCTACCTCAACTGGAAATGCCAGAATGAACTGACCCATCTTGTGAGTCCTTGCTCTTCCTGGGGAATGGGTGGGATGGGGGGAAGCTGAGGGAGGACTGGGAAGAGGGAAGGGAGGGGGAGCAGTGATAGATATGGAAAAAACTTTTCAAATAAATAGAAACATTTTTTTTAAGTCTCTTATCTACACCCTTTGCTACTCTGAGGAAGTAGCATTGTAGGAGGATTATGTTGTTCCATTGTAAATAATTGTCCCCACCTATGAGTTTAATAAAAAGCACTGATTGGCCAAAGACAGACAGGAAGTGTGGGCGGGGCTACCAGACTAAAAAGACTCTAGGAACAGACAGAAAAGAGGAGAAGGCCAGAGAGAAGCCAGAAGAAGCAGAGGACAACTATGCTGCTCTAAGAAAAGGTACCGAGCCTCATGGCTGAACAGGATAAGAGTCATGGATTAGATTAAGGGTAAAGAGTTAGCAAGTTATATGCCTGGGCCTTAGGCCAATCAGCCTAAAATTATTGTAAGCATTTGTGTGTCTCTGCGGGTCTGTGGGTCTGCGGACCTAAACTTTGAGGTCCGGGCCAGTAACCTCTTCCTACATAACATTCCTTTTATTACTCTAAAGCAGATCATGGGAGCTGGCCTCTCATGGTCTGTTTTACTTCTTCCCAGCAGCCTCCTAGTCTGGCTCTCCTGCCCAATCTCTTCTTGCAAAACTAAAGGTCTGTCACTTCTTTATTAACCAATGGGAGTAATATATATTTATAGCATACAAAGATTGTTCCACAGCATGTCCTTCTTTTTGTCTATTTAAAGGGAAGGTTTTAACTTTAACATAGTAAAATTGTATGCAATAAAAATAGTAATCATTTAAGAATTACATTTACAATATCAACCCATTTGTATTTGGAAAAATTAGAGAAAATACTTCATTATCTCTCCTATCTTTGTGAGTCTCAAGTTTTACACCTAACTTACCTTTTATCACAACTAAGAAAAACTTTAAGTCTAATTATTTAACACCATCAAAGACCCCCAGAAAGGTATAATGTTACCTAACAACAGGGATGCCTGGCTGCCTGGACAGTCACCCAAAGTTCTTCTGCAATGCTGGGGCATCCAATTTTCATCTATACGCCTAAAGTATCTGACAGACATTTTTGAGAATCAGGAAATTTGAAGGACTGCTCTACCTTGCCTCGGCAAAAGTTGGCAGTCACTTTTTTTCCATCCTGCTGGTCCGGTTTGGACTGTCACCAATGGAGGAAAGGGCAGTTTCTCTATGCAAATAACTAGCTTTTTGCCACAGAGAAAGCAAACTTCACACAGAGTTTCTTCAATGCCCATCATCCTCTTTTGAAGCAAATTGGTGCTGTCAGGAAAACACATTTTCAGAGAAAGATTATTTTGTCATGTTATCAAACAGCTGGAACATAATTTGGATATTAGCATACCTGTTACTTTTTGCCTTAATATAACTTTGCGTAGAAATTTTATTTGAAATCTATAATTCTGCACCTTACTGTAGGGGATTGTGTTGTTTCATGGTAAATAATTGTCCCACCCACTGGTTTAATAAAAAGTGCTGATTAGCCAAAGGCAGGCAGGAAGTGTGGGCGGGGCTACCAGACTAAGAAAACTCTTGAGAACTGGAAGCACAGAGCAGACCGCCAAAGAGAATGCCAGAGAGAAGCCGGAAGAAGCAGAGGACAACTATGTGCTCTAAGAAAAGGTACCGAACTGCATGGCTGAAAAAGAGACATGGGTTAGATGAAGGGTAGAGAGCTAGCAAGATATATGCCTGGGCCTGAGGCCGATCAGCCAAAAACTATTGAAAGAATCTGTGTGTCTCTGCGGGTCTGCGGGTCTGTGGGTCTGTGGGCCTAGAACTTGAGGTTAGGCCCGAAAGTCCAGGCCAGAAACCTCATACTACACCTTACTGTTTAAAATACAAAATTAAAAATGGACACACACACAAACAATTTAAAGTGTATGTTCTATTAGGAAAGAAAAGAAGTACAAGCTGCTGAAATATCTGATTTCTCAAGCTGTTACACTACTTTTCCCAGTGGAATATTTTTTTATCTTTTTTGTCAAGTTTTGGGAGCACAAAAGATTCATATGAGAAATTAATATTAATAGTGTAAACTAAAAGAATAAGCATCAAGTTTAACTAATAACATTGATGCCCAAGAATAAGCATCCTCGGGGAAACAGTGCTGTGAGGATATGGTTAAGGACTACATTTACCTTTAATTCTTATTTTATGTACATTGAGGTTCTGCCTGAATGTATGTCTGTGTGAGTGTGTCAGGACCCCTGGAACTAGAACTACAAACAGTTGTGAGCTGTGGGGATATTTTCAGATGTAATAAAAACATTCGGAGATATCAGAGGGATCTACCCATAGTCAGTCTAGGAGGATCAGATAATGGTAACTCACACCTTTAATCCCAGCACAGGGAATATCCCGGGAGTGGTGACCTACGCCCTTAATCCAATCTGAGTTCCAGGTCATCTTAGTTTACAGAAGGAGTTCCAGACTCCCAGGCAGGCTGTGGTGGTGCCACGCCTTAACTGGGTGAAGAAAGTATTTAAGGCGGGCATAGAAAGACAGAGCAGGCAAAAGAAGCCAGGAGGAGTGAGGCTGAGGAAGCTGGAAGACAGCTGGTTGAGATCTGACTGTAGTGTTTACTCTCTCTGGTATCTCCACCTTTCCCAGAGATCTGGGCCTGAGTTTCCTTTATTCGTGCAACAGTGGGCTGCCATGTTGGTGCCAGGAATTGAAGCTGGGTCCTCTGAAAGAGTAGCCTGTGCTCTTCACCACTGAGCTTCTCTCCAGCCCTCACTGCATATACCTTTGATCCTTTGAAAGTCTGCCCAAGGTTCAATTCCTGTGGAAGACAATGAACAGCCCTTCCTTGTGCAATGCTCAATCCATGGTTGTCTAGCCAACAAGAACACACAGAGTGAGAAGAGGCAGCTGAGACCTAGCCCTGCTCTAGCCCATGGATGGATCTGTCTATGCTACAGTCCCTTCCTTAATAAAGATCGTAAGATTAATGCAAAGTCTTCCTGATCATTTTGGTTAACCCTTCCTCCCTACCCCTTAATAAGCCCAGATGGAGATAAAAGAATATGAGACTTCCATTAAAATTATGAAACAATGGGTTCAACTCCTAAAGCTTGGGTCTCTGAAAGCTAAACGGTTGTTTTCACTGAAATATAAGTGGATCCAAAAATGCTTGTAAATTTTGTATGATGCCAGTGATCAGATATCAAAAATTCACCTCAGTTGTATTCAGATTCTTCTGGCAACTTTGATGGATAAAAATGAATTTCTATCAATAACTCTTAAGACTAAGGACATTGAACAATTAATGCTGGAACGGACCTGTGATTTAGGCTCACAATCTTCTATCTCCCCTACAGAGTTTAGAGGGCTGATCAGAAGACAGTGGCAACTCTTAGCTCAGTGTCTTAGAATGGCATCAGCATCATCTGGACACCTACTATTCCTCACTTTCAGCTCTACTATATTAGAGATTCCAAGTGAGGACACATCTCTATTTAAGCAGTTTTGAAGCTCAGTGAAGGATATGAAGTGCTCACACTAGTATGGATTTCACCCTCACTCTGTCTTCTGTAGCAAAAGAAAGTTTGCCAATTTTGAAATGGAGAAATATTAATTTCCCTCTCAAGAACCAAGCCCCAGTGTTGCTAAGGCAACCAGAATACAAATCTATCTTAGCCAGGTATAATACTGAAGAGTTAGGAATTCAAAGAAGATGAAGGAATTTGCTAATTTATATCCTTAAGAAATATCTTGGAGCTGGAAGCATGGCTCACTTCCAGAAGACCTGAGTTCAGTTCTCACAACTCACAACTGCTTGTAACTACAGTTCCAGCAGATCTAATGTTCCTCTTTCTAACACCTTCATGCACCTGAACATATGTGGCATGTATACAAATGCAGACATATAAATAAATTTTTAAAATATTTTAAAAAGGAACTCTGTGATGCTAGTGGTATGGTTCTGCACGAAAAGGTGCTTCCCGGGCAAAGCTTGACAAGTTTAACCCTGGATTTCCATAGCAGAGGGAAAAAAAAAATCCAAAAGTTGTCCTCTGACTTCTACATCCCAGCTGTGGCACACACTTGCTCATATTCATACACACATCACACACACAAGTACAGGTGCCCACATTCATTTATATATCACACATACATGAGTACAACTGTAAACACACACACACTAGATGTTTTTTAAACAAAATTTTGGAACAATATCTCCCATGACTTAAGCCCCACCCCAAGAGGGAGTAAGGAGGTCCTGATGGACCACAGAGTTGTCTTCCCTGGTGTCACTGACTTAGGTACTCACTAGATAACCACTAACTTACTTCTAATTTGTGAGAGACTTTCCTGCAAACTCATATGTGCAAAGTGGCCAAATTTGAAGGCAATTTACCTTTTCTGGGGTATAGGGACACTCACCATCCTTTGCAATCCTAGTACAGAGAGCCAACACCTAGAGTCCTTGTCAAACACAAGCACAAGCTGCCATCAGAAAACAGACACCTGAGTAGCAAGCAGCATCCACATGTGACCACCCAAGAACAGCATCAGGCTATTGTCTGCCATATTCTCTGCTGGCCTGTCTATGAAGCCTTCCCTGTGATTTCTCTTAAGAACTCTAACTCTAGAGCAAAGGAAATAGGTGAGTTGGTGTAATGCCTTGGATTCAATACCCAGCACCACATAAACCAGATGGAGGCAAGCCAGTGAGTTTGAGGTCAGCCTGAGACTCTGTCTCAAAACCAAACAGCCTTAACCAAGAATGAATGACTGACAACACTACCACATTTAATCTATATACTCTTCACATTTAAAGTGAGCCTTTTTTTTAGAGTCTCACTATGCAGCCCTGACTACCCTAGAATTCACTATGACAATACTTCTCCACTCCTATAAATGACTCTTTTATAGGAGTCACCTAAGACCATGGGAAAACACAGACATTTACATTGTAATTCATAACAGTAGCAAAATTACAGTTATGAAGTAACAGTGAAAGTAATTTTATGGTCAGAGGTCACTACAACATGAGGAGCTGTTCTAAAGGGCTGCAGCATTAGGAAGGTTGAGGAACACTGTCATAAGAGGTTTCTGGCCCAGACTTTCAGGCCCATAGTCCCATAATCCCACTGAAACACACAGACACTTATATTAATTGTATGCTGATTGACCTGGGGCCCAGGCATATAATTTGCTAGCCCTTGCTCTTAAACTAACCCAGGATTCTTATCCTGCTCAGTACCTTTTCTCAGAGCAACATAGATGTCCTCTGCATCTTCTGGCTTGTCTGGCAACCCTGTGGTATCTCTGTGGCATTTCTTCTCTGTTCTTCCTGTTTCCAGAATTTTTTTAGTTTGGTAGCTCCACCCACACTTCCTGTCTGCCTTCGGCCAATCAGTATTTTTATTAAACCAGTAGGCAGGACAATTATTTACAGTGTAACAACATAATTCCACTACAGACCACTGCTTTAAAGTTTAGTTGAATGCTGTGTTAAAAAACTTTTTACTCATTAGCTAATGCTAGGAAAGAATCTACTGTAGTTGAATAATGTGTGCTTGTTCTATTATTTGAAACATTCACTTACTAAGAATGATAAGCAAAACCAATACTGTGAAATGGATATAGACTAGACTGTCCTTCAACCACAGAGATCCTCCTGCCTCTGCATCCTGAGTGCTGGGATTAAATGTGTGTACCACTTTGCCTAGACAACATAATAGATATTTCTTTTACATAATAGTTATCCACTTTGAAATTCTCCTTTAATGTTTGGACAATTAATTTTAAAATAATTTTGATAGATGTCCTGGCATTGTGTGACAAAACTTTTTTCCCCTGTGTAGATGCAGCACATGTCTACTCATCCCAGATTGGGATTGTTGCTATGATTGTTCGCATATACTTGTGGCTGTTGGATGGGTTCTGAGGGCTTCTTGCCCTGAGCAGGCAGATAGAGTATTGAGAACCACAGAGTGATAAGAAAGAGACACACAGAGCAACAGAAAAGGGACACAGGCTTTCTTATAATGAGGGGAGAGATGGATAGATAGATAGATAGATAGATAGATAGATAGATAGATAGATAGATGGATGGATGGATAGATAGATGATAGATAGATAGATGGATAGATAGATGGATGGATGGATGGATGGATAGATAGATAGATGATAGATGGATGGATGGATGGATGGATGGATAGATAGATGGATGGATGGATGGATGGATGGATGGATAGATAGATAGATGATAGATAGATAGATGATAGATGGATGGATGGATGGATGGATAGATAGATAGATAGATAGATAGATAGATAGATAGATAGATAGGGGCTTGCACCCTCTGGCAAGGTCAGGGAGAGAGGGGGATAAGAGATAAAATAAAAAGCAAAGGGTGGGAGTTTTCCTCTTAAGTGGAGCTTGACATCAAGGCGCTGGGCAGGCCAGGTTATTGTCCATTGGCCAGAACTCCAGGAAGCGGGGCAAAATTCTAACAGGAAATCCTACAACAAAGTATGGATACCACAAAAATTCCAACTCGGTGAACTAATGAGTTTTACTGGGGTTACTTACAGGAACAGAAATGATTCAGACAGCTGTATCACCAAAGCCCACCCTTGAATGGGTGACAGCTCACAAAAGCTGGGAACCAGAAGCACTCTGCACAGTTTGCTGGCAGCTCATCAGGTTAGAGTGGTCTTTCTCTCTAACTGTTCTAAACCTCTTCCGGGAGGCTTGGCTGGTTTCTGCTTCTCCAGGCAAACTGGTCTACTATCAGAAGCATCTTTGCAGCTCAGCTTCCATCTGTCTGAGAGAGACTCTCAGATTTGATTGCTTGCTCTTGTAGGGAGGAGCCTAATGGGTCTAGTCAGTTTCAGGAACTTCTTGAAGTTACTTTGAGTTGTTTGCCTTGGTGCCTCCAGTTTCCCTGGAGGATGGAATGTTTCATTTCCAGGGAAAACTGCTACACAACATGCAGTTATTTTTTTGTTGCTGTGGTTATTGCCTTGATCAAAAGCAATTTGGGAAGGCAAGGGCCTACTCCAAACACAGTTGTCATCAAGGGAAGCCAGGGTCGGAGCTTTAAGAAGGAGCCTAGAACAGAGCCAGAGTCAGACGCAGAGGCCAAGCAGGAAGGCTGCTTACTGATTTGCTCCTCATGCTTGCTCAGTTTCCATTTTTTTTAATACAGTTTAGTTCCACCTGCCCAAGAGAGGAAACACCCTCAGTATCAAGCAGTAATATAGAAAATGCCCCCTCAAACATGCCTATAGGCCATTAAGATGGAAGCAATTCTTCAGTCGAGGTTCCTGACTTCCTAGGTGACTATAGTTAATGTCAGCTTGGGAAAAAATAATCAGTACATTATTTTTTGCTAATATCTTCCACAGTTGCAGTTGTTTCAAATTCCTCAAATTGGATTAGTTTATTGTATCTCAATTAACTGAAAGTCTACGTATAGGATATATTTCAGAAATAATGGGATCTTCTATCCAGTGTGTTAAAAGCCTGGTTCCCATTGCCATCATTCTGCTCTGGACTCTTGTTAGTTTTATAATCCAATGTTCATCACAAACGAATATCATCCCAGTAGATACAGTGTTTTTATGGGAAACACTATGAGATTATATGGAGAAGCTTCCTCTCCCCTTTGCAGGATCAGGGTTCCAACTTCAGGTTAAAGGAGTATTCATATGATCTTAGCTTTAGAGTACATTAGACTCTAAGGTCTGTCTCGTTCATCTGCATATATCTAAAGTTTAAAATGCATCTCTTCTAAAAAGAAAATTCACACCCGCCCTTCAGAAAAAGCAGCGAGCTGAAAGAGAGAATATCTATAAGGTAGAAGTGAATCTGGATTCTTTTTGAAAAATCTTCCCGGGGCTAGCACTGGGAGCCAGCAACAGAGCTCAGCATCGCATCACGTGTCTGCAGCAGTTTCAGGATTGGAGGAGAGCATTTTAGCGCTGCGGTCTAGGTACGGACGATCCCGCCCAGCTTTCAGAGGAGCCGGGTAGCTGAGAGAAGCCACTAGAAGACCGTGGAGGGGAGGGGGGCGGGAGGGGGGTGGGGCAGCCTTAGCCACCCACGGCCTGGAGCCTGGGAGGACTGGAGCAACGCCGGCTACTCGCCTCGTCACAACTTGCCCAGACAACACGCTTATTCTTGCACCCTAGAAGAAGGAGGCGGCCTGCCTCTCCCTGCTCAGTTACTCCTCCACCTTCTCGAGCTCCGCCTCTGCGCAAGCAGCAATCCCGAGATCCAGGGGCTCCGGTGACGCCTCGTGGCTTGCAGCGCCCGGCTTTCGCTCAGGAGCGCGCAGCAGGGGTGAGCCGAGGTCTGGGATGCTCCAGGCGCCCGTAACCGGGGACTTCTCCAACACAGAGCATCTCCGTCTCTGCTGGCGAAGTCGGGCCTTCTTCCTTACTCTGCGTGCTGGGATCCGCAACGCTGCGGATGCACCGCAGTCCTAAACCCTCTTTTGCTTTCTAGGACTCAGCTTCCCGAACCTTTATCTTTTCGGATGCATTAGGCCTATAGCACAGTGGCGGTATGCCCAGAACAGTAGTAGCCGCACAGGGTTGGGAGCCCAGCCTGGGATGGGGAGCAGGGGCAACAGGAAAGTATGCCCCCTTCCTTCCTGTTCCAGCCATCTTGTGGTCGAGATTCGACCTAGGGGGTAAGGATGGCTAATGGCAGATATCCTAAGCTCCTGTGGTGACCGCCAAGACTGTAGCTTGGGCCTGCTCGCTTCCTTACTGAGTATGATGGGAGAGCCTTCCCCAGCGCTCAGCTAGTGGGTCTTTGGAACAGAACAAGGGTTCATCCCTTTAACAGGCCAAAGGCAAGGAAAATGGGAGGGTTATGGATCTGGAGATAAGCCCAGTTTTTTTGTTTGCTTTTTTTTTTTTTTTTTCTTTTCTTTTAATGCTTGCACATTCCGAATGCCCCTTTCTTCTCTTGCTGCACTAGGTGCTGGAAATACAGCGGTGAGTAACACGCCTCTTCTGTTCCCTCTGATCCCAACAGCCCAGTGGATGGAGCCCAGAATCCACAAACCTGCCAGGTGGGTATCCAAGATCTTCAGCAGATGGGGAAACTAAGGGCAGGGTCAGCAAATGTGTTCTGGATTAGGCATCAAGTACATGGAAGAATCGGTCTTTAAATTTATGCCAAGTTGTATCTTCTGTTTTTCGTATAGCCCCAGAATCTTATGAATGCATGGTTTATATGAAGTGTCTGTTTTATTTCCTGAACACTTTTCTGTGGATTCACCTATACGGAAAGTGCTCAAAAATAGTTGTTACAACTCAGCTTCAAGTTAGTTACTGTGAATTGTATTTTCCTTTCTTCTGTTCACGTATTTGGTTGTTAGGAAAGAAAGAAAAATTCCTGATGGTTGGTCCAAGCAGGGCCTCCCTGGTGGATTGAGGAATGCCTGGCTTTTCCTCAGCTCCTTGATCTCCGAGGTAACCACCGGCATCCCCCAGAAGACCCCCACAATGAGAGGCGTGGGGTCTGCAGGTCACTGCTAGAATTTTTAAAGAATGCAGAACCGACACAAATCTGTAAGGTAAATACTGTAGCCCGGTAAACTCGGTAGACCGCTGATGGCTGAAGTTCCCATCTGTTTTTAACTTCAACATTTTGAGAAATGTTTTTGGAATGACAAACTATTGCATATGTTGGGCTAGTTATGTGGCTCGTATTTTAACAAGATGTCAAGGTAAAGCTGCCAATCCACAGAGAAAGAACAATCCATTTAGAAAGTATGTTGAAAGTAAGACTAATTTTAAAAGGCTTATAAGTTTAACTCTACTGTAGTATAATATAAAAAAGCACACACACTCTTAATTTCAAACATACAATTCCGTTAAAATTGGCAAAGTATATATCCAAATAATTAACACCTTGTCAACTTGCAGTACGTCCTGCCTCAGATTTTCCTCCCACCCTCAATGCTCTTAACTAACTTTATATTTCTGTTGCTACACATTTCCCAAATGTGTGGAAAAGATAAACACGAATGAGTAGTTCTAGTCTCAAAACCTAACGCTAGTGTGGGGGTGGACAGACAGAAGACCTGTTCAGAGGCTTTTTGGGCCATGTCTTTTGGGACCTGGGAGGGTGGCATCTGGGGAAGTGGCCACCAAGAGATGCCCGCTCCCAGTGGATGAGGAGTGTGGGTCTCCAGCTGGTCTAAGAGGTCTTCACTTGTCCTTCTGGTCCCGCAGGTCCCTGGACGCATGCTGAACGCGCGTGGGCGGACACGCCCTGTGCTCCAGGTCCGGGCTGGGCGCTGCCATAGCAACGTCCTGGACGCCCAGATCTTAGGCCGCCGCCGCCGCCGCAGCGGGGGTCTGGGCCTTCACTGGCTCACCAGGGGTGTGGCGGCGGCGGCCCAGAGCCGGCCTGGACCAGGTAGACTACACTGCCCCTCCCCTCCAGCGCAAGCCTAGGCGGCAGACTGGCTTGCAAGCATGGTAAGGTGCACGAGGCGGGAGTTGCCTGTCCGGGTGCAGGGCGGGGACGGTGGGGTTCTCTGGGACTCTGGGCTTGTCGGTCTCCAGCCTCCCTTCGCGCTATCTCTTCCTCCGCAGCCCTTCCAGAAGCACGTCTATTACCCTCTGGCCAACAGCCCCGAGGGGCCCGACGCCTCTGCCGCAGGCGCGGCCCCCATGGCCTTTGTCCCTCCCAGAGCGGCCTCGGGCCCCCTGCCCTTCTTCCAGTTCAGGCCGCGACTGGAGAGCGTGGACTGGAGGCGGCTGAGCGCCATCGACGTGGACAAGGTGGCCGGCGCTGTGGACGTCCTGACACTGCAGGAGAACATCATGAACATCACCTTCTGCAAGCTGGAGGACGAGAAGTGCCCGCATTGCCAGTCAGGGGTAGACCCAGTGCTGCTGAAGCTGATCCGCCTGGCGCAGCTCACCATTGAGTACCTGATGCATTCTCAGGAATTCCTCACCTCACAGCTGAACCTGGTGGAGGAGAGGCTGCGCCTGAGCCTGATCGACTATGAGCAGAGTAAGCAGCTGCTCACCAAGCAGGCTGGCGAGATCAAACTGCTTAAGGAGGAGTGTAAACGCAGGAAGAAGATGCTGTCCACGCAGCAGCTGATGATAGAGGCCAAAGCCAGCTATTACCAGGTGGGGCACTTTAGGAGACCTGTCCATTCCACTCTTCCCAGAGAAGAGGAGAAAACAGATTAAGGCAAAAACACACATTTTTAATCAATAGGGAAAATGTTTCATTACCTTCTGCAGTTACCAAGGAAGTGATAATTAAATATCTACTGTTGTCTGCAGGGCTTATGAAGTTATCCAAATGTTGGTTATTGAACCTGTTTCCTCCTTACAATAGATGTTGCAGAAAAAAATCAGTTGTCTACAAATTGCTGTTGAGGTTGGTCCCCAAATGACCTGGAATATGATTCAGTATGTGAGAACCTCCTTCCCCCCACTTTTAAAATTTGAAGTATTTTCCAAATGACAGCGTGCCAAAGTAGAACCAAAAACCTTAATGGATCCATCACCCAGACACCTGTTACTTGCATTTGCCACCTGTATCTCCTCTGTCCTTGTTTTGTTACTACATAGGAACCATCTCTCACCGGTGAGTTACTGATTCCTGAAGCTTTAATGTATGCAGTTACCAAGGACAAGAATACTAACATTAGCATTTAAAGAATTAGACACCTTTTGCATCTAATCATAATCTCTATCTGTTTGAATTAGACATTAAACCCAGGATAAATATTGCAATTTTAAAATCATTGTAAAGGGTGAGTATTTCTGCTTTGAAATGCTTAGGACCAGAAACATTCTGAAATTAGAAATATTTGCATTCATCTAATGAGATATCTTAAACCTCAAATCTAAATATTTGTGTGTATGAGCTTGTGTCTGTTTCTGCATGATCATGTGCAGGTGTCCAAGGAGGCCAGAGAGTGTCTTGGAGTTATAGGTGTTTCTGAGCCACCTGATGTGGATGCTGAAACTCTAACCTGGGTCCTCTGCAAGAACAGTAAAGGTTCTCCAGTCCATGAAATCCAACTCTAAATATAAGATTGAAATTTAAAATACAACTTACAGGGTTAGCCTGGAGTTGTTTTGTATAATATTTTTTGGTTTGCGTATGTTTTGACTGAGACCCATCACATAGACTTGGGTATGGAATTTTATACTTGAGGGAAGATATGTAAGCTTTGAAGCATTTTGGATTTGGGGTTTTCAGGTTAGGGATGCTCAGTTTGTTTTGAAAGGATCAACTCATTAAAAAAAAAAAAAAAAAAACAATAAACAACAGGTTGATAGATTTACTTTTTATACAGCTGGGATAGTCCGTTAACGCCTTCAAATGGTCTTTGGGATGTGGACCCTGAAGCAGGCTTCAGGGCTGCAGATGTGGTCTAGGGCAGAGAAGTGATGCATTTATAGTGTGTGAGACAAATCCACTGAAGTGCAGCAAGAAGCCATTTCAGCTTGGGAGAGCAGTTGGCAAAGAATGTTGTGAGGAAGACCAGGGAAAGGCCTTGGAGTAGACCACCTGGAGGCATTCTCCTCAGATGACTCTTGATGTCCCCAGGGGCCTGTTTTACAAATGCTGTTTAAAAATCAAATACCTACACATAATGATAAGATTACATTTTTTTTAGACAACGAATGTAATCAGTTCTTCTTAAACATTAAAGTAAGTGTATTGTTCTCTAGTTTTGGGTAGTGATCTAGTTAAATATAAATCCACGCAGCAAAAGTTAAGTCTTCATTCTTTCAGTCACCATAGAAGTAGTTGTTAGTGGGGATTTTCAGATATGAATGATGAGTCGGGATATAGCAGAAAGCTCTCTAACAAATGAAACCTCTGAAGTTGAGGACTTTATTAATCCACTGATGCCTTTCAACTCTTAGCGCTTGGCAGACTGGATACCAGTGTTGACTGTGTTGGGTGTTCATGTGGGACATTAAGGCAGATGTGACTCCATCATTTTTTCCTACTTAGGCATGCAAGTGCTCTGTCCATTGTTAAGTGGCACAACGTTGTTTATGAAGACTTCAGGAAGTCAGTTTCACAGTTAGACCTCACAGGTCATTTAATCTCTAACCCCACTTTCCCCCCTGGAAAATGGGGACATTAATAGCAGCTGCCTGTTAGGATGAAGAATACCATGAGATAAAACAGGAAGCGTGTATGAGGGCTCAGTGGATGTGTGGATTCAGTTTTCCTTGTGACTTTCTTGTCATGAGTTATGTGTCCTGTTATCTGTTTGTAAAGCCTCCGACTGCCTTAGGAGCTCAGTGAGTAATGGAGGGGAAGAAGGCCAAGGCTGCTGTGGGAAATGCCACAGGGTGAGTCAGGTGCTCAAAGACTACAGTGGGGAACAGAGTGCCTAGCAAAATTGTTTAAACTCCAGGTTGTATTTGCTCAGCAAAACAATTGAGGAGAAGTGTCATACATTTGTTTCTTTAGTCATTTGATTTTTAGGATGCAGCTGGGAGTTTTAATTAATTAATTAACTAATTAATCAACCTATGGCCAGAAAAATAATACAACCTAAGGTTTTACCCTGTGTGTACATAGCCCTCAACTGGAGCTTTGACAAACTACACCACAGAAGAAAACTGTCCCTTTGCCAATTATCAGCTGTAGCTATTCTGGAGGGAGCCTGTTCCTTCTCCATGCTGGAATGCTGACCTGTTTGATCTGGTGCTAGTCTATGCTGCTTCAAGATCATGAATGCAATGGCCTCATCATGTCTAGAAGACATTGTTACTAAGAAATCTTCCTGATATCTGGCTTTTATAATCTTTCTGCTGTCTCTTCCATGAAGTTTCCTAGGATGTTGGTTACCCCATAACCTTCATGCCACTGTTGCACTAACGGGCCTATCTTGCCAGGGTGGTGGTTATTATGACTTGTGGGATTCAAAGCTGGCTAACACTGTTGGTTACTTTTCTCTCTCAGCAGCCTTCAGAGTACCTTATGACACTGTTAAAGCTAGCCAGCAGGAAGAAACTTTCAGATTAGTACCAGCTTGGTTTACCCACGTCTTGTAATCAAATGTGGGTCTTTTCGGTCATATTCTAGTAGGCAACCAAGGGCACTGGTAACATACTGTATTGTCTTGGGGGTTTCTGGGACCTTCACCCCACAGCAACTCTATACGATGTTCCCACACCTATCAGTGAGCAGTTTATTTGACAATCTCAGGCAGGATATGTAAGATAACTAGATAAACATCAGCTGTAGAATGGATGATAAGATTGTGCTACATAAACACAATGGAATTTTATGTACCTGTAAAGAAAAATGAAGTTATGGACTTTGTAGGTAATTTGATCAGTATGATTTTATTAATTACAATTATAATATTATATTTTTTTAAATGAATGTAGTAATCCAGACCCAGAAAAATAAGCACAAGTTCTTTCTCATATGTGGATCGTAACTGGAATCTTTGGAGTTGTGTGTTTATCAAGGAGTGCCTGTAGCGATCAGGAAACTAGAAAGAGAGAACATTAGGAGAGGAAACTGGGGAGCATAGAGTAGTAGAACACAGGTAGCATGATTGGTGTGGTAAAAGGACAAAGGACTCAGTAGGGTGGGACATGAGAGGATAGAGCAGATGGGGCGATGGCAGCAAGGATGTTTGAGAAAGTTACATGGAAACTTACTATTTTATAAGTTTCTTAATATCTGTACACACACACTTTAATTATTTTAATTAGAGATGTTTTTTAGTAGCCAAGCACTGTTTGTGACCTTTTCTTATCTGCCAGGACTATGATGCTCTGTAGATTCTGATTCCAGAGGTATAGAATGAGGAACTCCCCTTGTTAGGGAACAGCCATGCCTTTCTGATGCTGGTGGTTTGGGGGAGGAGGCAACAGAGTCAGTATTCTGCTGGGAAATGTGAGTTAAGTTAGTCTGTTGTTTATCCTCAGGCTTCCAAAGGAAACTTGGCTTCAGATGGACTGATATTTTCTCTGTGTGTCTGTCTCTCTGCCTCTTCCCCCCATTCTCACCCCTTCTCTCTTTCTCACATTCTACCATACCTGCAGTCTAAGATAAATTTGTTGAGGGCCTGTTTGCATTTTCAGGTTGTAAGAAATCCCATGACTTAGAAAAATGATGTCAGGACTTACAAAAAGATAGGAGTGTGTGAATCATTTATCTACTGGTACACATATTCCATCCTGTGGCCTCTTTCTTCTGGCTTGACTGGCAGATTACTATAAACTGGAAAACATATAACTGTGTCCTGGTCTTGCTGTGGAATCATGTCACATGCTTCTATTTCCACACAGAATAATAATAGGGAAGCTATCTAAGGACTGAGTGGGTTCAAATCCCAAAGGGATTTTTATTTGGGCCACCAGCTCACTGAAAATGATGTGGAGACTTAGTTATAAAAGCTTGGCCTATAGCTTAGGCTTGTCCCACTAGCTTTATAACTTAAATCAACCCATATCTTTTCATGTACATTCTCTTATGTGGCTCTTATGTTACCTTTGTACTCCCCATCCTACTTCCTCTCTGTCGGTGACTCCACCTTTTACTACCAAGACCTCTCTCTGCTATACCTCCTCCTGCCCAGCTATTGGGGATTTGGCTTTGTATCAAACCCATCACAGCAGCTCATCTTCACACAGTGGAAAGGAATCTTCCACAACACGTCTCTACTACTGCCTCAAGTGCTAGACTAGAACTTAACAAATTCCTCAACTCTTGTGTACTTTAGTGTCTGCTCTGTGAAATGGGAATGTCATCATCCCTAAATCATAGTCACTGTTAATGGGGTTTGAGTGGCTACTTAACATATAGATGTTATTTTAGCCAAAACCTGAGAGTGAGATGGGAAAGGCCGGTGAGAGGCAGAACAGACACTAGAGTTGATTTACTACAAGAAGAGAAAAATCACATGACTTTTAAATTTCTTTTCACCTCTGCTGATGAAACCTAGAGACCCTGGACTCTGCCAAAAAGTTGGGCAAGCCATATGATCAAGTTCATCTTCAGAAATCCTGGTCTCATTCCTATATCACCTCTCTTTGTCTCCATTCCCTTTTGATTTAAGAAATCACAGAAATCATGTAGCAAAAATTAAATATTTAAGGATATCCACTTCTTGAAGTCTCTTCCCATTGAAAGTGTGGCATGTCTTGTATGCAGCCAAAATATGTAAAACGGTTACAATGGCAATATATATTATCTAAGTATTTTATTATGTAAAATTTACAACATACAGAAAAATCAAAACAACCATATGCTGAATATCTGTATTTGGAAAATTTTAAAGGAAAATCAGTTAACACAAACAATGCACCAACTAATAATAAGCATAGAAAGAACTCATAGAACAGTGTGACTGAAACATTCACTTATCTCTAAAATGTAACATGTGCTGGGTTTTGCTGTATTTCATCCTCTATTTTAGGGTCATTTTAAGACTTTTTTTAAAAAAGATATTTTCCATTCCTTCTTATATAAAACTTTATTAACTTTGAAAATTTCATAGCATGTTTTTAAATCATATTCACCTCCCCCAGCTCCTTCCAGATCTACTCCCCACCCTACTTCATGTGCTCTGTAAAAGGACAAAAGCAATGGAGTCCCAACTTGTCCTGCCCACATATTCTTTGGTGTGGGGCATCCCTGGAACATGGCCAACTCCCAGAAGTCATACCCTTATTTTTTTAAATAGTTTAGGAAACATTTGTGTGCTTGTATTCTCCTTTATGTTCGTTGTATATAGTATACCTTTGAAAGGTTTTTAAATATGTATATATTCATAGGAGAATGTTTTTAGCTTTAAAATACTTCATACACAAACACATATACATATATGCATGTACTTATATTAGCTACTAGGTCTGTCATTAAAAGCACCATCAATTCAATGGCTTAAGTAATAGAAATTTATTTTCAAAATACTTGGAAGCTGGAAATAGTACATCAAGGTATTAGCAGGGCTGGTTTCCAGTGCTGTCTCTCCTGCTATGAACAAATCAGTGGTAATAGGTAGTATTATTACACCTAGGGCTTGCAGAAACTACCAGAAGAGGTGTTCCAACTGCCAAAAAGATGTATTTCATTGACTTGTTTTAGTTTGTAAGGGCATTCTTCTCTTACATTTGCCCATTGAGTTACTATCACTAGCCAACATCTGTATCTCTCAGAAAGAAAGCTGCCAAAAGGCTGTGCTCCAGATCCCTGCTTTCTACTGTGAGTGGATGGGGAAACTCCCTGTGACACGTGAATTTCTTCTTTTTCAGTGCCATTTCTGTGACAAGGCCTTTATGAACCAAGCTTTCCTCCAAAGCCACATTCAACGCCGTCACACTGCAGAGTCTCACCTTGGTAAGACATGAACTCGGTATGAGAGTTATTTTCTTTCTGCTCCCCTTTTTCTTTCTCAACAAGATATGGTCTGGTGCATTTCTCAATGCCATAGGCTGGGCTCATTCAGTGAGTACGTTCCTAGAGCTCTGCTGAGGACACATCTCTGAGTGAACTGGAGAAGTCCCACTTCAAGTCTTGCCTTTAAAGAAACACATAAACCAATGCAATGGTTTCCAAATGTCAAATGCAAAGAAAGTATCAAAGGCTGTAAAGTACAGGGAGAATCATCCCAGGTGGTCTTTGGAGTTGTTTCTATCTGGAGAGCAGAGTGATGAAGAATATAGTCTGGTGCGAATCGGAGACTAGAGCATCCCAGGTACAAGGACCACTAATAGCGAGGAGCAAGATTGTGGCTGCACTGTGTGTTTAAGGAACAGACAGGAGATTGGAGGGTGGTGTGAGCAAGGCAGTGCTGTGCAGGAGGGCTGGAGGGCAGAGGGACTGATCCCAGGAGGTGATAAAGGTGCTGGCCTATGTGTGCTATTTGAGTACAACAGGAAGCCAGGGGTAGATTTTTTCATAGAGGGGAATGATGATGTAATTTGTAACTTAAAGAGAACATTCTAGCTATCGATGATGTCTGCAAGGAGAATAATAAAAGCTGATAGAAGAATAAGGAGGTGCCTCGAAGTCCAAGTTAGAAAAGTAAGACATCTGGACAGGGATGGTTCCAGGGCAGAGAGAGAAAGAACGCGTTGGACACAGAGCCTGCAGAGTTACGATTTAGGTGAAGGTGGGAAATGAAACAAACAGGTACTCGTGTTTAGATGAAGATTTTCTGCAATCAAGGGTTGGCGGGAAGAAGTCTAAAGGAGGTGGAGACAGGAGTTTGTGTTGGCCACACATATATTTACATGACACATACAAGAAACATGCAAGTCACCCACTGTCGTCTGCAGACAAAGGCCCAAGGTAGATAGAGACATCTCAAAGTCACTGGAGGAAATGTAGTTAGAGGTCAGAAGACCCAAGGCCAATACTTGACCTCCCAACATTGTTCCTCAAGAAAGGCAGGTAAGAAGTCCCGTAGGGTGACCTAGGGAATGACCTTTCTAGAACAGCAAGGGGGAAAGTGTTCCTAGAGGAAGTCAGTGGTCAAATATATCTCAAAGAGCGGGATGTTGGCCTTGGCACTGCAGTTTTCAAAGAAGTGGTAAAAGACAACAGGTCAGTTTGAGTAAGCTGAGTTGGGAGTCAGTGAGAAAATCCTCTTAACAAACACAGGTATATGTAGCAGAGGATTCTGGGAAGGAAAGCAGGAGACTGAAGATGTCACCTCGACTGAAATGTGGAGACAAGAGGAAGTTATCTTATGGGAAGTGATATGTTTGGGTGCTGATGGGGAGTAACCAGAAACTAGAGGTAGAAATAAAGAGAGAAATGGGGGAAAGGGTTCTGTGCTTTACCAAGGACTCAGTCTCCCCACTGTTTGAATGTTCTCAGAGAATGTAAGGTCTCATCCTCCAGCAGGGCACGCATTGTGCCATTATAAACTACAGAAGTGTTTTCAATAGATGTACTGCTGTCTTTCATCTGGGGCCAGTCTGTTTCTATTTCTGCCCATTGTGCTTTGTAGCAGACAGCCGAGCTTTTCTTTATAAACTGTGGGTTACTGATACAAGTAAGCAACAGGATTGGAAACGTGGAAATGTTGAACTATTTGTAATTGACCTACCATTCTTCAGCATGAAACTGACCTCTGTCTCTCTGTTTCAGTATCTTATTCTATCTCATACTCATGTCAGAGAGCATTTCAGACTCTGAAATGAGTATTATTTCTTCAGGTCATCTTTGAGATTCTGACTTTCTGCTTTGGTTCCCATACCTTTCATGTCTACACTCACAGCACATGTATACCCATTCAGTCATGTGTACATCCTCATGTAAGTACATGAACATAATAAGTACCCCTTCCTTCACTTGCTGCTTCTTTTGACAACTTTTCAGTTCTTCGCTTTTTCCCTAGTTGACAGATGAGTGCCTAAGTCTGCATCTTGAGTCCCCAGCCCTCTGTAGGACCAATGACAGGGACTTTAGGAAAGCTGGGTGGGAGCCCAATTGATGTTGACTGTATAATTTCAGTATTGTGGAACTTGTAGGTGAAGCCTTTGCTTCTTTGTTTTGAGTCAGATGGACATCTATGAAGGAGTCCAGAGTTCCAGTGAGTGATAACAACCAGGATTGCTCCCTGAACAGGGCTCTCACTCTGTCCCGGTTTAATGATCAACCTTAGTATAGTGAGTGGCTAAAAAAGTCATTAAAATGAATGAAATGTCTGGTCACATGAAGGGCTCCAGATAAGCACAGGACTGGGCTCATAACATAAAATAAGTAATAATGTCCCGAGTGAGAGCATTTTCTTTTGTCTTATGCATAGAACTATGCCCTGTAAGGTTTTAGGTCAGTTCATAAGAAAACAGGTTTTCTAGATTCTAACTAAATTCTCTGTTGCAACAGAGTATAACACAAAGGCCCAGACGGATAGGCTTCAGAAGGAGATTGACATGCTGAAGGAACAGCTGCAGCTCACCAGGTCTCAGCTGGAGTCGGCCCAGCATGCCCACGCCGTCCGGTTCTCTAAGGTAGAGCAGAGGGTGCTGTAGCGGAGATGACGGGTGTGTGTGTGTGATGGATGTGGGTGCTATATGTGTGTTTTGTGCATCCTGTGTGTATGTGTTTGTAGGCCAGAGCCCTTACTCCTCTGACACAGGATTTCTCCCTCAGCAGTCTCATCTTCTCTCAATCCCACATCATATCTCCAGTCTCCAAATATGGGTTTTGTTTGTTTTTTAAATTTATATTTATTTATTGAGTGTGCGTATGTGGATGGGCATGCGGAAGTCAGAGAATGGCTGCTGGAGTTGGTTCTTTCCTTCCATATTGTGGGTCCTTGGATCAAATTCAAGCCAGCAGGCTTAGCGCCAAGTACCCTTACCCTGTGACCATCTTGCCTCTTCCCCAGCTAGGTTTCAGGTCGGAAGAATCATTGTGTATAGACTTCCTATTTTAGGAAGAGTTATTATTGGTCTGCTTCAAAGAAGAAATACTCAAAGATTTGTCTTAAAATTTGCATATCTGTTCATCCCAGAGCCTTCAATGACACATCTTAAAATAATTTCAGGAATATGAAATGCAGAAAACAAAAGAAGATGATTTCCTGAAGTTATTTGAGAGATGGAAAGAGGAAGAAAAAGAGAAGCTGCTCGATGAAATGGAAAAGGTCAAGGGGATGTTCATGAAGGAATTTAAAGAGTTAACGTCTAAGAATTCAGCATTAGAATACGTGAGTATCCGAGAAGTTCTCGTGGTGGCTCCTGTGAGACATGTCAGCATGGCTTCAGCCATCCTACCCTACCCGGTACGCACACCTCCCTACCAGGGAGGAGAGAAATTGTTTCGTTACGAATGGTTGCTTTGTGCCCACTCTAGTACAGAAACCATGGATGCATTTGTTTCGCTCCCAGAAGAAATGCGCTCTTCCTTTATTCAGTTAGGTTTAAATAACCCTAAACCACAAACCTTTCCCCGAATTCTGTGTCCCGAGTAATGGCTGGAAAGGATGACACAGATCACCAGGGTGAGGAGGAGGAGGGGGAGGAGGAGGAGAGATGGATGGTGTGTAGGTAGAGGAAGAGTCCTTGACTAGACGTCTCCTCACTCCACACCTGTCCTATGAAGAGGCCTGGGTCTCTAAAGTAAGCAGGATGGGTTCTCTGTACCAGGTGGGAACAGCTGTGGTCCGTATGCATGTGTGACGGAAGATTCACTTAGTTGGGTTGGAACCTTCATCTCCAGCGCCTGTCAGTCCAGTTTCCTTTGATGTGAAAACTGGAGCAAAGGATGAGGGAACTAGAGGTGATCCTCTGGCTCCCTCTAGGGGCCAAGGGCAAGTTTTAGAAACTAGAAAACTAATGGTGACTGTGGCACAGTACCAAAAACCCTTTCATTTCCTTTCCTGCTCAGGTTCTTATCCAACACCATGTCGTCTCCTTAGGATTTCGTCTGTTTTAGTGTTTTTTTCTGTCTTATTATTGATGTGCCTAAGGATTTAGAGAAGTACGGGTTGTTTGCACTGGAAGGCCTGCTGGGAGTTAATATGATTAGCTTGTGTTTATGTGTGTGTGTGGGGGGGGGTCTTTGGAGATAATGTGTCACTTCACATAGCTACCTAGTGTACACACAGCTTTCATGATTTACGGCTTTCCACTTTGGTCTTATCAGCAGTGCTGGTGGGAACTCAGTTCTCTACTCTGCACTTGAGTGGTCCCTATGAGCACACAGTGAGTAGGCTCCCCAACCTTCTGTTTCTGTCTGGGATTTTTTTTTCCATAGTTAACTTTGAGTAAATAAAAACATTTATGCCCCTAGTGGATTCACTGATATGGCCCCTGGGTGGTGTTGGTCTTCCATTACAGTGTTTTAACATTTTAGAACTAGCTGTCACAGGGCGTGGTGACACTGCACCTAAGAGGCTGAAACCAGGTCATCAGAGTTCAAGGTCAGCTTGGGCAGCATAGCAAGACCTGCCTCAAAATAAATAAATAAACAAAACAAACAAGCAGAAAGACAGTTAGACCCAGTTTCTCTCACAAATGTTATGTTCCTGTTAAAAAAAAATTTGAAGACCCATTATCAAAGGGCAGAAAGTTGATTTGGGACCAGACAAATGGTTGAACAAGTAAACCTGCAAGCCTGTTGACCCAAGTTCAATCCCCAAGTCCACATAAAGGTAGAGAGAGGACAGACTACACAGTTCTCCTCTGAGGACCGCACATATACTGTGACATGCCTTAACCCCCAATCATAAGTGCTTTTTAAAAATTAATTTTCCTTTCCATTTTGTACACATTCTGATGGAAACATGAAAGATCAGAGAGAGGTGGAGACAAGGACGGAGCTGTGGGAGCGGTAGGAAGAACCATGTAGGAGTGTTTGTTCAGAAAAGCAGTAGAGTTGAACGTGGCTGGGTGTTCCCAGCTTTCCCACTGTCTCAGATACATGCCTAATATTTCTCTTGGTGATATTTTTTTCATTTATAGCAATTGTTAGAAATACAGAAGTCCAATATGCAGATCAAGTCTAACATAGGCACCTTAAGAGATGTTAATGAGTGTAAAGAAGACCATCTCCCGTATCCCCAGGATTTCCAAAACATGCTGCAGCTCCTTGACAGCCAGGTATGATATGGGTGAGGACCACAGCCAAAATTTACACCATTTATTTACTTATTTATGTGTGCATCTGCATGAGGTTATGTGTACAGTGTGAGGCCAGAAGGAGAGCATTGAATCTTGTAGAACTGGAGTTACAGGTGGCTTTGACTCCTAAAGAGGATACTGAGCCCAGATCCTCTGCAACAGCAGTTAGGACTCTCCAGATCTCTACTGCCTTGGGCTTTTTCTTAATGAGTTTATTCACACCAAATGTGTTTCATTTATTTTCTCTTGTCTCTCAACACATGCCTAATTCATAATAGGTGCTGCTTCATAGGTGTGAATACAAAATAGTAGTTGAAATTTTCAGTTTTTACTAACAAAATGTCAGTCTGAATTAATTAGTACCTTAGTCAATTTGCATTATTATTGAATGCTTTCCCTATTTCGGACATAGATCCCAAGTTTTAAAAAAATGCATATTGAGGAGTTTACTCTCCAAGAAGTCCTGAGTTCAATTCCCAGCAACCACACAGTGGCTCAGGACCATGTAGGATGAGATCTGGTGCCTTCTTCTGTTGTGCAGGCAGAACATTGTATAATAAATAGATAAATCTTTAACAATGCATATTGAAGCATATTCTGTTTACACATAGCACTACATTGGCAAACTGATTTTTTTATATATTTTGTTCTCATTTGGAAGTCAGACTCTAATCACTCTATGAAAGTTATTTTATTGAGTGGTTTGTGGAAAGCATTAAAAACAGAAGGTGCTGAGGATATAGGTCAGCAGGGTAGCCTGTGTGAGGCCTCACATTCAGTTTTCACTGTTGCAGGGATTATAAATTATGAATTCGGTAATAGTAAGTTTAGAAGCCTTTGAGACACTGAGATTACTCAACAGGGAAAGGCTTTGGCCATCAAGCTTTAGGATCTAAGGTTCAACCCCTGAGACCCACATGGTAGAAGGGATGAAGCAACTCCCACAGGCTGTCTTCAGACCTCCACATGTGCACAGTGTCAGTACTTCACCTTACATGTACACATGAAATAAATAGAATAGTAATAAAAATTTTTTGGTTTTTAAATGGTAAGGACATTTGGAATATGATTGTTACATGTTGTCTACCTCCCTTACATGTACCTTCTTCCGTGCAGTCATCTGGCTGCACATGTCATCCTCTGGTCTTTTATCTTTCGGTGACACAGTCGTCACCCCACAGACACTTTCAGACTTTTCAACTAGCAACCAGGCCTTGTTTCCCACCAGACTGTAAATACGATGATGGTGTCCCTCTGCCCCAGTGGCCTCTTTCTGGAACAGTGATGCTAAACCTGTGGCCTGCAAGCCCTTTGGTTTCAAATGACCCTTTCGAAGGAGTTGTCTAAGGCCATCAGCATATCAGATGCTTACAACACGATTAGTAGCAGTAGCAAAATTACAGTTATGAACTAGCAGTGAAAATTTTATGGTTGAGGCTCAGCACAACAGGAAGAACTGTATTAGAAGGTTGCGGCATTTGGAAGGTTGAGAACTACTGTTTTAAAACATGGCTTCTTGTTCCCTACCATGGCCCTGATCTGTCTGTTTTGGGAATCTGCCTCATACTTATTGCCCAGTATTACTGGAACCTCACAAGGTTTCCCCAAATCTCCTCTAGACAATATTGTTTCAGAACTTAATCATACACATTCCATAGGTGTTCTTATCATTGTGTCCACCCATCCTTTACAGAGCAGGGTGTCCTTTTAATCCTCTTCTGTGACTGCTCAGCTGGGTAATAGGTGTTGAGTAGTTAAGTAGAGGCTCACACTGTTGACACTTCCCAGAGACTATAGTGTCTCCCATGAACTGAACTGCATAGACCCAAAATCTTAGTTCTCTGCCCCCACCCCATCCCCAGTCTTTGGAGAGGAGAGAACCTCAACTGAGAAATGCCTCCATAAGATCCAGCTGTAGACGAGTCTGGAGGGCATTTTCTTATTTAGTGATCAATGGGGGAGGGCCAAGCCCAATGTGGGGGGTGCCATCCCTGGGCTGGTGGTCCTGGGTTCTATAAGAAAGCAAGCCATTGGGGAGCAAACCAGTAAGCAGCACCCCTCCATGGCGTCTGCATCTGCTCCTGTCTCCAGATTCCTTCTCTGCTTAATTTTCTGTCCTGACCTCTTTAACATTGAACTGTGATGAGCCATGTTGTGGAAGTGTAAGGCAAATAAACAAACCCTTTTCCCCCGAGGATTTGGTCATGGTATTTCATCACAGTGGTAGTAACCCTAACTAGGACATCCTCTAACCTAAAACACCGACTACTCTGTAATAGAAATATTTGCTGATTCCAACCTTGCAGTAAACCCAGGAACAAATGAGTTTACATATTGTAGCCGTATATACTCTTAAAATGCCAGCTAAAATTTTACTAGATTGTTGGGTTTTGTAGGTACCCAGAGAAAAGCAAGCTCCAGTGTGTTCCTGTTACAGACAAATCACTTGTTTGCTCTCTTCCAGGCAAGCAAATGGTCAGATCGATTTCAAGTTCTCAATGAGGAACACAGCAAAGAGAAAGGACAGGTAAGACTGAGAACTGTAGAGCCTCTGTCTCCTATGCCATACCTGACCCTTTCTCTACAGTGCTGAGGATGCAACCCAGGGCCTCAAGCATGTTTAGTCAAGTACTGTACTATTAAGCTAGACAGATGTGTGTCCCTACCATACACACACATGCGCGCATACACACACATACATATACGCACACATGCACACACACGCACACATACACACATATGCATGCACATACACACACACATGCACACACACACACACACACATACACACACACACACAAACACACATGCATACATACACACACACACAGAGGCCGTTTTCGAAAATTTCTTACTCAATAATAAAGCTAGTATTTCCCACTTAATATATCTGGAGAACAAAACCAGAATTATTTATACTTTTAAAACAAAATTAATTATTGCTACTCCTTTGTAAGTTTCTCTTCAATTTTCTTTCTATATTATAAATGTTGGATTTCTTTTTTTGAGAGTTTTTTTGAGAGTCTCACACATGTAGACAGTGTATTATGACTTTACCCATTGCACACTCTCCACCCCTGCTCATCCTGGACTTGGACTTCACCACTGTATCCTCTCCTCCTAACTGCATGCTTCCTTTCTAAATTCTGTGTACGTGTAAGACACTGATTCCAGTTAGTGCTGCCTACATGCACACATGTGCACAGCCATCCAATAGGCACAGGCATTCTACAAGGGCCATACCCACAATGCAAGATGACCATGTCTCTCCAACAGCCACCCATTGCCGGTTGCTCCTCAGTTCTAGATGGGGCTTCATGGGCTCCTCCCTTGTCCCTGCTGGATTATACTGGCTTGTCTTATGTCGGCAGCCATAGCCTCCTGGAGTTCATGTGTTGTATAAGTTTCTGGGCTGAACTTTCCGGCCCACAGTCCTATAGTCCCACTGAAACACATAGACACTTATATTAATTGTACACTGAGTGATCTGGGGCCCAGGCATATAAGTTGCTAGCTCTTGCTCTTAATCTAACCCTTGATTCTTATCCTGTTCAGCCATGCAGCTCGGTACCTTTTCTCAGAGCAGCATAGTTGTCCTCTGCTTCTTCTGGCTTCTCTTGTGGCATCTCTGCTCTGTTCCTCCTGTTCCCAGTGTTTTTTTTAGTCTGGTAGCCCCGCCCACACTTCCTGTCTGTCTTCAGCCAAACAGCATTTTTATTAAACTAGTAAGCGGGACAATTATTTACAATATAACATAATTTCCCTACATATCCCCTTTTCTCTTTTTAAAACAGGAACCCCAAATCTAATTTTCTTTGTATAATTTTTTCACTATTATCTATAACAACTTGTAACCAACACTGTAAACAAAGATAAACATCCATAATCCATTTTTGGGGAATGTGGGCGTCATTCTCTAGGCTACTTCTTGCTGAAAGGGGGTGCTGGCAATGGGGACCCAAAGAAAAATTTCGGATTATGGACAATCCTTAGTGAAATCGTCTGTAAGGCTGGGTCAGCTCTGCCAGTCTCCATGAAGCTGTTTTGGATGCAGAGCTCAGAGGAAACTTAAACAGAGGTGCTCTGAAATGCTGAATCATCTGGGCCATCTGTTTCCGTTGGAGACTTTTCAAGGGGTCTTCCTTGATAAAACCTTATTTCTTTAACCAGGAATAAATCCACAGCCTATCATTTTCTGTGGAAATAAAAAGAAAACCTCTTCTCCAAAGTAGCTTATCTTTTGACTTCAATTTTAAAGTCAACTTATTTATAAAATATATAGGCTAGATTAATCAAGGAGCATTTATAATCAACTGCCTTTTAGCAGCTTTTACTACTTGATTTTCAGTCAGAAAACTTAAAGACAAGACAATAGCATACAGTATCCAGGCACTCTTTGTATTTTCCATCTTTACATGGCTTATTATTATTTTTTACTCTATTTTTAAGGACTTTCTCTATCCTTTCTCCTTTTTCTTTCTCTCTCAAGCCTACGCATAATTTTAAACACACTCTAAATCATTTAGAGTTTTTAAAATTAGTCTTTACTGCATATCTCTTATTTTTTTATGTTATTCTGTTTCTGGCCACACCTTTGCTTGGCTAGGGTGACTGACTCCACCCAGCTTCATCGATTTCTTTGTGGTGCAATTTAGACTACAATATTTCTTTCTGTTTCTATCCACACATTTATTCTGTCAAGGTGTGGCTAAGTATTATAGGCTTCACTAGGGTGGCTTACTGGCTCCACCCAGATCCTAATCTAGCTTCTTAGGATTTATCTTTTTAACAGAGGTAGGGGTAGAACATATTTACCACAATTACCACTCTGGGAAATTTTAGGATTCATATAACCACCAAGTAAAGCATTGCCTTCTGCTGCTCATTAGCTCCATTTAGGTATTTGGCAGCAGGGCCTCTTAAAACTCACAAGTGTTTTGCCTCTAAGGCTGAATCAGGAAGCTTCTCTTTAAAAAACCAAGCCTCTGCTTCACTCCAGCAAACAGAGCTAATCCAAGAAAACATGGCCACTAAGAAGCCATCTTTGATTCTGTTCCCTTTCTGTCCTTATTAACAGAAACCTTAAATCCACCATATACAGCTCCTTGCTTACATCTAGACTCCTGTGAGACTTCAGGAACCAGCCTTTTTGCAGCTCAGGCTGCACTCACTTCAAAAGCCCACCACTTTGAAATTCAAACCTACACACCACTCCAGGGTGTCTCTGAACCAAGGCTCAGGTGAGAGACACAACTCAGATGCTGTTTTTGCCTCTGATTCTGTGCTCTAGACTGTTTTTAAGCTTTCTATGGCTTTATGTGGGTATATCTTACCCACATTGGGCTCCCATTTGTTGTATTAGGTTTCTGGCCTGGACTTTCCAGCCTGCAGTCCCATAGTCCCACTGAAACACACAGACACTTAAGACACGTATATTAATTGTACACTGATTGATCTGGGGCCCAGGCATATAACTTTCTATCTCTTTACCCTTTAACTATGTTTAACCTTAAACTATGATTCTTATCCTGTTCAGCCATGTGCCTCGGTACCTTTCTCAGAGCAGCATAGTGTCCTCTGCATCTTCTGGCTTCTCTGTGGAATTTCTGTCCTGTTCTTCCTGTTCTCAGAGTTTTCTTAGTCTGATAGCCCTGCCCACACTTCCTGTCTGTCTTCAGCCAATCAGCATTTTTATTAAAGCAGTAGGTGGGACAATTATGTACAATGTAACATAATCCCCGTACATGCATGAGTGCATCCTATCAGATGATGCTGGAGCCTGCCCTCTTCTCAGAGTTGAGACTCACAGAAGCACAGCTTTTCCTTCCGGGTCTTTCCACCCTTCTCTTGTGCCCTGTGCCCTCCACATGACTGCTTGCACATGGCATCGTTCTTTCCCTTTTTACCTGCAGACTGCTGCCAACACTTACAGCCTGGCCTGCTGCTTTTCCCTTAAACTCTAACACAAGTGTCCTCAAACTTCCTTCTAACAAGACTAAACCCAAAGAGGAGACCAGTTTCCTGAGTAACATGTCATGCCCATCTCTGGCTCTTATAGTTTTCCTACTCTCTTTTCCCTGAGCCTTGGGTAGAGTGTGTGTGTGTGTGTGTGTGTGTGTGTGTGTGTGTAGGTTCTCATTGAGATGAACACCCCACAATCACTTCTTGTCTGTACTTTGATCGGTTGTGAATATTTGTATTAGCCACTGTTCACTGCAAAGAAAAGCTTCTCTAATGAGGTTTGAGAGCTAATCAAAAGGTATAAAGAAGGTATTTAAAAGCATTTGCTACTGTCAGGAGCCGGTTCACTAGCCAAGAGTCAACTAAAGAATCTCCTGCTTTGTCATCCTTTAGATTAGGACAGCATTCTTTAGGCTAAGACAGTCCTTGGAAGAAACTACTAGAAAACACACTGACCTTGACTCCTAACTGCCTAATATTCAGCCAAGTTTTGCCCACTCACCAACCCTCCCTTTTCCCTGCACCTGCAAAAGCATATATAAGCAGCCTGGAAATAATAAAGATCGACCACTAGATCAGATTCCCATTGAAGTCCTGCAGGCCGGGACATGCTACCACGCTCATTAGCTAAATAATACTAGTAAGATTTCCCTATTTGCCTGTGACCTCCTCAACCACAAGTTTTGGCCGAGTTTATGGTACCAGGCATGAGTTTCTTCCTGTGGAGCAGGTCTTTAATCTGATCATAAAGTGGTTGGGTACTTTCATAATATGCATGCCTCTATTGCACCAATGTGCATGTCTAAATGTTCCATTTCTAGAAATACAAACTCCCACATACAGACATATCCTTACAAAATTTGCATTTGTACTTTTTAGATAATAAATACTTTATACTCAAAATATCTTTCAACATCATTTTATTGAATACATGATGATCTTAAATGTTTCATATGTTCATCATTTCTTTGTTATTGAATTTATATATCTGGGTTTGTTTGTTTTTTACATTTCCGAACTGGAACATAAATAAAAGACTGTTAATATTAAGAGCCTAATGAAAACAAAAACCTTTATTATAAAAGTGATTCCTGATTCCTGCTCACTGAGTATATCCGAAAATTCATTGTTAATGTTTCCACTGGGACAGAGCACCTAATGTTGATATATTTGAGATTTAAGTTAGGAAATCTTATTGCTTTTTTTAAAATAATATTATCTTTGAGCCCTCTGTATTGCTAAAAGATGTTTTATGCATAGAGCACGCTGTTTCCTCATCCACACATGCCCTAAGATAATATCCCTTCATATATTTAGTACTAAGCAGAATATCATATTACCAGAGATATATAGTATGTGTGCGCGTGTATGCACGTTCCCATGCCGCGTGGTCCCATGTGCACTATATGTGGGCACAGGTTGATACTGAGTATATCTTCCCCAGTCACTGTCGTTTGGATCCCTTGCTGAACCTGGAGCTTGGTGATGTGGAGAGTTAACTTAGGCAGTTGGCTTTCCCCAGGGATTCATCGTCACTACTTCCCAAGTACAGCCTGCTCAGCTTTTATTTGGTGCTGGGTGTCTGAACTCTTGTCTTCACGCTTGTGTGCATGCACTTGACGGCTGATCTTTCTACCTCACTCTGGTCTCTGCTGTTGTTTTTTAACATGTGGAAACCCTATTCATTTGTTTCTCTCATGGCTGCTTCCCTCATCAGTTTCTATTCACTGGGGCAGATTGTCACAAATTTATCCTCAAATGATCTACATTAGTCATCCCACACTATCTGTGGACAGGAGTCTTGAGCATGACTTAGCTGGGTCCACAGCTCATGAATCCACAGCTATACTCAGAACAGTACCTAGGCTGTGCTATCCTATGGAGATGTTTATGGTTAGCCTGGGTTAGTTTCTGGAAGCTGCATCCCTCCACAGAAGTCCCTGACATGGCCATGACCTCAGGCCCTCTGGGGGTATCACTTGTTTTCATCTTCCTCTTTGGGAAGAGACTAAAATTCTTTTAAAGGGCTCATGGGGCAAGACAAGCCGACTCAGGATCACTTCCCAGTTTATTAGCTTAAGTTGGCAGATGTGAGTTTTAACTATCCCTGTGACATCCCTTCAGTTTCGCTGCTGCGTTCTGCTAGAAGCACGTCATAGAGGTTCCATCTAAACCTAAGGCTGACTTGTGAATAGTCTGTGTGCACAGGCTCATGCTGTGGCTTTGTCTGCTGGTTCAGTTGTTTAGAAGCTGCTTGCTTCTCTGTCTCACTTACACCCTAACAGAGAGGTGAATTCAATCAAATGTGGTCATGTCCGCCTGAGGCCTATCAATTATTCCACATGGTTGGCGCCCACTCTCCCCACAATGCACAGACTGTGTTTCTCTGTTTAGGGGAAGTTGCCTGTGCCAGCTTGTTATTGCTTTGCCTAGGTTCTTGGCAGTTCTTTTTCTTCTTAAAATAACATTGGTAGGAGTTCAAAGGGAGTCACAGATAATTGTGCTGTGACCTTCTGACCTAGCCAGACAGCCTGGGAGGTATGTTATGGTCACATGGTGACAGAGGAGGCTGGTACTCTGAGCAAGGCTACAGAAGACAGCAGAGAGCTTGAAATGGTAGCACACACACATGTGCACGTGCATAGAGCATGCACGCATGCACACACACACACACACACACACACACACACACACACACGGCTTCATGAAGTAGTGCTGACTATCCTGTTTAAACTCTGAATTCCTTTTTCATCTTATTCCTTCCCTTCCCTTCTTTATTCCCCATTCTTGACTGTGGCATTATAATGATGTCACCCTCTGATCCCCCCCCCCCCCTTTCCTTGCTTGAGGGCTGCTATAGCTACTCAATTTGGTGATCTGGTCGAAGATCCTAGACATCTACCCAAAATGCTGATCATTTTTATTGGAATTTCTTCCTGGTTTCTAGCTAACTTTTCTGAGATGGCTCCTCAGGGTAGTTGGGTCATGCCCTTTCAGTCATCCAGAAGTGCTGAGAAAGTTTCATTTTATTTTGTCTCACTCAGTAGCCCTAGCTACTCACAGGTAAATGAAGCTGGCTTTGAATTCACAGAGATCTGGCTACCTCTTGCCTCCCAAGTGTTGGGATAAAAGTCTTGAACTGTCTGAAAGTTCTTGACTTGGAGGAATTCTTAGAATCTACCAGGCTCTGAAGGATTTTTCCTGGCTTCCCACATGCTTCATCTCGGTGTTTCCACATGCACTTTGGAGAACACATAGAACACCACAGGAAGACCATGCCATTTGTAGATCCTTGACTCTGAAGCCAAATGTGGAAGTTCTAGGCCAGGCTCTGCCTCTCCCAGCTCTCTGAATCTGAGTCATTTATTTATATTACCTCTCCAGACCCGAGTTTGCACATTGTATTGTGGGTCCAGATTTCATTTCTGCAGCATCATTGAGATAGTGAAAATCTGGGAGTACGCAGTATCATAGGGGCTGAGGAGTTGGCTCAGCAGTTAAAGAGCTTGCCTTACAAACAGAAAGACAGGAGTTCAGGTACTCGATACCTGCAGAAACGCTTAGAAAATGATTGGCTACCTGGGAAGGCTACCGGGATCAGCCCTATCAGCCAGTTCAGGGTTGGATTGAGAAGCTTTGCCTGAATAAGATAAAGATTGATGGAAGAAGACTCCCAGTATTAACCTGGGACCTCCACATGGACATGGGTACATGTGTGTTTACTCAGACCACATGCATGTACAAGTAAAAGGAGAAGAGACTAGCCATCGTTTCTAAAGGTGAATCTATGTGCATGTCACCTCCCTGTCTCTCCATTCACTCCTCCCCTTCCCCCCTTTTCCTGGAGCTCCTACTCCTATGGACCAGTGATTGTGCTGATTTCTGGAAGTATAAAATGAATCACATGATCTCTTGGCCCATGATTACCCCGTTGAGTTGGCATGTTCCACGTGCATATGAGGACAGGGGACAGGGCTGTATGAAACGTTCATCCTGGATGTGAAAGCAGGGCTCTGGGAAAAGCCCCTTGTCCTTAGTCATGGAGCAGCTGTGTGTTATTTTATGGAATATGCTCAAGTTGACTCAGCCGCCCATTTCATCAGCCTCCTGTCTCAGACCATAACCTCCTGGGGAGCGATGAAGTCGAGTTCAGCCAAGACCTTGACATGCATTGACTAAAGATTTCCTGAGGGACTCAGAGACCACATGTCTGCAAACCCCAGGTACAGTCGCGCCGTGCACACTGACACTTCCTGTCATTCCAGCTCCTGTCACATATAGAGAAGCTTCGGAGCTCAGTGATGGAGGATCTCAGCGCAGACAATGTTTTCTACAGGAGGCGGGTAGAAGAGCTAGGCCAGAAGCTGCAGGAGCAGAATGAGCTGATCATCAGTCAGAGGCAGCAGGTATGTCCAAGGAGGAGTCTGCACTAGAGCAGAGTGCTCTAGTCTATGGTATCTTAAGCTGAAGACAGGAGACGGGACCGTTTCCTCCCTGGGATCGCCTACAAAAGTAAAGGCATTGAAACAATCTGTTCCCAAAGCTCCTTCGACACAGAGATGCCCCTGACAGTCACTGGAAGGTAGGTAAGACGTTCACCCATCGTTACTTGGAGAAATAGCCAGATCCGTGTGGATTACTTTTCTCCCTCGCCTTCCTGTCAGAAAGCACGTGTTGGGGTGATTTAGTTTAAAGGTTAATTCACTTTGGACATTGTTTAATCTGTCCATCTCTAGATTAAACTATGACTTGCTAGCAGACTGTTTTATCTTTCACAGATTAGAGAATTCACCAGTAAGCCATACAGCAGTGTTGGTGAGCTGAAAGGTAAGTGGACAGGCCCCCGTGACAAAGCCAGAGTGTTTGTCTGACAGCTTTGGGTACAGAAAATCGGGGCTTGCTCATTTGGGTCTACTGAAGTACCATTCCACAATGGTACTTTTTATTTGGGATATATATCCTTGTGTTATTTTAATATTTGAGAGATCTATTCCGTAGCCCAGAAAGTTGAAAAACTAAAAAAATATAAACTCTCATTTAATATTTTATATATAAGTCAGCAATTATTTGCACAGTGCTAGTTAGTGGTCATTTACCTCTTTACTTTCTTCTTCTTTTTTTTACTGTTATGTGTGTGAGTGTTTTTGCCTGCATGTATGTGTGTGTACCATGCCAAGGGCCATGGGAGTCTACAGCAGGTGATAACTAGTGTTTAACAAGTCTACCCGGGAGATGTATAATTCCCTGACGGGGAGCACCACCTGGCAGAGCTGTGGTGGGGTCATTGACTGTTGGTGGCTAGTTCTTTTCTGTCTGTAACTTTCTCAGGTGCCGCTGCTGTGCCTCCCTAATAAAAACAGCTTTGGGGGTCTTTCACCCAGCCCATTGGTAGTGTGTTTTAAATCTTTGAGCACACTTAAGGTTGTGAATAGTCAAGTCTGATGTATAGAAATAATACCAGAATATTCTTCATTACTGACACAGGAAAGTAGCAGTATTTTCAGTCTCAAAGACAATTGCAGACTTCAGAACAAATTCAGACAGACTGAACTGCTCCTGCAGAAAGTCCACAAAGACTAATTTCCAGATGTTGTTTACCGCTGAATCAAGGCCAGGCTGTTTTGAGACATACCCCCTTGTAATAGCTGACTTTCTTTAGGTATCCTGACTACTCAAGGTTCACCCTGATGCTGTTACAATTATGTCCTGAATTTCAATGTCATTATTTGTCTGGAAAAAAGTTCCGTGCAAGGCCAAGCATTTACACTGATCAGTCTTTATGTCCTTACTAGGCTGAGAAAAACTGTGAGTTTATGTGTTATGAGGATGGGTTGGGCCCTGAAAAAATGTAACATGTAATTGTCCAGAGTTTGGCTAAGGAAGCAGGGACAGCAGCAATGTAGGGGGAAGTCTGGTAGCCCTGCCCACACTTCCTGGTTGCCTTCAGCCAATCAGCATTTTTATTAAACCAGAAGGCGGGGACTACTATTTACAATGTAACATAATCCCACTACACCTTGAGATGAATAGCTATGCTGTATGGAGATTTGAAGCTGGAGGCAAGGAAGATGAAACTGTATAAAAGGAGACACAGAAGGGAAATGTATATAAAAGATGTGAGGACGTGTGGAAGTAGATATAACTGTGTATAGAGATGTATGACCGTAGGAATGTAAAGTAAGATAATTGTATGTGTAGAATGCAGCAGTGTGGAGATACGTAGCTGAGTGGAGACAGAGTCAGAGACCATTTTTAAGAAGTCAGAGAAAGCTACCATCAGAAGGCATGTAGGTTTTCTTATTTTACCAGTCAGATAGAGATTTATTCTTAATTATCCTCAGATAAAAAAGTGTCTTATTCCTTCACTACTCTGAGGCATTTCTTTTATTACTCTGAAGAGGAGCTGGCCTCTCATAGTCCATATTAGTACCATGTGTGCAGGATCAGTGTGGAGGTTCGAAGAGGGAATCAGATCCCCTGGAATTTGAGTGACTGATGGCTGTGAGCTGCCATGTGAGGGCTGGGAGCTAAACCCAGGTCCTCTACAGGAATGGCAAATAATCCTAACCATTGAACCATCTTTCCTGTCCTGCCCTTTATCTCTTGGCTTATACACGTAAGTCAGAGTTAGGAACACAGAAAGAGTTTGAGTTCGACCCTTGTTTCCGGCACTTCATGTCTTTCTGGGTCTATATTCAGTTTCTATATATATTCAGTGGTAACCACACTGAAGTTTTGATCCAAGGATTAAATGGATAACTAACTCAAGTAGACCAGCACCACACTTGCTGCTGGCCATAAGGACTGACATTAAATGCTTAGTTCTAAAACCCTGTAATGGCTTGCTGCATTCCTTCCTTGTAGTAGTTTAGAGTGCAACTTGAGGCTAGGCTTCTGCCTAGGTTTCTGTCCAGAGAGTGTATGCTTGGCTCTGGTGAGGCTCAAATTGCTAAGGACTCTTGCTTGCTTCAGGGACACTAGCTGGTTTGGTAATGGACACACAGCTGAATTTCCTTCTGTCTTTTTGTGGGAAAACATTTGGCGAAAAAAGAGGAGTAAGTTCGTGATTTCTTAACTTCTCCGAGAATAACAAAACCTCCATCATAAGAGATATAAATTAATGCTTATTTAAATATAGATAGTTGACTGGATGCTATATCTTCCTCCCCCCCAAAAAATAAATGAGCGTTAGAAAAACTTGAATTAGGCAGTTTCACAGAGTGAGGTACTCTGTGTTGCAGAGGTTCTTTCTCTGGTGGCAAAATGTAGGATAATTTGCTGTCAAGTTTGCTTCTGTTCTAGAATTTTCATTTTTAACTTATATTTTTGTCATTTCAGGGCATCCTGTGACCTGGCAAGTGATAGACCCCAAATCAACTGTCCCAGTTACACCCAGTAAGTGTTTGTGGAGTTTCAGGGTCTCTAGGCCCATTGTTTCTTGCTTCCTGAATTTTTAGACTTTTTCAAGAAACAGTGTATTTGGTGAGGACATGGGATCCATTTTGGTTGTGGCTTTGATTTTATAATCCAAGGCTGTAGACTGTGTAGACTTTGTTTAGTTATTATAAAGGAATGAGTAAAAATTTTGGCATCACACAAGTTCACATTTTGGGATTTCTCAGAGGACCCTGGGAAGAGTATGGTTAAATGGTCAAGGCCACACTGATATGACTAAGATATGGTAAGGATTTTAGCATGTTCCCCTGGCCTCACTTGTGATCAGCATGAGCATCTGATCTAGGACCTGAATTTGTCAAGATACAGTTATAAACCTACAAGATCAAATCTGGGGACTGGGTAGAGGGCTCAGTCAGTAAAATCTTCACTATGCAAGCATGAGGACCTAAGTTTGGGACCCAGCACTCAGGAACAAGCAAGGGATCACCAGGCCCAGTGTCACATGTCTATAATCCCTGTACTGGGGAGTGGAGACTAGAATCTCTGGGGCTTGTTAGAGAGTCAGTCTAACCAAATCCGCAGACTCTGGGTTCAGTCAGAGATCCTATCTTAAAAGAAAAAGTGGATAGCTAGTGTTGTGGTACATGTCTTAGCACCAAAGAGGCAAAAGCAGTTTGATCTCTGAGTTCAAGGCCAGCCTGGTCTACACAGTGAGTTCCAGGACAGCTAGGGCTACACAGAGAAACCAGTCTCAAAAACCAAGCAAGAGATAGGCTAGAGAGAGAGTTAAAGATTAAGAGCAGTTATGAAGACTAGAATTCAGAACTGAGCACCTATGTAAGGAGCCAGACATTCTATAAATGCCTGTAATTTGAGCTTGAAGGATCACTTGCCTCCACATACATAAGTGTGCATACCCTTGCCACACCCTTGCCCAAACAAAACTACACACATAGATAAATAAAATAAATCTGGTAGTAATAAAATAGAGACCAATTAAGGAAGATACACACACACAGACAAGATGTGATCTTCTCATACATTTTTTCAACAATAGTGATTTAAATATATATATTTTTTTATTTTCTAAAGGAAAAGAAAAGAACTACTCTGAGTAGAGGGAGTCAGAGAAGGTGATACTTTGTGAGGGACAGTGAGATGTCTGTGTGCACAGGGCTTTGGAACACTAGTGGGCCCATCCCTGACCCCTCTCACCCGGCCAGGCACCAGGACAGAACTGCGTGGTGACTGGAGCGTTGAGGCGCTGGGCTGATAGTTTTCAGCTCCATCGTCTCTGCTGCCTCCTAAAGCCAGGGAGAGGAGAGGGTGAGAGAAGGGAGGACCTGGGCTTTGAACTAACAAACCCACCTCAGGGACAGGGGAACGCTAAAAGAACAACTGACAAAGGAAATATTGCCAAATATAAAAAATATAGAAAAGGGGAAAAAAACCCCAGCAAGCTGTGTTTAGAGCGATATTCTCCAGGTGGACTGTCCAGATAGTCTGGGGTAGGCAACCAGATCCAGTGACATATGAGAAATCAATTATTAAGATTTGGATATATTAAAGAATTAATCTTAAATGTTTCAAATATTTTTTATGTTTAAAAAATGTACATAATGTTTATATTGTGCACATTTACAAAAGAAGTATGTATAAATTTCACCAATGGTCCATATGGTAAGAAAATGTATAGATGTCACTGATATTTGAATTGGGGGTGGGTCCATAGCCCATATGTAGGATCCCTTAAGAAAGGCTTGCTCATCTCCAGTCCCTCCTCTGGCTTGGAGAAAGATCTAAAAGTCCCAGTCATGAGAGAGAACATGTACCCTAGTTGATTGCTACAAGTTTCAGATGAGAAAAGTCAAATCATAATGGGAAGGTCAGCATTGGAGTGATGTAATCAATAAATCTGATCCATTCCTGGCAAGATGGAGGCTTTCTAGTGCCCAGTACATAAGGCAGATGTGGTCAAACTGTGGATGTGCTTCTTAGTCGTCTGGGACGGATTGACTTCCCTGCTCCCACCTGGAAGTGAAGTGTGCAGCCTAGACAGAGCCTGGTATGATGAGGTTAGACCTTAGTCTTTCAGCCTGTCAGGGCCTTCCATCATAAGGGAGAGTGTTCTGTGGCTTCTGAGGCTCGCTGGGAGATGACCAGTTCTAACACAGTCATCATTTCCTGTCAAGGGATGGGTATTGAGAGAGTAACTATTTGAAGGTACATGGCAAGATGCTCCTCTGAAACTGTACAGCCATGGTATACTTATAAAACCAGCTGTAGTCAACAAAATAATGAACTTGACTGTGTTTCAATAAAACGTCACTTACAGAAACATCAGCAGGCCCAATATTTCTCACAAGCTGCAGTTTGCAAAAATTTGATCTAGATTACACAGGTTGTTGCAAATGAATCTAGGAGCCCTATTTTCTATTTTTCTGGCAATTTACTGACAATTATGAGTGGAATACTTTTGCCAGTGTTTTCTGGAAAAAAAAAAAAAGCAGGTGTACAGAGGTAACAAGGTTTTGACTAATATTTTAAAGGTAGGATTAGGATTAAAGATGAACCAGAGAACAGCAAACTAATAGGTAGGCTGTTTAATGGGAAGAGGGGAAAAAAAAATAACTGTAATTAGATATTCCAAGGACTGTCAGATAGAATCGTGAAATCTTGGGGAAAAGCCTGAAGGATTCCTTTTTATTATTAACTGAATCAGGACAGTGATTTAGAGACGATTGATAAATGCTCTAAGATTAGCTAGTGCTAGTAATTGTAGTTACACAGTCCTGCAAATATCCTAAAAGTTATTCTCTCTCTCTCGTAATTATTTCTCAAAAAAGTTATTTTTAAAGGCTTGGTGGGAGAGTGCTTCATTAGCATGCATAGGCTTTGGACTTTATCCCCAGCACCTCAAAATAATAATTAAAAAAATCTTAAAAAACAAAAAAAACCAACTGAGCCAGATGACTAGCATCTTTCATTTGAGGTGCATGCTTCCTGTGGGCTGTTTGTCTCTTTCAGAGGGCGTGTGGTCAGATGCTTCAGTGTAACAAGGCCAATGAGCTTCTCCTTTTGTTTTGTTTCAGTGAATGCCTCAGCCACACAGACGCTGGATGGTAGTGCATCCAGCCTGACCATGGCACATGGTAGGTTTCAACAACAGTCTCGATGTTTTAGGTGCAGTTTTCACCCTGGGTTAGATAATTCATTAACCCAGATTGCCAGCAGGGTTGATTATATAAAGGAGGAAACACTGTAGTAACTACAAAGCAGTTAGTAAAACTTCTGTCTTCACAGGTTACATGACTGAAAAATGGACACACTGCCAAAGCCATAAAGTGGGCAGTATACGAGTGTGTTGTTGGGCTTACCAATAGCACTTTTAAATTTGATTCTTCATTTATTTATCTTCTTTGTGGAAAGTGGTAGGTCCGGAGGAAGACCAGCCAGCCAGCCAGCACATGCCACAGGGTATTTGTGCTTGTTTTTATAACTTTCAGTGTGGTGGCAAGTCACCTTTGTTAAACAAACAGTCTCGATGATTGATCAGGAAGATGTAGAAAAAGATAGAAACTAAAGGCAGTAAACTGGACAAGGCATAGGGGTGAAACTCCTGCCAGAACTGGTCCCCACATGGGACAACACGTGTAGATAGATGACTGTTTACAGCTCTATCACAAGTGTGGGGATTAGAGTCTGGATCCCCAGAACCCACATCTGTAATCCCAGTGCTACTGAGGTGAATGGGAGGTAGAGACTCTTAGAGTCCCTGGAGGCTCCAGGTCTGCAGCTCAGCACATAAAACAGTGAATGCCATGGGAGGCAAGGGCTGAAACTCACTTTCCTCTGACTTCATATGTGTGCCGTGGTACTCCAGACCAACACTGACACACATGAACATAAGCACACAGGCATGTTCGCACATGCACCAGTCAATCAATCAATGTTTATTTTTTTTTAAATTGAAAAAAAAAAAATGTAGACATGAGGCTGGGTGTGGTTGTACAGGTCTGAAGTCCCAGAATTTGGGAGGCAGAATCATGAGCGTCACTGCAAGTCCAGGGCCAGCCTGGTCTACAGAGAAAGTTATAGTCCAATCAGGACAACATAGGGAGACTCTGCTTAAAAAACAAACAGAAGACTAGCTTAAGTTCATAATGGAACTATTATGGAAATTTTGCCTTCACAATCTTGTCATCTGCACATGATGGTCTTTAACAGTGATACCTTAATCCATGGCTGGCTTGTGATCAAGCTATCAAATCACAATATGAAGCCTACTTGCTGGATTTTATTATTTATGGGAATTTAAAACACATGGGATTTTTTTTCTATTTTAGACTAATAGTAGATAAAATGCATATTCGACTTTCATAAATTTGTCTTACTATTGAAAATACAAGAAAATGATGGCATCTGTATGTATGATATATTTAGTATGTAGGTAAGGCAAAACTTGACTCGTCAACAGGTTGCATTCAAAAGAGCAAACAGAGACAGGAAGTGTACTTGGTTTTTATTCTAACTCAAGTGGCAACAGTATCTTTTTCCCCATTGGCTGGGGACATACCTCATAGTCTTATTTGATTGGCTAGTCTTGAAAAAAAAAATGGTGTACAGGTAATGATGGAAGAATCAGTCAGCCATTTCGATCCCAGAATGCAGTAGAATCCTCGTATAAAACTTTATTGGTTGGTGAGAGGGTAAAGTATAAAAATCTTACAAGGCAGGGAAGATAAAAAGATTTGGATCCCTTGTCATAAGCTCAAGTCTTTTAGCATTTGATAGAAAAGGCTCATATTTCATTTGTCTTACAAATCCCTGGGATTTTTTGTTTGTTTATGATTATTCTTTCCTTCAAGCTCTTTCTGCCCAACTTGGAATAAGAAACCACATTATGGAGGTAGTGCCTATTAACAAAAGGTTACTCAGTCAGTCTGAGTTAGACCCCGCAGAAGGAATTAGTCCTTTATCTAATTGTATAAACATGGATTAAGGTGAGCCTGCCTCAATAGGGAGCTAGCCCCTTAGTCAGGAGACTGACCTGGCTACCATGTGACTTTTCAAAAACTTAAATTAAAGCTGGAGAAATGGCTGAGATACTAACAGCACCGGCTATTGTTCCAGAGGACCCAGGTTCAATTCCCTGCGCCCACATAAATATTCACAACTTCTTTCCTGGGGATCTGGTACCCTTTGTTGGGCTTCTGTGGGCACTGCACACAGATTACATGCATGCCCCTCCCCAAAATTCTATACACATAAAAACAAAATGGGGAAAAATATTTTTTAACCATGAGATTGTCATCCTTAAATCTGTCATTTCTTTATTTCAAACTAGAAACAATTTTAAAATCTCAACACTGAATAACAGTTTAGAAAGGTTTTGTGTGTGTGTGTGTGTGTGTGTGTGTGTGTGTGTGTGTGTGTGTGTGTGTGTGTGTGTGTGTGTGTGTGGTATTCAATGAGCTTAAACTCCTCTTCAAGAAGCTGTGGTCCCATTTCAAATTTAAGGTAGTCACCTACCTAGAAATAGACTGTGTCCCAAAGTTTATTTGAAATTCGTCTAAAGCTGGGTGGTAATGATGATGACACACACCTTTAATCCCAGCACTTAGGAGTCAGAGACCGGCAGATCTCTGTGAGTTCAAGGCAAGCCTGGTCTACAAAACAAGTTCCAGCACAGCCAGGACTACACAGAGAAACCCTGCCTCAAAACAACAAAAAAGGTAGTTTAAAAGGCATTTCTCTCAAACCACTGATGATACACAATAGATTGACTGGATTTCTGGTAAAGAAACAAGTTGATTCATATATATATTCCACACATCCATCAAAATTAGTATACTAAAAATACTCATTAATAAAGTCAGACTTTCAAAGTAGGAGTATTAGATGTGTGACAACTCAGAACACTCAGTAACCGTTGACCTGTTTGTAGTGTGACAGGGAAAGAACAGGGATTTTGTGGATGTGAATCTTACCTGCCTCGATCTCACACACATTTTGCTAGCTCTTTGTCTTGGCCCACTGCTAGCCAATAGTTCAGAATGTTAACAGGCAGCCAGACTTGGGTGTGAGCTATGTAGGTCCAATACATTCCTCTTGGAAGGTCTGGCTTCTGGGTTTGCTTTTTGTTTTGTTTTTTTAAGTGTACTTTATTTGGGGGTATTCTATTTTAGATAGATTGCTCACTGGAAAGGATTTTTGAAGTTGTACCCATGTCTCAGGCAAGAGGTTAACGGATGGGAAGTTTTAACTTAATTACTTAAAATTTGTAGTGTCCCAATGATATATTAAATTAGTAGACAATTCCTAGGAATTGAAGAGTTCCCGAAAAAAGTGACCAATTGTAGCTGCCTCAGCCAGACAACAGTAGCTCCTGCTTATAAGCCAGTCATTTAGGAGGGTGGAATCAAGATTCAAGGTCATGTGCTACACAGAGCATTCAGGTCAAGCCTAGGCTACCCAATTTGGGTACAAAAATAAATAAATCAAATAATAAAATCAAAAGTGGCTCCCTCAATATTATTCCAGGAAATCTTTACTATTTTGGCAAATATGTCTGTGGAGATGTATATAGAGGGTGATTTGTATATACATTTATGTATATATAAACTATTCGTAAGGAGACAAACGTGTCTGTAACTCCTTTCTGTCTTCATGAACAGAGCAGGCATTCTCGTCACACGTACTGGAGCCGATAGAAGAACTTTCTTCAGAGGAGGAAACAGGTAAAAAAGCATTAGTGCCACCTCTTTACTCAGATCAGGACCATGAGAGGGCAAGAGCATGCTGCATACATACCGTACCGTACCATACATATCATTCCGTACCATACATAACATACCGTACCGCACCATACCGTACCATACTGTGCCATACCGTACCACACATACCATGCCATTCCATACCATACTTACCATTCCATACCATACATACCATACCATACATACCATGCCATACCATACCATACATACCATTCCATACCATACATACCATACCATACATAATATACCATACATAATATACCATACCGTACCAGAGACAGGAAAGGGATTCAGATTAATTGCAGTTTCCATTGACATGATAAACAGTGTTGGTTATCCCTGTATCCTTTGCTTTATTGTGTGTGTGGTGGGGGGGTTGTTTGGGTTTTGTTTTGTTTTGTTTTGGGGTTTTTTTTGCAGGTAAGTTAATAAAAAAATGTCCTATGTCAGGAAACTTAAAGACAAAAATCCTTTATTTCAATATAGATATTCTGAGCAAGTGACAAAGTGTATTGTATCCCAGGTGATGTGAAACTGTGTCTGGCTGGTTTCTCACCATGTTAGTCTGAAGTAAATGCGCGTCCGTTTCCAATGACTGTGGTTTCCATTGCTGGAGATAGAGCTTGGGGCCTTGCATATGCTTCACAAGGTTTCTACCTGGGAGCCAATCCCCACTCTCAATGTCAAAACAACAACAAAAAAGCCCTACACGATCTAGCACTGGGTGTGAGACAAAGAAAAATCATACCCTATGTGGGATGTGGGAGCTGTCGGAGTGGAGTGGTAAATTATTGCTGACATACTTCATTTGATATTTCTAAAATTGCCTTTACATATTTTTAAAGTTTGTGAAAAAATGTGTATTTTTTTTTTTTTGAAAAAAATGTAAATTTGAGGCAGGATTTCACATAGTCTAGCTGTGCTTGAAGTCTGGGTTGCTCTTTCCTTCCCTCCCAAGTGCAGAGACTGCAGCTGTGTGCCATAATACTCGGGGATTTGGGGGTGGGGAGCAGGGGTTTTTGTTTTTTCAAGGCATGGTCTCTCTGTGTAACTCAGGCTATTCTGAAACTTACTCTGTAGATCAGGCTGGCCTTGAACTCACAGATATTGGCCTGCCTCTGCCTCCCAAATACTAGGAACACTTCATATGGAATATCTTCTATGTTAGACATAAATTCTGAAAACATGCTTCAATCAGTTCCTTATAATTTTTTGTATCAATAAAAATGCTTTACCATGTATCATTTTAAAAAATCTTTTAAAAATTTATTTGTATTTGTTATGTGCATTTGTGGTTTTTTCCCTGTATGTATGTCTGTGGGAGTCCCCTATACCTGGAACTGGTGACAGACAGTTGTGAGCTGCCATGTGGGTGTTTGGAATTGAACATGGGTCCTCTGGAAGAACAGCCAATGCTCTTAACCACTGAGCTAACACTTCAAACCCCACTTCTTAAATGGGAAGCTATTTGTTAATAAATATGAGAGTTGCATTCTTAATCATTACTGTCAGGAAGAGAGTTCAAAATATGTATTCCAATATATAAACTTCAAAAAGTGTTATATTTTTTTAACTTGTAATTTGTGCGTGTATGTGGGAGTATGCATGTGAGTACAGTACTTCAGAAGTCAGAAGAGGGCAGAACCTTTGGGAAAACAAAGCATGTTCGTAACTACTGAGCCATTTCTTCAGCCATAATATGTAAAAGTTTAATATTAAACATATAAAGGATTTTTCCAATTTTTCTTTTACAAAGCTACAAATTGAAAATTGACTAAGCCAGTCATGTTCATCATATCTACATGACACGTATTTTCAGTCCTGGTGTCTCTATGTCCATCATTGGCACTTTAAAAAAATGCATTTTTAGTGAGGTTTGTTTTTATGTGTCTTCAAGTGACTTGCCTCTAACTTTTTATGTGATAGTTTTAATGGTAACAATATGTCTCTGTGGCTTCCTTTTTTTTTTTTTTTTTTTCCTAATCCCTACACTGGCCAACTAGATAGCAAGGCCAGTGATGCATTTCATCACTGTGACTTTGAGGACAGTGTGGACTAGAGTGAGACCTTTCCTTAAAACAAACAAACAAAAACCCCACAAAAAATTGAACAGAATATGATTTAGTATTGAGGTCAGACAGCTATGTGGAAAATGTGTTGAGTAAAAGGCATTCTGTTTAAGATCTTTCACAAATCCTTGTGTCTGCAGCTGCTAAAAGTACCATCCACTGAGGCAGGAGAGTAGTTGAGGGGCGAGGGGGTCCCTGTAGCCAGCCCAAAAGAAGCAACCCATATCTTTCTGATCTTGCTGGCTTACGCCACTCGAATGAACAATGAAATGAACCTGCTCGGACATGGGACCCAACTGTTTGCCAGGCATTTTTTAGATCTGGCCTCGAATTGTCTCTAAGGTTCTGACCTGCCAGGTATCAGGTCTCTGTAGTCAGACCTTAAGCTACCTTGGACAGACTGACCCTCACTGTGAAATGTTATGCTGTTAGGATGCTGTTCCAAGCTCTCATGAGCAGTGGGCAGTAAAAGAGGAATGGATGAGCATGTGGGGGGGGGGAGGGTAGTTTCCAGTCTCCGTTTCAGAATCACACAGGGGAAAGAAAAAAGTAAAATTGCAGGAGGAAATGAAAAGAATGTGACATTTTTTCTTCTTTGTTTGGCTTTTGTGTTTTGTTTTAAATTACAAGTTGTTCCATCTACTAACACTTTGCTAACCTCTTTTCAGTTATGGTTAAGACTTTGGAGAAGAATAAACATCAAATTCTTATGTGTACTTAGTATATATGAAATGTAGCTCCTTAAAACTTAAATGAAATTTAAATAAACTGAACTTTTTTGCTTTGTAAGATAAATTCTAACTAGGCTTACAGATAAACTTTTTGGGAAATACTTCCACTGATAAAACATTAAGAAATATATTATATTTTATATAATATTATATGAATATATACAAACATTTTTTTCTAAGTTGATTAACTATAATTTGGGTAAGCAATCAATAGTCTTAGAAGTTACTAAGTCCTGAAGCAGACTTAAAACAGTTTTAGAAGCTCAGAACTTTATGCATTATAAAAATATCCAAAATCTTCAAGTCTTTACAGATGTTTGCTTTCTTTTTTAAAGATTTAGAGATATGCTGTCATTTTTCACTTGGAATTAATTTATATAATTCCCTTTAAATCTGCTTTTTAATAAATCCTTAATTCAGGACGGGAAAATGAGCAGAAGTTAAATAAGAAGCCGTGTGTAAGGAAGCCTCTGAAGAGCCGCCCCTCCTCCAAGGGGCTAAGGATAAACCTGGAGAGGGAGCTGGGAAAGAAACTGAAGAGCTTTGGGATTGACGCGGTACGTGAGCTCATTTCTGAGCATTCACTTGTTATGTTGCATTTTCTAAATCGGGACACATGAGAGAGGAGAAGGCATCTTAACTCCATCCAAATGTAGAGACTGGATGCTAATTAGACTCAGGTTAGCAGAACTCGGGATGGCATTTGCTACCTCATGCATGTATAAGACCTCACCAAGCACAAACTTACTCAAAAAGGGGCTAAAACTTGGAATAAATGCATTATTGCTTGTTTTATATAAAGTTTAGGTGACAAAGGAGCCAGAGTCTGTCTAGGTGGTTACAGTGCATTGGTATATTTTGATGATATTCACCACATGCCACTGCTCATTACAGAATCAGCACTTAGTAATGTTGAATGAATGGGCAGCTAACTTGGGTTTCATTTTGAAGCAAATTGAATAATCTCAATACCACATCTTACATATGGACCCTTTGTGCTATAAATTCTAACAATTTGATGACTCTATTTGTGTGTATAGCTATATATGTATTATGTGCATGGGGGTTTTGGGGTTTTGTTTGTTTGTTTGCTTGCTTGCTTGCTTGCTTGCTTGCTTGCTTCCTTTTTACAGACAAGAGTTTTCTGTGTAACAGTCCTGGCTGTCCTGGAACTTGCTTTGAAGACTAGGCTGGCTTTGAACTCACAAAGATTCTCTTGCCTCTGCTTCCCAAGTGCTGGGACTAACAGTGTGAGCCACGGCTTCTTCTGCCTGCTCTGTCTTTCTATGGCTGCCCTAAATATGCTCAGTTAAGGTTGGCACCACCACTGCCTGCCTGGGAGCCTGGAACTCCTTCTGTAAACTAAAATGACCTCAAACTCAAATTTCATTGGATTAAGGGCATAGGTCACCACTCCCAGGATACTCCCTGTGCTGGGATTAAAGGTGTGAGTTACCACTGTCTGATCCTAGACTGACTGTGGGTAGATCCCTCTGATATCTCAGGCTGTTTTTATTAAATTTGAAATATATCCCCACACAAGAGAATATATATGTACACATTAATGTATATTATACCCATATGAATGCTTATATGTGATAGATGGTCATACTGTATATGTGTATGTAGATGTGTATGTAGCTATATGTTACAGGTGTGTATATATAGACAAGTGTTTATGTACATATACATTTGTATGCAACTATATGTTCATAGTATGCATGTATACATATATTTGAGTAAACATGAATACATTGTGCATCTCTATGTTTGTATGCTTATATGTGTGTATGTATTTATAGGTACATGAATGGGTTTGTGTGAGAGAATGTAACCACCACCTTGATGATAATGTTGAACATTTCTGATACCCTAGAAGGTCCCCTTTACCTCTTTCTTGCCTCTGTCACCAGCTACGCTCCAACAAGAGGTGACAGTTGTTGTCACTAAATTTACTTATTCCTGGCCCTCACAGAATGGAGTCACGTGTTGTGTAGTATTAGACATCTTGTCTCTTTGGATGATGCTCTAGTCTGTGGTTCATGTCTGTTTCAAGCACCAGTCATTTGTTCTTTATTTACTTTACTGTAGCACTGAGTTGTGTGAGTACCATGCAGTTTTATCTCTCTTCCTGAAAATGGGTATGCAAGCTTCCCATATGGACTCTTTTAACTACTGAGTTTTGTGCATATTCTTTGGTGAGAGCATAGACTATCAGTGTCTTTTTATTCTGGGGGTGTGTCTAGGGATGGCATTGCTGGGTCAAGAGTCAGACATGTTGATCCTCATGCCTGCTCCTGAGCCATTTTCTCAAGTTTCTAATCTATGCACACTCTAAAGGGGCAGAAAGATTCAGTTGTTCCATATCTTCCATCAAGTCTTCATATTGTCAGTCTATAATTCCTTAGACTCTTCATGTGGGTTTTAGCCATACTTGGGGCAATGGAAATCAAGGGACGTTTGTGCAGGCTGGAGAGTTGGCTCAGAGACTAAGAACACTGGGTGCTCTTCCGAAGGTCTTGAGCTCAATTCCCAGCAACCACATGGTGGCTCACAATCATCTAGAATAAGATCTGATGCCCTCTTCTGGTGCAGGCAGAACACTCACTGTACCTAGTATAAGTAAATCTTATTTTGTTTTTTTTAAAGAGATGCTGTGCAGTGTCCACAGTTCCTATGCAGATGCTCTTGAGACTATATTTTTGTGTTTGCTGTCTCCATGAGTTTGGGGGTTTTAATTTTAATCAGAGCCTTATCTATGTTTTTTTTTTTTTCTCCTTGTGTTTGGAGACCTGTTTGTTTGTTTCCTGGTTTGGGAAATGTGCGGTGTGTGTGTCTTTTAAGAATTAGAAAAGTTTAACTTTATTTCCATTTGAAGCAGTTGTCCTGATACCGTTGGTTCTGTGACCCACCTTGCCTGTTTGTAGTCAGAAGTTTCTCTGTCCTTCCTGGCTGGTCCCACAGCCAGTTAGTCCCAAATAATCATACAAAAGTGATTAATTATAATTATTATGTTATTAATTATATAATTTAATATTAATTATAAACTGCTCGGCCTATGTCTCAGGCTTATTACTTGTTAACTCTCACTCCTAAACTAACCCACGATTTTTAGCCACATTTGGCCATGTAGCTTGGTACCTTTTTGTTCAGTCCAGCATTCTCATCTTCCTTCCTGTGCATCTGGCTGGCATCTCCTCAGCTCTTCCTCATCCCAGAATTCTCCTTGTCTGGTTACCCTGCCTATACTTCCTGTCTGCCTAGTTTCTGGCCAACCACCATTTTAGTAAACGAATATTTACAGTGACAAATATTTACAGTGTACAAGAGAATAGCACCTGTTCATTTGAAAGAATGGTTTTTAGTATGTGGAAACTCCTTGTATGCATTTGGATCTGTTTTGGACCTTCAATTACTTTTCCATGTTTAGGTAGATAGCTAATTAGTTAGTTAGTTAGTTAGTTAGTTAGTTAGTTAGTTAGTTTTTTCAAGACAGGGTTACTCTGTGTAGCACTGGCTGTCCTTCTGTAGACCAGGCTGACCTCAAACTCACAGAGATCTGCCTGCCTCTGCCTCCTGAGTGTGGAATTAAACATGTGCACTGCCACTACCCAGCCATATTTATTCTTTACTCATTTGCCTATACTACCGTAACTTATGCTGGCCACAGTCTGCTACAAGCCATGTTTTCACCAGTCTTTCTACTTACAGTATTTTGGCAATTCTTCCATTTCTTGTTTCTGTTGAGCTTTAGAAAAACACTCCTAGTGCACAAATTCTACTTGGTCTTATAATAAAAACTCGGAGCCAAATATTGAGGAAAAGCTAAAATATCAGAGAGACAGAGGAAACAAGCCACAGCCAACTTCCCCCCAGCCACTCCTCGTGAATCCTCAGACTGACGCCTCTCAGCCTTCAGCCTAAAGGGAGGGGTCAAAGGTGAAGGGCAAACTCCTGGCTCCTCCCACTTACTCCTTTCTATGTCCATATAAGTCACTCTCTAGTTCAGTGGTGGAATTAAAGGTGTGTGCCACCACCAACCACCTGGCTCTGTTTGGCCTCGAGCTCACAGAGATCCAGACAGAGTGCTTGGATTAAAGGTATATGTCACCACTCTCTGTCCTCTAAGGCTAACTCTGTGGCTGGCTCTGCCCTCTGATCTTCAGGAAAACTTTATTCGATACACAGTATATCAGTACACACTCCCAGTTCCAGATCAGCTGTCACTAGAATTCTGCTGGAAACTGGAGATTAGTAAGCCTGACAGCTGTGTAATATTCAATCCTTTCACCCACCACAGGGTGTAGGAAGGCAGACAGTAAGCGCTAATCACAGGAAAATATAGGAAGTCTTTTATCCTCTGGATGGATAGAAAGAAGTTGGGCAGATCAAGGGAATGATTGGGGACAGAGGAAACTTGGACATGACACTTAGCTGACAGAGCTTTCTGTCCTGGGTAACAGTGTGAGGTAGTGAGGCCACCCCTGGGATGAGGAACACAGGAGAAGGGAGAAGATGTGCGGGAGGGGGAGGTGTCAGGGGGAGATGGGGCAAAGATGGGAGATGAGTCCATGTGTGAACAGTAACTAACCATTTAAGTGCCTTTCTTCTGATTAGATCCCCCCAGACCTAGGTTCCTCAGGTCACCTCTTTAACCATTTGAGTTCATAATGGAAAGGTCACCTCTGATGGCTTTCTTGTCCCTGTGGGATGGCTGCTGAGCTTTCCAGGTCATGATTCAGTTTTCTTTTTTGGTCCCATCCATCGTCCAGGCTTTTGTCAGATCACGTGGGACATGCTTTGACTGTCTCTGCCCTAACGTCCTGTCTTTTTCACAAGATATCCCCAATGTCAGACCATCAGGAAATTGATTCTTTCTTCTATTTTTTCATCTCCACCTTTCACAAGAGCACAGCCCAGCCTTCCATTTCAGCCTTCTCTAGACGTTAGGGCCTTTGGTGGGCTCTCCTGTTGGAATTCGCCTAGTCTTGGTAGGCCTGTTTGCTACTTGTCACACAAGTGTTCTGTTGTTGGTTAACAAGTCATAAATAGGCACACCTGTATTGCTGGCTCCTTTTGGAGTGAGAAGAGTTTATTATGTGGTGGGACATCCCTTCCCCTACCTTAAATGACTCTGGGTCCCAGAAGAACGGCATTAATGCTGACATATGTCTACAAATGAGAAATGCCAAAGAATAATGCTAACAGATTGATACAACATCTTACTCCTTCAGGATATACACGGTATTCCATGTGAGATCTTGAATAGATCACTTAAAGCCATGCAATTAGCCAGACATGATCTAGCAAAACAAATGCCTGACATTCAGCAAATTCGAGAATCCCTAGAACGTCAGCTGATGTGTAAAATGGAGGAGAAAGTATCACTGTCTTCAGGTAAGCCTGCTGCTGCCATCTGGCATTTCATTGCCACAAATGGCAGCTAAATGTAACAACCTTTCATAATTTTAAATGTTTGCAAACTTTGGTACTGGCAACTGTCTTACTTGAAATGCTGGGTCTTGGGTTATACTTTTATTTTGAAAGAATATTTTTTTTGAAAGAATATTTTGAAAGAAGCCCTGACTCACACTTTGGGGTGGATGTAATCTGTAATCCTAGCACTTAGAAGGTAAGGGGCAGTTGGACTAGGAGTTCAGAGGTCTTGGCCATATTCAAGGCCAACCTGGGCTACTGGAGACTCTATCTCTAAAAAAGAAGAAAGAAAATCCAAGAACAAATGAACAGCATAACACAGCCCTGAGTCTGGATTCCAGTCTGAGAGGCTTGATCTTTTTGGTGACGTCATGTTCTTCACTTTGGCTTGTCATGTTCCTGCAGTGGCAATGGAGACTAATAAATGATGCTTCTCTCGCAGATAGGTACAATGTCCCACCTGTGGCCGCTTTTCCAGCTGAAGAAGTACCCAAAGCCACCCAGCTTCCCCCACAAAGCAGACCGTTGGTCAGACAGAGGACTGTGTTTACTGATAAGGTGGCTGTCCCAAAGTGAGTATTTTCAACTATAAAAACTGTATAAAAAAAATATAATTGTCTCAGCCAACTGAAGTTGCTATAATAATATATCACGGACTGGGTCACTGAAACAACAGGAGTTTATTTTGGAGGCTGTACGTTCAGAATCAAGATATCATAAATCAAGTTCTGTTGTCAGAGCTCATACTGAGCATGGTCTCGTCCTTTTGGAAGGTAGTGTCTTAGCTGCTTTTCAATTGCTGTGATAAAACCACTGTGACCAAAGCAACTTTTAAAAGAAAGTATCTAATTTGGGGGCTCATGATTCCAGAGGGTTAGAGTCTATGACCATCATGGCCTGGAGCATGGCAGCAGCCAGGCAGGCAGAGAGCTGTAATCGAGAGTTTACATCCTGATAGGGAGAGTTAACTGAGATGGGATGGGTCATTGAAACCTCAGTGCCTGTCTCCAAGGCCACACCTCCTAATCCTCCCAAACAGGTCCAATAGTGACCAAGCACTCAAACATTGGAACTTGTGGGGGCCATGTTCATTCAGACCACCACAGGTAGTAATTCCATCATGAGAACCTGGCCCTTTGACTTCATTTAATCCAATACTTTCCAGAGTCTGTTTCCAGATGTCACAACCCTACAGATCTGGTGGGTCATAAGCATTGAGTCCATAGCAGTCAATCATATTCACAACTTCTGTATTGATAACCAAACACTTTTGTGTTTTCCATTGACATTGTGTTAACTGTAATATTGACTTAGGAGCTTTAGATATTCTTTTGTCTTCTTCCAATTTTTTAATTTTTTATTTATTTTTAGACTTAAGAAAAATACCAAAGAAAATCACTTTCTCAGAAGGTTTTCATCTACCAAGTGAGTACTGGGAAGAGGTTATGAGGGTGGGTGGAATGGATATGAAGTTTCTGAGCATTCTAATCATGGTAAAGTGAGAATTCACTAAGATTAAGTCAAGCCACAGTGGTTATTCATCAGGATTACTTTTTGAGTCCTTTGTGGTATATTATTAGTGACATGTCTTCTTTAGTTACCCTGTCACTCAGTAGCGTTCACCACATTGTGGCCTCCATTAAGAAGGACCACTCCTGAGTCTCTTTTGTACAGCCTTCCCCAGTGTAATTTTTTAACAAGCACATTTAAATAGGTCGAATGTTGTTTCAGTGACTGGGTCCAAGGACCTTCTGTCTCCAAAGGCCTTTTATCTTCCTTTAGAAGTTAAAATTCTTGTCTATTCACTCCATCAGCTGACAATTATCAAGTGCTCATTATGGGCCTAATTTTTAAAAAATTCTATAACATGTGGCGCTTTCTTGTTTACAGAATTTTGTTTACTTTATGTGTGTTGGTTTGTTTTTTTAGACAAGGTCTTACTATGTAGCTCTGACTAACTTGAAATTCACTACACTCATCTTGAAGTCACAGAGATATCCCTGCCTCTGCCTCCTAACTAATGGGGTTGAAGATGTGGGATACCATACCATCTTAGGATCACCTTACAGATCAAGTGAGAACATATAAGAGGGTCTTGGCATTTGTGGCCACTCAATAAATTCCTGGTATATTTCTGCTTTTAGTTCTGAATAATATTCATTTTTCTCTTAGTTGGCAATGTCAACACCATAGTGTTTCTTCTCTGGGGCATCATAAAGTAGAGATACATAATGGCTCATCTTTTCATAAGCAAACTTCATGAGAAGAGCTTTGGTTCATGGGATGTTAAAAACTGAACCAATGTGCACTGGTGAATGTGATGTATGGAGTTCAGAGTTTCTACAAATGTTCTTCAAATGGACAAATGCTGCTCCGAACTTGGGGTGGCAATCCATGAGTCAGACATAATGAATTTTTAAAAGATAGAGCAGTTTGAGTGTGGATATGTTTTTCATTCACTGAGAAATGTTTTCCTTAAGCATTTAAGAGCTAAGAATACTGAGACAGCACACATCTGGATTTAGGGGAGCTTCATTCTCTTTTAATAAGTCTGCCTCATGATTGGCAGATCTGGGTCTAGAATGACCCTTTAGTTTTGCATATAACTGGTTTTATGGACTCCTTGTCTGTGAGCACAGGGCAGTGAATTTCCTTTGTTGTACTCTCTGGATCTCTTTAAAAGGCTAAAACCAATATGGAGCATTCTCAAGAAACTAAGAAAATAGAACTTCCATAGGACCCAGCTCTCCCACTTCTGGGCACACACCCAATGGTCTCTAAGTTGCACCACAGAGAGATATCCATATATACGCGATTCTTTCTTTGCTATTTAACAATGCTAGCAAATGGCCACCAAAAGATGAATGGATAAGGAAAATGTGGTACATGTACACAGTGCCATTTTATTCAGGAAAATGGTTAGAACTAGAAACTATTCTTAGGCAAAATATTCCATACTCAGAAAGACAAATATTAAATGTTTTCTCTCCTATGAAAATGCTGTGTTTTAATTTTTATTTATGTGTATGTATGTGGGGTAATGTGTCAGTCATAAAACTAGAGAAGTCACGGGTGGAAACACAGACATTAAGGTGTGTTGCAGTGGGAAAAAGAAATAAACAGGAGGAGAAAGGATATTTGTGACATGGAGATTAACTGTTAGTTAGGAAGGTCTGATCTTGTCTTATGTTTGTCCCGCCTGCTCTTATAACTTAAGCTGTTTCTATTCATCACATTTTGCCTCAGGGATTTTTGCCTTTTTTTCATTCTGTATGTCCTGCTTTCCTGCTTTCTTCATGTCTGTCTGGGGCAGGAGACTGAGAGAGGAGGGATCATCAGGAGGTTAGAGAGAGGAGGGGGATCAGGAGATTAGGGAGGGGAGGGGGGATCAGGAGATTGAGAGAGGGGGGGATCAGGAGATTGCGGGGGGGGGGGGGGGGAGGGGGGGGGAATCAGGAGATTAGGGAGAGGAGAGGGGGAAGCAGGAGGTTAGGGAGAAGAGAGTGTAGTACGAGGTTTCTGGCCCGGACTTTTGGGTCTAATCTCAAGGTTTAGGGCCCACAGACCAGCAGACCCGCAGTCCCACAGTCCCACAGTCCCACAGTCCCACAGAGACACACAGATGCTTTCAATAGTTTCTGGCTGATTGACCTAAGGCCCAGGCATATCACTTGCTAGCTCTCTACCCTTCATCTAACCCATGTCTCTTGTTCAGCCATGCGGCTTGGTACCTTTCTTTAGAGCAGCATGGTTGTCCTCTGCTTCTTCTGGCTTCTCTCTGGCGTTCTGCTCTGAGGAACTCCTGCTCTCAGAGATTTTTCTTAGTCTGGTAGCCCCGCCCACACTTCCTGCCTGCCTTTGGCCAATCAGCGCTTTTTATTAAACCAGTGGGTGGGACAATTATTTACCATGAAACAACACAATCTCCCACAGGAGAGGGGGGAGCAGGAGATTAGGGAGAGAAGGGGGAATCAGGACATTGAGAGAGGAGGAGGGATCAGGAGGTTAGGGGGAGGAGAGGGGGGAGCAGGACATTGAGAGAGGAGGGGGAGCAGGATATTATGGAAAGCAAGGAGGGAAGCAGGAGGTTAGGGAGAGGATGGGGGATCAGGAGATTGGGGAGAGGAGAGGGGAGAGCAGGGGAGGGGAGAGCAGAGGAGGGGGGAGCAGGACATTGAGAGAGGAGGGGAGAAAGCAGTAAAATCAAAGTATATGAAAAACCAGATTAAAGCCAACTGTGTGCTAATTAAAAGAACACATCTGAAATGAAGAAACAACACCCTATCCCTGTTACCCTTCTGGTTCTGATGGCATTCTCTATCCCTGTTTGTTTCTGATGGCATCCCTGAACCCCATTTTGGTTGTGACTTGTACAGGACGCCTCCCTTCAGCTCAGAGGAGGAGCTAGATGAAGAGGACTTCATCCAGGCCTACGCGTCCCCAGACTTACTTACCCTCCCGCCATCTAAAAATATCATGAGTAACTTTGGAAAGAGCTCTGTCAAAAGTGACACAGACTGGACAGAGGGAAGTGAAATGGATGACTCAGATGTTTCCCCAAAGCCCACAGGTGAGCTTTGATCTCTGAAAACCCCACTCAAGTTTATTTAGGACAGTGGTCCTCAGCCGAGGGCACCAGCACTGGGCATCTGAGCTGCTATTGTGTGGGAGGATTGTGGGCTCATCCCAAAGGCCCCGCTAGACTCACCCATCTTCAAGTAGAAAGGAAAAGCCAGTTGAGGATGCCTGAGTGTGTGGGTTTCCTGCAGCTGCTTAAATAAAATACCACAAGCTGGGTGACCTAAACAAGAGAAGTTTGTTGTCAATATTCTGTAGGCTGGATGAACAAATTTAAGGTGTTGGCGAGGTCCTCTCCTTAAGAGAGCTACCAGGGAAGATGGATTCTGTCTCTGTGGGATGGCTCTCCTCTCTCCAGTTATCTTTGTATCATCTGCCCCGGTGCGTTCATCTCGTCCTGATTTCCAGTTTTTCTAAAGACCATGAACCACTCTTTAAATTATGCGTGCATGTGTGTGTGTGTGTGCGTGCGTGTGTGTGTGTGTGTGTGTGTGTGTGTGTGTGTGCGCGCGCGAGTGCATGTGCACACGTGTATAAAGGACAGAGGTCGATGTTGCTTTGTTTGTTTTATATTTTGAGACAGAGTCTCTTACCCCAGAGCTCAGTGATTTGGCAAGACTAGCTGACACATGCCAGTATACCTGGATTTTTATGAAGGTTCTGGATTGAACTCAAGTCTTCATGAGTATTTTACTGACTAGGCCATCTCCCTAGTCCCATGGGACTGCTCTTAATGGCTTCGTTTTAACTTATTTATAACTTTTTTACGTCTTTACTCCCAACTAAGGTTACTTTCTAAGTAGGGATGAGAACCTCAGCATGTGAATCTGAATGGACGAACTTGAAGTCCATTAGTGGGGCTGTCCTAATCATCAGTGCTTTTGCTTTTAAAAACAGTGCTTCTCTTTGTAGTCCTGGCTGTCCTGGAACTTACTCTGTAGACCAGGCTGGGCTCGAACTCACAGAAATCTGCCTGCCTCTGCCTCCTGAGTGCTGGGACTAAAGCTGTGCACCACGACCACCTGACATTCACCAGTACTTTTGACAGGGTGATTTTAAAGAAAGATAAGCCTCCTGTGTGAGATTTCTTAAAACTTGCCGAAGGAAATAAATCCAGAAGATTGTCTTTTTACATGGGCTGTTTGAGCATAATTTTAAAAATATAAATATATTGGTTTAACTATATTACATGTAATTTGTATATACTATATGATTATGTAACTTTGGAAAATATAATGTATAGGGATATTTTCAAATATAATAAAAACAGTCGGAGATATCAGAGGGACCCACAGTCAGTCTAGGAGGGTCAGACAGTGGTAACTCACACCTTTAATCCCAGCACAGGGAGTATCCCCGGGTTGGTGACCTACACCCTTAATCCAATCTGAGTTCCAGGCTATCTTAGTTTACAGAAGGAGTTCCAGGCTCCCAGGCAGGCAGTGGTGGGGTCACGCCTTAACTGAGCAAAGAAAGTATTTAAGGTGGGCATAGAAAGACAGAGCAGGCAGAAGAAGCCAGGAGGAGCGAGGCTGAGGAAGCTGGAAGACAGCTGAGTGAGATCTGACTGTGGTGTTTACTCTCTGATATCTCCGCCTTTCTCTGAGATTTGGCTTTGAGTTTCCTTTATTCGTGCCACAATAAAGCGTCCATTTAAAAATAACTCAAACTATTTTATAAATACTCATTAAATATCACAAGCTTGACTGAGACCACCACCTGTTATTTTGAGTGAATACTATGTAGCTCCATGCCTGGGCAACTATAATTTCTTCTTTTAAGGGAATTATAAATATTTAGCTTTTAAATTGTTTTAACTTTGTGTGTGTGTGTGTGTGTGTGTGTGTGTGTGTGTGTGTGTGTGTGCATGATGTGTTGTATGTGTGTGGTATATGTGTATATGATGTGGGGTGTGTGTGTGTGTGTGTATGGTGTGCTATATGTGCCATCACCTCTCAAGCCACATTTTTTCTAAACCCAAAACATCTTAGTTTTATTTGAATGATAGTTATGTGTAAAGCTAATTCTCCTTCAAAGCTGATAGTGGAGTTACTTTGGAACTGATGATACAATTTTTTAAAACCTTTTCTTGACTACCTTCTGTTGCTTCTGTAGGAACCTCCATTCAGATCCAAACTGAGAATGTTGAGAACATCGTCTTACACCAAGGAAGTGGGAATAAACCAGTTACCGGGATAAACATTGCTGAGACACTTATCACAAAGGAAGAATTGCAAGAATTAAAGGTGAAACCACTTGAAAACTAATTCATCTCTAGATAAATTAATTAGCAAATACATTTTGTAGTGAAATAAAAACTGAATGTGATTAGTTAATATAGTAAAGGATAATGCCTCATCTTGATTTTTTTTCAGTATTGCATTTTTTAACCATTTCATAGACAATCTGCTGTTTGAGAGAAGATACGAACTGAACAGTCTGAAATATGAACTGTCCCAAAGTGCTAACCTTTTTAAACACTGGCATCAACTCTAAAATTCTCGGATTTTGAGATCTGAGATGCTTAGTTGAACCTGCAGGAGGCCCTAGGTTTAATCTCAAGAATGCTCAGATTTTGGATTATACTGGATTTACAGTTTCAGATTTGAGATATTCCCACCCAATCAAATGTCTGAAAATATTCCCAAGCCCAAAGCCCTATCTAATTTAAAACACTTGTGACCCAGTTGTTTTAGATCAGGGCTTCTCAACCTAAAATACAATGATATTTGTATATCCCATTGCACAGATTTTCAGAATCTGTCACATGTAGTTTGACACTACGTGCAGACATTGCATGTTTGGACCACAGCATTGGATGACCTAAAGTCTGAAGCCGCCACATCTGTTCAGGCATCTTTCTCATACCTAGAAGTAAAATAGAGACTTTTAAGGGTTGGTCCCACCCAAGAATCAGAGTCACTGGAGAGGCCTGGAAGCTGCTTGCATAGACTGGTTCCTCCAATACTAGTCATTCTTCCCAGTTCTGTAGACAACCACCCCCACCAGCACCCCCCACTCCCCACCAGTCATCCATGCGACTCAGAGCAATCTGCTGAACCTCCTTCATTGGTTATTGCTGTTTTGTGTTAGCACAAACCAAACAATAAATCACTCAGGATGACATGGCTCTTTGGAACAGGCTGATGGAAATGTCCTCATCTGCAGGGCTTCTGGGCGACACTCTGCCTCTGGCTTTTAGAGTTTCCTCTCCCTACAGTCTCTGTAGCCTAGAATTTTCTAAAATCCCAACTAATAAGGAAAAAAAAATCCACAGCATGAAATAAAAGTGTTTTCTGTAAATTTCAAGACACAGATTTTTAAATTTGCTTCACTGCTCTGTGAAGATGCCTCCATGTGGGTCCTCATGTCACTCCAGCTTGTCTTCCAGTGTTGGGGACCCAACCTAAACTTCAAAATGGATGAGAGACCCTGTGCATCTAAGAAGTGCAAGTTACTCTCTGTGTGTTTCCTTTAGTGCACAGATGTAGATGATGACGACTGGGACATATCATCCTTAGAGGAAGAAAAATCTCTGGAGAAAAAGATAGAACAGAGGGAGCCTCCGCCTGTGAAGAGAGATCTAAATTCCAGTCAAGTGCCAAGGGCCTGGGGCCCAGTGAACCGGCGGGAATTCAAGGAAGAAGGTTCACGGTTCACTCTCATATATTGATGGGTTGTGTTTCTGTCGTGTGTGTGTGTGTGTTCGTGTGGGTGCACATTTATGTGTGTTCATGCAGAGGCAGAAGTAATTGATGGGTATGTGTATGTTTATTTATCTGTATGTGTGTGTTCATGTGGGTGCACATTTATGTGCGTGCATGCAGAAGCAGACATCATTGATGTTGTTCCAGAGAAGCAGCCTACTTTGAGTTTTGAGGCAGAGTCTCTCACTGACCTGGTACTCACCAAGCAGGTTATACTGGCTGGCTGGCCACAGTCCCAGGCCTGTTCCTATTTCTGCTCCCTCAATGCTGGAAACATTGGGTGCCCTAATTTGTGACCTTTTTAAACTGTGAGTTCTGGGGATCAAATTCAAGTCTTTATGACGGATCTGAGGCACTGCACCAATTAAGCTAGCCCTTCAGTCCCAGAGTGCTTCAACTTTATAAATATCTGCTTTTAGTTACACTTAGATGTGCTCATAGAAGCACTGTGAGGGGCTAGGGTCAGAGCTCAGTGGCAGAGCACTTAGCCAAAACCCAAACCAAGTGACACAGTTGTAATAACCAAGATCTTGATGCTAATATTTTTATTATAAGGTATATCTGAGTATTAATAACTTCACATATGTATAATTGTAATTTTTGCTGTAATGTTTTATTAAACATTCAAGCATTATTTTCCACATTGTCCACACAGATATCCTCTTCATGCCAGTGCTCTAGAAATTAGACTCTCGGAGCTTACACAGGATGAGATATTCTTTTGCAGTCTTCCAGTGCTCCTTTATTTCCTGTTAAGTATGGTTTTCTCCCAAGGGAGGTTTTTTCTTATAGCATTGTAGTTAGTAGGATGGATCACAAATGACATTGTGAGTTGGAATGCTTCCTGTCCACTAGAGAGCCTGGATGTAACTCTCAGAGTCATGGGACTCTTGATAGGCCACTTACTAAATTCAAAACCATAGTGTGTGTGTGCGCATGCATGCATATGTATGGTTTGTATATTTTGCTTGTTTGACTTTTTGAGACGAAATTTCAACTGTGTTACTGTATAGCCTAGGGATGGCCCTGAACTTCAGTCTTTCCACATTGGCATCTTGTGTACCAGAATTACAAGTGTGCAACTGTTATCGGATTTGAGGTGGTCACAGCTTGTGTGTGAAGTCAGATCCAGCCATCCATCTCCAATAAGCCAGTTAAAAAATTAGATCACAGTGGGAAGCAGAGAAAGAATATTTAATGTGGCTACATTGGGAAGAAGGACAAAAATGTCCAATGATTCTCCCAAGTCAAAGTTTAGCAGGCCAAGCTCATCTACAGTTGGGCCCACCCACCACTGACTCATCATTGCCTGGGAGTTAGTCTTAGCCTGTAAGATGATCTGACTTGTAAGAACTGTGTAACATCTCATTCTGGGATAGGGCCTTGTCCTCTCCCACTATGGGATTCCTGGGGAATTCTCCTTTCTTTGAAGTCTATTCTTTCAGTGGCCTGAGAGTCACATTGAAAGATACAAGTATCTCTTTTTAATATCTTCACTTCTTCTCTACCAGTTACTCTACCATCCCTAACTGTAATTTGTGTGTGTGTGTGTGTGTGTGTGTGTGTGTGTGTGTGTGTGTGTGTGTGAGTGAGTGATCACAGTAACCCTTGTGCATAATAAAAGAAGATATGCACAAGGGCTTCTCTGTGATTTTTCTTACCATCCTTAGTATTTAGTGAGCTATTCCCGTATTTCTCGATAATAGACTCAAACCTGCTTCTTGATTGACAGTTTCAGATATTAGGTACTGACATTCTACTAAGATGTGGGGTCTTCATCACCCTCCTCTGCACCCCTGTGCCCTTCTTCGTACTTTTCTGTCAGTGCCTGTGATTGCATATCATGTCTCCTGTCTTCAGCAGGCCTTCTCATCCCTGCTTTGGGCATGCCCAGCTTTGCTCCTTTTCTCTCTTAAAATATGTCAGCCGAGCATGTACTGTCACATGTTAACTTGGCTGACACATAGCCATTATGACTTTATCACTGGTAAGGACTCATAAAAACCGAATCACTATGTTTGAGGACCCTGCATTCCTCAGGAAACATTCTTGAGTCAAAGTAGAATAGAGATTGCTAATCCCATGGCTTAAAATCATGGCTTTTTAAAATTGACTTCAAGTTTAAGTACTTCCCCAGCAAAATCTGTTTAACCTCTCAATATTCAACTAGAGATTTACATTGATGTGTAGGATTTTGCACTTCTTTCTATCCCAGCTTCTATTCACTCATAGTCCATAACCCAACACAAGCATATGGAGAACTCAATACCCAGGCACCATGCTCAACAACAGAACAGAGAACTAGGACACAGGCCTTTGCCTAGGTGCTTATGGGCTTCGGGATGGATGGTCACCGGCCATGTCCTGTGAGATCTAGAAACATGGCCAGCTTGAGGGTGGGTTTTCTAACAACCTCCCTGAAAGCCTGTAGAGACCAGAAGCAATGCTGAACAGATTCAGACTCTGAGTGAGCAAAGACTGTTTGAAGTCAGGGGGACTGTGAACATCATGGTTTAACCACAGGTCCCCTCTCTTCCTCCTGCTTCCTGTCCAGGACTTCAAGAAAACGAATCAAGCACACTGAAAAGCAGCTTAGTAACTGTGACTGACTGGAGTGACGTTTTGGATGTGTAACTACAATTCCCCGGCAGAGAACTGTTCCAGCATCCAGCGGCATTTCAGTCAATAGCCTATAGGGTTTTAATCTCCTTAGTGTTTCTCACCTAACAAGGAAACCCATTCAGACTGAAGGCATCTTTAAAGATACATAACACAGTATTGAAAACTGTCAGCTGGCCCACTGTGTAGAAACAAGATGTCCTTTAAATCATAAATGTGTTTTCTCCAGTACGGTACTCTAGTGTTAAATGTATTTTTTTCAACTAACTTTTATGTCATTTTTGTTTTTTGATAGTAGATTTGGTTTGAAATATGTATGTACTGTCACACTAGTAGTTTTATGTTATAAAATTCTGTTAAGTCTCTTCAAAATTGAATTAGTGACATCCTACAAGTTAAACTGGTTGTTTTCCATATAGAAGTAAGTCTAGAATGGTAACAATTAGCTAGGCCCATGGTAAATACATTTTCCTGAATTACCTTTGATCCCACTGAGTCGGAGGTCCTATTAGCATGTTGTTACTGACAAGTTATTTTCTGTAGTGTAATCTTTACCTTGGATATTTTATGAATAATGTGCAACTGTTCTAAATGCCAATTGAATTTTATGAGATGACCATTAGATACAGAGGAGCCATTCCTGAATCATAATGTGTATAGTTTCTCAGTACCCAGCCCATTATAAAATACCTCGGAACTAATTTATATTCTTGAACAATGATCTCGGCAATGATCAGAAAATTTATATATAAACTGTTTTTCTTTTCTTTTTAAATTTTTTCCTTTTTTAAAAAAATAGTTTTTATACTTTGTGGTACTATTAGGACTCTATCTCAGAAGAAAAAAAGGTAACATTTTAATAGCTTGTTGATTTGGGGTCTTCTGTCATCTGTCAACAGTGCCAGTAAAGTCCTTCATTGCACGCTGTGAGTGTGGCTGGTTATTAGAGGTGACTTCCCAGCTAAATTTATGAAGGGGTTATGGCTTCTAACATCCTGACATTGAAATAAATCTCTGTGGCTATTTTGGCTACCATCTGGAAATATATGTGTGCCATTCTAAACCATGGAAAAAAAATCCTTCTGCCTCCCCACAGGGGCCACTGTGTGCAAACAGGCTTGCTCTGGATGTAGGCTTCTGAAAGCTCTAGTAACTGACTGTCAGACTGTGGTGTTGTGGACAGAGATAAACAAGCTGTGTGTCACTCACCTCCTTACATCAGCCACACGGTTCTTTGCTTATTTTGTTTTCAAGAAAGTCTCAACTATGTAGCCTTGGCTGACTTGGAACTCATCCTGTTATACAACAGCCCGACCTGGAGCTCAGAGATCTACCTGCCTCTATAGAGATGAAGGGTGTGTACACTAGCAGCCCCATCTGGCTTTGCTTCTGTTCTGGGTGTGGCCTACACCTTCATTCACTCAGAATTTTGAGATATGCCCTTTTTGCAATCACGAGGACATTGGGAATCGAGAATTATTAAGTCTTTTTGCCAAAGGAAAAAAATAAAAACACCAGAAAGTACCAAAAGCCAGCTATCAGGCATGCTTGCTCTGGATCTGGGGAAATATAATGAGCCTCTGCTCAAGCGCAGCATATAAATTAGGTTAGTATATATGGGTCACAACACTCAATCTGTCTGTTTAGGCATTGTTTGCCTTTCCCCATTCTGTTTGGTTTATGCCACCTTCTATAGTCGGCCTTCATGCCCCTCCCTGACGTCATTTGTCCCTTCATCCCCTGCTGGCCCTATAGCCTGTCTCACAGCTGTCTTCAGTTGAGTGTATGCTACAGACTGCTGTTCCACACTTGTCTGTGGTACTTAACCCACCTTCCTGAAGAAAAACAAAATCAAGTATTAACAAGGTAAGGCATTTTTAAATTTTTAATTGTAGTTTTAAAAATATTTTATTAAATGTCTTTTTCTTTCCATCAAGTATCTGCAAACAGTGTGATTTTTCCTTCTTTGTCCAGCACTTGACACAAGTACTGATTCTTGCAGCTTGATATCATATAGATTTTACTCTTGACCATCCACCTTATGTCCTGGCCCTGTCACTAATGGGCTCATTAATTCAACTCTCCACTTTACTTTTCTTCACTGTATATACAGGAATATGAAAGTATCTGCCATCAAGGGCTTTGTAAGTATAAATAAGCTGGCACACACAATTGGAAACAATTACTATCTTTGTGGGAAAGTTATATGCAGGGCCAGGCTCAGGGATAAATCTGCATCTTTGTTCAGAAGTCACCTGATCAAGTTCACGGGACATACAGGAAATGAGCATGGCAGGCACCACAGAGCCCAGGACTTCCTCAGCTGGCTTTGGATTCAACCACAACCAGTGCCCAGCTCAGCTAATGATAATGAGATGGCTGTGTCAGACCTCAGCCTCATTAGCCCTTTCTTGAGCCATCATCCTGACAGGCAGGTGTCTAAGAAGCTGGAAGGCAGCTCTCCATGGCAGATAATAGTGTGACGTTTAACTTGGACATCTGATGAAGAATAGTCTCAGTATCCTCACCCCATTCACAAGACACCATTGCCTACACACTTGTGTCTAATATGTGGATAAAATGAGGGAAGCTCACAGCATACTAAAGGTCAAAGCGACTGTCACCCAACATTTGCTGAGCCTTTGAACTAAGAGCGTCCATGCATTTTATTTGTATAAAATATTCAGATTCTGTAAATAACCTGTTTATTTTCCTTATAGAAAGGCACAACAGAAAGTGATTAGTATATAACTAAGAACATTTACATCTGTCCAATCAACAGTCTTCAAATTCATATTTTAAAAAAACAAGCTGAAGCGGTAATTACAGGAGGGCCTTGGAAGGATCATTGTGTGAACAGTTCACTTTCAGCAAACTCAAGATACAGTTCGCCAGGCACTCTTTTAGACATAAGCATTCTTATCAAACTGTTTTGAAGGGCTTGTGCTTTTAAAATCTCCTTCTCCACCATGGTACTTGGTCCGAGAAGACATGACAGACGTGGGTCCGTTGTATGTGTAGCCCATTCTGAAAGGTAAAACATACTTGGCTTGATCCTGTTCTACACACAGGACAAAGGATAAATGGATGGAAACACTGTCAATAGCTAAGAGCTCACGCCTCGTCCTGTTAGCTCTCATCCTCCTGTCCGCATAGCCTGAGTGATGAAAGAGTCTTTGTAGAAGGAACTCAGGACCTATTTGTTCTTATATTCTTTCTCAAAATTATTTTTTAATGCTCATCTTTCTGAAACCGAGGTTTAGTAGAGACCTTCATCAATTCCAGCCTATGTGAAAATTACAGTAAAGTCAACATGAAAAGCACACCTTTACACTTAGGCATGGTCTCCCAGCTACAGAAACAGCTTTAGAACCCAGCAATAAGATCTTTAAAAATAATGACTGTCCCTAACCCTTTTCTGTTGTCACTTCTAATTTCTAAAAGTCTAAATTGCATGTAACTTGTCCCATATGTAATGATTTAGACTAATACAGTGCAGTGGCTCTCAACCCGCGGATTGAGACTCCTTTGACAAGCCTCTATCTCCAAAAATATTTACATTATGATTCATAAACAGTAGCAAAATTACAGTTATAAAGTAGCAATGAAATAATGTTATGGTTGGGGCCACCTCACCTGGAGGGACTGTATTAAAGGCCGCAGCCTTAGGAAGGCTGAGAACCACATTTAACAGGTCTCTTTGTCTCTTTCCTACCTGGGTGTTTTGTTGTTGTCAGATATTGAAAAGCAAAATATGACACCACCAATGATGCAGAGAGAGGCTCCTGCCCATCCAATAAAGAGAGCAGCTCCCAGTTCATACCTGTGAGGAAATGACACGAGCATTACAACCAGCTCACCCGGGGGTGGAGGGGGCGGCCCTGCTGACTAAGATTTACTAAATGCTCACACTTTCTTCCTATAAACTCATAAAGGAAAGAGTAACGTGTTTGTGTCCGGGCTAGACTGCTTTGAAGTGTTTTTAGCCTCTCCAACTTCCTGGTCAGGAGGCAAGGCTGATGAGGCTGGGCCAGGTCAAAGACTGGGTCACCTGACTCATCAGCACTTTCTTCCGTTCTCGGCTTTCACTTTCCCAAACTTTCCATTCATTTCTTTTCCTCCATCGGCCAAGTTATTTAGACACACTAGTTAGGAAATGGAAGTCTGCCTTCATATCTGTTTCAGGTAGTTCAATAAATGTCAGGTACCTGCTGTGTGCAAATAAGGGAAGGTGCAAGGTGCCGATGCGAGAAGGGGGTGAGACAGACAAGAGCATCACCACTAGCATCTAGTGGCCAAGCTTCTAGATAGCAGGCCACAATACTCCCTGGGTGACCAAAGTGAATGCAGGCGTGAATGAGATAGGCCTTCCCCACGTGGGAAAAGCCACAATCTAAAGGTAGGGCCTTCGAAAATGAAGTTAATTGTTAAACAGCTAGGTGAGGAACAATCACAGCCCAACCCCAAACCCCCAAAAGAAATGAGGATTGTAAAACTCCAGGGGCTTTTGTGTTCTCATATCTGCCCATTCCTCTTCCTATAGAATTGTTTTCTTCTATGAAAAGGTATCTCACTTTTGCTCCATAGATACACACACACACACACACACACACACACACACACACACACACAAAGACTGGAAAACCTTCTACTGGTGCATTCCAGTATAGAATGAACCTAGAGCATATTTTGGGTACACAGACCCATGCAGAGATCATTTTAGGAGAGTTCAAGGTAAGGAGAAGACAAGGTTCCAGATTACCACCTTCTCCATTGCTCCTGGCATAAAGCTAGAGAGAGCCTGGCTTTGGCTTGGTGTGGAGACCACACAGCTGTGGGGAGCAGCTGGCAGCTCTCCAGGGTTGATCCTTTCCCTTTGACTGTGTAGGAGGTATCTTTGCACTCTCATACCCTACCATGGGCGCTCTATGGTGTCTGTTTAGTTGGACTCAGTGGTGCCTGGACCACTAGCAGGTAGGAATGATGCTTTCAAAACATCAGGGAGGTGTTTTGTTTTATCCATCTGGAGTGGAGTTAAGTATAGTGTCTGTCACATGATCCTTTCTCTTCTCTCTCTCTCTCATACCTACATCCTTGGGAACTCAGAGGGGGGCAAGAAACAGTTGTGTCAGAACAAGTCAGGATTAGCACTTCATCTGCTTCTGGAAGCCCACAGACTTCTTATGGGCTTCCAGTGTGGCATGGCAGAAACAGAGTTGATGTAAATGGAGAAAAGCACCTTCAGGCTACACAGGTTCATACACACCAAGAAGGACAAGAGTGAAGGACACATCAGAAGAGGAGATTTGGCTAGACTAGGAGTAATAGGGTGGGGTGGTCTTTGGCAAGAAGCTCAAACCCTCATGCTGTACATCTCAAAATTTCATGGCCCAGATTATCCTGTCCACCCTTTTTATGCTGTTTTTGTGAGACTGTGCACCTAAAAGATGCAGAGCTGTGCCCCATTACAGGTGCATGGCATCTGACTCCCTTAAACTCCTAAAGTCCTGGAATGAACTAGCTTCGGATCCTTCCAGACTCATCCTGTGACACGGGAAGGGCCCAGCTTAGGACAACACTTTCTATGGAGGCCATTTCCGTAGGCAACAAAACCTCATCACACACCTTGCTCTACCCCGTGGAGGTCATCTTTCCCTCAGCTGTGCTGCAGTGGACATACACCTTCCAAGAGGCCCAGTCTTCTTTCAGACGTGGGCTTAGCTGAAGGAGGATGTCAATTCCAGCTGCCTTGGTGATGAAGCAAGAGTTTCCAGTTCTTAAGAATGGTCAGTGAGGATCAAATGTCATAGAAGCCGTGGACCACACAGCTCAGCTCTGTGACCTTCCTGAAGGGAACTCACAAGCTCAAACAGTGCAGAGAACCTTAGCATTGTGCCTTTATTAATTCAAACCATCTTGAAACTTACTGAAAGGCTTAGAGATGATGATCTTACAATAACTGGCTCTCATTGCATTTTTTAAAATTTTGGGACAGGGACAGGGCTAATGGATTTCAGGAAGACTCCAGACTTGCTGTGTAGCAGAGGATAACCTTGAAATTCTGACTCTCAACCTAGAGTGATGGGATTCCAGGTTGACTGTCTTGGTTGAGTTATGAGGGTTACTGGACAGAACCTACGGTTTCATGTATGCTACACTGGTACTCTACAAACTAAGCCACATCCCTAGACCCTCGTTCCATTTTGAAAATATATTTTACTTTTCACATTCATAGGATCACTTTGAGGAATTTTTTCTATTTGATTTCCATTGTAAATCTTGCCAAACACTTCAAAGCAGTAACTAGAGTTATCTTTAGAGCCCCTATATCACCCCACCCCTATATCACCTCCACCCCTATATCACCCCACCCCTATATCACCCCCACCCCATATCACCCCACCCCTATATCACCCCACCCCTATATCACCCCCACCCCTATATCACCCCCACCCCATATCACCCCACCCCATATCACCCCACCCCTGTCACCCCACCCCTATGTCACCCACCCCTATATCACCCACCCCATATCACCCCACCCCTATATCACCCACACCCCTATATCACCCCACCCCTATATCACCTCCACCCCTATATCACCCCACCCCTATATCACCCCCACCCCATATCACCCCACCCCTATATCACCCCACCCCTATATCACCCCACCCCTATATCACCTCCACCCCTATATCACCCCACCCCTATATCACCCCACCCCTATATCACCCCCACCCCTATATCACCCCCACCCCATATCACCCCACCCCTGTCACCCCCACCCCTATGTCACCCCACCCCTATGTCACCCACCCCTATATCACCCACCCCATATCACCCCACCCCTATATCACCCACACCCCTATATCACCCACACCCCTATATCACCCCACCCCTATATCACCCCACCCCTATATCACCCCACCCCTATATCACCCCACCCCTATATCACCCCCACCCCTATATCACCCCACCCCTATATCACCCCACCCCTATATCACCCCCACCCCTATATCACCCCCACCCCTATATCACCCCACCCTATATCACCCCCACCCCTATATCACCCCCACCCCTATATCACCCCCACCCCTATATCACCCCACCCCTATATCACCCCCACCCCTATATCACCCCACCCTATATCACCCCCACCCCTATATCACCCCACCCCTTTTTGAACATTTCTGGTGTGGTGTCTTGTGATTAGTTCTTCTTCTCTAAAATTTTCCTTCCTTCTGTTGAGAGACACATGTCCCAGACTCCCCCAACAGTGACTTCAGGTCACACCTACTGGGGCATGTCATCTGGCAAACACTGACTAGTGTCAGCATTGAAAGGACAGTATAACACCCACTGAGATCTGCTTTCAGGGCACATCTCCCTCAGCTCTGCCTGAAGTGCTTCTTGACTTTTGGTAATGCTAAGAAACTGATCTCAACACTCCAGGAAGATCATCCAAATTTCAAATTATCTGCTGAATTTTTTTTTTTTTGTTAGCATCCTCTCGCCCCTAAGGCAACTCTTTCATTCATTCACAGTGCCATCTCCTCATTCCCATCACCACAAATTCTTCCTTATTCTGAAGAATAAATATGCTCTACTGCAGACAGACCCATAACTGCCAGGGTAAGGACAGACGTTGGCTTAGAGGTGAGCTGGTTTTACTGTAAATCAAATGACAGGATTTATCCGATTGCTGCCCCTCATGTGGCTTTAACACATTTCTATCAAACAATGTGACTTTAGCAAACCAAGACTGGGGGGTGAATTTCCTTCTATCAGAAAAATTAAAACATGGATTAACTGCTTGAAAGTATTGTCCCAAATAAACCAGGGTTTCATCATGCTTTAAAGTATGGGCTAAAGTTACTATCTTGCCGCTGGTGTGTCTAGGGCTATATGGCCTTCATTCCGTAAGAGGGTGGCATCACTGTGGTATGTTGATTCAGCACAGCACACACTTTCTTCACAGTTTAGCTCTCTAACCTACACAGCTGAGGAAAGGAAGTGGGGACCACTTATCTTCACATCCCACCTTGCACCCAAACCCCCACTTCTGGCTCCTTTTTTTTGCCATTTATGGGGATTTGTTTTCTTTTGCCATCTCCACAAAGTGTGGGGTTCAGGCGTTATTGAGGGAGGCCCAGAGGCAAAGCTTTGGGGTCTCAGGACCCTGGATGGATCGTGGCCAGCCCCCATTGAGAGCCTGGTGGCTTGCAGCCTGCCCTTTTGCTTGTTCCTGCATTCTCAGAGAGAGGATTGACACTGTCACTGCGTGGGACAGTTGCACTCAACCAAGAACTGCCTTAATGTTCAATCTGTATCAGTGAGTGTTTACATAAACCCTTAATAAATATTAAGCCTTTATATAATCAATTGCAGTAAATAATTCCAACAATATCTGGCACCAACGTGGCTTTCCAGACATGCCAAGCCACGTTTTGTCACCTCCACAAACATGCCAAGCCACGTTTTGTGATCTCCACAGACATGCCAAGCCATGTCCCAGGCTACTCATTGTGTTCAGAATGGAAAGAGATGGTCAGCCCAGCAGCTCTTTCCACAGATCCTGTAGTTTAGTGGGGCTAGTGAGCTATTAAACAAATAATTACAGTACGGTGTGATGAGTCTAACAATAGGATTCAAAGAGCATGTCTGTACAAACAGAAGTGAGCTCAGCTCTCCCAGACACACACAAATGTGGCTGAGGGTGAGGAAGCAGCAGGCCCTGGTGTTCAGATTGGATCTTGTCTTTTTAACACACATTACCATTCCTTCCTCATGCCATCCTGAGATATGGGAATAAATATCCTCACTTGCAAAATTGAGACTCACCAAGATTAAGTTACTGGTCCCATATGTCAGCTAAGTAAGTGCTAGAACCCACATTTAAAAGCCCTTGATCGTGATTCCAAACCTGGGCTCTCAACCGTTGCTCCCACAGTAAATGAGCTTATATTTTTAAATTCCTGTCAGTGAAACCTACTCTTAGTTCCCATTTCAGAACGGTTCTCCCCTCCCCGGCTCATTAAGTTCTCAGTGGTTCCAGAACTGGGAGGTGTGGAATTTTTCCCAAGTGCCCTAGGGCTTTCTTTTCATCCAACACCGTGAGAGCCGTTCACCAGAGCCCTCCGAGCAGCGCCCCCTTCCAAAATAAATGAAAATATCTATCCTTTGGGGGCCCATAGAAAACTGAAGTGACCTTAGTGAAGGTCACAGGTCACTTTAGAGTACAATGCCCTCACTTTAATTAAGAATGGTAATAGCCAAAATAAATATGTCGGTTACCTTAATGCAAAACAATGTTTTGGGAAAAATAAAACTGTTAAAAATCTAGAAAGTACATTTACATGTTGTCCACATGAATACTTCAAAACTGAATTCCATTGGTAAACCAGCTTTTTAGACACCATTGATATAAACACCTCAACATAATCTAAGGGCCACAAAACTGACAGGGTAATTTGTATAAATGGACATTTGATAGAGAGTATCCGTAAATATGTTTACTCCCAACACTGCACACTCCAAGGGGATGTTTAGAGCCCACCTATCCAGGTTGCTGTAGTCACCTCCCTTCTGTTAGACGCCCCCATCTCTTCTGCTAACAGCTCCCTCCCATGGTCTGGCATCCCACAGCACTTAAGAACAGCAGAGCAGGACAAGAAAATTTAAATTACGTGTCTTGTGATCTTCATGGGGAATTTTCAAATTTGAAAAACTAAAGCAAATATGGACTTTTTTAAATTTTCTTCCTTTGGTGTCAATGTCTGTAAATCATGACAGCTATGTATATATGTATACATTATCTTTCAGCATATTGTGACTTGCCATGAGGTAGTTTGGAATTTTACAATGTGTTATTAACAGGAATCTTATTTTTATTTCTTCCTGTGTGCTACTGTATCAGCTGTTTTCACCTCCATTTTTTTTAAAAAAAGATAATCATATTGTAAAGATGTTATTTAATCCATTAGAGAATTAAGAAAGCAGATGTGTTACAAATTATTCTAAGGAATAGTACAAAAACAAGCAATCAAAAATGCTGAAGTGAATTCTGAAATTCCCAAACCAACTGAAATCTAGAAGCTCTGACCAGTATTTTCCCAGTATGTTATTTTCTGTGATCTTTATAACACTGTCCATCAGTGTCACTGTGATGAGGCAGTTGAATTAATCTAAGATTCAGAAGAGCCCAGGGCCCAGATTTTCAGACTTCAAGACTCACTCATCAGCCTGCCTTCCCAGCTCAGGCTGCACATGAGACATTTGCCAGTTACTCATAGAAACTTAGAAGCCATCTATAGTGAACTAAATGTCATATTAGCCAAGGTAAATTATAATTTAGCAGGAATATCTCACATCCTGAGTTACGCCATTTGTTTAAAAAAAAAAAAAAAATCCATTACTTAGCAACATCAGTGTCATTGATCCCCTCCAGCAGTGTGGATAATTGGGGTTTAGCCACTCTGATGTGGGAATGGTATGCTGAGTCACGGTGTTCACCAAAAGTTCAATGACATGTTTACAGGCAAGTCTGAAGTCTGAATAAACTGACCCTGCTGACAGGGCTGTCCCTTATTATAGGAAAGCCCTAGCAGCAGTGAAAGGTCTCAGGGCAGACTCTGCATGGCTAAGCCTGTGCTGAAGTCTCTGTGAGTAAAGACAGGTTATTTCCTTTGTGCTGAAGTAAATAGGTACAGATCGACGAGCAGAGGAAAAAAAAAATGCTTCTATAACAATCATTCAGAATCCTCAGCAGCCTACCCCAAAACAACTGAGAGCCAAAGCAGAGCAGGTGTTTCAGGAGACTGCATGGGATACGTTCTGGTATGAAGAGTCTCACAGTATCTGTCCACATGACAGTTTCCTGTAACATTTTACTGTGTGTGATACAGTGTTGTATGCACAGTGATACACATGACCAGAAATTAATAGGCAGAACTGTGCCTTTCTTGTGTGGAGTCTCTTAAAGACTGGACATTAGATCCCTTTTACTGGAGAGCCAAGTATCCTAAAGTAATTATCCCTTTTATTAGGTCTCTAACATTCCAGCAAACATTTCTCTATTGATAATCTCAAAATGCTTTAAAAGGTGATATTCTAATGTGTAAATATATATATTATGTATATATATGTATATATTTATGTAAATAAATATATATATGTGGACCACTACCTTTCAGAATAAGAACATTTTGTTGCATTAATTATGCACCATCAGCTATGACTGTAAAAAGTTATATTTACCTAACCATTACAATCTCTTCTCCTCATTCTGTAGATTCATAACCCAAAAGCATAGAAATATCATAAAGCGTCAAGAGTGGCCAGTTAGGAAGCAGAGCTGAGTTTATTCCAGGCAGCTTGGACCCAGGATCCTTTCTGACAATTTTGTTGTGAGCCCAGCCTTTAAAGACTGAACTATCGCTCCAACCCCAGAATCCCCTCTCTCCTTTTCTGCATAGCCTTTCCTCATAAGCAAATGTCTGTCCTTATGAGGAGGCAGACCCTCACTGCTGTTTTACCACCCTTGCTGTAAATGTTCTGCAGCACAGACTAGCTACAAGAAGTCTAACGATTAATAGGCATTCTCTGTTTCATGATGTTCATGTTCCCTGTCTGGTCTGGGAGACAAATTGATAAACCAGCAAATGTGAGCTAACAGTAGGGTTATAATGTGGGCACAGAGGGAATCCCCAGAGGTGTACCTTGCCCAAGATGCAAGTCAGGAAGGCTGGTCAGATGCATGGCCAAAGTATGGAGGGATAGGAGCGAATTGCCAGAGCACAGGATAAACTGACAATTATGCCACAGGCTACTCAGTAAAAATGAATTAGCAAACATTGGCTGTTGCTGTTTAAACACTTGCTAGCCTAACAAAAGAATGATGTGTGTGTGGGGGGGAGGGGATTCCAGTAGGCAGAGGTGACCTGTGCCACTTCGGAACAAAGTGAAGTCATAGGATCACACCTTCTTAATATGTAACCATTTGCTTTACTCCTGGTATTTAACACTTCCTGTAATCTCCCTAAACTCTAGACTCCTTATCAACCTCAGGTCACTTTCCAAAGAATCTTGTGAGCATCCACACAGCAGTACTTGATGGTGAAGGTGGAGGACAGTAAAATAGCCTGGCAAGGTCACTCGTGCACCTGTAAGGTTGGTATTCAACTAGAAACCAGGAGAGAATTTATCTGAGTAGCTCTGCACTCGTCCCTCCGTCTCCTTCACCCTCTTCCCTTTCTTTCCATTGTCCACCTCATACCTTCTCTGCTCTGCTGGGGGCTGAAGCTGGAACACCTTCATATTCAGCATAGGCTCTGCCACTGAGCAATATCCCCAGGCTGACTGACGAGCATTGATTTCTAACTACTAAATAGCCAAAATAGTGAAAAGATTTTACCTTAGTATAGTCCAAATCCTAAAGCATCAAATCAAATATGCCAGGAATGGAGACTATTCCACAGTAAATTGAAAACAGAAAAGCCTCGAGGCTAAGACCCAAGCATAGGAGGCAGGCCAAGCATGGACGGTGCGTCTAACTCGGCAGAGTCTCAGACCACACTGTTCTGTTTCTTTAAATGGACTGTGGTTTCAGACTATGGTAATGATTTGAAAAGAAGTTTCTTTCTGCTGATCAATTGTAACTTGGAACAGTTTATATTTAAGGAAACAAGATGTTCAGGAAGTTAGTGGTTTGGACAACAGAGCAAGGATAAGAATGATGTTATCATGTGGGTTGTGACTCTTGCTTTGGGGTACCGATTAACATAAGCTTGTGGGAGGGTAGGTTTTCTCTCTCTCTCTCTTTTGGTTTTGTTACATTTTTGTTTTAATAAAAAGGAGGAGGTTGTCTTGAAATAGCGTAAGGGAAAGAGAAGGGGCTGTTTTCAGGGCTCTGTAAATGTCCAAGTTGGAGTTGTCCAAACAGAATCTTCACATGGACTCAAAGTTAAAGAAGGTAAGAGCTAAATACAAAGACAGGGAGCTGTTTGAGAACACGCTTCTGTCAAGTGGAAGGTGCAATGTTCGGGCTTGCCTTGAGAAAGGGGTGCTTTAGACTGAATAGCCAATATAGAGGGAGGCTCAGCATTGTGACTGCTAGATTCTTGACCCCAGCTCTCAATGTGAAACCACTCAGCTGCAGCTGGCTTCCTACACACAGTAGGAATTTACTGATAAGCGGCTTGTGTTTTCCCACTTAGGCAGCCAGGGTGCACCATAGGAGAGGAGTAGTGTGGAGGTCTGCAAAGGTCTACTGCTGGAGAAAAAGACCTGAAAACCAATAGCATCAACAAAAATCAACAAGAGGAAACCACGTTCCAAGGCCTGACCTGTCTTCTAGCTGATTTCAGGGCTTAGGTAGAGAGTACAGTTCAAACCAGAGCCTGTGGTGAGCAGTTGTCTTCCTGTGCTTTGCCCAAGTACCCAAATATGTAGATTCTCACTACTTACTGTCACACCATCTGGGGCAACCACTGGGAAGAAGAGGAACCTCTCAACTCCATTCTGAGTCTTGCCTCCTCATACTGTTGACACAGCAGTGGCCATTCCCTATTCAGTGAGCTCCCCAGAGCTCCAGCCAGCCATCACCATGGGAACCTTCCTCATAATCCCTATCCCCCTGCTCATACAGATTCTCCTCCCCTGGGAAACTTTGCTCAGGTCTGCAAGAACCAGTTTTCTACAGGAACTGTCACTTGAAGGCACTGTGGTAGGTAGACAATTGAAAGAGATGCTGTCTGACCTCAAAAGTTATACAACTCAGTCTATTAAGACATCAAAGAAACACCAGAAGAGCTACAGTGCCTCCGCCAAGCCTCTGTTCCCCTCTGTGTTCGTTCACCTGTGTTGGCAGAGCTTCTAGCTGTGACTCCCACACACATCCAAGCACAAATACACTTGAAATCAGGAATTATTAAATTCTAGCAAAGCCAGTTGAGAATGTTCTCTTCCCTCAGGAAGCCAGGTCAATGTTTTGCTTTAAAGATGACTTTTCAAGCTCTGTGAACAACTGGCTTAAATTCCATGTTGGAAGCCAGTGAAGAGCTTTTTAGTTTTCTAGTTTCTACCAACCACTGCCTCCAAGAAGGTGTTTATTAAAAAATAAGGCACCAGATGAAATCATGATCCTCCGTTGGTTGGCTTGTGAAAGCACACAAAATTTACATGAGGTCTGAATTCCTGTCATGCCTCTTTAAAATGCGATAGAACAATTATAATTCTCAGGTCTAATCATCCCTTGAGCCAATAAAATTTACTGAGATTGTGAGGTCCCAGTTCTCACCTCAGGGTTTGGTATCATGTATCTGTGCAAATCTAACAGTTTTCAAAAGTAAACAAGAAGCTGAGCCTATAAGACTAGCATTCAGGACAGTGTGGCAGGAGGATTATGGGTCATGACTAGCCTGGGCTACATAAGAAGACTATCTCAAAAGCATAAAATACAATGGGAAAGGGGGACATGAAAAATCAGGATATATTTTTCTAACACAGATGAAAAAAGAGGTGAAAAGTATATTGGGTCCAAGGACAATGTTTTTTGTTTCTTTGTTTACTAATTTATAAAATTTCTGAACAGAGACTATTTTAAAATAAATGTATGACAGAAATCTGTAATAAAAAGTATGTGTAGGATCTGTAGTGAAATTATTATTATAAATTGCACATTTTAGAGCACGTGTTCTATAAAAGTCCACCCCCTCGTTTGAAATATTGACTTGCCTTCTTCCCTCAGTTCCAGAAAGAGACGCTCAAGGAAGAGACCTGCTTCATAGGGGCACTAAAGAAGTAAAATAATTTGATAGAATCTGTGAAGTACTATGCTTGGCATATGAAGGGACTGATATGTGGTAATATTATTTCCATTAAACATCACAACTTCAGCAATTCTAATGTATGCATTAACTATATTAAAGAGAAAATTAGAAAAGTAATTTTCTGAAGACTTTTTAATGCACTAGGAAAAAGTGATGCCCACTTGTCCAGTTATTTTTATACTTAACATTTAAAAAAGTTTATGATACTTATCTGAAGTCTGAACTACAATTGCCAGCCTGATTGATAGCAAAACACCCCCCCCACACACACACAACTTCCTATAGAAGTATGTGAGCATAGTTTCATGAAGACAAAAAAAAAAATTGATATACAGTGGCTATTTCTCATGTGATGTCCCTGGGATTTTCCCAATCACCAGATATAAGCCTCGGGCCACTATAAAAAGCAGCAACTCAGAAAAAATAATCAACCAACAAACTGAGGTTATCCCAAGGCACTCACCTGCAGATAAGAGCAGCAACCCTGGGGTGGAGTGGGGGAAGGGCAGTGTGCTCCTACAGCATTAGTGAGAAACTTCACAGTGTGCATCTCTTCAGAAAGACTGGCTAGGTGGAACAGAGAGGTAGACGAGGTGCACACGGCCCAGACACTGGCATTTAGCAAATAGTGTTCTGAATGAGTAGCCAAGGCCTTTTAATGTCTCATCTTCATCAGAAACTCTCTTCCTGTATTACTCCACTCTGACTTTTCCTTAATTTCTCTTAAGTTGCCATGTAAAATAGATGGGTCATTTTTGTTCTAAATCCTATGATTTGAGCCATTTAATAATACACAATTCTAATGAAATCTCTAAATGCATCTTTCATCAAGACCTGATGTTAAAGAGTACCACTTCCAACAAATTTCATTTCCAATGATACAGAAAAATCTATGTCCTAACCTAAGATGTTGATTTGTATAGTTTTCATGAGCTAGAAACATACAGACTGGAAACGGCACTTACTTTTGCTCCATATAGAGAGGATCAAAGAATTCTGTTGTGATTTTGTTTGCATACAGGGAACAGCCTGTCATGGAACACAGACCTGAAAAATACCAGCGGGCAAGTACTGCAGTCAGCTCCGTGTCGGTCATACCCTGAAGCACCTTGTTTGGTAGAAGTTACTATTTACCTGACAATATGAATACAATCCCAGCCAAGCAAGCAATTTTAGCTTTGGCTTTATCTGAGCCTCCAACTTTGGTACACTTCATTCCAAAGAGTGCAAAAATGGAGCCGAAAAAGCCGAGGCTGACCGCAGCAATCATAAGTCCTCGACACGCCTGGATATAACCTGTAATTAGAGCAGGTCATTTATGTTAACATCAGACACACAGCTCTCCAGACAGAAAGGCTCACTTTGCACTGTCACCTGGGATGGGGACACATTTAACTTGTGCGGTAAGGCACGCAAGAAAGGAAATCAAGCAAATCTATCTCGACTGCCTGTTCTGTCACACTGGGGGTTTGGCTTATGCATTGCCTCTGGCTAGATCCTTCTGTTTTTACTAGAGCATGCAGGGGTCTGCGATTTGCTGCAGGTGTATTTGTACACCGTAGAAAGGAACACACCCTGGAAAGGATTATTAAGTTTATGCCTCTTCCTCATTCTAACTCCCTAGTGTACCCATCTTCTCAATAGACACTGAGGTGAGTCTGGAACTATAAAATTAGAACTTTTATAACAGGACAGCAAAGATGTCCCAAAGGGTCAAGTCTCCTGATATCAATGGAAGTTTATAAGTGAGGCTAACCAACATGCGCTAGAGACCCATGGTGAGTCTAAGAATTATTTTGGTGACACATTGCTATTATTAGAGTGCATATAATAAAGTTGGGCATAAGACAATATTGCTTGTTAGAAGAGTGATTTGTAATGAAGTCAACTGTTTGCGTGTAGATGAGTGCCTTGTGCTAGTTGCCTTGTTCCTATTGAACCACTTTGCTCACTGACTTATTTTATTTGCATAGCTGGGGAGATGATAAACTTCAGCAGGGCGTTTGGCTAAGGCATCGACCCACCATTCGCATACGCGCCTCTTCATTTCATTTGAAACAACACATTTTGGGCTGATGCAGGGAGAGGGGCACATACCAGTTGTAGGCAAATATAATAAGCAAATGAACATGTACAAGGTTTACTTTGGGAATTAAGCCTTCTAATAAAAATGAACAAAAAAACTTCTTACGTGCCAACATAAGCAATAGCCATCTATCATAATTTAGCATTTAAGCAAAGCCAATGATAATTAATAGTAGTAAACTAATAGTTACAAGTTTGTGGAGTAAATGTTGTTGGCCTCCAGTCCCATACCTCTCTGGAAAAAAATGGAATTTAAAGTTTTAATACTGTTACTGAGATCCATGTTGCAAAGCAGAAATGAGCAGTTCTTTCTAGTCAATGTAACATACCCCAGATCACTGTAAACACAGACTGCCATAGCAAAGGCCTTCAATTTTATGGTGTAAAACTAAGTTTATTGATGCGGAGGTTACCAAGAACAGCAGAAGAAACTTATTTTTAGTGATTTGGGAGAATGGAGGATTCTTTTGTTAAATAATGTTGCTATTTGGGTCTCTGCTACTAAATACTGAACCACTCTATTATAACCTGCAGCCCACCAGTCCTCTAGCCAGAGCTGGAGCAGACCTCTCATCACCTCCTCACAAAGTCAAAGCACCTGCAAAGATGATCAGAGTGGTTCCCTGTTCACCACAAAAGCGGCAGGCAGCAAAGCAGCTTGCATTTAGCTTGCTCTGAATGCAAATAATACACAGCAAAAACAGAAGGACACACACTCTCATACACACACACATGCATGCACATGTGCACACACACGCACACATACACACACATACGCATGCGTGCACACAGATATACACACACATACACATACAAGCACACACTAATAGACACAGACGATTGCATCCTTTATCAGTGTGAGATATGTTTTGTTTCAAAACTCCCATGGAACCACAAATAATACTGAATTCTATATATGTACCAGCTTTGCTATGAATATATGAAAAAATACAGACTAGTACAGAAAAAGTTAATGGAAACTGTAAAGCTGGGCTTGGGAAACACAGGCCCAGAACTCTGACGACAAGACAGGAAGAGGGTGAATTCAAAGCTAGCCTGGGCTCCATAGTGAGACACCATTTCAAAAAGAGAAGAAGATGGTAATAGTTAGGTAAAACAGAATAATTAACAGCTTAATTGAATAAAATGTATTCAAAACTTCTGGGTTAATTAATTTTGAAATTTTTCATTTAATATTTTTGGACTATAGTTGACCATAGGCCATGGAAAAACCACAGGAAAAGAGAGACTTTTGTGTGTCATACATAGTTAGAAAAAGAAGCAAGCATTTCTTCATTTTGAACTATGATCTTCAGTTGCAGCCTCTATCTTACAGGCAGATAGATGGTCTGGAATTTACCATGGACCAAGTTCTACAGTCTGGTCGTTTAGAGCAGGGAATGAGTTTCCATACATGGTAAAAAGTAGTTAGAATGCCAGTCCAACACAGTCACTTCAGAAACAATTTCTTCCCCAGAATCTTTGGTTCTAAAGGTCCTTCTCTCTGATCTTCCCTGGCCTTTAGAAGCAGATGCCAGAGGGAAAGGGGACAAGGAGGGTCTAGCTCTGTTCTGTCTTCAGTGATACCCAGAAACCTGGTGTTTGGGGCAGTGCACCTCACCTTGGCTCCAGAACGTGAACAGTAATTTTCTAACTTTCTGCATGCACTAAAGACAATAGTTGGCCTGATTTTTCTGTAATGAAGAGCCAAGGGAAAAACTCCTCTGCCAGCCGTGAGAGAGACTGGTTGTGGTGTTTGTTAATTAGCCTGAGGTTTGTAAACTGGGGCCTGCTGGTCCTTAAAACATCCAGAATCTCAGGCTTTCCTGAGTCCCAGCAGGCTTTCAGAGTTTATCTTTCAGGGAGGCAGACCTCTACACTCCAGATTTTCAACAGCTCCCGGGGGCAAATTTAGATGTTCTACCGTCAAGTGAAGTGGTAGTAAAAACCTAGTCAAGGAGGCCATTATTTCTGACAGGTCTAATTTACTGGTATCGTTAATAGTTAATTAACACATTAAAGTGCTGAGGCATGAATGTATTTACTTAGAAGTTCTCAAGGCATAATTTATAGTTCTCCTGCAAGACATGGCAAACACCCCCATTAGCAAAATGGGTGACACCTGGTTGACAAAACTGAGACAGATTCAAGTGCACTTTGAAAGGAATATGGGTTAGCAATGAACACAAATCCACAGTTCCTTCAACTGTGAAATTTTCAAATAGTAACTTGGACTGAATGAATTCTGTTGCAGAAACCTTCAAGGTAACCCTAAAAAGATAAATGTCTATGATTAATAATTGTCTAAAGATTAATAAATGTCTAAAGATTAATGGCATGTCTTTACTTTCAAATCAGCAGCATAGTTAGTTGCTGTGTTTAACCGGAAAGAACAAGCATCTTAACACTAGTATCTTGGTGTCTTTGTGCAAAGAAGAGTGAATGAGGGAAGGCAGGACACCCAGTGCCAGCTCTCGTACTCCGTTTATATTCAGTGTGTCTCTGTGTCTCTGTTTCTCATCTGGAAAACAGGAAGAATCACAGGGTGAACGGCACGGGAGTAAGAAACCACCAAAGAATTCCTTCTATAACACTTGGATTGATTCTAGGCAGATGTTGAATGCCTGCTAACATGACATAGCCCTCAGTCTAGGCCTTAGCTTCGTCGCACTTCATGTTTCCCAAAGAGAAATCTAGGAGCAACCGAGATTCCCCCAAAGGGTGAGAAATCAGAGCCCTCACTTCAAATAGGATGTTCTATTTAGCATAACACAAGATAGCAAAAATCACCAACCTTCTCTCTTGGCATTTCTAACCTGGAGCCTGTTCCCTGGGTTTAAACAGGGGAAACCGGGTTATTCTGGTCTGAAGACACCAGAGATAAGAGTGAGGTGGATTCTCCTTCCACTTCAGATATCAGGCCCAGCACCCAACATACTTGCCCTGGCAATGCAAGGTAGAGTGAAGGCAAGGCTGGAGTTTAGGGGGTGGGGGAGGGTGCTGTTCTGGAAAGTTCCACCTGAGGCCAAGGGAGGGAAGATCAATTCCCTTCCACCATGGCTGCAGCCTCCTGGGCGATGCAGAAGTTATGTTTACCCTTTGTAGTTAAAAATGTCTAGTGCACCATTAGGTGAAGTCACTAAGGGAAAGACTGATAGTTGCAATGATGTCATCCTTTCCAAAGTTCAGTTTGGAAAAATGACACCGTAAATTTAGACAAGTAGTGGACTCAGATTGTACCTAGGAATCAAGGATTCACATACAAGAAAACCTGAAAAAAACTAATACACTACTGTCATATAAAGAGAAAAAAAGAAAGACAAAGGAAATGGTCAGTAAATAAGTTTAGGTGGCCAGACTGTGAGGAGCACAGGGAAAGCAGAGTAAAATGGCAGAAGCCCCCAACTATGGTGTCTGATGCTGGATGGGGACAGCGGTGAAGCGTAGTAAAGCTGCTGTCCTTGCACTCTTGTGGAATGCAATTTGGCAGTGTGGACAGGATATTAAAATGCGTGTTCTTCTGGGCTGGCTGCAGAGCAGTGTGCAGAAATATACACGCACATGAAGAGGTGGATATAAAAATTTTCAGTAAGGCAGTAATAGCAGGAGAAAGTTGGAAGGGGTCCAGTGTCCACCAGGGTGAATCGCTGGTGTGAACCAGTCTATCCAGACTAGTAAGAGCTATGTAGAAGCTAAAAAGTTTTTCTATCTGTACCAACTTCAAAGATGTGGTTAATTTAAAAACTCAGTAGAACATGTCATTGCTGTGTTTTTAAAATATCATTTTCTAGTCACATGAGCTTGCCCATTTTGCATATATGCATATATGGGTGGCATAAAACTCTCTCTAGTAAACGCCTGCCTAATTCAAAGTCTTGATAATGAGGACTTGTCTCGTGTCCTTCTCAGTAACCAGCCCAGATCACAGAACATCTCCACCTTCACAGCAGACACACAACAGGGAAATCCTACTGTTCTGTACTCTTTCTCTCTCCCCTTCCTTGTCCCCCAACTGTCCTGAAGAAGGAAGTATACTTATCTAGCAGGCTATCTCAGGCAACAATAGAGTAACAAACAGAATAGGCCTAGAACATACTGTGAATCCCATGTTCCTGAATGTAAACCACAGAAACAAGAGCTTGTCTGTTGTCTCCCGAATGTGTGCTCTACTGAGCACAGGAAACTCAACAGCAATGCATGCAATAACTAATGTTCCAGCTACTTATTTTACACAACAGGGCCCAGCCCCAGGTGCCACCCTTCTACAGGCAGGCATCTATTCCCTTATACGAGCTTCCATCAAACACTGAATTGAGCAACAGTTTGCTCTTGGTAACAAGCACTGTCTTAGGGGAATCAAGTCTTCTATTTACCCAGCTATGCAAATAAAAACTGCAAGAGGAATAATAAAGGAAAAAAAAAAAAACACCTCAAATTTAGAAGCAAAGCAAACGGCTCTTCTTAAATTTCTGCCAGAATCCTTTTGGCTGCTTGTAAAATCCTGGAAGAGCCTAGAACTTGAGCAAGCATTGTGCTGGTGCTGAGTCGAGCGAGGAAGACAGAATGCTAGCACACATCTTGGAAGTATGCTCTCTAGTTCTGAAGACTCGTACTGGCCAACATTTCCTGCCCTCTGCTGCCACTTTACCCCCGCAGAAGCAAGGGCTATTTATTTTCCTGAAACTCAGAGGAAATATTAAGCCCAGGTCATCAAATTTGTAGGAGGGATTTTAAGGAAAACGACAAAAAACTTCAATATGGTTCTTTCTCCTCTCCCCCGTGCCTAGTTTTTAGGGATCTCGGGAGGAGCATTTATAGACTACAGTGTTATAATTTAAATAAGAATCAGATTGTGGTGGTGGGGTGAGAAGCCTCTCCGTCCCAACAGTCCCAGACAGACACTGGAATAGCCTTGTCGCTCCCCAACTACCTGAATTGATTCTATGCCTCCCCGCCAAGGGTTCCCAGGTTCAGAGGGCGCCCCTGCCAGACAGAGGGCATCACAGACCCTCCCGGGGCAGAGTGGGGCCCAGCTTCCCTCCCGGGGGTCCCACAGCGGGTTCCTAAGAGGACTCGCCCGCCAGTAAAGCCAGCGAGGGGTGGGAAAGGGGATGGGGGCCCGAAGGGATGCAGACCATCCAGCGCCAGCATGGAGGGGAAGTCCTTGCAGTTGGCGACACCGGTGGAATCGGTAACGCACATCTTCCATAGGTTGGCAAAATAGGTGGCGGTGGTGATGACAGTGCCGTCGATGGTGGACACCTTCCAGTAGTCGGTGGGCAGTGTGGAGGACACCAGGACCCAGCCGGAGATGGAGACCGTGAAGGCGATGATCTCCAAAGCCGTGCTTGCCATGCTGCCGCCTGCAGCCGCTCTCGCGCTGGCTCCCACTCGGCTTGGCGACCCCCGCGCACCCAACCCCGAGGCTCCACCCCGGTCACCGCCTCCGTCCCGCCCACCGGGCACTAGAGGGCGCTAGCGGACCCGAACTCACACCACTACCTGCCCGGGCACCGAAGGTGCTCGGGGCGATTCCGGGCTCGACCTCCTGGGTTCTTCCCAGCAGCTGGCCTGGCTGTCCGCAGTTACAAAGCATTCAAGCCAGCGCGCTCCTGGGCCCGAGGTCCCCAAATCTCCCACAGATAAGGCACGGGAAACGGCTCTTTTATTGGAGCTGTCCAGGAACAACCAGACGCGGACAGCCTGAGGTACCTCCCACCGAGCCACCCCGACCCAGCCCTATCCGTGGCAAATAGCTTGGCTCACTGGGTGCCTTGTAAAAGCAGAGCAGAAACAGCTTTGGTGTGCCCTGAAAGGACACGGTATGGTAACGCAGCCTCGCTTTGCTGATCGCTAAAGGCCAGTGTGCCACGCTTGTTTGAGTGACCCTGTTTGGCTGGTCAAAGAGAGAGTGTTGGGACCGAAACTGGCCTTGCCCTCAAAATCGTGCAATTCTCTTTGGCCTACTGGTATGCGGAAAGTAATAACCAAGAGTCCTGTAGCTCCAGCCTAGGCCTAATTCCAAGGCAGCAGATGGCTACAGCACAGGCTCCAGGGAGGTCCTTGCTAACTAAGGCACCAGGGGTGGTGTGGTCATTTGACTCATTTCCTCAAGCTACCAGATCTCAGTTTTGGGAGTCTGGTCTGTGAAGTGAGGGTTCTGAAACAAGGGAGAGACATCTGTGTATCTTGTCAACTTTATGTGTGTGCGTGTCTATGAGTATGGAGGTGAGAGAGCAACCCTGGTGTTATCTGCTCTTTTTTTCAGACAGGGTTTCTCTCACTGGGCCCAAGGCTTTCAGATTGGGCTAGGTGGCTTAGCAGCAAGCCTCAGGGATCTGCCTTTTTCTGCCTCTCTCTGAAGCCCTTCACCACTATCAGCCTTTTATGTAGATGCTGGAGATCTAAACTCAGACCCTCAGGGTCGGACAGCAATTGCTTTACAGATACTGATATCTATCACCCTCATCAACTTTTGCTTTCATCTTGTGTGTGTGTGTGTGTGTGTGTGTGTGTGTGTGTGTGTGTGTGCTTGTGTGTGTGCTTGTGTGAGAGTGTGTGTAGGTGTGTGTGTGTGCTTGTGTGTGTGTGTGCTTGTGTGAGAGTGTGTGTAGGCCAGAGGCAGACATTAGCTGTCATCTTTATGACTGCCCACCTTATTTTCAAGACAGGGTCCATCAGTAAACTAGGAGCTCACCATTATGGCTCACGCCAGCCACCTGTCTCTACCACTTCACTCTAGTGTTAGGTTTAAGATACATACCATCATGCTTAGCTTTTAAATGAGCACTAAGGATCTGAACTCAGAGCCTCCTGCTGCGACCCAGCCCTCTCCCCAACCCCCACCAGCTCCTCCACCTTTCCCGCCTAATTGAAGAATAAACTCATTCATTCATCTTTTTTTCTGCGGTCTCAAGATAAACACAAAGACCAAGGTGTCCTTCCAGCTCCCGAGGTTGCAAATCTGGGCATAAACGAGAGCACAAAGACACTGGCTTCTTTATGGCTTATTGTTGTCCACTAAAAGTTCTTGCAGTTCTTGGTGTGACCTTTCAGAATCCACTTCTTGCCAAAAGTAACCAAAGGTCTAAAACACAAAATCTGTCAACTATAGACAAGCAAGTTCCTAGTGGAGTTTCACAATCTCAGGCAGAGCTACTTCTGGCCCATTGTGAAGAATATAACTGCTTTGTTACCTTTCAGTTTTTTACTCTTTAACCAAACGAAGCATGTTGAAGTGTGAAGTGACAGGGTGGTGGAAATGGAAGCAAGGGTGAGCATCGCTTGGCCAGGGCAGATGCAGGCAGAGTTAGCTCCAGCTCCGGTCTTGATCCTGATTTATTCCAGTGTGTCAGTACAGGCTCACCGGTGGATCAAACTTAGAGCAAAGTCTAGAGAGCCCTTTCCCATTTTCTCTCTCTGCTCACATCAGCCACTCCCGGAATAGCTTATGGTCTGCCACAAAGTAGTCCCGTCTTCGAGCTCCTGAACTTTGTCAGAGTTTCATGTCAAATTCCTGAACCCCATTTCTGATCTCATTTTGTATTTTGAGCCGGCGAAGTTGTTTAAAATTAGTATTATCTGAATTATTATTTTGTTCTGTTCACAGGCTCTTTGCTGTGTCTTGCTAATTTGTTAACTGCTTCTTGATTTTTACTTGATAGACACTGACTTCTGATACAAAAATATGTTCGGAGTTGTGGTCATTAGGCCTGCAGTAGGTTTATGCTTACCAAGTGGTTGTAAATTCCACTGTTTGCATCCAAAGGCACAGTGTTTTAACTGTGAAAAAATGGCTTCTTGCTTTTCTCTTTGAAAGTTTAAAGTATAATGTACTTCTGCCTCTTGTACTTGGGAAAAACAATCCACGAGCCATGAGTTATGCCACTAATATAACTTCCAGAAACAAGAAACTGTGAATTCCAAGGAACTTCATGTAGCCCCTGGCCCTGCCTTACCACATCACCCCCTAATGAAGCCAAATTCTCCGGGGAGGGGGGCAGGGGGCAGGACTTTCAAAGCTTTCAGTGTGAATCACTCTGGAGACTGCAGCTCCACGGGGGGTGGAGACTCATGAATATGTATACAAACAGTTTAACGTAATAGATGGTGTGTATTAGAGAGGAAAAGATTAATCTCTGTGTTGAAAACTTAAAAATAGAAATACTTCATTATTGTAGAGATGGAAACACATGGTTTCAACTTAGAACAAGTGGGAAGAGCACAGCAAACGTAAGTCATGGCCTGGATGGCAGCTCTGGCCAGGCCGTCAGGCTGGGCTCCACCGACAGCCCTTTCTATATTATTCTTTGCCCTTTTGTTGAGAGTGGACAATGTTAAGCTCCCTGGACCACATTACATGTGTATTGTAAAATGTTATGTTTTTGAACCCGTAAGAATGGAAAAATACTTTCTTTACTGTCTAAAAAGCAGCACGTGATGAGTCAAGCAGTCAGTCTAGATGTCTTGTACCTTAAACTTTCAAGACAAGGTGCAAGAAGAATACCGAGGTGTTCCAGAGTACCGTGTGGTCTAACATAAAACTGCACAGAAAATAGAGAATATTTAAAAAGATAAATGTCTTGTTTCGATTTAAGATTCTGTCGTTCCAAATAACCTCTGCAGTTAATAATTTACAGAGTGCTTTCAGCTGATAAACACTTCTTTATTTTCACTAGGACTCAGCTCCCAGACACTCTCATTTAACTGTTCATAACACACTATTCTTAAGTGTAAAGATGAAACCATCAAAATAGCCTTTTTTAATTTATCCAATGTAACTTCCGAATCATACCTTGTTTATTACAAAGTACCCTTTCCTACTACCAGAAGTCACAAACTCTGCTGGGAGATACGTTATGCCCTAGACATGTCCTTTTCACTTGTGACACTTTAGCATTAAAAGCTATTTGTATGATATTATTGTGGTCATTAAGGAAATATAAAGGATCCTCTCACTCCCATTCCAACCCCCAAACTCAGTTGTTAAATAGGACAGAAAACCAGTTTGGCCAACTGTACAGGAGATTTGCAGAAATTCTTTACTTGAGATTCAGTTCACCTGCCAAAGAACACAGGTGTGCCTTTCACCAGAGCTCAAGGATTTTCTAAGCATCACTTTGGTTTCAGAATGCATAGGTTCCTTCCTCATTTCCAGTGAGGTAGCTCGCTGTTGATCAGCTAGCAGAACGGAAGCCTTAAATAAAACCGTGTTATCTAAACAACTACTTAGCAACCAAATACTATTACAAATATCTGTTAACCAAGGTGCTAATGCTAATACTAGTTATTAAAATAGCATATCTGTGTTCTTCGTTAGTCACTTTCTATTCTCCGCCAGTTCTATGACACGGAGAATCTATTTAGTATAAAAACTATAGAACGACGAGAGTAATCGGGATGGACACTTTTATCTATGCATCTCTACAAACACATACATGTGCATGTGTATATCACTGTATGTTCAGGTAAATACATGTGTGTACATATACATCTGAACATATTTTTACTTTGTAGCAAGTTGTAAACATACCAACAGTTGCCTTATTTTACTTTCAACCTCTGAGGATGGACCCACTCATCAGAATGTTTCATGGGCCTGCTGGAGGTTTGTTGTCTTAACTTTGAGATTTGCTTTTCAGGCATTCACTTGAAACTCTAATTCCCAATTATGAGACACCCTGGGAACATTTGGATTCAAAAGCTCAAAGCTGAATACTCTTCCAGCTGGAAATGCCACTCACTCTGCAATACTAGAAACTCCTAAACTTATACGTGGATAAGATACATTCTGTTGGTCTGTGAGCATCTGCTATTTTTTAACTCAATCCACTCACCCAGGTTGGGAGCATATTTGTTTATTTTTCTGAACAAGTCACTTTATTTTTCTGAGTTACAAGTTCTTTATTTATAAAACTAAGAAGTTATCTAGGATCACTCCCAGGACCACTTTTAAGTCTAAAAACTTGCCAGGCTGTAATCTGATTATATCTGGACAAACTCAACAAGGTTGGGACCAAGGGCTTCCATTGGTATCCCCTTCACTTTATTCTCTAGACCCCCTTGTCCCATCCCTACAAAAGGAAGCTGTGTTTATTGATGGAGATGTTTGAGAAAAAACTCTTTTTAAAAAACTATATATCTACTCTTATGTTCTCTTTTCTTAAAGTTGGATACAAGATAAAGCCTGGTAATCCAATCTACTTATAAAAGTAGGTGATGTGGTAGATGGAGGACAGATTATAAACATAAGCGGAAATTGCTTCTCTTACTTAATCTTGCTCAGCATCCCTTCTTTCACTATAACACGAATGAAAAACGACTTCTTTCAAAGGCTGTGAGATTAAACACAATGTACACAATAATCTGGGTGTTTTAGACATGAATAATGGATGCATAGATGTGGCCATGGCTCTCAAAAGTGTCTGATCTCTGTCTGGATACTGTTTGGTTTTATAGGTTTTTCTCTCTCAGAAAGTATATGAGTAAATTTTCTGTAAGAACAGTGCTGCTCAGAGCTGGACATGAGGCTCAGTGGGTAGGGTGTTCACCCAGCTTGCATGGATCCTTGGAGTCAATCCCCTGCATCACAAAATACCTGGCACAGTGACCAAGTGACCCACCAGATCTAGGTCAAAAAATGGGAAAGGAAAATGGTGTTGATTAAAAGTGGACTGACAGTAAGTGAATATGGATGGGATCTTTTGAAAGTTTTAAAGCAAAATGGAAAAAAATGTTGGACTGCCAACCAAGAGATTAGTGCCAAGAACTAGAGAAGAAAGAGCCCCAAGAAGCAAGTGGGTGGGACCAAGGGAGGGGCCAAAGGAAGCAAAAAGGAGTGAGTCTCAAAACTAGTTCAGAAGAGGGTGGGAAGTCCTGTGGGTGAGAGTTGATGGGAAGAAAGAAGATTTCCCACAGCCCTCAGTTTTCTGTATTATAATTAATTTTTTTGAGGTGTGTGTGTGTGTGTGTGTGTGTGTGTGTGTGTGTGTGTGTGTGTGTGTGTGTGTGAAAGAGAGGGAGAAAGAGAGAGAGAGAGAGAGAGAGAGAGAGAGGGAGAGAGGGAGAGAGAGAGAGATTGCTCACAGGTGAGTGTAGCTGGATTCATGGCCAGCTCAGTTCCATAGTCTATACTCTCTATTGAGAAGTTGCCTCCTAACAAGACAACTCTCTCTCTGTAACTCATATGGAGCAATCCATTTTATACCTACTAAGTGTAAGAACAAAAACACAGGACCCAAGTTAAACCAATTCCAGCTAACTAGACTTGGACTTAGTTTTCAGGAAAAAAAAATGTTTTCATTAATAGATGTATTTGAACAGGTGCCCAGTATCCTTACTTAATTCCAGCACGTAGAGTAGATTTTGCAACAGGTTAATTGAAGTTCAGTAGTATACTTCATCATGAGCTATGCTTCTCTACTATGTCATAGTTCAGAGTTCAGAAAGGGAACACTTTTGAACACACACACATTAAAAGTTCCTTCAGCTATTCTGTGGAATCTATTGTCGCAGTCAGTCTACCTTCAGCTATTCTGTGGATCTACCCACAGTCAGTCTAGGAGGATCAGAGAGTAGTGATTCACACCTTTAATCCCAGAACAGGGAGTATCCTAGGAGTGGTGACCTAGCCCTTAATCCCAACTGAGTTAGAGGTCATTTTAGTTTACAGAAGGAGTTCCAGGCTCTTAGGCAGGCAGTGATGGGGCCACGCCTTAACTTACCAAGAGAGTATTTAAGGTGGGCATAGAAAGACAGAAGGAGAGGAAGCCAAGAGAAGCCAGGCTAAAGAAGCTGGAAGACAGCTGGGTAAGATCTGATTGTGGTGTTTCTTATCTGACATCTCCGGCTGTTTTTATTATATTTGAAAAGATCCCCAGAATCTGTGCCTTTCTCTTTTGAGTTCTGGCCACTCTCTCAGCTAACACAGCTCATTGAAGGGTGATGCTCAGCCAGTGAGACCTGCTCTCTTACCTGCTTTCCAGAATGCACCATTCTGTGGTGGGTCCTGTTCACTGTGCAATCAGCTCTTTTCATGTTGCTTTCTGGGGATTATTGTGGAGAATTATTTTGTACACTGTGAAGATGTGTTTTTGTCAAAGTGCCTTCTGATTGGCTTAATAAAGATCTGAATGGCCATTAGTTAGACAGGAGAGAACAGGTGGGGTCAGGGAGAGAGGGGACTCTGGAAAGAAGAGAGGCAGGATTTGCCAGCCAGATGTGAGGAAGACAGACATATAGAATGGAGGAGAGGTAATGAGCCACATGGCAGAATGTCTATTAATAGCAATGAGTTAATTTAAGTTATAAGAGGTGGTTAGGAACAAACCTAAGCAAAGGCTAAGCATTCATAACTAATAATAAGTCTCTGTGTTATTATTTGGGGGCTGGTGGAAAAAGAAATGGCTACAGGGGATTTTTTTTTTTTAAGACAGAGTTTCTCTGTGTGGCTCTGGCTGTCCTGGAACTCATTCTGTAGATCAGTCTGGCCTGGAATTTAGAGATCTGCCTGTTTCTGCCTCCCTATTGTTAGGGCCAAAGGTGTTTGCCACCACACCCCAGCTGAAACTTTGACTTACATTAGCTGACCAAGACCTGCCAACATCAAATAAGAATGGCCGTGTATTTAGACGTCAAATGCCAGTTTCCTGACCCACTTGTTTCTGCTTGTGTCTGGTTAGTTGTGTTCTTGCAGGCAACTGCATCTGTCCTAAATGTACTAGAGGTGTGTATAGAAATGGCTGATGGTAAAAACAGGCAATTAGAGACTGCTAAGCCACAGTGAGACTAGGGGTGGGGGCACTGACCGTGCAATGTGTAATCTGGTGGTGACTTCCGGTGGCTGAAGAAGTTGGGATTGCTCTCTGTGAGGACACCGCTTCGAAGACCCTGGAGTTTGTTTCACCTTTGTCCCTTTTTGGAAAGAGGATCAGTCATCCATAGAATCAATTCAACATGTGTTTATTGTGTGTCTACACCTCAGCATCCTTCCACACTGGGGATAGGGAAATAGACAAACCTTTGCCCAATTGCAGCTCACATTCCACTGGGGAAGACAAAGACCAGAAAAAGCAAAACAAATCCATGCAGACTATTGGTTCACATATGCTAAAGAGAGAAAAGGCTGGTGGGGACAGAGCTATGAAGTATGTGTGTGGAGAAAGATGGTGGTGGCTTTAAAATTGCCAGTGACTGTGAAAGCCATCCCAGATGACTTGGGTCAAGACTGAAAGAAATGAAGGCAACATGTCTGTAGATCTCTTTGGGCGGAGCATCCCAGAAAGGGGGGCATATTGCACTCACATGAATAACGCAGGAGTTGCCACTGAGGGACTAGAGTAAGTATAAGGAGAATGGATGGAAGAGTGGGAGACAGAGGCAGAGATGAAGCAAGAATGAGGTGTGGTTGCCATATGGCTGTATATCTGCCTATCCGTGATGATCTGTGTCTGTGTGTGCATAAGCATGCATCATGTCTGTTCATCTGCATGTGTCTTATATGTGTGTCCATGTCTGAGCATGTGTATGGGTGTGTATAGAGAGACTTGTACAGAGCCCTATCAACCCTAAATACACCTTTATCTCTCACTCAGAGGGTGACTTTGAGAAGAGGACACGTGTCTGGTGCTTTTCACAACCACCCTAAAGTTCCCTGAAGGGAGGCACTATAGATTAGAGACAGTGGGACAGAGAGCCTGCTGCAATAATCTAACTAAAACTGGCCAGCTAGGTTGTGGGGTGGATGGGGAGAAAAAGGTCCAGTTTTGATTTGGGTGTGTCTTGAGGGCAGAGCTGACAAGATTTGCCAGTATCTGTGACATTTGAGATGAGTGAAGAAGGACCTTGGGAGGGATGGCACTGTTGGATAAGAGGATAAACCCTCCAGGAGAGCAGGTGTGGGTGCCATCAGAAGGCTCAGGGTGTGAGGGAGACATGAGAGGAGATGCCAAGAAGCAGGGTGAGCCTCCATGTGCACAGCTGGGAAAAGAACCCAGGATAGAAAGGGATGTTGGGGGTGTTGCTGCTGTTGATGTAAATTCACGACAAGGCAGATATTCCAGGGCCCATATCCATCTCCTATCTCACAGCCAAGCAGTGAGGAGGAACTGGCAGGAAACAGTGGAAGGGCAGGGTATTTGGGCAAGAGAAAGCTCACAGTAGGATCCTGGGACTGTGTGAGGAAGAAGCTCTAAGGACATGTGGGGCCAATGTTGTGGCTAGCTCCATGGAGGGGACACTCAGCTGTGAAAAAAAAGAACACCATATATAGTTCACAAATGACCTTGAGGTAGTCTCTTTGTGAATAGATGGGAGAAATAGAGCATGTAGGAGAAAATGACTCTTTTTAAAGCAAAGAAGTAAAAGATTTGGAATGTGGCCAGTGGTGGTGATGCATGCCCTTAATCCCAGCACTCAGGATGGGCAGAGGCAAGATGGTCCTGAGTTCAAGTTCAGCATGGTCTACAGGGTAAGGTCCAGGAAAGCCAGAGTTGTAACAGAGAAAACCTGTCTGGGGGGCGGGGGAAGAAAAGGTTTGGAGTATGGAAGGTACAGTGGGAGAGGGGAGGGAGAGGGAGGGAGAGGAGAGAGCTGGAGAGACCAGGGTGACACTATTGGGAGGTGTGGTCTTGACGGAGTGGGCATGGCCTCTCTGGAGGATGCTGGCTTTGAAGTCTATTACTAAACTTTGCTTGATGCCACAGTTGATCTCCTATTACCTACAGGATGTCAGACTCTCAACTACCACTCCAGCATCCCATCTATCTGTATGCTGCCATGCTCACCATCATGATGTTAAAGGACAGAGCCTCTGAAACTATAAGCTAGCCACTTCAATTAAATGTTTTCATTCATAAGAGTTGCCATGGTCATGGTGTCAATTCACAGCAATAGAAACATTAACTGTGTGTGTGTGTGTGTGTGTGTGTGTGTGTGTGTGTGTGTGTGTGTGTGTATGTGTAAGAAATAGGTGAGGGCCTTCTGCTATTAATATCTTCATATAATTAAAAAAAAAAATGTCCTTTATCTCCTGCCCCAGAGCATATATCCTGGAGACTGGAGGGCAGATTCCTAAGGGCAGGGACCACAGTTGGCCGTGACCTGGGAACTGTTCTATCTGTCTCCTACAGAGAACTAACACACAGCCTAACTCCTGGGGAAAATAGTTCAGACACTGCTTTTTCTTCTAAACTTTTGTCCACTTAGCTTTGCACTAGGATATTTTAATTTGATGTCATTTAAAAATCAGACATACATTTTATTGTTATATAATGCTAGAGTTGGAAAATACTCTTTATTTAATCTGGCATTTTTAGATAAGGAAACCAGCATTCAAAAGCAACTTCTTGATGTATATTATGTCATAAAATATATGTTGAAAGATTATATCAGTTTGAGAAACATTTATGTGTCCATTCTCTCAAAAGGCATGATTTGAAAAGTTATCTGAGTTCAATGCTTTAAATAATTAGAATCACCATGAGCAAGATTTGAATAACATTTAAAAGTTTAAAGCTATCATACCCTCTCCAAATAGAATACTGCTGATAAAATACTTATGAGCATGGGGTTAAGAAATGGTTTCAGTGGGGTCACTTGTGTAAGTGTGAGGATCTCATTTTGGACCCTCAGAACCTATGTAAAGCCAGATATAGCCTGTGACCTCACCATACCTGTCCTGATTAGTTTTATGCCACCGTGACACAAACTAAAGCCATGTGAGGGGAGGGAAACTCAATGAGAAGACGCCTCCATAAGATCGGGCTGCAGGGCATTTTCCTAATGTGTGATTGATGGGGGAGGGCCCAGCCTATGGCAGGTGGTGCCATCCCTGGGCTGCGGGTCCTGGGTTCCATAACAAAGCAGGCTGAGCAAGCCTTGGGGAACAAGCTAGTCAGCAGCCCCTTCCATGGCCTCTGCACAGCTCCTGCTTCAGGCTCCTGCCCTGATTGGGGTCCTGTCCTGCTGGACATTTTTTTGTATTGTCCCTCAGACTGACAAAAGAGTGGACCATAGAGTTTTCTCACTGACTCAGAGGAAGATAGAGGGACACAGATAGTACGGAGGGCTTTAAGATGCATGGTCTTTTCCATTGGGGCAGGTGGAGAGGAGGGTCAGGTGATTGTTTCTCCATCATTTCTTGGATAAATAGATTTAGTCCCTAATATTTTACTCCCAATATTTATTTACTAATAAAACAATAAAGAAGCCACAATACTGTTCTGATTTCTTTCTATGATGATCAATAATGTGGAAGTGTAAACCAAATAAACCCTTTCCTTTCCACCAAGCTTTGGTCATGGTGTTTTATCCCTGCAATAATAACCACAAGGCAATACCTACGCTGAAATAGGAGGCAGAAGCTGGAATAATGGGAAGCTCATGATCTGGTTAACCTTTCATACATAGAACTGAGCAGAGACTGTTTCAAACAGGGTGGAAGGCGAGGACATACACCAGAGGTCCCTAGAAGGATGTGTGACTTCTTCGTGTATAGTCAGTCACAGCTGACTTGGTTGAGTGATTTTGAACAGTAACTAGGAAAGGGAAATTTTATCAATAAAAATAGGTGAGCTAGTAGAGAAGAAACACACCTCTCAGTGTGGTTCCGAGAAATGGCTGGTTCTGTGAAGGAAAAGATGGAAAGAACAAAGTTGATGTCACATGATTATTATGAACACTGCACCTCTAGGATTCCGGGCATTAGTGTCCTATGCCAGCAACTTCCCGACACGCAATTTGTCCATCTATGTAATCCTCTGTTGTTTGCAATGGCTTTTTTGCACCACTAAGAACACTATAAGAAAGATTATATTGTAATTCTTTTGGCACAGCCAACACAGCATCCCATGAAAGTTGGTTCAGCAGCCTGAATGACATTCTGTTTGCCCTACAGTTTCTAGAATTTCCATATTTTACAGAAGAAAAGCAAAGAACAGAATTCTGCTGTTCATATCCACTTCCAGAAGAGCAAAAAAATTAAAATATGGATACTAGTGATATGTGTATATTATAGCATTGGATAAATAGTTGCTGAACTTAATTTTATTAATCAAAAGGATAAATGACAAAATATTGGATAGAGCATTAAGTATAAACGCTAAAAAAACTGTAATTTGTCTATTCTCTATTCATTAATAATCTTCTATGAATAAGCATTTTAAATCTATAATTTTGTTATAAATATGATGCCTTATCATTATACTTCAAATATACTTCAAACTCAGAAAGTATAGTTTTTCTTTTTTCTTTTGAAAAAATTACTCACATTTGTTTGTTGTTTATTGGGGGCTCATGCATGCCATGGCACACAGCTTGGACTTCAGAGGACAACTTCCGGGGGTCGTTTCTTCCCTCTGCCAGGCGATGTTTGCCGTGATGGAAATGAAACGGCCATGCTGGGCAGCAAGCAAGCACAGTAACCACCCTGCCAGGCCAGAAAAGTAACTTGCTCTTTTTCTCTTTCTATACCTCCGTTTTCGCAACATGGATGTACGTTGTGACCTGCTTTTCCTGACCTCTGGAATTCTCTTTCTGACCTCCTCTCCCAGAAGACCAGAGAGTGTGACCTTCCCCTTCCTCCTCCACATCCCTGAGCTGCTGAGAGCTCCCGCATGCCCGCTCCTTCCTTCCGGTAACCGTCCTTGAGTTTCTTATCTCTTTTGTTGCTGCTGTGGCTTTAGTTTTAATTTTTTTAAACTACAAGACTAAGAACCTGCAGGGGGAGCTTTGCATTCTCTGATGACATCTTGGAATCATTTAGTATAAAATTAGGAAGACGTGGTTATTTTTGGAATTTGCTACTTAGAATCCTGTCAGAAACAGCTATGTGGAAACTTCTCTTATAGATTATGGTTGCAGCTTCTTGTACATCCCCTCCTATTTGACAGTTATTCTTAGCTTTCAAGACACCTCTGTAATGCTCTGAGTAAGGAAAACCAAGCTTTGTGGCCAATATTACAAATGTTCACATTACACTCTACTTAAATGGCATTGCCTGCTCCCCAGAGCACCTGGAAACTTCTGGATGGCTCTTGGCCTCAAGACAGAAGTTTTTGGTTTGTTTTTGAGGCAGGGTTTCACATAGCTCAGGCTGGCCTCAAACTCACTATGTGGCCAAAGATAGCCCTACACCTCTGATCCTCCAAGTGCTAGGGTTATGGGCATACACAGCCACACCCGGCCTGTGTAGTGTTGGGGTTTAACTCAGGGCTTTTGTGAATACTAAGCAAGCACTCTACGGAATGAGTGCATTCCCAGCCTTGCAGAGGATTGTGGCATTTAATACACTATACATCTTTCATGTGCTCTTGTAATTGTAAAGAAGCAAAACAAACACGAATCCTATCTTTACACATAAAAAATAAGATAAATGCAGCATCTTTATTTAATTAAACTTTGGGGGATGGGGGAGGGATTAGGAGGAGAAGAAGGAGGGGAAAATGCTGCTGGGATGTAAAGTAAATAAATTTAAAAACAATTAAATTTTGGCATAATGAATAGAAATAGTACTAAACTAGCTATTTTTTAGGTATATGTGTGTTATATGTACACATTCATGTATGCATGTGTTCACATGGGTACGCATGTGTATAGACATGTGTGGTAGACTGAAGTCCATCCCAAATATCTCACTCGATTGCTCTCCATCTTATTTTTTGAGATAAGGTCTCTCACTGAACTTGGAACTCATTAATTTAGCTAAAGTGGCTGGCCACTGGGTTCTAGGAATCTGTGTGTCTCTATTCCTCACCTTTGGGTTGCATATACATGCTAGCACTCAGCATTTGACAGGGGTGTAGTAATCTGAACTCAGGTCTCTCTCAGTTGCTTTTCTTGTTGCTGTGATACAAAGCCCCAACAATAGCGACTTACCAAGAAAGGGTTTATTTCATTCACAGTTTCAGGTTACAGCCAATCAGGACAGGGAGTCAGGTTATAGCCAATCAGGACAAGGAGTTGTCAGGTCACAGCCAATCACAACAGGGAGTCAGAATAGCCAATCACAATAGGGAGTCAGGTTACAGCCAATCAGGACAAGGAGTTGTCAGGTCACAGCCAATCACAACAGGGAGTCAGAATAGCCAATCACAACAGGGAGTCAGGTTACAGCCAATCAGGACAAGGAGTTGTCAGGTCACAGCCAATCATAACAGGGAGTCGAGTGGCAGGAACCTGAGGGAGCTGGCTTCAGTTGATTAAGTCCAAAGTAAGAAGAACAAAGCATGTCTGTGGGTAGCTTTAGTTTGTCCTCTCCATTCCGTACAGCCCAGGCTCCCCTCCCTGTTCAAGAATGGTCCTAATGGATGGGTCATCTGGCTTCAACTAACTTCATCAAGGCAGTCACTCAAAACAATTGTCAGATGCTAAACTTAATCTAGACAGTCCCTTACAGATAGGCAGTCCTTCTGTGAACTCTGTCCCATCTAATTCCCTGCTGTGCTATTAATCCACAGCTGCCTGGGCCCATGCTCTCTTTCCTAAGCAGGAGTTTCAGAAGAGGAGTGACCTGAACGCTTAACCATGAGGAAGCAAGCAAACAGTGGAAGGAGATTGCTTCTTCTCTTCAGTGCCAAGGAAAACCAGATAGAATGTGGGAAAGAAAGGGAAAAGGGAGTAAGAGAGAGAGGCTGGTCAGAGAATGATGGGGTCTGAGCACCACGAACAGACAAAAGAGCTGGAGTCCTGGAGAAATCTCCCAGCTCCATACAGACTTCCAGCTTTGTTCCTTTCCCCAACTGGCCTATCCTCCCAGTAATGTGCATTTACTCATGTTAGCCTTTCAATTTTAGAGCAGGAATCTACAATCTGTTGCTTCAAGACCCTTTCCCTCTAAGGAGAAGGAAAGGAAATGCAGACTGAAGGGAGGGGGCTTTACTTCATGCTCACGGCCCAATTTTCTTTAGCATTATTCTAGGGCACTGGCACCTGTGTTTATTTTCATGGTTGGAATTAAGTACTTTTTAGAAGGTCCCTCAGCAGGTTAATGGCAAAGCTCAATTTAGCATGCACAGCTGCTGACTTCTCAGGGTGGCCCTGGGCTACCAGCCACGTGGCCAATGTGTCTGGAGTTCCAAATCGTACACTTGTCAATGGCGGGGACCTTCTTAAGTCCATTGTTGTAAAGAGGTTATATTAAACATAACATGTAAAAAAGAACCAAGCACCCAAGAACCTTAAAAACTACTACCTGACTCTTTCAGTTCTAATCAAAAAAGCATCACATAGGAGTAAGAAATGGTGGTGTTGATGTCAGTAGAATGAAACAATATTCACCCCCATCCCTGCTGCCAACAAAATTTGTCTCTCTCTCTCTGCCATATCTAAAGTGCATGCATCATAAAGCAAACAATCCAGACACATGTGAAATAGTGGATGTTAAATCTATGTGCATGGCATAATCATATTTCACAAGTAAGAAAACAATAACTTTAAGAACAATGCCCCCAACATACCTACAACTGGAGACCCCAAAGCCTCCTGGTCCACAGCTGACTAAGAGGTGAATGGCACCCAGACCCCCAGGGACACACCCCAGCACCCCAACCATACCCAGTTCTGCCCTAAACCAAAGAAGGCTGGGAAAGCACTCCCAAGCCCAAGCCCAGCAAAACACAGCTGGAGGGACATCCCATGGGCGAAAACCCTGCTCAAACCACAGTCTGCATCATCACATTCTGACAACTAGAGACCCCAAAGCCTCCTGATCCACAGCTGACTAAGAGCCAACTAAGCACAGACTAAGAATGACCCCTGTGGCAATTGGAGACACACAGCTCCTTGGCCTACATCCAACTAAGAGCCCACTAAGAGCAGCTCCTGCAATTACTGGAGACACACAGCCCCAGGCATACAACTGACTAAGAGCTGACTAAGAGCTGACTAAGAGTGAACTGAGGAGGCAATGGGCAGATGCCAGTGAAAGAATATATACATACATATATATATATATATATATATATATATAAAACAATATAAAGAATAAGACACCCCCAGAAGAAGCTGGTGGATCTACTACATCAAGACCTGAGCATAACAATGAAGAGGAAGCAGAAGGAAACGGCCTTAAAAACAACTTTATGAAGATAATGGAAGCTTTAAAGAAAATATAAAAAACTCCCTCAAACAAATAGAATAAAATACAAACAAAAAATTAGAAAGACATTAACAAATCCCTGAAAGAAAATAAAGAAAATCAAGAAAAAGTAAAAAAAAAAAAAAAACAGGTGAAAGAAACATTTTGGGAATTAAAAATTGAAATAGAAGCAATAGAGAAGCACAAACCAAGGCAAAGCTGGAAATAGAAAATCCAAACAAATGAACTGGAACTACAGATGCAGCATAACCAACAGAATGCAAGGGATGGAAGAGGGAATCTCTGGAGTGGAAGATTCAATAGGGAAATGGATGCATCAGTTAAAACACTAAAACTGAAAAATTCATAACACAAATCTTCCAGGAAATCTGGGACACCTTGAAAAGACCACACCTGAGAATAATTGGAATCGAAGAAGGAAAAGATACCAGCTCAGAGGCACATAAAATGTATTCAACAAGATAATAGAAGCTGGAGAAAACTTTCTCAACCTAAAGAGAGAAATGTCTATAAAGATACAAGAAGCTTACAGAACACCAAATAGACTAGACCCCCCCCCAAGTCTGCTCGACACATAATAATCAAGCCACTAAACTAAAGAAAAAATAAAAAGTACTAAGAGCTGCAAAGGAAAAAGGCTAAGTTACCTGTAAAGGCAGACCTATCAGAATAACACCCAAATACTCAATGGAAATAATGAAAGCAAGAAGGTCCTGGTCAGATGTTATACAGACACTAAAAGAGTATGGCTGCCAACCCAGACTACTATACCCAGCAAAACTATCAATCACTATAGATGGAGTAAGCAAGATTTGTCATGTCAAAACTAGATTTAAACGATACCTATTTACAAATCTGGCCCTACAGAAAGCACTAGAGGGAAAACTCCAATGTAAGGAAACCAGATACACCTATGAACCCACAAACAATCAATAATACCACAGAAGAAAACCCAAGGAAGGGAAATATAGACATACTACCACCAAAAATTACAGGAAATAGCAATCATCATTAATATCCCTTAATATCAATAGACTCAATTCACCTATAAAAAGACAGGTCCTAACACAATGGATACAAAAACAGAACCCATCCTTCTGCTGAATACAAGAAACACACCTCAAGTTCAAAGATGGCACAGGCTCAGAGTAAAGGGTTGGAAAAAGACTTTCCAATCAAATGGTTCTAAGAAACAAGCTGGTGCAGCCATCCTAATATCTAACAAGATAGACTTCAAACTAAGATTGATCAAAAGAGACCAGGCCGGACACTATTACTAATCTCAGGAATAATCCACCAAGATGAAGTCTCAATCCTGAATATTTATGCCCCCAACACAAGGGCAATACATATATAAAAGAAACACTACTAAAGCTTAAACCTCACATCAAACCCCACACACTAATAGTGGGAGATTTCAATACCCCACTTTCAACCAGATAGGTTGAAACCAGGTCAACCAGACAGAAACTCAACAGAGAAATAAGGGATCTTAACAGATGTTATGACCCAATTGGACTTAATAGATATATACAGAACTTTCCACACAAACACAAAGGAATTTACATATTTCTCAGTACTCTGTGAAACTTTCTCTAAAATTGACCACACACTCAGTCATAAAGCAAATATCAATAGATACAAAAAATTAGGAATAACTCCTTGTATCCTATCAGACCACTATGGTCTAAAATTAGAGTTCAACAACAACAAAAATCACAGAAAGCCTACAAATTCATGGAAACTGAACATCTCTTAATTGAACCACCTCTGGGTCAAGGAAGAAGCTAAGAAAGAAATAAAAAACTTCTTAGAATTTAATGAAAATGAATCCACAACATACCCACACTTATGGCACACAATGAAAGCAATGGTTAGAGGAAAACTCATAGCACTAGATGCCTATATGAAAAAAACTAGAGAATCTCACACAAGAGACCTAACTGCACATCTGAAGGGCTTAGAAGGAGTAGACGCAGGAAATAATCAAACCTAGGGCTGAAGTCAATACAGTAGAAACAAAGAGAACAACACAAAGAACGAATGAATCACAGAGTTGGTTTTTGAGAAAGTCAACAAGATAGATAAACCCTTATCCAAATTAACCAAAAAGCAGAGAGAGAGAGAGAGAGAGAGAGAGAGAGAGAGAGAGAGAGAGAGAGAGAGAGAGAGAGAGAGAGAGAGAGAATCCAAATTAATAAAATCAGAAATGAAAAGGGGAACATAACAAGAGATACCCAGAAAATCCAGAGAATTGTCAGGTCATACTTTGAAAATGTATACTCCATTAAAATGGAAAACCTAAAAGAAATGGTCAAGGTAGCACTTGACCACTTGCCAAAATTGAATCAAGGTCAGATAAATGACCTAAACAGACCTATAACCCCAAAGGAAATTGAAGCTGTTATTTACAGTCTCCCAAGTTAAAAAAAAAAAAAAAAAAAAAAAAGCCCAGAACCAGATGGTTTCAGTTCAGAATTCTACCAGACATTCAAAGAAAAACTAATAACAATACTCCTCAAACTGTTCCATAAAGTAGGAAATGAAGGAACATTGCTGAACTCTTATGAGACCACAATCACCATGATACACAAGCCACTCGAAGATGCAACAAAGAAGTAGAATTACAGACTAATCTCCCACATGAACACTGATGCAAAAATAATAAAATTCTGGTAAACTGAATTCAACAACATATCAAAAAAATCATCCATCATGATCAAATAGGCTTCATCCCAGAGATGCAGGGATGGGTCAACATACAAAAAAACTGAATGTCATCCATCATATAAACAAACTGAAAGAAAAATACCTTTCTGAAAAAGCCTTTGACAAAGTCCAACACTTCTTCAGGATAAAAGTCCTGGAGAGATCAGGAATACAGGCAAAATATTTAAATATAAGCTGACAGCCATTATTAAACTAAATGGACTAAAACTCAAAGCAATCCCACTAAAATGAGGAACAAGACAAGGCTGTCCTCTCTCTCCTTATCTATTCAATATAGTTCTTGAAGTTTTAGCTAGAGCAATAAGAGAACAAAAGGAGATTAAAGGGATATAAATTGTAAAGGAAGAAGTCAAAGTATCTCTATTTGCAGATGATGTGATCATATACATAAGTTACCCCCCCAAATTCTATCAGGGATCTCCTATGGTTAACAAACACCTTCAGCAATGTAGTAGGATACAAGATTAACTAAAAAAAAAATCAATAACCCTCATATACTCTAAGGATAAAGAGGCTGAAAAAGAAATAAGGGAAACATCACTCTTTATAATAGCCGCAAATAGCATTAAATAGCTTGTCATAACTCTAACTAAAGAAGTAGCAGACCTGTTTGACAAAAACTTTAAGTCACTGAAGAAAAAAATTGAAGAGGATATCAGAAAATGGAAAGATCTTCCATGCTCCTGGATAGGTAGGATCAACATAATAAAAATGGCAATTTTACCAAAAGTAATCTACAGATTCAATGAAATTCCCATTAAAATCCCAACACAACTTTTTACAGACCTTGAACTTCATATGGAATGACAGGAAACCTAGGATTGCCCAAAAAATTCTGCTCAGTAAAATTTTAGGAGGAGTCACCATTCCTGACTTCAAGCTATACTATAGAGCTGCAGTAATAAAAATAGCCTGGTTCTGGCATACAAACAGCCTTATAGATCAATGGAATTGAATCAAAGACCTTACATTAACCCACACACCTATGAACACCTGATTTTTGACAAAGAGACCAAAAATATTCAATGAAAAAGGATAGTATCTTCAATGGATGGTGTTGGCATAACTGGATGGTAATATGTAGAAAAATGCAAATAGGTCCAAACCTATCACCCTGCACAAAACTCAAATCCAGGTGGATCAAAGACCTCAACATAAACCCAGCTACACTGAACTTGATAGAAAAGAAAGTGGAAAATACCCTCCAATGCATTGGCATAGGTGGCCACTTCCTAAATATAACACCAGTAGCACAGACTCTAAGAACAACATTCAATAAGTGGGACCTCCTGAAACTGAGAAGCTTCTGTAAGGCAAAAGACACAGTCAATAAGACAAAATGACAGCCTGTAGAATGGAAAAAGATCTTTACCAATCCTTCATCTTACAGGGGACTGATCTCTAAAATATATAGAAAATTAAGAAACCAGAGTCCCCAAACCTAAATAACCCAATTGAAAAAAAAAAGGGGGGGTTTAGAGCTAAAAAAGGAATTCTCAGCAGAAGAATTACAAATGGCTGAAAGGCACTTAAAAAATTGCTCAACATCTTTAGCCATCAGAGAAGTGCAAATCAAAACAACTTTGAGATACCACCTTACACCTGTCAGAATGGCTAAGATCAAAAACACAGATGACAGCCTATGCTGGAGATGAAGAGCAAGGTGAACACTCCCCCATTGTTGGTTGGAGTGTAAACTTGTACAGCCAACAGGAATGTAGTATGGCGATTCCTCAGAAAACTGGGAATCAATCTCTCCAAGAATCCAGTAATACCACTATTGGCATATACCCAAAGGATGCACATTCTTACCCCAAAGGCATTAGCTCAACTATGTTCATAGCTGCATTATTCTTAATAGCAAGAACCTGGAAATAACCTAATGCCCCTCAACTGAAGAACTGATTAACAAATTGTGGTACATCTACACAATGGAGTACTTCTCAGCACTTTTTTAAAAAATGACATCCTAAAACTTGCAGGCAAATGAATGGATTTGGAGAATATCCTCCTGGATGTGGTATCACAAGCCCAGAAATATAAGTATGGGATGTACTCACTCATCACTCATAAATGGACTTTAGACAAAAAACAAAGAATACCCAAGCTGCAAACTACAACCCCTGAACAGCTTGGGATCAGAAGGAACTTAAGAGAGACATCCATAGATTCCTCTAGAAAGAGAGAATAGAGATCACCATAGCAAATTGGGACCATAATGAGTTGTAACCAAGAAAAGGTGGGAATAAATCACGAGATAAGATGGTTGAGTGAGAGGAGCAACAAAGAGGGAAAAAAAAGAGATGGATATCTCGATAAAGGAAGCCAATGTGGAGTTGGAAAGAGACTGGGTGCTAGGGAAACCTCCAAGAACTCACGGGATGTTCCTGGCTAGGTCTCCAACCAATAGTGGAGGGGATGCCTAAACAGGACATATCCCTATAATCAAATGAATAACCACCCTAAGTGTCATCACTGAACCTACATCCAACAATGAATAGAGATGGAAGCAGAGAACCATGGCTGAGCACTGGGCAGAATTCCTGGTTCAGCTGAGAGCAGGTGAGGAGAGTCTGTATGAGCAAGGGGATAGGGATTATGAGGAAAATTCCCACAGAGATGGCTGGCTGGAGCTCTGCAGAGCTCACTGAATCAAGGACAGCCACTAGAGAACCATCTGGAAAAGGAACGAGGCCCTCCAAGGGCCTGTCGATTGTCATGGGCAAGTATGTAGAGTCTCAAGGGGTGGGATCAGACTGTGTTCCTGTGCATGGGCAGGCACCTTGGAGCCCATTCCCTGCAGAGGAACACCTAACCCAGTCTTGATAATTGGGATGGGGAAATCAGACCTGCCTGGAGTGGATGCGCCAGGCTAAGCTGACCCACCTTGGGACTTCTTGCTCTTTTTGGGGAGGAGATGGGGGGATGGGGAGAGGAGAAGCTGAAGGCTGACTGGGAGGGATTTGGAGGAGGGAAGGGAGGGTGAGCAGGGGAATACATGGCAAAAGATACATACATATATATATATATATATATATATATACATACATACATAGGCATATATTACTTTCATATTCCCATCCTTTAGAAAAATAAGAACAATGTCCCCTCTCCCACTTCTCCTTAGACAGGGTCTCACATAGGCTAAACTCACTATTTAGTTAAGGATGATTTTCTGAGTGCTGAGACACTATGCCTGGTTTTATTCTGTGTTATCCAAGCACCAACCAAGAGCTCCATTCTCAGCCCTTGATTTTTGTTCTTTTTAATTAATTAATTTTTTATTATTATTTTTAGAGGGAAGGTCTATGTGGTCCTTTCTGGGATGGTATTCCTTATATAGCGCAGGCAGCCCTCAAACTCATGACGATCTCCCTGCTTCAGCTTTCCGAGTGTCAGTCAGTCACTGACCAGCATGTTACTCTTATTTAACTTTTTTCTCATATTTCAGAGAATGTGGTTTGAATGTGAAGTGTCTCAATAGAATCATGACTTTAGTCGATGGTACTGGTTTAGAAAGTTACTGTTCTGTTAATTCCCACCCAAATTGTATTCATATCTTGATGATGTTATCCTAGACCTGTACATTAAAAAGAAGCAAGCATCCAGTGCTTTTGCCAAAGAGCATTGCTTGGGTCTGAGTTGAGGGCAGTAAGGCCAATCAACAGATAATGTTTCAGTGAAACCCTACACACAGTTGGTTTCATTCACTAGAGTGAGAAGCCAATCAAAACGGCTTATTCCCCTGGATGAATGTCCGCTGTGTTTCTGTGCCAGCCAGACATGCACGCCAGAGAGAGAAGCCTGAATCCAGAATTAAAATCTGTTATGGTTCTGGAGAAAGAAGGAGAATCAGATAAACCAGACAAACAGCAACAACAAAACCAAGGCAAACCAACCAATCAAGCAAACAAACACAGACCAACAGACACACAGGACCTTTGGGTTCGGAACTGTCATTCTGTGGAGTGAATTTTTAGCTTAATTTGTAGATTCTGTGTGCAGGATTTGGCAAGATGAATTTCTTCTGAGTGAGGGATAGTTATAGTACATTGCTGCCATGAAGCATGGTTTCCCTTTGTATGCCCATGGTTTGCATTTATGCCACCGCCTTGACAAAATGTATACATGAAGCACAGCTGGGTCTGCAATCTCCATTTGTCTCCATTTTACCGGTCAAAGTACCTCCTGTGTTTCTGTTGAGATATGAACCATCCTAGTAGTGATACAGATGCACACAAACACATATGGGTGTGTGCTGGGGAAGACACTCACAAGTCCACCTCTGAAAAACTTATTATACAAAGACTGAGTCTGATCGCTTCATGTATGTTGGGCTACAGTAGAAAAAGCCAAAAGCTAGGATATTGTCCACAACTTGATTTTTTTCAAATTTTTTCCATGTAGTGTTTCATTTTAAAGCAGTCTATCTTAGTTTGGTTTGGTTATCCCAAACAGAGACCCCTTAGCTTCACCCTGTTTCTCTAAGTGAAAGGCTTTCAACTCACATACAGGAGTGAATTCTCATGCATGTGTCAGACACTACTGCACTGAATTATAGCAGTTACAGAGTTTGCACACTGTCAAGAGCAACAAAATGTTGTGGAATACTGTTACTATTTCTTCATGAGAAATTTGCTCCCTCTTTTGGCTAAAAAAATGCTGAGGTATTTAAATGTGATTTTAAAAAAAATGCAATGGCTTAAAATAAGCCCGGTTTAGCTGTAAGACTATGGGAACAGAGAAAGAACAGGTGTGAGTGACATCATGGAGACAAGGTTCACAGGGATAACAGCCAGAGAGGGACTACAGAGCAAAAAGAGCAATGTGAAGGGTCCTAAATTACAGTTCTGAGGTTTTGGTTAGAAGGTGTAAGGGAATTACAGCCAAAGTTAAATTATAGTGTTTGCTGGAGCCAATGGACTTAAAACAAATGGCTTAAAAACAAAACAATAAAATTCTCACCTTAAGGCTGTAACTCTTGTCAGGGTAGGGGGAGGTCTGATCTTTCTGCTTGTGTCCAGCAGATAGTATGGACTGCTTTGGGGGTTTAGGAGAATACACGGATGCATTTAGAGTGTCCTAGGGAACATTGCCAAGGCAATTCTTCATTGTTCTTTTCCAGACATGATGGAGTTGTCTGTTTGCAGGATCTCCCACTGTCCTGCTCTCCCCTTGCACCCTACTGCCCGGCTCCTGCTCATTCTCTTTTCATGAGACACCACCCAAGTGACAAGTGGCTTCATATCATCTGTTAGTGGTTTTTTCTTGCCTGCCTTTGCTGCACCTTTTGGACCTGGCTGTCCCATTTCTTTTTATGAAATACTTCCAGTAGCTTCCATGGTCCTATTTATATTTTCTTTTATATTCTGTATATATTTTGTAAACTCATAGTCTTTCAAGTGCTTGAGCTTAATATTTTATTTACTGACAATGGGGTCCTATTAACTGAGGCTGGCCTCAAACTTGCTTTTTTATGTATCCTAGAATGATCTTGAACTCCTGAACCTCCTGCCTCCACCTCCTAAGTGCTAATGGTTACAGGTATGTGCTACCAGCCAGCTCTAAAAATGCTATCTTTAACATTGACATGAACAGGCAAAGACTGCAAAAGTAAACCAATACTAGGAAAATTAAATAAAATCTACTGACTAAATCGTACCCAAGAGGCACAGTACCCAAATGATCCCTCTGGTTGACCAAGTAATTATGGGCTGGATCTACTGCTCTTACATAATAGGGCTACTGTCTTCTGAAGTTGTGGAACAAAGAACCCTATCTGCTCTTGTTCGGGATGTATGTCCATTTAGAAACAGAGGGAAGTTGTGTCTCCTCCTTCAGTGTAGGGCAGAGGAGAGGCTGTCGGTAGAATCAATAATGAAGGATGAACATCTGCAGAAAGTAAGGGGGAAAAATGGGGAGAGGTTAGGCCTGGGTTGCTGCTTGCACTGATGGTGCCTCACCCAGGAGCCTGAGCCATGCTCATTTCTGTTTGTTTTTATGGCTATTCAATGAGAGTGTGGCCTTTTCTGGTTAAACCTAAGACTGAAATGCCTTTATCTCCTGCAGGCAAATTGTGCACATGCAGTGACTACTTCTTAATTTGTATGACCTAAGGATTTTTTTCTCTACCTTCTTTTGCTGCTACAGTTACTAGAAGAAAAACGCTACCTTAATGTATCCTTCAGTGAAAACAGGAAATTAAGGATTTTTGGTCAAGCCTCACTAGAAAGCAATTTTGTGTACTGCAAGGAGAGTAATATAGTCAAATAAACCAGCTATTTCTTTTTTAAAAAGAAAACAAAACAAGCAAAACCTATGTCCTTTTTCTTTGAATGAGTTACTTTTCTGCTACAAGGGATAAAACACTATCCAGGGTAACAGAGACAAAGAGTTTATTTGGGTTTAGGGCTCCCAAGGGGTGAGTCTGTCATGCTGAGAAGGCATGGCAGCACACAGCTGTAACAGCAGCTAAAGCATTTGCTGAGAACTCACATCTCACACCATAGTGCCAAGCAGAGACCAACTGTCTCATTGTCTGCCGGGAAAATTGAGAGTCTGTGGCTTTAAAATGGGAAACATTTTCTGTTTCAGGGATTCAACTCCAATATTGCTAATTAAACACAAATGCAAAATAATTCCACCACTGCTATTGTATCCCAGGTTAAATTCTCTATATTTTGTTGTTTAAGAAAGATGGTCCATTTCCTCTTACCAGCTTCTAGTACAGCTTGAGTAAGCAAACTCCTTTTCTAAGGACTTAGTATGTGAACTTAGCTTCCTTTATATTTCATCTGAGAAGACTGAAAATAATTGTTTGGACCTTCCCATCATGATGCGTCATTGTAAACGTCAGTGTGTGTTAGGGAACTACTTCAGTGGATAAAATAATGATAAAAATACGTTCAGGAGACAGCTGGTATACCCAAGGATTTTGTCCTGTGTTAAAGCTCATTCTCCTATATGTGGCTTCTGTGTTCCCTTTGCTAGAATGAAGCCAGAGAGCAGTGGGCCTTCCTTTGGCCTGAGTGTACTCAGGCGGATGGGAGGGGAACGTGGTTGGTCTATCTTGGCAGCTGGGTAGATTTACCTGCTTGTCTCTCTGGTAATTCAACACTCTGTTTCCTTCCGGTAGAGATCACATGGTGAAACGTGCACCACGTCTTTGTCCCACGCCACTCACGAATACTGTGACTTACACAAAGACCTTTCATGGATCTCTCACATCCCCAAATAAGTAGCAGCTCTGGAAATGTCAAAGGGCATTCAGAGCACAGGAAGTGGGTTCTGTGAAACTGGTCATCATCATTTCATTCCTTTCTCTGTGGCAACTTCTGGCAGCTCCTTCCTTTCCCATGAAAAGAAGAAACCACAGGTGCCTGGGTTGTGAGCATGATTGTACACTTTCTGGCTGGTAGGAGTGACCACTAAAAATCATTATGTGCAAATAGCTGGATGGTCTACTATGCGGGTTTTATTCACCACTGGTACCTTCCAAGTCAACAATGATCAATACTATGTTTTAGATAATGAAAAGTGACCTTTCATAACAGCAATCTTGAGTTTTGGGATAGGATAATTAACAAGATTTTCTTCACCATCTTTTTTTTTTTTTTTTTTTTTTTTTCTGAAACAAGGACCTTCTTTGTAGTCCTGACTGGCTTCAAACTTGTGATCCTTCTGCTTTGACCTCTTGAGGGCATGTGTTACCACTCCAAGCTCTTACCACCATTATTAAAAGCAATACCAACCAGATTCTTTTTTTCAAGATAGGGTTTCTTTGTGTTAACAGCCTTGGCTGTCCTAGAACTCCTTCTGTAGACCAGGCTGGCTTTGAACTCACAGAGATCCACCTGCCTCTGCCTCCCAAGTGCTGGAATTAAAAGTGTGTACCACCACTCCCTGCTAGCCAGAACTTTTTAAATGTATTTATTTGTATATTTATGTGTACATACACTTGCCATGGCCTATGTAGATGTGTCATAGAACAACATACAAGGTTGAGTTTTTTTTCTTCCACTTTGTGGGGCCCAGGGTTGGACTCAATGGCTGGGAACTGGTGGCAAGTACCGTTTTTATGTCCCAGATCAATTATATTTATAAGCCAGTTTTGAGGTGAAACTAAACTACCAAGCTAAGGAATAATATTAAACTTAGGGCCACTTGAAATTATTGTAAAACTGAATTGTAATCAGAATGGATGTGTTTGTCTATAAACTCTAGAAATGCCCTGTGCTTTCTTCAGTGAGAATTAGTGTGGTGTCACAGAGGAGTTGGGTAAGAAAGGGGGTTATTGGTGTTATTGGAAAATGGAAAAGGACCCATGTGTGCATGAATGCACCTCATAAAACCAAACATAATAAAAGTTACGGGAAAGTCAGGTGACTAAGTTATTCCAGCCTGGAGGCAGACTTGTGTGGATGTTAAGAACTTTGAAAGACTGGAGTTCCCGATGCCCTTGACTGCACACACACAAAATCGCATGTTAATAAGGCCAGCGGTTCAGAATTTCTTCCAAATGCTATTTTATATGTTACATGGCACATTCTTTTGAAGGAATCATGTTTAGCCATTTCAGTTAGTTGGAAACCTCACTTCCTATGGAAATATTCCACAAGACCTGGTAGAAACTATTCATCAAAGGAAAGAGAGCAGTGCTAACTTTCTGACCCAAGTCGGCCAGCAGAGCAGGAAGGGGCTGGAGTTTCTGACTTTTTTCTTTTGACTATTTTCAAGACAAGGGTCTCAAATAACCCGCCTACCTCCAACTTCCTATCCAGGCTACCTAGGCAATGATGACCTTAAAGCTCCATCCCTCCAGTACTAGGATTCCAGGTGTGCGCCACCATGGCCAGTTTTATACCAGGCTGAGTAAGTGCTCCTACCGACTGACCTGCATCCCCAATCCTTCCTGGTGATGGCACTTATCTTTATGATCAGATCATATTAAGGAAAAATAAAACCTAGTTGTAGGAAGTCGTGTCCTGCACACCTGACTAATTCTACTCTTAAAAACAAGCACACAAACAAGCAAACAAACGAAAACAACCCTTCATGCAAAGTTTTGTTTCAAAAAGAAGAAACCAGCCTCCTTGGATGACCCTCACCTGTTTACATGTGCTGGCAGCATGTCCACACCCCAGAGCAAATCCATCTGTGCTTTATTCTGGCACTATATGTCACTTGGTGTGACAATGTGTTAAACAAACTTATTTTTCTTGTCAACACCCACTTAATAAAATAAGCTATTAGTGCAGGTTCAGATCCCTGGTGGCTTTCTAGTGGCATCTACCCTTGATTCTGCTATCACAAGCTCTACCCTTGACTGGCAGTGATGGTCCCAATCCCCAATTATCATCACTCAACATCACTGTCAGTTTTTTGGCAAAAGGAAACCAACATACTTCTCTATGTTTGACTTTACCTATTATTAGTATCCTATTTGCAATTTATTTTGGGCAGGTGAAGGTGATTGGTTGATTCGCCTAGTTATTGTTTCTTCTAGGCAATATCAAGATTTTTGTTTGCTGTATGGCATGGAAAGCCAACAGTATCCAACACCACAGTATTTGATTCACCTGTAAACATTGGCATTGCAGAGATACTGTCACACAGAAGAAAGAAATGGTTTGATTAAAATGTGGGATTGGCTGTAAATTCATCAGGAAGCATTCCTTGAGATTCCAGCAGTGGATAGATATTCCAAACGTATCGTCTCTAGATGGCTGTGGATCCTAATGGTCAGTGGCTCAGGACACATCATAAATCGGAAAGACACTTGCCCACAAAGACCACTATTCTCTTGGCATAAGTGGCTGGAGCGAACACTGACTGAAGGCTCCTCCGGGTACACAGAAGTACAACTGGCCATAAGCTGATGTGCACAGACCACAGACTGTTAGCTGTTTCTCAGGTCAGAACCCAGAAGAGAAGATGGACTTCAAACATGTGTTTACTCTGTTTCCTTCTGACGTGCTATTAAAGAGGTAGTACATGGCTATTCCTTGTGTCACAGCCCAAGACCACTAAGAGTAATAAAATCAAGCCCTAACACTGAAGTAAATACCCAGTCTTATAAGGCTCAAGTCTTATGCCCTTTATCAGTGGTGTGCTGATCAATTGTTTTAGCAATTGGCTTTGGGGGATAGGATTAGGGGATAGGGTTAGTAGAGGTATTCCTGGCTGCTACCATGAGCTTATTTCTGTGAGGTAAAGAAGCTTCCAACTTGAAGCACACTGCTTGGCAGAGTGTCTGAAGTGTGACCATCAGCTTCTGAGACCTGATGCAAAATGGTGTTTGCATTCTCATGTAACAATCTCACACAGGACTGGTCATTCTCTCTGCAGCTCCCAAAGATGCTGTCTATCTATTTGTGTGTTTAGGCCCTTGTCTCTAATGCACATAAGTGGAAAGATTATTTCTCATCAATATAGTAGTTATGCAATAAACATTTACCTATTAATGGCAATGGTTTATTCCAAGGACAGCCTTTACATTTTCTTAGCTTCCTTAAATGGGAAAAAATACTTTTTTGGGGGGAGGGGAGTTTGGGGAGATCCTTGTATTCTACTTTCTTAAAGAAGCCATAAAGTCAAACAAGGAAGGTGGGTGTCTTGTAAGAAAGGCATGGAAGAAGAAAGTACTAGAAGCATGTATAATATAGTAAGGCATCATATGTCATGAAGTAGAATACATGTGTAGTTTGAATCCTGCAAGAGAAGTTCTATGTACCTTGATTCATCCCAGCACACATCATGACTTTTGCTATACAAAGTATAGTATAGAATCTCTTCTTCATCCCTGAGCCTGACAGAGAGAAAGAACACAAATTATCTGGTAACAAAAAGCAGTGTAGAAGATCTTGACTATGAACTATAAAGGCCATTCCAAAATGGCAGAAGAGCTCCAAATTAAGGTTTATATACATCAGATATGCGTGAGTGTGCTGGAGAGGTTTATGTCAACTTGATGCAAGCTAGAGTTACCTGAAAAGAGGGAACCTCAATTGAGGAAATACCTCCATAAGATTCAGCTGTAAGGCATTTTCTTAATTAGTGTTTGATGGGGGGGGGGGTCTCCAGACTGTTGTGGGTGGTGCCATCCATGTGTTAGTGGTCCTGGATTCTATAAGAAAGGAGGTTGAGCAAGCAAGTAGGCAGCACCCCTCCATGGCCTCTGGATCAGCTCTGGTCTCCAGGTTCCTTCCCTGTTTTAGTTCCTGTCCTGACTTCCTTTGGTGATGAACAGTGATGTGGAAGTGTAAGCCAAGTAGACCCTTCTCTTCTCAACTTGCTTTTGGTCATAGCGTTTCACTGAAGGGACAGAGACCCTAAATAAGACAATAGTACCAGGAGTGGGGTACTGCTGTGACAGCCCTGACCATGTCCTTTGGGGAGAACGGTGCAAGGGCTTTGGAACTTTGTGCAAGGAAAGCATCAAGTATTTCATGCTTGGTGAGCTGTTCTATAAGAGCTTGGAAGATAAAAATATTGAGAGCAATGCAGAAGATGGAGGCCTGACTTGTGGAGTTTCAGAGGGAAGTTTAAAGACTCTATCAGGGCCATTTGTTATTTTGCATTAAGATTCTGTGGTTGTGGTTAGCTGGCACTGAAGAATCAGCTATGATTAACAAGATACCAGAACTACTAAAGTGAAACCTTTGTTTTGCTATGATACTTGATGCTGGTCAGCTAGAGCTAAGAAATTATTAGCGATTAAGAAAAGATCAGGATCACTGAGATGAAATCTTTTGGGAAGTGTTTCCTAGAGCACAGAGAAGCTGTGTTCCAGAGGCAGCCAAGGTTGTACCTCGTGCTGGCAGCCAGACTTGGTAATGTGTAAGCATCACCCAGGTGGTACTGGTTTTGAAAGCATGAAGGGGTCAGGGAGAGCAGCTGAGGTTTGGTACTGTGAGAGGCCATCAGTGAAGGTGCAGCCCAGTTGCAGCAGAAGACCCCAGCATTTTGGAGGTGTCAGTCCCATGGCATGACCACCAAGAACAGCAGCAGCAGTGAGGTGGAGCCAGAGAAGTGATGCAACCCCCTTGGAACCCAGGAGATCATGAGTAAATCCCAGACATAGGACACTGAGTTATTTACACTTCATTTTCCTTTTTTTTTTTTTTCAGATTGTGAATGCCCTGCTTCTTCCCTCTTAAACTAAGAAAGTATTTAATTTATTTTTGATTTTATAGGATCCCATAGTTGAGATACTTTAAACTTAAAAAAAAAATTTTGGGGGGATTATGGACAATTTGGTTTTTAAAAGAAACAATATTTTTAAGGAGACATGTTTAAAGTGATTTCATGAGATGGTAGGACTTTTATGTTGAGATGTTTATTAATATATAGTCTTTGGGATGAACAATAAAGGGAAGATTGTGGGTTAAGAGTGATGTGTTTGTGTGTCAACTGACAAGGGGTCAACTGTGTGGAGAGTTTTATGTCAATCTGGCACAAGCTGGAGCCACCTGAGAGGAAGGAGCCTCGGCTGAGAAGATGCCTGCTAAGATCTAGCTGTAGGCATTTTCTTAATTAGAGTTAAATGGGGGCCAAATTGTGGGTGGTGCCATGCCTGGGCTGGTGGTCCTGGGTTCCATAAGAAAGCAGGCTGAGCAAGCCAAGAGAAGAAAGTACCCCTCCATGGCCTCTGCATCAGCTCCTGTCTCCAGGCTCCTGCCCTGTTTGAGCTCCTGTCCTGACTTAATTTGATGATGAACAGTGATGTGAAGGGTAAGCCTAATAAACCCTTTCTCCCCAAGTTGCTTTTGGTCATGGTGTTTCACTGAAGCAACCCTAATACTCTAAGGTACTAATTTAGAGATCCAAAGTGAGCCAAGAAAATAAATGAGTCAGGTAAGAGCCTGCTGTATTAACTTAAAGACCCGAGTTCTCAGGGCATCTACCCGCTCCTTTACCACCCAACATGTGCTTTTTAACAGTCTCTCATTTTTATAAACTAACCAACTCAAGCTGACATCAGCAAGCCCCAAATAATCCACGTGTCCCCACATTCCCAGGGCTGGGAATATAAACAACCAAAACCCAGTTCAGCCCAGACTTATTTCCCCCCATAGATTCCAGGGGATTCAACTCAGGCCTGCCTGGTTATACAGCAACTGAGCTATCTCGGAGCCTGAAGATTAGTCTTGACATAGCTTTTTCCCACCTACATGTTGGTCTCAGTTTGAAGTGTTAAAAGGAGGCCCCCATTCTTTCCCTGCTTCTGCCCATTGTGGAACATTCCCTCACAAAGAAACACTTGTTGGATCTTGTGGATCCAGCTCCATTCACATGACCCGAGGACCGCTATGGTAGCTACTGTGAGCAGATATGGCTTTATCTTTGACATTGTTCCTCTCTCTCCTTTGCTGACATTCTAGCATATTCTGGTTTTCTTCCCTCCCCCCTTTTTTTGCGTAAAGGAAATCCCACAAAAGCTTTGGTAAATGATACTAATCTGTGTTTATAGTGTCTGCCTCTGCTTATTGCTAGTTTGGACCTTCCGGCCGACCTGACTGTTGGACGTTTGAGAGGATTGGACAAAGTTCTTGTAAAACTGGTTGTCAAATCTCAAATTCTGTAGATGTTCCAAGAACCTTTGAGATTAAAAAAAAAAAAAAAAGATTGCAGCAAAGCAGAATGTTTATCTTCTAGAATATTTCTATACCTAACAAATACTCAGTATTTTTTAATGTTTACTACTTTCCATTCTCTGAGGATTTTTTTTTCTACACTGATAGTTTATTGTTACTATTATTATTACCATTTGTTCAGACTTGGGGCAGTAAGGCCTGAATAATTTGCTCCAGATAGCAGGAAATGGTTGTAAGTCTCCTATGAGCCATCACATCTTCACACAGTTTACAGTACATTTTAGGTCTATGGCCACACCAGCTTAAATGCACCTAATCTCATCTGTTCTTGGAAGCTAAGCAAGGTAGGGCCTGGTTAGTACTTGGATGGGAAACAATACATTTTATGAGTTCCCTGCCCTGAAAGATTGCTTTGTTGTCAAGGAAAACTGAGTCAGAGTTTGATAAGTAATCACACAACCAAGTACTCATGAATCAAGTCACACGGTGATGCATGCCTATGATGCTAGCACTCGGGAGGCAGACATAGGGAAATTACTCCAAGCTCCAGAAAACACACACACACACACACACACACACACACACACACACACACACACACGGGTAGGGGTTAAGAATTGAGAAAAGATTCTTAATAGAGCAGTGTAATTTGAACTGGTCTAGAGGTTGTACCCAGTTACAAAGATTTTCAAGGAGGAAGTAGGGAATGAATTCACAAATACTAAAGTGAGCTCAGAAGGCTCAGGACCATCACAGACTTCCTGAGAGGAATTATGTTAAGGGTGATGCCAGTGGCCATGTGGGTTGACAGGCAAGGCGAAGAGTGACCAAGCAAATGTCACAGGTGATACATATTTATACACATATTAATGTGATACATATTCATACACATAAAATACATCTTAAAATTCTGGTTCCCCCTTTTATATTATTATCAAACTAAAATGATCATACTTTTGTCATTTGGTCAATCTTATTTCTCTGTTCTTGGAGCATGTCCAAAAGATGCTTATAGAATTTTGGACCAGCTGGACCTTTTACTTTAGAATGAACTTTTCATAATCCATTTCTATTCAAGGTGCCATGTCCAGCCTCCTGGCATGGTTCCCTGCTAAGGTATGTAGGCTCACCCTTAACTGGGGCTGAACTTCATCGAGTTGTCACTGTGAGACAATATAAAACCTAGAGTGTTCATGATCTTGTCACTCAATGCTTTTCCTCTCCATCCCAAATCTTGTCCATCCTCCAAGCCCTTACCAAAAATTGAAAAGATGGGAAGCATCTCTACCCTTCTCACTCACATGTGACCATCAAGTCCACATCTTTAATGTACAGCCATAACTGCCATGAATTAGGTACTCAACATTTCCCCCCTAGATTCCTGCAAAACATCAATATTAATTTGGGTTTGTGCCTTTAGTTTTACCACCCTTCAATATATGTTTCACATTTAAAACCACAAATGTGGCCGAGTCCCTCCCTGTTCTATAAACAGTTCTAATTTTCGTGATCAATTTTACTGTCTTCACATCACCATATAAGTCCTCATGATGTGGAACTCTCTGGATTTTCGGGCTTCTCTAGAGCCCAACCCTTTGGGAAACCAGACAAGTCATGCTCTGATACATTTGCATATTCTGTACAGATAGCCAGGAATTTCACCTGGATCCTCATCTGGCCACCGCTAATACGTGGCTGTTCCTTCTCATCTCTTAGAATTCAGCTCCAAATCAACTCTGAAAGGAAGTCTCCCATGGCCCAAGTCAGCGCAGACACACTCCCTCTTCTGTCCTCCATCTGCTCCAGTTGTCTCTCCGTACATGTCAATTACAACCTGGGCAAGCATTTGGGCAAGCATTTGGGTAGCCATCTGCTCCCCTCACTGCCCAGCAGAAATAGTGCCCTCTTTGACCGTCTGTTTCTTTTGCATACCATTCCATCGAAGTTCGACATATACTAATATTTAAGCAGTTATTTGTTATGTCCATTGTTTGTATAGCTGAGGACATGTGCAGCTTGAGAACACAGGCATTGCATATATTATGGGAAGTGATACAGCATATATTTGTCCTTTTACTGTGTGTCTCAGAGATGTAGAAACTTGAAAGCTGAAGATGAAATAGTTTGAGGCAGGTTACCTTAGTAACTGCTGGTGAAGGGAGGTGATGGAGAGTGGAGGAGAGGTGGCTGCATTTCACAGGGATGCTAGGGATAGCCACAGGTCAGGGAGCTTCAGAGAAGTAACATGATTCGTGGAGAGAGATAGAAAGCTGCCAGAAAAGCTGATGAGCATTTGTTAGTTTAGGATGTGATAGACATTTCACATATGCAATCTCGTATCATTTTCACTATTACTCAATAAAATAAGTTTATACATTTTTAAATGACAATAAAATAGTACTCACAAAGTAGATGAAAATCTAGTTTTGCTGCCTTGAACTAGTAAGAATTTCCAATTTAAGAATGGTTAGCAGTGATTTAAGCAGACCCTATTTTTAGTGCTGGCTGAACAGAGGCCTCAATAATTGTTATTTGTGACCGGTGACAACCTTTTATATATACCCCACACATTTCCATAGACTTATTTCTAAACTTTAAATTAAATTACTATGTTTGGATATTTTGCTTGCATGTATGTCTAGGTACTAACTTGTGTGCCTGGTGCCCACGGAGGCCAAATCAGGTGTTGGGTCCTTTAGAATGTTGGAATTAGAGTTACAGACAGTTATGAATTATCGTTTGGAAGCTGGAAGTTGAACCTGAGACCTCTTGAAGAGTAGCCAGTGCTCTTAACCACCAAGCCATCTCTCCAGCCCCTCTCAAATACTTTGTAAAATATACCATCCATAAACCAAATGTGGTATTTGCATACCACAGAATATTAAAGAGAAAAAAGATTCTGACATCTACAACTTGGATGACCTGTGAGGACAATGCTATGTGAAAATTCATTCACACAGGACAGACAGTATGTGATTCCATTGTTATGGCATAACTAGTCTAGGCAAATTCATGGAGGCAGAGAGGGATGGCAGTGGATCTGTGGAGGTTTTCATGGGATCAGAATTCCTGTTTTGTGAGGTAAAAACTTCTGGAGATTGGTTGCACAGAAGTGTGAAATCCTCGACACTCTGAACTCCAAACTGGCTGCTACGATACATTAGTTACCTTTGTTGTTGCTACAACCAAATACCTGACTATCAGTCACTTAAGGTAAGTTCAAGGGGTACAGTTCATCACGGCAGGGAAGGCTCCAGGAGAGTAAGGAGAGTGGTCACATCTGCCTGTGACCAGGAAGCAGAGACAGATGAATACAGATGTTCAGCTCACTTCCTCCTTTTCATTCAGTTTGAGATCCAGAGGGTGCTACTGCTTCCGTTTGGGGTGGGTCTTCCCTTTTTAATTAAACCTCTCTAGAAATACTCCCATACATACACTCCCACATATGTCTCCTAGGTGAGTCCAAATGCAGTGCAGTTCACAATGAAGCTAAGACCATAGATAGTAAATGCTACATCACTTGTTATTTTAAATTTCATTCCAATTAATTTTTTTATACAAAAAAACTCATGTCCTCATTTTATGCTACATCTCTGTCTATTCTGGAAGCTTCTAAGCTTTTCTTCTGAAGTATTTTCTGCTGAATTGCAGCTTGAAGAGAATTGCAGATAATGAGGATGCTGAGTATGTGCAGTAATGAGCAGGTGGAGTTTGGCACTGAGGCTCCAGATGAATTCCATGAACTCTTAAGAAGGTGCAGAGGATGCCAAGAGTGGGTGCTGGAGGGTGCACTCCAGAGAAGGGCTGCCTCCCACCATGGCTCTGACCTTTCCGTTTCTCAGAAAGGACCCATCACTCTCCAAGTGCTCCAGTGACCAACAAGGAGCTGTGGCTTTGTTCCCCCCTATTGAGCTTAATAGGCTGAAAAATTTGGCGCTGGATGGCATCTTCAAAATCATCTTGAATTCTAGTCCTTTCTGTCCTGGTTTTAAAAACACATTCATTCACATTTGACATCACTTCCTTTTTTTTTAATTTTGAGGAGCAACAACATCTTTTTTTTAAGGTTTTCTTCCCTCCTGTTTGATATTTTTTCTTTCTTCAGAAGTCCTCTTCCCAGTACTCAACTGGTAACTTATTCTTGGGTTGTGGCAGCATCAAACAGAAATCTATTGGGTCTCCTGGCTGGCTCCAGTCTCTTTCTTTCTGGCTGAACAAAGGGACCCTCAAACCCTGGGACTTGCCGGGACATTTCATTGAGTTTTTATTGCCTTGGGATTTGTGGGTGAGGCAGACACGGGTGTATATTGCCATGCCTGCTTGGAGACACTCTGCCAGGGGTCTGCATGTGAGAACAGCGCAGGCAGATGGCCACTCTCCCGCTGAAATTCCCTCTAAAACATCAGCTCCTTTCTCTGCCAGGACTGGGGGGCTGGTGTGGAGTTTTGGTCCTGAGATCAGTAGCCCCTGGTCCTTCAGTTTGACCACATGCTTCCAATTCTTGGTACACATTTGCTATGTCTGTCTTGGGGTTTGCCCCTCCATGTTAGAATAGGTGCCTGTGACTTAAAATCACGCTTGGAACTGACGTGAATGTGACATTCAGTATGCCACCAGGCATAGTGAAAGCAAATCTGCCCGATACTGTTACTCATGGTGAATATGCTTACCAACAACTGATACAGTTAATTAACTATACAGTTATTAAGTGATTACATTTCACAATTGCAAGTAATGCTACACTGGCCCTGACTTATGCTGTAGTACTCTGTCCCTATGCATGCAATCTTCATGGTAACCCTATAAGATGCACATTGTTATTATTCTATTTTCCTGCTGAGGAAAAACAAAACTGGATACAGAAACAGAGAGGCTGCAAGAGAGGCAGCAGGGGATTGGGCTGGGTAGTCTGGTTTTTGTCTGTTTGCTTTCAATTTGAGCATTCTGATTGTGGGGCTTCACCTGAGTATATTTAACATCTATATACATGGGTGACTGGCCAGCGGAGTTGGTCTGACTTCCCCTGGGACTGAGTGCTTGCTTCCTACTGAGATGGAAACATCCACTAGAGTTAGAAGGTTGAAGATATGAAACTTTGGTAGCTGAGAACAAGAGGGGAGGGAGAGAGAGAGAGAGAGAGAGAGAGAGAGAGAGAGAGAGAGAGAGAGAGAGAGAGAGAGATAAAAATAGCCTATAGCAAAAGGTTATGGGCAAACACAAAGAGAAGAGAAAAGCCCAGGAATACACAGTAGCTGGAGAAGACAGGGAAAGGGAAAGGGATCAGGAAGCTGCCCGTGGACTGCCCGGTGAGAATTAGCATCTCAAGAGCAGAGGTTAGGGTTGCTCTGGACGGATGGAAGAGTTGACTCTAAGAATAGAAAAGGGGCTGGAGAGATGGCCTGGGGCTAAGAGCCCTATTGCTCTTACAGAGGACGTGAGTTTGGTTTCCCGCTCACAACTGAAGACCTCTAGGGGTTAGTTTGCCAACTTGACACAAGTTAGGGTCAGTGGGAAGAAGAAACCTCAATTGAGAAGTAATCTTTTAAAGATAGTCCTGTAGGTAAGCCTGTTAGGGTCATTTTCTCAATGAGTGATCGCTATGGAGAGGGAGGCAGCTCACCATGGGTGGTCCTATCTCTGGCATGTGGTACTGAGAGAGGAAAGAAGTGGGAACCCAAGAGCAAGCCAGCAAGCAGCTATTCTCATGGTCTCTGCTTCTGCTCCCGTCCAGCTCCTGCCCTGACTTCCTGATGGGCTGGAAGTTTAAGATGAAATAAATCCTTTTCTCTCCAAGTTACCTTTGATTATGGCATTTATCACAGCAACAGGAAGTGGAGGAGGATGGGGTCCAACAGCCTTTTCTGGCCTCTGTTGTTGTTAGTGTTCATGTGCACACATGCGCACACTCACACTACACACACACACACTCACACATGCGCACACTCACACTACACACACACTCACACATGCGCACACTCACACTACACACACACTCACACATGCGCACACTCACACTACACACACACTCACACATGCGCACACTACACACACACACACTCACACATGCCCACACTCACACACTACATACACATGCACTCACTCACTCACACAGATACACACACTCACATACCTCTCTCTCTCTCTCTCTCTCTCTCTCTCTCTCTCTCTCTCTCTCTCTCTCTCTCTCTCTCTCTCACCTCTCTCTCTATCTCTCTCTGTCTCTCTCTCACACACACAATTAAAATAAGAATAATAAATCTTTCAGAAAGATCCCAGCCACACCTGCCATTCTAAGATTCTTTGTTCATGCTAAAGGGAGTTTGGGGATTTTTTTAAAATTCAGACAATTTGTTTGCAGTGGACATATTTAGCCCATAAATCACTTTTACAGTTATCTTTGTTAAGCAGATGAATATATAAATATATGTAGCCTCAATCATTTAACAACAATAGTGTGGATTTTTATAGGAAACCCTCCATATGGAGAAACAAACTTTTGATGCTTTTTATTTAATCCAAACTGCAAACTTTTCTGATAGCAATTTCTGTGTTTCTACACTGGCTTGTAATGGCCAACAGCACACAAATAGTGTTCTCTAAACACCAAGAATTTAGCAGTTGATCACCAGTGCCATCTATAGGTAAAATATAGCATGACAGTGTTACGTGGACCCAGCAAGATTGTGAGGGTGTTAAGAACAGGTAAACGCTTCCCTTTAGTTCTGCTTATTTGTTTGTGTCTTTGTGCCATGCATGGTTCGAGTATGGAGGTGAGAAGGCACATTGCTGGAGCTGTGCCTCCCTTTTATCACACGGTCCCAGGAATCGGGTCATCGGGCTTTATGGCAAGCCAGGTTGAAGAACGGCGGTAAATCCCCTTATGCTCTTCAATTTTAGGGACACATAGTGACAGTTTTGGATACACACTAGAGCATGGATGAACTTTAATGATATGTATTAAGTGAAATAACTGGGCACGGGGCCCCAAATACTGAGTGTTCCCATTTACATGAAGAACCTGGCAGTGTCAGATTCTTAGGGACAGACAGTATCATGGGGACAGGCAGACAGTAAAATGGCAGCTGTTAGGGTCTGGGTGTCGGGAGAAGCAGGGAGGGGCACTTATTACCAGGTACAAACTTCCTAGGGATGGGTGATGGTGGTGGTTATAAACACTGTGAGTGTGTGTGAGTGTGTGTGTGTGTGTGAGAGAGAGAGAGAGTGTGTGTGTGAGTGTGTGTGTATGCTGCCAAACTATGCAATTTACAATAGAAAAGGCTAGTCATAATCTATAGCAATGAAAAATTATAACCACAGTGGCTTTGAGTACAGATATGACAAGATTGGTCACAAACACACCAGACTTACATTTGTCTTTATTTTTCTATTTTCAAAATCCTTGGGCTAGAGAGATGGTTCAGTGGGTGAAGGCACCTTTGCTTCTAATTGTGAGGAGTGAGTTCAAATACCAGGACCCTTGGCGTGAAAATTAAGGACCAGTTCCTACAAATTGTTCTCTGGGCTCAGGAGAGAGGCCCACGATAGACGGAGTTCTGTCTGTACATTGAAAATTGCTTTACTCTGAGATCTCCATCCCCGGAGCCACAGAGGATGACTGGGCTGATGTGTTCCACATTGCCCAGAAGGGACAGGAACAGAGGCCAGGATAGTACTCTCTTTAGTGATTTTGCAGATATTCTGAGACCAACAACTCCTGGCTCAGCAGACGTAGGAAGCAAAGGGAACGAGGCAGGAGGTGAGCTCTCTTTGTCCAAGAGTACCAGAGTCCAGGGATTCTCACCTGCCAGATAGGCTTATAAGTATATACGGCCCCTTTTTACTGCCTGCTTCATAGCTTTTTAATGTTTAAACACGGCATATAGCCTTCATTCATATTCCTGGTCCAGGCTCATGAATGTTGGTAGCAGGTCTATTGGATGATTCTCATCTGAGGGCTACCCACAGCACAAAGTTACAAGTATTATTTGCTTCAAGTGCAAGCCCACATATCCCAGCAGCTATCTCTTGGAATGAGGATTTGCGTTCCAGTATATTTCCTGGCAGTCTTGATCCACAGAACTCCAGGAACACTTGCAACTGGGCGTGGTGGTTTGAATGAGAATGCCCCAACCCATAGGCTCATATGTTTAAGTATTTTGTTCCCAGTTGATGGAACTTCTTGAGAAGGATTAGGAGGCCTGGCTTTGTGTGTCACTGGGGACACACCTCGAGGCTTCAAAAGATGTATGCTATTTCCTGTGTGCTCTCTGCTTTACGTGTGTGCGGATCCACATGTGAGCTCTAGCTTCCCCTGCTTTCATGCCTTTGCTCTGTCATTGTGGACTCTAATCCTCGGAAACTGTAAACCCAAATTAAACACTTTCTTTTACAAGTTGCCTTAGTCACAGTGTCTTATCACATCAACAGAAAAGTAACGAAAAGAGGCAGAGTGGACAGCAGTGAGCTTTCCACAGTGGGCAGGGAGCTTCCAAAGACAAAAGGGAGCCAGATAGGATAGGGGAGGAATCTGGAAACAGCTGCATTGCAGCTTTATGCATCTGAGCTCAGCCAAGCCTGGGAATTGGCTTTAGGGAAACTTTTGCCCAGGCAAAATCAGGGCAACTGTACAAAGGCACCCTTCCACCAAATGCGGGATTGGGGCGGGGGGTGTGTGTGACTGGGGCTGTGTTTCAGATGGATGTGTCTATGTCAGTGTGAAACAAAGGGCCAAATGAACTTGGGGAGCTGAAGGGACCGTAGACACTCAATATGTGGGCAGGCTAATGTTCTTGCAGAGCTTGGAGCAGATGAGACCTCCTAGAGTCTTACAGAGGATGTAGACTATGCAGCCTTATGGCTCTGGATTAAAACTTGCATTGGTAGCCAGCTTGTTGATGGTGGGATAAGATCTCAAGGGTGGTTGTCTTAAGATGGGCTTTCTACTGTCTAAGCTTTTGTTAGAATGAAGCTTGAGATCTAAGCAAAAGCTGGTCTTGCCACTATTTACTGTGATGCATCTTGTGCTTGATCTCATGGGAAGTGAGATGAAATGGAATGTCCTTAACCCTCTACTACGGGAAGCCACGCAGGCTGTGGCTCCATCTCAGTGCCATGGGTGGCCAGTGACTTTCAAGTCCCCCTGAGATCATCTATCTGTAAAGGAGACTCCTGAAGTCACACGCCCCAGCTGTGCCTATCACATTTCTAAGGATGTCCCAATCTGGACCATCACCAGACAACTAAATTTGAAAAACCCCTTCTGTGACAGTAGCGCCATACAGAAAGTTACCAGTAGGGGGTAGCAGAATACAAGTATCCTTGTGAGACCTGCAAAAAAATTTGCTTGTGTGGCTTCCTCAGCCAGACATTTGGCAGGAGGGATTCCATGTGCAGCCTTCTTGTCCGCCCCCCATCTACACACGTGAAGACACTCTTGCTCTCAAACCACCCAGTGGTTCCTGTACATTGTTCCTGAGTCTTCTGTATCTCCCAGAAGAGATATAAAACACTCCACAATACGCAGTGTTCTCAAACTTGGCTGTGTGTCCCCTGGGCTCAACACTTCACACAGGGGATTTCCACGTAGGCTTTAGGGAAAAGACTCCTTTTCTCTCTAAATTGGTCTGGCTTCCATTGCTAGATGATTCCTCCAAGAAACCTCCCTCACTGGGAGCAGCTTCCTCAACTGCCCGGCTCTCTTCATGTGTTGATATACCTGCAGACCACCAGGTGGCACTCCTAATACATGGTTTGAACTTAGTGGGAGGAGGCAGGGCAATGTTTCTGTATTTGGGTCCCTGAGCCCCCAGGTGTCTCACAGGAAACTGCAGATCTGTAGCTCCTTTGAGTTTCTCTTCTTATTTAATGTTACTGTGCTTCTAACTGCTGTAAAAGAATGCTTACCCCGAAGGAGTATGCCAACTACACCTCGCTCTGCACAACTTGGCAATAATATAACTTCATCATCCACCAGGGTGTCTTGTCATTTTCGTGGCCTCTCTCTCCTCGGCAACCACCCCCACATGAGGGTTGCTTTTCAAACACAATCAACCAGCCCAAACTGCTCGTTCCTAGTATCTTACCTGTTCTTTCATTCTGGGCCACTAATGTCCTCCTGCCTCAAGGGGCAAGTGGCTAGGCCTGATGATATGATGTGAACTAGCCAATCCTAAACATTCCTACCATGTCCCACGCATTCCTTCCTATGTGCATCGCTTAACTTTAACTGATAACTTGACACAACCCAGAATCACCTGGGAAGAGAGTTTCAATAAGAAATTATCTAAGTTAGGTTGGCCCATGGGTGCATCTGTAGGGGACTGCTAATTCTTATAGGAAGACCCAGCCCACTGTGGGAAGTATCATTCCTTAGGCTGGGCCCTGAACTGTATTAGCAAGCAAATAAGCAGGTAGCATGTGTGCACTTGTTCCTCTCTGCTCTTGACAAACGTGGTGACTTTCCCACGGTAATGGCCTGTAACCTGGAGCTGGAAATCAACAAATCCTTAGAAGTTGTTATTTGTCAGGGATTTTCGTCACAGCAACAGACATGGGACAAGGACGTTGTGGAAATCGTTAACAGCTTTTCATGATTTCAGCTCCTTCTTTACACAGCCTTGCTGGTACTTCTACATGTGGCCTCTGTGCTATGACATGCAGCCTTCCCTGGGATCTACAACAAATTATTTTCAATGACAGTCATCTCCTGATTGGTTGGTCTCAGCTCACCCAAGTCATACTACAACCCAGACAGACAACTTTCCTACTACAATGAAGTGTGGCTGGCTACTGACGCTTCTGCATCCTGACAAAAGAGAACTCTGCCAAGAGCTAACGAATGAGAAAATGAGTGAACGTGGAGAAAAAGCTATGAATTCTGCCCTGCTGCTGCCTCCCCCCACTGTGAAAACATGATCCACTGACAAGCCCAGAGGCTCAGCTACTTTACTGTTGAATTTTGCTGTGAGCTGATGTAAATTAAAGCCCTTCTTGTGACCATACCAATGCCTTCCTTAACCGGCTCCTATTTATCACCTTGTTCCTCATACATCTCTTGTAGAATCCCATTTATTCTGAAGGCCTCAGATCTCAGGTTCCAGCCTCTGTGGTCTGAATGTTTATATCTCACCAAAATTTTTATACTGACACCCCAAGTTCAAAGGTGATGATATTGTGAGGTGAGACCTTGGGACTGACTGGATCATGAGGGCGGAACTCTTATGAGTAAGATCGGTGTTCTTGTGCAGAGTGCTCCAGAGTGCATCCCTCCACCGTACTAGGACATGACGAGGTGGTGCACCAGCGAGGGCAAGAATCAGGCCCTCACTGGACATTGAATCTGCTGGCATCCTGATCTTGGATTTCCACATGAGAATTGAAATGCTTATAGGACATCTCCTCCTTGTTAGCTTGTCCATGGTTATATTTAACATGGTAACAGTCAGCTTCATCATGCCTCACACCTCCCAAGCCATCCATTTCCTTGTCTTTCCTATTACCATTAGCGCCCGGGAGGAGAGTAGCATGAGAGGAGGGACGAGTGATCTCAGGGATGCTGTGGAATACACTGGTAGAGATTACACCGGTTAGCTCCCCGGGAAAGCTAACATTCCAGGTCCTGTTACAGAAGGACCACAGTGTTCCAGTCCTGATGGGTAGAAGCAGATAGGGTTCCAGAAGCTTCTGGCTTGCACTGGTGGCCTTGGAACTTGGGAAATAAGAGGACCAGGCTCTAGCATGGTTGACTGAGAGGCTGCTTTGCTTGAATCCCAAGATAGAGTTGTTATAGATCCTGGGTTCTTCTGCTTCACCTTTTAATCATGTCCATAGATATAGAGAGCCTTCATAGTCACAGGACTGTTTTTTTGCCTCTCATTCCTATGGATTTGTAGAACATTGGGAAGCAGGGGTCGAAGAGGACTCTTAAACACTGGGCATATTCCCATCTAAGCTGGTCATCACGTGTGAGCTCTCCACAGTGTGACATCAGCTCTCTCTTGAGTCACTGCTGGTCCCCACCATCCACCCAACCATTGACCTTACCAACCCTAGATCAATCCGAAAGATAAATCCACATCTCATTGTGTTCTACTCCAGCTTTCAACTGCTTAATCATTCTCTGTTCCTGGTCCTCTTACCCCCACTGCCATCCACTGCATGTGACACCCTCCTCAGTCACAGAGTCAGAAGCCTCCCTGCCTGTTCTGAGCGTGTCACTCCTTCCTCTTGGGCTTGTTTCACCTCATCCCCCCTATTTTTTCTTGTACAATAAGCTCATGGAAGCAATTAGGCCATTTTTGTCCATGTTCATAGCAACCTCTTCTCTCTTGCTTAGAACCCTGTTCTGCTGATTTCTAATGCTTCAGTTTTGTTCCTCATGCTCACCATGGGTGAGCCTTGAATACCTTTTGGTTTGCTGATGCTTTTCCAAGTTGGGACCACCAGTGTCAGCAGCACCTGAGAATCTTGGCATACCAAATGTATGGTTCCAGCCCAGCCTAGCCAACGTTCTTGAAACAAACTATGAGATTTTTCTTAAGGACTGTTGACAATTCTGGTGCCTCTTCAATCAAAGATTGGCTGACAGAATCAAATGGGATTAAATATGGCATAATGGGATTTGCTGTTATTTGCCATGCTTATCTGCTGAGAATGGAATCCTTGTCTTGCTTCTGACCTTGTCACTCAGCATGCAGACTGAATGGGGTGTGCATCATTAGCTTCTGTTGTATTGCATAATCATTAATATGGAAGTTTCAGGTTATAACCTCAGGAGAAACCCAATAACTAGAGACAGACCTTAGTTTTCCCAGTACCATGGTTGGGACATTCTGGATGAGCTCTGTTGTTCTGACACCTGCTTCTTATTCTACATTATCAAGTTGAAACAGTTGCCAAAGAAATTAACCCCTGGATGCTTAGAGTCATTTTCTTCCCTGTACTGACAAGCATCCTCTTCTATGGTTGAGTCTGAAGGTGTCAATGACCACCTTTGGTTGCTTGTTTAGTCCTTGGCTTTTGGATATGTTTGCTGCTGTTGGATCCAGTGTCTCAAAAAGAAAGACAGAATGGTAGCACATATCTTGAATCCCAAAACTTGAGAAGCAGAGGCAAGTGAATCTCTATGAGTTCAAGGCCAGCCTGGTCCACTATCTTAGTTAGGATTTTTATTGCTGTGAAGAGACACCATGACCATGGCAACTCTTATAAATGAAAACATTTATTTGATGTGGCTTGCTTACAACTTCAGAGGTTCAGCCCTTTATTATCATGGTGGCATGCAGACAGGCATGCTGGAGAAGTAGCTGAGAGACCTACATCTTGTTGGCAACTAAGATGTCAACTGACACACGGTGCCGTATCCTGAGCAAAGCAAACCTCAAGGCCCACCCCCACAGTGACACACTTCCTCCAAGGCCATACCCACTCCAATAAAGCCACACCTCTGAATAGTGCCACTCCCTTTGGGGACCATTTTCTTTCAGACCACCACATCAGTAGTAAGTTCCAGACCAGATAGGACGACCCAGTAATACCCTGTCTTCAAAAGAGAAGGAGGATGAGGGTGAAGTAGAGAAGAGGATAAAGCCTTATTTGGTGAGCTCCCCACGGGAGGGCCACTTGGTATTGATGGATTTTCTACTAGTATCTTTTACCACGCCTGGTCTCCCTTGGCACTCAACAAATGGTGGCTTCTGTTCACTCAGTGAAAAAAGGTCATTTAAGAAGCCATTTGTTTGTTTGTTATCTTGTTTTTTGGTTTTGGACTGAAAGCTACATACCCTATGCCATAGCAAAAGTTCTTGCGAGTTCTTTTAGAGGGTGTTGTGACAATCCACTAATCCTGATTCCTGCCTTCCTCTCCTGAATCATCCGAGATACTTTATCTTCAATCTGTGCTCCAGCATTGTCTTTATCCCTTATTGCTCTTGAATTTACAAAATTCTTTTTTGTTTACACACTGTGACGTAGTCTGAAAATTCCTGCCCTCTATTTTCATGCCTAACTTACTCTTCCATCGGGTCTGCAGGGAATGTCACTTAGTGTTGAAGATTCCTCTTCTGCCTGAGGTTGGGGCTTTACCCAATTGTTCCTGTGACTATTTTTCACTTCCCAGCATGCTTCTCAGAGGCTGGCCAATGTGGTGCTTAAGGCTGGCTTTGGATGAACCACGTCACTGAACTGAAGTGAGCAACTTTCCAATTTGCAAATTTGTTCCTCGTTCTTTGCTTATGCCCCTGGGCTAAGAATTCAACACCCTGAATAGGAAGAATCCACAAAAGAGTGAACATGTTTGAGAGAAGATGGCTACCAAGAGAAAGAAGGAAGGAAAATAAAAGACATGGCCGATGGAAATGTGCATGGACAACAGGAAGCTGTAATTCCCACAGAGTCCATGTGTTCCCTGGCAGGAGGATCCCTGAGATGACAGCGCTGTGGAGACTTCTCTGGGGGCTTGTTCTGGCTTATTCCCTGCTGTGTCAAGCCTCTGTAGACAAGGGTATGAATAGGAGCTGAACTCCGAGTTGGAGGACAGAGGGATTTCAGGTTGTGTTTTCTCATATAAGCATAGTTGGTGGCCGCCCTGTCCCAAACAAGCCACATTAACTGACAATTCACACAAATAATGAAACCAACTTATCCAATCCCAGGCTTGTGAAGCAGAGTGATGACCCTGAACTCATTGCTCAACCTCTGTAGGGTCCCCTCGGCAGATTCTGGTCAGTATCTCCGAGTCACCAATTCTTTGCTCTACTAACGTGTGAGGCAGCCACCTCCATAGTCATTGGAGAGAATTTTTATAAAACTCCCTGTACTGGCCAGTTTTCTGTCAACTTGACACAAGCTGGAGTCACCTGAGAGGGGGGAGTCTTATCTGAGAGATTGCTTCTACGAGACTGGGCGACATTGTAGGATATTTTCTTCATTAGTGATTGATGTGGGAGGGCCCAGCCCATTATGGTGGTGTTAGCCTTGGGCAGGTGGTCTTGGGTATGATGGAGACAGCCAGCATGCAGCTCTCCTCTGTGACCTCTGGATCAGCTCCTGACATGGCTTCCCTTGATGGACTATGACTTGGGGTATGTAAGTCAAATAAACCTCTTCTTTCCCTAGCTGATTTCTGTCATGGTGTTTTATCACAGCAAAAATTCCCTAAGATACCTTCTGTAGGCCAATACCTAATGTGGGACAGCAGTTTAGTGGCTTAGAGAAATGGACACAGATGCCATAACAATCAGAAGATCATGACTGTTACTTTAAATACTATACTCTTTTTAAATAAGAGATGACAATATGATTGCCTTATATTCTTAAAGTACAGTCTCTAATTTTTATATTATTCCCAATGACATGTCCTGGCTCACATTTTATCTTGATAATTAAAAAGATGATAAAAGATATCTTGCTATACACTCAGCCAATTATTAAATACTTGCCAAATGTCCCACAAGCATTTTAAGTCAGCTGAGATTAATATTTTAGAATTGCCCCCTTGCCACTGAACCAGGTCATGTCCCTCTGTGTTGACACTGAGAGAGGGTGATTAAAGCAGGTGGCCTTGAAGGTCCAGGTCCCCTCTACCCATCCATTCCTTCAGCACTTTGCACTTTCCTCTGACATATCAAATCTTCAGACGTGAGCTGGTCTCCCTGCCTACTGTATGACTGATCATTAGTAAGGGAGAAGGTCTTGCTAAATATAGAAGCTTAAACTGAAGTCCATACTGCAAGTAGCTATGTATATAACCTTCCACGAATTAGCAGAATAGAGAGTTAATAAGTAGTTGGCTAAAATACCTGCTGCAGTTGGTCATGACCTTGCCTGGGCACATCACCACTGCTTTCAATGTTGGCTCAAGTTCCTGTGGGTCATCTGACTGTCGACTTTTGGTGTGTTTCTATTTTTAAACCACATAATGGTTTTGGACACTCAGAGTAGGGTTCATGCCAAGGCAGGGGGTGGATAAAAGAAAAAAAATGAATCTTTAAAAGCTACAAAGAAATCAGCCTTTTCTTAGGAGTTATCCTTTTTGGTAGGAATTTCCCCTAATATATTTTCAAGTGTTCATGAAACCAATATCTTTATCAAAAAGAGAAGTTATTCTTTCATTTAGAAAGCAAAATTTTCAGTGCATGAAAGAGATTTTAAAAAATCGCATCAAAGAACACAACTCACCCCATCCCGCCCTACAGGGTCTCACAGACAATGTTCCCCACTATGAGGAAAAGGGCTCCCTGCAGAAACATCTACTACAGTACGAGGCAGGAGGCAGGGCCACCTTGTCACATGAACAAGCTGTTACTGTAACGTGTCCTCACTGGAAACAGCTCAGTGGAGGGGAAGCTTTATTTGGATTGCAGTTTCCAAGCTACAGTTTATCACAGAAGGTAAGTCAAGGTAGGAACTCCAGCAGCTAGTCACATCACAATCAGAGTCAAAAACATAAGCAGATAGATCATTTGTTACACACACACACACACACACACACACACACAGTAGGTTGCTTATACTCAGCTATCTTTCTTCGCTTTTAAACTGTTCAGAGCCCATTCCATGAAATGGTGCAGTCTGTAATAGGCTGAATCAATTAGCAATGAAAACAACTCCCAAAGACGTGCTCACCTGATCTAGAGAGGGCCTCGGGTGAGCCTCTCTTCACAGGGAACTAGATTGTGGCAAGTTGACATTTAAGACTAACCAATATATCCACTTATCAAACACAGGGACACAAATGACTGCAACAAAATGTATTATAAAATATTAAAAAATTCTCTCTACCGTGGTAGAACATGCTCACAATAACAGCACTCAGGAAGCTGATGCAGGAAAGCTATGGCTTTCAGTCCTGTTTAGGTGGTACCATGAGTTTCAGGCAATCTTTCCTATAGACTGAACCTTTATCTCAAGAGTAAAAGAAAAAACAAAAGAGCACCCCCACCACAATTAAACAACACACACACTTTAAAATTTGTGTATATGTGTATGGTATGTATTGTATGAGTATTGGAGCATACATGTGTGACTTTGTGCGTACATGTACGTGTATGCATGTACATGAGGAAGACAGGTTGGCATTGGATGTTCTTCAGCATAGCCTGGGTGTTGTAGATGCAGGCACTGGAATTACAGACAGGCCACCGTGCTCACGGGGCTTTCCATGTGGATTTGGGGAGCTCTGACTGTGGTCCTCCTGTTGCTCAGCAAGCATTTTATCCCCTTACTCAGATCCCCAGATACTCACATCATGCTAGGCTTTTGAAGGAAGCTAGGATCCACTTCAATATTCTGAAAATTGGGAAGTGAACATAAAGAATCATGTGTTATGCCTGCCCTCTGCAGAACTGTATTGAAGTTATTACTGAGTGGTGGCCAACAGTTTATGAAACAAATCTCTTTCTTTAGAATAATTCAAGATAAGAAATGCAGAAGGAAAAAATGAAATGAGAATAACATTATTTTACAACTTCCAATAAAACAATGGATCAAGATAAGTGGGTGTTAGTGATAGGATTAGACACTGATGGAATTTTATAACGAATTATCCAAGCCGGCACATCTCAACCCACCAACGACTTTAATGGGGTTCATGGGAAGGGAAGCAAACTGAAATCTGGTCAGATAAGCCTTTATATTTAATTACCAGATCAAATAAAATACACTGTACTATGTCAACTTTGTCTCAGTTTGAGTGAGCCATTGGGCTGTCCAGATATTTAAACATTTTGACTGTAGGGGCCTACCACCCTCAAATGTCCTTTCTATACATCAGACCTTCTTTCAAATAATAAGACAAAAAATACTTTTCAATTTGTGTTACCAGGCCAATGCTGTCCTGAGATGAAAATCAGACAGACATCACAGAAAAAGAGAACTACAGACACATTCACTTTGTGCTTCCTTCGAAAGGTTCCTAACCACCTTTGCAAAGTGATGTTTCTGTGGCTGATCCATGCCTAAATGTTGAGACTTCATTTGTTGTATATGTGCATAATGCACACATATATAGTGTGTATATATGCATATATCTGTGTGTACTCTTTCTTCTGACCCCTCTGCTTCTATCCGGACTTCAAATTTGAATCTTAAGAACAAAACAGCAACAACCCAGGAGTAACTTCTCTTTATTGATCTGCGCTCACAAATGAGAACAATCTTAACACTTATAGAAGATGCTTAATTGGCATTTGTTTTACATATACGGGTGGATGGCTGTTGGGATGCTCATGGACATGGTGTTCTTGAGGTTCCTTAGAGGACGGTAGCAGGACAGGGAAAGACATTAGGGAAAGGAGTTGGGAGATTTGTGGAAATAAAGACTGGATGCCAAAGGCGTTGAGGAGCCTTGCAGTGGGTTAAGTGAGAAACAGGAGGAAAAGGCAGTGAGTTCATCTACTTGGAGCAGCAACGGCAAAGGGTGTTTTATATTTAAAGGAGCAAAGTTAAATTTTTACTCTCAAGGGAAGGTGAAGATGGCTCAGTGGGTAAGTTGCTTACCACACAAGTCTGGTGACCTGAGTCTGAGGGGAGGGAACCAGCTCCACAAATGTGTCCTCTGACCTCCATATGTGCACTCTTGCATCCACACACATGCCACCCCACACAATAACAATACTTTTTAGTTTTAATTATTTATTTTTTTTGTGTTCACGAACATTTGGCTACGTGTATTTAAGGGTGCTACATGAATGCAGTGCCTATGAAGGCCAGAAGAAGGCTTGAGATCCCCTAGAATTAGAGTTACAGACACATGTGAGCCACCATACGGTGTTGGGAGCAGAATCTGGGTCCTTGGCAAGAGCATCCGTTTCTCTTAACCATTGAACCATTTCTCTAGCCCCTCACAATTTTTCAAAATAAAAGGTAACCTCCAGTGATACCAAATTTTATTGCTTCCGTTCTCACAGTAAATAAAAGCCCACCTTAGCTTGTTTGTTCCCATCCCCATTTGGTCCAATGAAGCCTTTTCATTGGGCTGTGTGGTATCTGCTTTTATGATCATGCCAGAGACTTCCTGCTAAGTCATCTTGAAATCAAACTTTGCTTGCGCCGAGTGTTGCTTAGTAATTAAATTAAATCCCAGGAAGCTTTGGATTAGAGGAATCTTCCTTCAAGCAAATCCAGGTTAGTAAGACGCTGTGACCTGTCTGAGGTAGAACTCTCTCATCCAAAACATCCGGAGCATTGGCTGGATTAATTTCCAACACACCGGCAGATTTTTGGTCCAATTTGCTAAAGATTTTCTGTCTGCTTCCATTTCTCTTTTCAATTCAAGTCAATATGCATTTATTCAACTCCTTTATTGAAAAGGATATGAAAAGTGTTACTAAGTCCAAAGAATAAAGAAAATGGCAGATAAAATGCAAGAAGGGGAAGAAATGTAATGAGTGAATAAATATGTTCATCCATGAATAAAAAATATATTCATGAATAAATAAATTCACCCATCCAACAAATGAACTCACAGAGCCCTTATTTTCACTAGTCACTGGGTTATTATGAAATATAGAGGGAAACATAAGTAAGTGTTTGTGTTTTGGGAGGATTTTGAATTTAATTTATTTTATATAAAATACCAATTAAATAATTTAAATTCAATTTATTTCATCAAAAACTTCTAAAAGAAACAAGCCCAGAACAGTTTTTTTGCACTTTAGGAAGACATGGATTGGTGAGGGCTTCAATGGATAAACATTTTTGTATGAAGCCTGATGATCTGAGTTCGATCCCAGAAGCTCTCACAGTGAAAGGAGAGAATTGACTCCCCTTTGTCCTCCGACCTCCACAGACATAACATGTGGGCATGCAAATGCTTGTGCACACACACAACAACAAATAGATGCAATTTAACTTATTTGTTTATTTTCTTAAAATGGGGTCAAAACTTGGTCTGTAGTGAGACTGGCTTTGAACCTACAGAGATCAAGCCTGCCTCTGCTTCCCAATTGTTGGGGTTGAAGCTGTGAGCCACCATTGCCATGCTAAAATGTTTTTAAGGATATGCAATATTTACTTTGGGAAAATGTTAATAAAATTATGCTGCAGTCCTGAAGAGGAGTTAAAAATGTGGCCAGACAGAGGACTGTGGCTACAACTATCAGGCTACAGAAAAAATAATTTTTATATTAAATTTTCTATCAGGGGTTATTGGAACAAACTTCCGTGCAATATACCAGGCACGCTCTTCTCCTTGAACGCTGTATAAACTTTGTAGTTTCAGAGAGATTAGTTATCAACAGTACTTGATGAGAAAAACCAGACATTCATAGATTTAAAAAACCAAATTGAGAATATTTCATTCTAGTATACCCATACCCCAGCTTTGACTCTTTGATAATCAAATTTTAGTTCATTGACACTCAGTGAAAATAGCCAGGCCCAGTGAGCTCACGCCTTTAATCTCAGCATTCAGGAGGCAGAGGCAGGCAGATCTCTGAGTTTGAGGCCAGCCTAGTCTACCGAACAAGTGAGTTCCGAAACAGTATCTCGAAAAGCAAAAACAGACAGACAAATAAAAGAAGGTTCAGTGAAACGAAGCATGGAAACTGACAGGGGTCTTATGATGGACTGTTTCTAATAGGGATAAATATTTCTGTAGACAGACTGATGATTGCCCTTTGCCACTTGCAAGGCTGTTCCCAATATCCCTGCCTCATCATTACTGATCTCACTAGAACCTAAGATGCAAAAGGTACCCCATGTCTAGAGCACTGAGTACTGCATGGGAAAGTCTCAATGTGCAGATGAGTGATATTTATCATACACCCAACAGGAAAATGCTGCATCTTCTGCTTGCAACCAATGAAAGAGAACTATGTAGCTCCATCAATGGCTGCTGTAACCCCTGACTTCCCTCCAACCTCCCCACCCACCCACCAGCCTTGCATCTATCCACTCAGCCAGCATCTTTCATTGAACAGCTCCTGTTTTTCTGGTACTCCTCTTTATTAGGTATATAAAGGGTAAGGCTCATTGCCAAGGAGCTCATGCTCTCAATCCTTAGAGGGGATTCTGGGGGAGGGGGTAGAAAGAAAAGAACAGAATCATCTCAAATATGGAAAATAAAGCCACCAGGTTTCTGAATAGGCAAGAATTATAAAAGAAAAAATAAATTATGTCTTGACCAAAGGCAACTGTCCATTGTAAAAGGTCACTGGAGTTCAACCCCTCAAGGAAAGGGAGTTGAATAACACACAAACAAGACCGAGTTCTAAGCCCTAAGAAACTATTACATGGAAGAAAAAAAAAAAAAGTCGATGCACAGCAAATTGTGGGTCCCAAAGCTGTGTGAGCATCAGTGGGAGTCTACAGGAAAAGTGTGGTTCTAGGAGGGGCACATGAAAGAGGAAATGAGGGTTTTCTTCCCAGCCCTTCCTTCCACATTGTTGTATACGAAGTGTGTGAGATTCTATGGGGAAGGCAAAGGTAATTAGAGACCAGATTCTGTCCTCCTGAGGTCTATCAGAGGGCATACAATGTGTGTGCGCACAGAGCTCATGATGTGCTGAGACCAGCTTGTCCCAGCTCTCCGCAGCTAAGCTTGGAAACACAGTTCACTTAAAGAAATAAACTTACAGCTGCTTAAGTTCTGACCTCTGCTCCTAAGGAGTCTATACATTGGCTTTTTCCTGTGCATTTCTTCCTTCTCCAGTTCAGTGACGTGTGATGTAAATTGGTCATTCCCAGCTGTAATAACAGGACTATTCACACCACAAAACGGGCAGATCCTACATCCCAGCACTTAGTTTTCACTTTCTGTTTCCTATATGTAAGAAGCAGAGAAGGGGTGGAGGGATAGCTCAGCAGTTATGAGTACTTACAATCCTTAAAGCTCCCAGAATCAGAATAATCTGCAGAATGCCAGGATCTGGGCTATTACAGAACCCATCACAGTGGGGACAGGCACCACTAACAGACGTGATCTACCACCTAAGGGTTTCTGCACAAAACTTTAACTTACTGGTCTTGCAGCCTTGCAGTTAGAACTTAATTGTGAAGAGTATTGGAAGTACACATCCATAGAATACTTTTCAGTGCTTAAAAATCACAAGCTGCTCATGGAGTTCGGTAGCACTTTGCCATTAGTATCTCTTCAGATTCATACATTTTCATGCGTCTTTTCCTGAAAGGGTCCAGGATTATCCCCTCTCCCTGCCTCCATCCATCCTTCCTGAATGTAGCACCTTGATTACCACCATCTCCCATGAGCTTCCAAATTGAGGTCAAAGTGTAGACAATACTTTCATTCAGGCCAATAAATTAGATGGGAAGATATAGGAGAGTAACCTGCATTAGTGATCATTTTTAGGCCAGCACCAAATTCTTAATTGCTAGAGGAAGGGGGGCAGACACAGGTGTATGACCCAATGTTGTACCCATCTGCTCTGACTTAGCCATCATAGCTGTGGACAACACCTTACAGGAAACACCTACACACAGATGAACCAACCTGAGAAAAGTCCGTAGTTAAGGTAGTGGAGGAACAGGGATGACAGGGGACAAGAAAGAGAAGATGGCGGGGGGGGGGGGGGGGAGGAGGGGGGGGAGGCAAGGGATGGGGAGGACATCAGAGGCCTGCAGAGTAGAATAAGACTCTGAGACTTTGAGGGGACCATGTGGCAAATCCTCAGTGGGAAGAGCTTGTACACAGCAATGTTGCTGGAAGAGATGCACCAGAGGGTATACACGCGTAAAACCAAGTATTTACTCTCGTACATTTAAGAAGAGGAAGGGCCGTAAATGTGCGAGGCTGGTGGCACCATTTGCTAGAATGAAAGCCAAGCTATAGTCTAGCTGCAAAGAAAGTCTGGCTTCTTCCCTGTAGATAGGGAGCAGTCAGGAATTGATGAAGAGCTATCAGAAGCTCGGAGATGGCGGGACACCTGGGAAAGCCTGAACGTGGATCTAAATGTAAAACTGACAGGGCTCCCCTCAGGGACTGATGATTCAGTTGATGGCACACGTTTTCAGACAGGAAAAAGGGTGAGATGGAAGAGAGTTCAAAGGTCAAAAAAAGCATCGCATGCAGATTAAGAACCAACGTTTTTAAGGAGGCAGGGAGGATCTAGGAATTAAAATCAATAATATAAGCTGTTTCCAGGTCTTCTACAAAGCAGAAGGCAAGTTGGTGAGTCTGTGTCATTAAGGAAGGAAGAGCATAGTTAAGAAAATCCTGACAGGAAGCAACCCCAGAAAGGAAACAGTTTATTGTTGGAAAATTATTTCCCCGTCCCATCTTACCCACCAGAGCTGGAAAGCAAGACAAGAAAGAACACCATTTCCCAGTCAATCATGCTCGGCCACGTGCTGTGACAGAGATAACCTAGTTGGTCCTATCTGCCTTAAGAAGCCTACAGCTAGTGATTTGGTCTGCGGGCAGTGAATGGCACCATATGTTTACCTTGCACTTTGCAGTTCTGCTCTCAGAAAATGGAGCCCTCATAGGCATGTCCATGTGACCTGGCCTCTCTGAAATTCTGCAGATGAGGAGCCAGGGAGCCCATTTTCTGCTGATTGTGGTCACGCATGGCTGCATGATTTATGGACAAGACCAACCACCACATCCATATCTGAGAGTCATTAATTACCAGGAGAGGGACTTCTTAGTCCAGAGTTCCTCCAGAAGAGAGGAAGGGCTCAGTCTCTATCCAGCTAATCAGAGGCAGTCTTTCTAGCTACTGTCTTTATCTTTAGAGTCACATGAGTTGGTCTAGCTACCAACCATTTTTATCTTTCTAATCACATCCAGATTTTTCACTAGGTTGTTTCCCCGCTGTGTAAAAGGAATAGTGTGGAAGCATCTGAAATTTTTATGCTAATGTCTAAATGAAAAGCTCTATAAAATGAAGACCTGAAAGGAAACCAGGCACCAACGGGGCGTCACAGACATTTATAGGGTCTATTTCAGAGACTGCTGTCAGAAGCAAATCCCAGATGTGTTCTACAATAGATGATTATAATGATGGTGTCTGAGCCCAGAAACAAAGGTCCTACTGAGGCATGTGTGCACAGGACACACCCTCTTCCACTAAATTACTTGAGTGCCTCACATCTACCATGTTTAACTTTTGCACATTTAGATGGGTGTGGAACTGTATCTATCTGGAGAGATTCAATAATGACAGTGTAGGATCTGTGGTTTAGATAAGGCATGAGTGTGTCCCCAAAGACGCTATGGTCCTCTCTCTCTCTGTGTGTGTGTGTGTATGGTCATTAGGTTGCTGGAGGCATTAAGATTGGTCTGGAAGAGTGGGCTAGGCCTCAAAGGAGGAAGCTGATTGTCATAAAAAGAGTAAGTCAGGGCCTTCTCTGTTTCTATCCCTGTCCGTGTGAACTTTTCTCTCTACAGCTGGTTCCATTTCTGTTTCCCCACAAATGACAAGGTTGCCCCCAGCAGAGGCTGACCGTGAGAGATTCCTAGTTGAGTGGCTCACAACTGGCTCACAACTAATCTCAGTACAGCAGAGTTGGGGGTGAGGAGGATAGTGCCAGTTTAAAGAGAGTAGGCAGGCATTGAGGAAAAACAATGAATGTTCTTATTTTGGGTCTTTAGCCTCTCAAACTGAGGTAAGTTAATCTTTTCTTTGTATTGCAGTAGGCATGATACAGGTGTCCTATATTCTGTTAGAGCAATACAAAATGAAATAAAGCAGAAAGCAGTGTTGGAAAAGAGACCTCTATGCCCCATGATCCAGGTCCTGCTTTCTTTCATTCCACTCAACAAATGCTTATTCGTTAATTTAGAGCTTAGAAAGCATGAATTTCATCCAGCCGAGGTAGCACTTGACTGTAATTCTAGCACTTGTGAAGCAGGAGAGGAGGGTTGCTCAAAACTTGAGGGCATCCCAGGCTACGCAGCGAGTTCAAGGAACTCCAGGTCTACACAGCTAATCTCTGTCTCAAAACAAAAGAGCACAGATTTTGTGCAGAACAGTCTGGGCAAGGGCCGAGACAGAAAGTATGCAAGCAGCCATGCTCGAAGCCAGATTAGCAAAATTACAAAGCAAGTATCAAGTGATATGGGGGTGGGTCATAGAGGCTGTGCATGGGAGGTGGCATTGGAGGTGGAGACTGATGCAAAAGAGAGTTATTGGGTGATGGAGCAGGGCTGAGCAGGGTCTCCTGATCCTTCTTGTTGAGAATTAGTCAATGCTGGGGAGCCTTGATGGGTAGGCCGTGGAGGGCTTGAGCCAGTCATGATACAATCCCACTACACCTTTGTCGTGAGATTTTTGTCTCTTCACCAAACTCAAGCTACTGTGCCTGTAAAGCAAGCATGACTGTAGCATCCAACATAAAAAAGCTAATGTGGAGACCAGGGAGAGTATCTGTGCGGGGTACAGGGTGCATGGGGCTGCTCTCCACAGCAACTGAAGGAAGCCTGGAGTTCATCTAGGAAGCTCTGCCTTTGGAAGTTATTCCTGGCCATGTCATATATCCCTGCTCGGAATAGGTTGAAAAATAGGGATTTTCTAATATTTTATCCAAATGTAGGTCAACAGAGAGAACCCAAAGGCTGAGCCTGGATGAACAGGCACCTATACTCAAGACACAGAGGATCTTCCAGGGGAATGGGAGGGACTGTCAGGATCATTCTGTGGCATGGTCACATATCAGCCTGAAAAGGAAGGAGACATTGTGAGAAGTAAGTTCTGGATAACAAGAGGAGTTGAGAAGCAGAGGAGTCGGGGAGGGCTGTGATGAGGGTACACAGCAAAGAGGCCAGAATGTAGAGGGCAGTTTGGTGGAGCATGGGGTCAGCAGGATGGGCAAGCCAGCCAGGAGAGATGCAGACACCATGCTTCAGTCTTGGGAGAGTGGGGTACAGAGGCAGGAATGTGGGAAGAATCCCGCAGAGACATATGGAGTATGTAGGAGGCCTTACACAATGCAAAGTTGGAAGATTTGATCCTTTGAAGATGAATGGGCTAAGTGTGGAAGCTGTCCTGAAAGGCTGCTGTGAATTGGAGCAAGTGCAATCCTTCTCCAAGAAGGAACATTAACAACAGGGACAGAGTCACACAGCTAGTAACCAAGGGAAGGGAAGGAAAAGGAAGGGAGGGGAGGGGAGAGGAGTAGAGGGAAGGGAGGGGAAGGGAGGGGAGGGGAGGGGAGGGGAGGGGAGGGTGTGCAAGCTGCCAAGGCTCACCAAAGATAATACTGGTGTGGCCTGGAGGCTGGCAAAATAATTTCAAGTACGTCCTTGCATGTCAAAGTGATGGTGTATTGGGTGGTCACTTTGACAAAGTGGGAAGCTGAGTTTTCCATTCTGATCCCCAGTCCATGTGGATTGCTGATCAGGGTGACCAGCAAGCTCGTTGGTACTTTCCATCTGAGATTAATTATCTAACACATATAAGATGCTACATGACAAGTGCTGTGTGTGTGTGAGGAGGGTTCATGGTAAGAAAATGCACGAGACGCGCATGCACCATGTGGAAAATCCGGAGTGAGTTTGTATTTATTCATAATTCTAAGTAGAACTGGAGTGAGGCTGGACAGGGCAGTCTCTTCTAACACTCTCTGTAGGTGTCCCCGAAGGCACCTGCAGCAGAGGTGCAGAGGGAGAAGGAGCAGTAAAGGGCAGGATGCTGTGCTGCCCGTAAGAGCTCATGAGCTCCCTCTGCACGTCAGTTTTTGAACTGCAGCAGACCTGGGAAGATGCTTCAGCAGGGTGCCTTGCTAGTACTGTTGGCAGTGGCAACCAGGATCAAGCTGGGTACTAGGAGTCACTACAGGCTCATGAGTTCTTTTGAAATGGAATGAACGGATCATATATCTGACTAGTACATGCACACACACTCTTAGTGCCATGACTTCCCCATCCCATATCCCCTAAGATTCTCACCACTTAGGCACACCCTCCAATAGCTCCCAGGCATCATCAAGAATAAGTAAACTGTAGTGTGACAGAGAACTAAGCAGGCTGAAGAAATGTGGCACCAAGCAGGTTGATTAATCGTAAGAGTGCAGAGCAAGCACTGGGTCAGGGGATGGCCACTAGGCCAGCTGGTATCAGGGAATTTGACAGTCATGTGATCTATCCCGTGCCTGAAACCCAAACAGATAGCCAGGTTCAGACAGGAGAATGGGCATCAGCTGATCTCCAGGATCTTAAACACGAAGCTGAGTCAGTCCTGTGGCAACAGAAATCTCAGGAGAGGAAGAGCTTGGGGTTGCTGGGTGTGTATAGAAGACTGGCTGGTTGGAGTAAGATAAGAAAACACTCTCTCTACCCCAGTGCCCATCTGCTTTACCCAAACTCTACAGTTCATGCTCTGGAGAAAATCATTCTCTTTACAGGACAGCCAGTCTGGTTTTATTTATGGTTTATATTTGGTACATATAAATAAATGTCAGCCAATGGCAAGCAATTCACCAAAAAGCAGGACTCAGCTGTTTGTATCCCCACCTCATAACTTAGTCCTGTGCCTGGTTTTGGGAACAGTAATTTTGTTCTCTGCCAAGATTAGGTGGTACATGCTGTGGGTTTCTTAGGAACCTCAAAATGTCAAATTACACCTTGAGAATAGTTATTTCTTACATCGATCCTGACATATATTGACATTTGGCTTTCAACAAAATAACATTGACACATCGTATATATTACAATAGATGGTGCTTTTCTGGACACCTGTAGCCATTTCTTTGTAGTAAGCCAGTCCACTGAGGGGCCTTCTGGAAGAAAGTACTTCTCCAGGTAATCCTAAATCTAACTTCTTTGTAACATCTCCCCAAACCCCATGTTTCTCCCTGCCTTAAATTTTTCATGTGTTTTCCTTTCTGCCTGTATGGAACACTAAATGCCCCCATGAGGTTATCCTAATGCCTAGCCCATCCTCCTGGTCTGTCCTCTGGATGAGAGAATGTGGCTTATGTTCATGCCTGTTAAAGTAGAATCTAACTCACTATATGGGTGAATATAGTGAGCTATTCTATTATTTTGGTTTTTTTTTTTTCTTACTTTGCTAATTCCTCAGCTGACAGTGTAAGGTTGCTTTGCTTTCTAATGCCACACCATTTTCCTACCAGTTTGTATTAAGCTTCTAAAATGCACAGGTTTTCTTTACATAGAAAATTAAATCTACTTGAACTATTCCAGGTCATTCCACACAGCTGATTTCTCAAAACTAAACATGAAACTAGGAGTGTGTTTTTATTATGGGTGGTGGTTAACGCCAAGACTCATGATTCGTTGAAGTATTTAGAATAGCTGGCTGCTGAGTTCAGTCCTAAACTGGACGCCCCTATCCATCCATCAAGGCTCAAGGAGCACTGTAGAGGGTGAGGGGAAGCAGAAATCACTTAAGAACAGGAGGAGTAACTCTGAGACACTGCTGGTTGTGACAAGACTGTGATGAATGCACAGGAACACAGGTACCTGCACAAGACCTACATAAGACAGGACCAGACATCCCACCATCAGTGGGAGAGGGCCTCGAGACACCTAATCCCTCTCAGAGCAGTTCAAAGTTCCTGGGTATGAAGAGTCCTTTTCTTGGTGGGTAGAACTATGCTCCACTAAGTAACCTCCTACCTGTGGGTACACCATCAGCCCTAATTAAACTCAGTAGGTCATACACACAGAACAATTGAAAGCAGAGAAGTTATGAAGGAGTCCAGGGGTGTGGTGGTTTGGATGAAGTGCCACCTATAATCTTGGGTATTTGAATATGTTCCCCAACACAGATTCATTCATGTGCTAGGCCCACCTGTAAAATAATGTGTCATCTCTGTACACTCCCATGGCCCTGAAACTCAACCAGCATTCTGCCCCAAGTTAATAAATTGTGCAGCTCGCTACGCAGTAGCCCGAGATGCCTCCTCTCTTGTCTTCTCAGACTTATGCCGTTTTTCCAGATGATTCCAGCATCAACTCTTTTGGGTAATCTGGGTCCCCTTACTCAATTGCCCTGTAGCACTAACAATTCTAGGTTATGCTGAACATCTGCCTCAGTCTAAGTGATATATCCTCAGACAGGTCCATGTCCTGTTCTTCAGTGAAACCTGGAGTGTGTTGTCTATGACAGGAATCTAATGATGGCTTTGATGACAGGACACACTAATGACTCAACAAATTAAAATCCTACAAGATCCCTTTGCATCTGTAGCCTGGCAACATGGCCACTTGCCAATTGTCAATCTTTGGTAATCAAATTTGCCTAATACAAAAAAAAATCTAACAAAGGCTTAATTGTAGACCAGCTGGCTAATTATCTTATGCTCATTTAAAAGATCAATACGGTTTTCTCTAATGAGCATGATCCCAAAATGCATAGGTGTGAGAAGTTTGAGACTGAATGAATGCAATGTTTTCTTGGGGCATATCCTTTGAGGAGATGGGGGAAGTGGCTGAGCCAGTAAAATGCCACTCTGCAGTTTGTGAGGACTCGGGTCTGATTCCCAGTGTCTGAGCAAGCATGTGGTAGCATGAACTTGTAAGCCCAGTGCTGGGAGGCAGAGGCTAGAGTATTCTTGGAACTTGCTATTGACCTCTGACCCTCACATACATCTGCATACATGTGCATCTGCACACTAATGTGCACTCACACATGCACACACAAACTGGCACATACACACAAATATTTTTAAAGTAATTTTTTGAGTGTCTTCTTTTTATGATGAGACTTTGTCTGTGATGGGTTAGGTGACAGATCTGTGCAATAGACACACTCCACAGAGGTGACTTGGCCATGCACAGGGAGTGAGGAACCCCAGGAAAGTTAAATATGAATTTTCTTTACACAAAATAATTTGTTAGCAAAAAGCTGCCGCAAGTTAGATGTGTGTATTAGACCTCAAGGTGGGATGTAACAGCCGACCTCTGCCGAGCTGATACCTGTGCAAAGACCCAGGGTCTGGTGTTGACACTGTATTGTTTGTATTTTTCTGTTTCTGTGTTTTCTATATTGTAGTTACCTAAGCTCTTCTGACTAGATAAAGAACACCATTCCCCAGAACCAGCCAATCATCAGACATATGCATGATCTCTTCAGGCATGCCTTGCAAACCAGCCAATCAAAAACCATTCCCCAATGCTCCATATCCAATTCTAATACTCCAAGCTCCTACTACCAGGAACCAGAGAGTCCCTGCCCTGACAGCTTGCTAAAATTGTTTAAACAACGTGTCCACCCAATGACTCTGTCCAGCACAGTTCTTTCCTGAAGGGACACAGTCCATGCTCCGCTCCCTTCTCCTGCCTGTTCATTAACCTCATACTTCCCCACAGAGCCTTGCAGGTATGCCTGCCTCCTGCATTCTTAAGTTCTGTGAGCATGAAAACTTTGTCACTCACATTACAGACATTTGTATGTCATGGGCATTACCATGGCTGATTAAAACAACTACAGGGCATTTAAAAATACATTATGTGAGTATGTCATATAATAGGAATCCTTAGCTCAGTATCCCCTAGAAGTTGTGCTGCAGGAACCAGAGGCATGCTTCCATGTAGCTTTGAAAAACAGCTAGTAAAGCTTTAGTTGGAAACACCTTCTTAGAGTTGAGATGTGGAGTTTCAAAGAACTAAGGAGTATTCACTGTAGTAATTACCACTAAATACAGAGAAGCTTCATTGTGTCAGGCAGAGTAACAGTGTATGTTTCTTGTGTTATATCAAGTAATTGTCATATAAAAAAGATGCTGAAGGCTTGGAACATGGGCTAGGGAATAAAAGTGCTTGCTGTGTAAGTGTGAAGATCTGAGCTTGAATCCCCAGAACTTACACAGAAGCCAGAGGCCCTGTGCTTGTGTTTATAATCCTAACACTCCTACAGGAAGTTGGGAAACAGAGGCAGGAGGCTCCCTCAGAAGCTCAGGAGCCAGCTTGCCTAGTGTGTGCAAAAAAAAAAAAAAAAAAAAAAGCCACAGAGCTTTGCTCAAGGCAGAAGGTGAGGACTGACACCTCCTCAGATTATCCTTTGACACACACACACTCACACACATGAACATACACACTCACTCACATACACACTCACACACACACAACACACTCACACACACACACACACACACACACACACACACACACACACACATGAAAAGTAATGCTGGTCAGGGAGAGTAAGGCATTCACTAAATGTAAAGTCCACCAGAATTATTCTAGATCCAAACTTTTAATGAGGATTTTCTAAACCTTCTAATGTGTAAGAGGCCTCCAGAGATCCTTTAGATTTTGAGATTGTGTATTTCTAGAAAGTTCCAAAGAGTCATAGATGTTGTTTGTCCATGGCTCACAAACAATGGCATGTACACACACCATACATACAAACTCATGAGTGCATGGACACACAACATACACACATACACACACATTGTATATACACACAATGATAATAATGATGATGATGATAACTGTTTCAATTTTTTAAAAATAAGTTATAAGGGTAGATCATTATTTGGATCACTGCCAACCCTATTTAGCAATAGTATTCCTAGCTATATGTTTTCTAAGTGCATTTAGGAAGGAGCCGCTGAAGTCATACAGAAATCTACAATGGTTTTTTAAGCCACTTGGAGCCAAGATTGAGCATGTAATTTTCTCAATAACTAGGTTTCATTTAGGGATATAGAAGAAGACACAGTAAGATGAAATATTTGTTTAAAATATATATCCAGTTAAGAACAAGGAAACAGAGCTACTGTCATGCTGCTCAGGGTAGAGATAAGCTAAAGAGTATGGGAAAAGAAGGTCCTGGTGAGGTGTGCCGAGCAGCCATGTCTGCACACTCCTTCTCCCACCATGCTCCTCCCTGATCCAAGGGAAGTTTTCTATCGAGTATGACAATGACAATTCTTCTATCAGATTCTAAGGAAGCACATGCTACCCAAGGGCTTGCCTGGGGTAATCACACTTGGGCATACCCATGGCTTGTTATAAGCAATTTCCTGGCTTCCTCAAAGTGCTCTATCTTTATTCCTTGGCACTCATGAATGACTAATGATGCACAGACCAGACACAAGGTCCCGTAAAATATTATGCTTTAGTAACTTCTAGTTAAATTTTTCTTTATTTTTTTCTTTTCTTTTTACTTTCCCCCCTGAGGCCAAGGTACAGTTTGGTCACTTGATTGTGAAAAGTCTGTATCTTAACAAAACGAGCTGAATTTTAGCTCGATAAGCTTACATCATGGGTAAAAAGCATTCCCTTTTAGGCATGGAAAGGCAGATGGAGATTATTAGAAAGTTACAAAGCAAATGGAAGATGTTTCTCTGGAGGCCTTGAAAGTGTGAAAACATCTTTAAAACCAAAGAGCCGACCAAACAACACTGTCCTCTCTAAGATCCAGGCTTCAGAGGAGGAAGATTATACACACATGAGAAGCATGTTTAAAAGAACAGAAAGAGACATTCACAGCATCTCCTTCCAAGTAACTAACATTTACGGCATTATTGTTTTGTCCTAGTAAAGAAAACGTGGGAACGACTCTGACATTTGAATCATTTCCTTCGTTCAAGGCTGTCCTTCAGGCAGGAGATTCTAAATCAGTAAAACATCTTTCAACACAGGATAGAAATCTCAAGATTTCTCTCTGGCTCATCGACTATTAAAACTAGGTCTTAAAGACAATATGGTTGTTTCCACCCTCTTTATTGGAGCCTATTCCTGACATCAGCCAGCTTTACAAGATCCACAAGGTTAGTCTTAATTTTCCTTTGTCCAAATCAATCATGTAACTCTTTTAGCCAACACAACCCCCATCCATCATAGTCAAAATTGAGCACTAACGCATCCAGACCAAGCAGGCAACTTTCAACGGCTTGCTGACACAGGTCAAGCAGAGGAAGGTTAACATTGTACTCCAGCCGCAAGCACAGCTCGGATATTTACCTTCTACTTTGAAGATAGTAAAATGTGGCCGGCAATGGAAGGAACCCAAGGCGTTACCTGCGCAGTTCATCCACAGACCCTGGTAAACCCAAGTGGCGGTTATTACGGAGGATGCACGGGTCGTCACTTTCCACTCATTGGATGTAGTGGCAGCCACAAGAGCACCAAACCCTCCGATACCACACACCAGAGCTGAGATCTGCGCCCTGGACATGTCGCTCAGCCGTGCCTGCTGTCACAGTCCAGACAGAATGTTTTAGTGGTCTAGGCATGCAGCCACCGGACAGAACTTCCACACAAGTTACAGCCAGCCCATGCGGGTAGGGGACAATACTTCATGCTCCAATGGCTGGAAGTTTGGGAACTCAGAATAAAGTATGGCTCGCTAAGAGCATCTTAGAAATAGCCTCGAATAATCTTTCTAATTCTCTATTGAGATACCAAAATTTTGTAGATGAATTTGAAAGGCTTTGGTACAGCACATATTTTTTGTTAGCACCAAAGTTAATGCTTAATTTTCTGTTAGCTTGGAGGTTAGTGAACCATGCAATGATCAGATATTACAAAGTACAGATTATACAGTAACATTTAAAGGCCCTTATCTGACCAATTTCCTTAAGCTTACATGTTTTTGAATCTTTACATAAATGGAGTCATGCTGTACAGAGTCTTCCATAACCTTTTAAAGCACAATGTTGTGTCTAGGAGATTTAGCTGTGGCTATGAGTACAGACAGCTATCACTTGTCTGACAGGTGGCTATATTGTTTCAGTCAATGCATAGGCCATGATTTATCCACTTTCTCTGAAAGGAATATTGTTCCCATTTTCTTCCTCAGTAGCGATTAGCCATGCAGAAACACTACTGTACATTTTCCCTTATGCACCTGAGTGAGGATCCCTAGGGTGTGGCTTAGAAGATGACGCCTTCTGCATAGATGATCCTTACTTACCTCCTTGTGTTAATTCAGCACCCACTGGCCCTCACAATGAATTAGTCCCCATTCCTGATTTCTAATCCTTGGCGTTGTGGGTTTCTTTATTAAGAAAATTTTAATTAACTTTACATACCAACCACATATCTCCCTCTCACCTCCCCCCGCCCGCCTCCAAAAAGGTAAGACCTTTCATGGAGAGTCAGAAAAGCCTGGTACATTCAGTTGAGGAAGGTCCAATCACCTCCTCACTGTGTCAAGGCTGTGCAGGGTGTCCCTCCATAGGGGGTGGGCCCAAAAGAGCCAGCTCATACACCAGAGATAGATCCTGATCCCACTGCCAGGGGCCTCTTAAACAGACCAAACTACACAACTGTCTCCCCCCATATGCAGAAGGCCTAGGTTGGTCCCACTCAGGCTCCACAGTCTAACGATCTTGAGTTCCCACAAGCTTAGCTTAGTTCTTTGTACATTAGGTGACCATTTTCAAAAGTCTTTACTTTTAAAAATCGTATGTGTGTGCATGTGTATTTATGTCTGTGTATATATGTGTATATGTCTGTGTGTGGATGTGTGTATGTCTTTGTGTATATGTGTATGTGTGTGTATGTGTGTGTATGTCTCTGTGTGTATGTGTGTGCTTGTCTGTGCATGTCTGTGTCCGTGTCTGTGTGTGTGTATGTGTGTGTGTATGTCTATGTGTGTATTGCCTGTGACAGTGAAAGCACACGTGTTACACGTGCTGGACAACTACAGAGTTGGTCCTCATTTTCCACCTTATGACTCAGTTGCTGCTTTGCTACAGCAGACCCCAGTGAGTACATGGAGATTCTCTTGCTTCTGTTTTCTGACTTGCTGTAGACATACTGGTAAAGGCATGCTCTGGACACTATATGACCTCTGGGGATTCAAACTCATATCTTCACACTCATACAGCAAATGCCCTGATCCTCTGAGCCAACTCTTCAGCCCTAAAGACTTCGTTTTCTTTATTTTCTAAGTGTGTGTGTACTGTGCACGCATATGCATGGGCTTATGTGTTTGTGTGGGCACATGTGCATGCATGTGGAAGAACAAAGTTGATGCTAGCAATTCTCCTAGGTTCCTTCTCCCAGAACTCACTGATATGACTAATATGGTCATCCAGCTTTCTTGGGGGACCAAGAACTAAAATTACAGTTAGGCCACCACACCCACTAGCCATTTATGTGGGGATATTAACTGCAGTCTTCATGCATGAATTTTAGCTGTTATACCATTTCCCAGCACCTTAATATGGTCACTTTAGTCAAAAATTTTATTAAATAATTTGTGCTTTTGAGATCTTAGGGGCTAAGGATGTAGGTTGGTGGTAGAGTATTTGTCTAGCATACAGAAGGCTTTGGATTCAGTTCTTGGGGAGGGAGGGAGGGAGGGAGGGAGGGAGGGAGGGAGGGAGGGAGGGAGGGAGGGAGGGAGGGAGGATTGCCTCAGTTGCCTGTGAGTGTGTCTGTGGGGGATTATCTTGATTACCCGATTGTGGTGGGAAGACCCACCCACTGTGACTGGCTGCATCCCTAGGCAGGGGATTCTAGATTTGTACAAGCATGGAGGGGGCAAGCTGAGCACTACCATGCGTGCACTAATTCACAGCTCTCTGTTCCTGGCTGTGGGGTGCCATGTGACTTGCTGCTGCAAGTTCCTGCCACCTTGATTTCTGAGCAATGATAGACTGTTGTGGTCCTGATTTGATTATAAATCAAGCTGGCTTTGGAGTGGGAGTAAGTGGTGTTCTTTTCTAAACCCAAGCACATTGGTAAAGGAAAAGTTAAGAGATTCTATTTCATATCAGAAAAGCCACCTGGTGTGGGACTGAACACTGCCAGAATATATAGGGACCGATATTATCATAATTTTACCTTTAATCCTATTTCTCTGTGTATTTATTCCTTCTTCACCTTAAAACCTTCTCTGCATACAATTTTGTCCTGAAGATATAAATTCATTTGACGTTAATGATATTTATGTTTTCCACTGTAAACAACAATTTCTCCTATGAGCAATCTCCAGAGCATCCAGAAAAAAGATGGGACCCTACCATAACAACTGTACCTGCTGCAAAGCATCCAGAAAGAAGATGGGACCCTACCATCACAACTGTACCTGCTGCAAAGCATCCAGAAAGAAGATGGGACCCTATCATAACAACTGTACCTGCTGAAAAGCATCCAGAAAGAAGATGGGACCCTACCATAACAACTGTACCTGCTGTGGGGGGGGGGGTGGATGGACCTGGTACACCACTCAATGGTTGTTTTTGAAATATAGATTATTCAGGACAGTTGTAAGATAGCTTCCTATGATTACCCTTCATGTCACATTTTTGACAATAATTCCAGATGGACTTAGCCAGTACTCTGAGAATGGTTATAGATGTTTATAGCCAGTCCATTGGGACCTAGGTAAACACTGTCTTAGTTTTCACAGGATCCCACAGAGATGCTACTGCTCACAAGTCGGCAGGAAGTAACCTTAGGAAAAATTATGCCCTTCTCCCGGTAAGTATTGTCCTGTAAGTGTTATGGATAATTATCATTCTGGTAGGGTGATTATAAGTTAAATTCGGGCTGAGGGTAGAACAATAATATAGACTCAGTAATACCTGTTAAAGAAGAGAAAGGGAATAGATTGGATAAACATAGGTAGATTATTGTATCTACCTATAAACAATTATTAGCCAAATATGAGCCAAAGACAGTTTGCATCAGTATAGATACTTGTATAGTGATACAAATATAAAATTATTTTAATGTCTGATTGAGATATTAAAATACAAATTTAAATCTGAAATTGTTTTATATCTATGGTAATTTGTATATTGATACAAAATTGATTCTACAATTGCCGTATTTTGCACCTCTGTTTAATTATACTAGTCATAATTTATCATTATATTAGACATAATATATATGTAAGGTGTTTTGTATATCTCTGTTTAGATATTTTGTATCTGATATATATTTAGGTTACTGTTGTCATTTTGCACAATACTGTTGTCAATTTGCACGATATGTGTACCTTTGGTTAATGTTTATATGATCGTCATACTTGAAGTCATTATTCAGAAACTATAGACCCATTTATAGATTATCTATTTTTACAATGTAAGCTTCAGTCTTTAGGATAATAAGAATTGCAGATCACCTTTACCTATGTTTTCCATGTAATAGTCATGCTATTTAGGTTTCCCAGATATATGCTAGAATGTATCAGATGGACAAGAGTCTCCAACCACTTCATAGACCTAGAAAATATGGCATTTAATGTTTTGCTATTCAGAATTTGGCCAGGAGAGACATGACAACTCCTGACCTCATTGTTCCTTTCCCAAGATGTTGTTGGGCATCGAGGACACACCACAAAGACTTTGTCTTCCTTGGTGGACCATGATCTGTTGGGCAAAGAACTGCCCTTGCCTCAACTGCTGTCAGTAAGAGTGCTGTCCAGTCCAGATGAGCAGGATGTAGGATAGAAACTGCCAAAACCTGCCGAGACAGGATAAGACAGTTTCTCCAAATATGTCCTGCTTCTGAAGAGATCTCTCAGATATCATAGGCCTGTAGCCAAAATGGTTGGATGCTCCAGCGGTGCAGAAAAGCTGCACCAGGCAGTTGACTGTCCAGGCAGTTGACTGTCGCTGTCCTCTCCTAAATTTTGGGAGCTACTCTCTTGTGCTTCCAGCTTATTCAGGTAATATATTTTCCCTCTCAGGTCTTGATGGGGTTGATGGGGGTTAAGGTTACCACCATCTCATCCCTTAGCAAAGAGCATTCGGATGTTGGATTCTTATTATTCAGGACAAACAGCTTCGAAGTAATCCCTGTGCATTGCCACTTACCAATATTCTAGACATTTAAGATAAGCCTCATGTTTGTTGCTTGTTAATTGTAGTTTGACCTTGCTTGTGTTTTGCCTTTTTCTCCCCCAGACATTACCTTATAATTATTCTTATTGTATGTAGTCTTATACTTAGTTTAGAACTTTCTTAGTTAGACAAAAGGGGGAGATGTAGTGAGATTCAGGCATTATTTAGGAAAACTTTAGTAGCTCCTGAGAATCAGAACCCCTATGGGGCATAGCCAGAAACTATTGAGACCCAAGGAACACAGACTTCTGTCCCTGTTTGTTCCTGCATTTTTGAGGAGTGGGTCAGCAGCCCAGCATGGGACAGCTCCACTCTTCAAGAATTGTCTTAAGGTTCAATTTGTATCAATGTCTATATAACCCCTTAATAAATATCAATCCTTTATACAATATATTGCAAGTGAATATTTCTGCAATAGACTGTCACCTGAAATTATGAGCCAATGAAATCCTTTGTCCTTAAGTTGCCTTTGTATTTTATTTTATCACAGCAACAGGAAAATAAACTGAAACATTCACAAACCCAGGAATATTCAACTGCTGTCAGAGGAAAGAATACTGTAGAGGGACATTGGGCCTGGACAAGGGACAATCTAGTCTGCTGGGGGTTCATCCATATTCTCCCTAAAGAATTTACTCTCCTCTAAATTGCCCATATGCTCTCTCTCCTAGGAAGAAGGTCTGTGCTCATCTAGGTCCCAATGGCCTTTAGGACACTTACTATTTGTGTGGGATGCCTCCACACTCTTGATAAAGCTGCAGGGTTGTCTTGCTAATTGACTCACTCTCAAGCTATGCTGCAGAGCCTTGGAGAGCAGAGTCTCCTCTCATAATCTTATAAAGTTCCAGTTTTCACATCTGCATTTTTGAATAACCCAGAGCTGGTCACTTTCTGTCTTGTGTTTGAACTCCATCTTACCTCTTGATAATGAAAAGAGAATTCTAAAGATTTTCTGATCAAGTCATCTGTTGCTCCAGTGTGGGTTTGTATTATCTCTTGCGTAATATCTGGTCCTAATATCTGTCCAGTCTGATTTCTGTTTTCAGTAGTCTTCTTTCTCTCCTTGGTTATCACCAGTGTTTCATACGCCTTCCTAACTACTCAAATTTTATGAATATACTTGAGTCAGGGAGAGACATAATACAGCTGCCCAAAGAGCAAAATGTAGAGGAACTCGGGAACCACGTGGCAAGACATAGATTAACAGAAATGGGTTAAGATATGAGAGCTAGCTAGTGAGAAACCTGAGCCATAGGCCAGTCTGAATCATTCCAGGGGTCTAAGCAGCTGTGGGCAGGTCTAGACCTTGGGCTAGGCTGAGCCAGAAAGTTCTTACTACATATCTGTGATAATTACTGCAATAGCTGGCATCCCTGGGTGATCATGAGACTCTTAATCTCAGAGTCATAGGTTCATGCCCCACGTTGGGTGCCATTTTTACATTGAGGTTTCCGGCCCTGGGTGACCAGAGGTCCGGACCCATAGACTTGCAGTTTCAGGCCATTTAGCTGCCTGCACCTGCTTAGGACCCCCAAAATGACTCAGAAGTTTATATTAACTTGACGTTGTTTGGCCTATGGCTCAGGCACTTTGCTAGCTAGCTCTTACATCTTACCGCAACCCATTCTCATTAATCTCTCTGCCATGTGGCCCGTGGCTCATCTGAGTTCCTTATATGTTTTTGATATGGTGTCTGGCGTGATCTATCTCTGACTCTGCCTTTTTTCCTTACTTATTTTGATTCCCCGCCTACTTTTTCTATGGTGCTCACCAAGGGCCAAAACAGCTCTTTTATTTAAAGATTGATATTCACAGCATATAGAAAGACATTTCCACATCAGACCTTGTCTCATTTTTCCAAGTGTTCTTTGCTCTTCTATTTCTCAAAGTGGATGTGTCAAGTTATGCATGTATACACACATATTGGAGTGCTTGTTGGTTCTCTGTTCTGCATCTGCTCATCAATTTGAAGAAAATATTATAAAATTGAGTCTCTTTTCCCTACAATACATCATTGTTTTAATTTAAAGATACATTGTCATTTATTTGCATGTGTGTATGCGTGTGTCTGTGGGTGCATGTGTCACGTCACAGCATGTGTACAGAGGATAGAGTAGAACTTTTTGGAAGTGAGGTCTCTTCTACCTTATTTTTGAGGAAGAGTGGGTCTTGTGATTTCTGTTGTTATATTGATAATAGAGGCTCACTAGTCCTTATTATTTTATTTCTGTGTTGCAGAATGAGGTTTCTGGCCTGTGTTGCCAGAGGTTTAGAGGTTCAGACCCTCTCTTAGCCCAAAATAATCACATAAAGGCTTATATTAATTTCATGCTGCTTGGCCTATGGCTGAGGCATATTTCTAGCTAGCTCCTGCATCTTAATTCAACCCATTCCCATTAATCTGTCTTGCTAGGTGGCCCATGGTTCACCTGTGTTACTTTACATGTTGATTCTTAGGTGGCTGGATCTCATCTCTCTTGACTCCACCCTCCTTTCTCTATTCTCTGATTTCCCCACCTGCTTCTAAGATGCTCTGCCATAGGTCAAAACAGCCTCTTTATTAATGATATTCACAGCAAGGCATCCCACATCAGTGTGTGTATATGTGAATATATGTGTGTGTGCATGTAGGTAAATATGTGTATATGTATATATGGGTGTACATGTGCATGTATATGTGTGTATGTATATACATGTGTGCATGTGTATGTATATATATGCGTGTACATGTACATATGTATGTGTATATATGTGTGGTTATGTATATGTGTGTGCATGTGTGTATGTGTGTGTATGTATTTATGTCTGCACACATGTGTGTATGTAATATGTTCGTACATGTGTGTATATGTATACATGTATGTGTATATATGAATATTCAACTTTAACTAGTGCATGCATGCAGGTGTCCACATGCCACAGCATGCATATAGAGGTCAAAGGACAACTCTTTTTTTGTTTTTGATTTTTTGGGTTTTTTGGTTTTGTTTTGTTTTTTGAGACAGGGCTTCTCTGTATGGCCCTGACTGTATTGGAACTCACTCTGTAGACCAGGCTGGCCTCGAACTCAGATCCACCTGCCTCTGCTTCCCAAGCGCTGGGATTAAAGGAGTGCACCACCACACCAGGCCAGAGTGTACTTCTTAGGAACTGGTACTGTCTTGCTTTATGTGGGATCTAGGGGTCCAACTTAAATGCATGGGATTCCACCTGAGTTGTCTTGCCAGTCTCATTTCTTATGTTTTTTTGAATTGAATTAATCAGAAGTTACATATTACTTGAACTGTGTAATGGTGAGAAATTTTATTGTGTTTAGCTTAACATATAAAATTAATTTATGTCATCACTCTCTTGAAGGGCTTAAACATTAGTAACACCTCTATCATACATTATTACTTGATTTCTATCTTATTTGATGTCTAGTCTCAGGAGTTGGAGTTTTAGCATTATAAATGTGTAGTATGAGGTTTTTGTCTCGGACTTTTGGGCCTAATCTCATGGTTTAGACCCACAGACCCACAGACCCGCAGAGACACACAGATGCTTACTATAGTTTTAGGCTGATCGGCCTAAGGTCCAGGCATATAACTTGCTAGCTCTTTATCCTTAATCTGACCCATGATTCTTATCCTGTTCAGCCATGTGGCTCGGTACCTTTTCTCAGAGCAGTATAGTTGTCCTCTGCTTCTTCTGGCTTCTCTCTGGCATTCTGCCTTGTTCTGCCTGTTCCTAGAGTCTCCTTAGTCTGGTAGCCCCACCCACACTTCCTGTCAGCCTTTGGCCAATCAGCACTTTTTATTAAACTCATAGGCAGGCCTTTTATCAATGGGGTTGGCCACTCCCCCTTCAGAAGCCTGGGACCCTGGATAAGCGTCTTCGGACTTTATCAGCTGGCACCTGAATCCCACCACATAAATGTCAGCCCACAATATCAGCTGCTACTATTGACTTTCTCCTCTCTTCATCTCCTCCACCTACACGGTGGCTTTGTTTTTCTTCTTCCTAAAGCCTATCCTTACTGAGGAGCCGTTGGCACTTATGGGTTTTAGTTCCTGCTGTGTAATACCTTTATTACTTGTTTACTTTGTAGCTGTCTTTCCTGAGTATGAACAAAAACTCTTTGAATGCGGACTCAGCTTAGGCTTTTCTGAGCACTTTCTCACATGCACCTCTGAACTCTCCTATTTATCGCCACTCTGTCTGATTTTAGTAGCTTTTAGGTCAGATTACCCAGAATTCCCCATCCTTGATACTTAGTCACTCTTGCCGACTGTGACTTCTTTATCCTGACTGCTCTGCCCTGTTGGATTGCCCTGGACTGTGTTTAGCAAAGATCCTACCTTGGTGGTCCAGCTAGAATCTCCCGTAATGGTCAACCTTCGTTGTCAACTAGACTTAGGATACCCACCCATGAGGACATTTCCAGGATAGGATTATCTGAGAAGGAAATAAAGAATAAAGGTAAAGCCAGAAGAGCATTAGCATCGCAGCTGAATAGCAGCCACTCTCTCTACCACCCTGATTTCCACACAGAAGAGCCACATCCTCTCAAACTGTTCACCAATAAAACTTTCTCCTGCTGATCCTTTAAGCAGATTTGTTGGGTATTTTGTTACTTTTTAATTTTCCATTTAGCAACTTTATCTTTGCTTTTTGGCTATACATTTCCACATGTCAACATTATATTCATCTTTGACCCCAATCTCTCTCCCCTGCTCCAAAATCCCATTGTGAGGGCACCTATGCCTATTGCAAAAGCCCCTCCCTGACCTTGATAAAGTGCTTTATTGGTGACTGCTCTGTAGCCATATTTCTCTTTAGTATACAATTATAAGTAGACGGGTATTTTTGAGTCTGCACTTTAAAGATTTTATCATTCTTTTCTCTCAACCATTACTTTTGAGAAGTCAATATCAGATTTATCGTTTCTTTATTAATCTGCAGTTTTTTCATCTGGTTATAAGAATCTCTTATCAGAGTCTGGAGAGATGGCTCAGTGGTTAAGAGCACCGGCTGGTCTTCCGGTTCTGGGTTCCATTCCCAGCAACCACATGGTGGCTCACAACTCTGTAACTGTAATTCCAGGGAATCTGATGCCCTCTTCTGGCTTCTGCAAGTAATCTCACTTTCCTCTCTCCTTAAAATTCTTTTTATTTTCTGGAATACTCGTTTGTTCGTTTGTTTGTTTTTGTTTTGCTTTGTTGAGACATGATTTCTCTGTGTAACAGCCCTGGCTGTCTTGGAGCTCTTTCTGTATATCAGGCTGACCTCAGCCTCACAGAGATCCGCTTGCCTGCCTCAGAGTGCTGGGATTAAAGGCATGTGCCACCATGCCCAGCTTATTTTCTAGAACACTTTTGATTCCTGACCCAACCCTCTCTAATGCTTTCTATCACTAGGAAATTAGAGATTTTCTTTTTGTTTAAAATGTGTGGGTTGTGGATATAGTTCAAGTCTAGCTTGAATGAGATTCTAAAGAGAGGGGGAAGGGTTGACTTTGTGTTTCTTACAGATACAAGGAAAAGACGCGGCATATTAAGTCTGTGCTAATAAGCTTGTTCTGAGATCTAGACAGCAAAGAGGAAGGGAACACAGGCAAAGAGAGTGAGAACCCCCCCCCCCCCCCGCCCCTGAGTCTGATTTAGCAGAGGAGAGAGGAAAAGCCACGGTTCAGCATGTAGATGGGACCTTAGTAACAGCTTAATACAGGAAACAGACAGTCATGAATTTGTCCCCTTAGGTGCCCAAGGCCACCTGACCACTGGGATGGACTGGGGGCGTGTTTAAATGCAGTTCAAGTGGAGGTACCCTGCATAATTGAGGCAGGGTGCCTCCAAGAGTTATAAGGTCATTGGTGAACACCCCAGTCTGTTATCTTTTGAGGCACTGATTCATGTCCTGTGATCTTAGTGACTCACTGGTAGGTGAGATGTACTCCATGCCAGAGTGGATGGTTGTTGGAATGCAAACTTTAAAATCAACTTTTAAAATCAAACCCTAGAAACAGGATGGCTCAATCATTTAATAGTTCTATAGTTTAATTCATGGAAACCTTACTATTTCCTTAAAGGCTTAATTTATACCACCCTCTCAGACAGTTTCAGTTTGTACCTCAAAGTCTCTCTCTGTAGCCCAGGCTAGCCTTCAGGTTGCAGCCCCTGCCTCAGCCTTCTGGATGCTGCTATTACAGGAATGTGAGCCGTCATGCCTGGCCTCACTTTCATTTCTAATCTTGGGTTGCGTGTGTATTTGGAGTTCATTGCACTCTCTTCACTTACGATTCCGGTCTTTCCATTGCAGCAGTCATGTCTCTCCTTTGACTTACCTGTGACTCTGCTAATATCTGTTTCCTAGTTTCATGTTTCACCCCCCCTTCAGTATCTTTCATCTCTTCATCTCTCTGGGTAGAATTCTGGGAAGTTTTTCAGACACACGCCCTAGCGTATTGATTTTCATTTTAGCTACATTCAGTCTGCTGGCAATAGAAGTTGTAGCCCCCCATCTGTTTTCTTTTGAGAAGGGGACTCACTAGGTAGCCCAGGCTGGCCTTGAATTCATGCTCCTGAGCTTCCTGTTGTTGGGGTTTCAGACACTTGACCTGATATTTAGGGGCTACAAAGCCTCAGTTTCTCTACCATGTAACTAATGTGAATTCTGGTCCTGACCCAGAGTAACTGTCAACTTCCTGGTGGGATTCTCAGATGCCCTTTGCCTTCTCAGATCCAAGATTGAGACAGGGATCCTATTGTGACTCAGAAGGATGGCGGCGGTGGCACTGGTGATTGTGGTGACAAAGCCTCACTCCCAATCTTCCTACCGTGGTCTCCGCTCTGTGAAGTCTCACTCCAGCCTCCAGCCTTCCTGAGCTTCTAATTCCCTAGAGTTGCACATCCTTTGGGAACTCTCATCCCTCTATGGTGATGAGCAGGGATTTCTTAGAGCTGCATTGTCCACCAGCGTGCATTGGCTGAGCTGGCTGGTCAGCAAAACCCTAGAATCTACCTGTCACTCCAGCTTCACCCCGAGTGCTGGAGTTACACACACAACTTCACATTCAGCTTTTACATGGGTGCTCAGGACCCAAACCGAAGTCCCTATGCCTGTTCGGCAGGCACTTTATTTGCCAAACCATTTCCCAACACCAAAAGCTCATTTCTTATATGATGATTTAGATGCTGAGAAACAAAGCTGCAAAAGTGCCAAATGGGTGAGTCTCCGGTTGTTTGGTCCTCGGGGCTTCCTTTGTTCACTTTTTACTGGTGTGGGGCGTGGGGTACAAACACTTCTCTAGTCAGTAAAACTTTGTTCAGCATCTCAGTGTGAAAATTACCAAAAGATCAAGTTTAAAATATATTTTTGATGCCCTATCCCCCTTCCTGGACTTCAGAAGGTAATTGTGGGGCAATCAATTGGTCTTTAATTACAGAAAAAAAATAAAAGGGCAAAGAAGTAAGCACAGGAAGAACATGACACTTTAATGTTTAAATTACAGAAGATGGTCTGTGAATTTGCAGTGAGGGCTGGAGGGAACTATGATTTAATTATAGGCTTCCTTTGAAGGATGGAAAAATCGGTGTGCTTTTCTGGGTTAATACATTTTATTGTGTCCCAACAAAGAAATAATGAGTGTCTGAGGTGATGGATATCCCAATCTAATTCCCCACATCATCATACCATGCCCCATAAATGCAACCATGCTCTGTTAGTCAAAAATAAAAAGAAACACCAGGTAGGGTGGCACACACCTGCGATGCTAGCACTTGGGATAGAGAGGCAGGACGACCAGGAGTTCAAGGTCATCTTCAGCTATAGCAAGCTTGAGGCCAGCCTGGGCTTCATGAAGCCGATGCAGAAGACAATGTTTTAAAAGTGGTAATGAAAACGAGTTCATGCTGAGAACTGCGTGTTGCTGTGATGTGTTACAGCGAGAACAGATTTAAGGGTCAGGAAGGATGGTAGGTTTAGATTGGTGAGGCAGGAAACACTTGGAATAAAGACCAGAGAACCAACATGGTCAAGCTAAGCACATGAGAAGACTGTGCCCGGGCCTCCCTCAAAGCCCTTGAGCACACATAGGTAGGGCTCTACCCTCTCAGACATCCCTGCTCCTAGTGCTGCTGGCTCTAATGAACAAGTGAAGATAACTTCTAAGAAAGTCTCTGTCTACTTTAGGAAAGAGACCCCAGACCATGCCCCAGACAAGGAGCTAACTAATGAAAAACTAAAACCACTTCTCAGTAGCTGTGAAAACATAGAAAACTTAGTTAATTAATAGTGCTGGAGACACTTGCCGGGTCAGAGGTTGACGGAGTAACCAAGAGCTAGCAGACAGTCAAAGTCAATAACTAACAAAGACAGAGTCAGAGATGGGGGCGGGCATCAACTGCCCCAGAATGGGTAACACGTGGACAGAGGATGGTCCTTTCCCTGGGCGAGGGGGGAGGGTATGAGAGGGGGAGGGCCCTGCGGTGGCCCAGTGAACCAATCTCAGGACAGTCACCTCAGCTTTTGTATAGTTTCTGCTCTAGCCATTCAAAAACCTCTAAACAAGAAAGTTCAAAGGCTACCCCCTCTATTGGAAGGCCGTGCCATTCTCAGAAGTTTCTCACATTTTTTCCTCCTAGTTTCTTACTTTTCTGTCATTCTCCTCAGCAAAGCTTGCTTCTGCTTTGGCTACTTCTACAAGTATCTGTGTTTTTACTCTTCTGTGAGACAATGAACTTGAGAGCCACTGTCTCAGGTTGGTCTTTAGTGACACTGAGTGTCCAGTATCTCAGATCCTTGGGTCTATCACAACTAGGGCAAGAAAGATCCCATCACACACATGCACGCACACGTACACTCACACACACATACACACAAACATATGCACATGCACACTCACACACACATACATACACATACACAACATACATACATGCACATGTACACATACATGTTCACACACTCGCATACACTTGCACACACTCGCACACACTTGCACACACTCACACATGTACACACTCATACACACACCACAATATTTCAGGAGCAGGGGCTATAGCTCAGTTAATAGACTGCAGAGAACTAATGAAGCCCTGGGTTCAGTCCCAGAACTGAGTAAACAGGGGTGGAGGTACATACTTGTAATCCTAGCACTCGGGAGGCGGAGTCAGGAGGATCAGAGTTTGAAATCATCCTTGTATGCTGTGAGTTCAAGGCCAGTATTGGCTGCATGAGACAGCATCTCAGCAAAACCATTTTAGAAAAAAAAAATTATTTTGTTTTATAACCATGCATCAGCATGGCATGTTGGGGTGTGTGTGTGTGTGTGTGTGTGTGTGTGTGTGTGTGTGTGTGTGTGTATGAGAGAGAGAGAGAGAACAGGTACATGGGCAGAGGATGTCCCCCTGCAACTGGAGTTGCAGGTGGTTGTGAGCTGCCCGTGTGGGTGCTGGGATCCAAACTTAGGTTCTCTGTAAGCAGTTTGCTTTCTTAACTGCTAAGCCATCTCTTTAGCTCCTCAAAAAATAAACAAAACCCATTTTATTAGGTCACAAATATCTCTTTTATATTTTAGTAGGAATTATAAATACATATTAACCTGTGGGACACAGAATTTGTGTTAAATTAATACCATATATGACCATTTGGACACTGAGATTAAGGTGTCTGGTGATTTCAGTGTGGCAGGCATTCAAGATTTCAGCAGCATGCCCTACACTAGGGATCCTCTTACATAGGCAGATGCACAGAGTTCTCACCCTTTCAGGATGGGGGGGGGGCATGGCTAAAGGAAACTGGTTTTATTGCTGTTTTACAACCAGATAACACCAGGTCACAGACTCATCACATTTCTGGCTTCTGTCCTGTAGTCAGCTCAGTCAGCTCATACTGCCACCTGCCTGTGCACAACAGCCAAGTCTTGCCCTGGGTGCCACGTCAGTGTGTTAGGTCTGCAAGGCTTTGCAAGATCTGCAATGCTCAGAGGTTACCATTGAAGGGCGTAACTTTCAGATTACCCCAGTCAGTCGGGAACTCTGATGCCAGTCTCCTAATCCACACTTTCCTGTCTCCCATATACACTGCCCTTCCAAGGTATGGGTCTCTTTCCCCATACTCTTTCCTCTCTCCTCCCTCCCTCCCTCTCTCCCTCCCTCCCTCCCTCCCTCCTTCCCTTCTTCCCTCCCTCCCTCCCTCTTCCCCTCTTTCTAATGCCAGTTTTCTTTTCTTCCCCCTTCCTCATTTCTGGCAGACACTGGGTGGATCACTGGCTTAACGATTCCTTTCATGACATCTGCACACCCCACAGTCACTCATTCCTATGTCCACAGCATGCACACATTCTTTTCTTACTCTAACTTTTATGATTCTTTGGGCATTTCACATCATGTGACCCAATCACACTCATTTCTCAATCCTTTCATGTCTGCCCCCTACCATTGTGACCTCCCTCCCAAAAAATAAAAATGAAAATAAAAAGTCCAATTTGTGTTATCTGTATACTTACAGGAACACGGTCAAACTCTCAGTGGCCTGTCCCTTGAATAGAACTAAATCCTTCTCTACTCACTCCCTACACCACCAACTCTTTAAGAGTTCTCTCCGATGGCTTCCTGTTGGGGGAGGTTGAGGGTGGATTCTCTGAGCTCACCGCACCTCCCTGCATACCCATCTCTTTCCTTGCTGTGACAAGGAGCAGCCTAAGAAAGGGAGGATTTATTCTACTCATCATTCAGAGGGCACAGTCCATCATAGTGGGGAAGGCAGCGTTTTGTGGGCTGGAGTTTCTAGATAAAAAGTGACCAGAGTGCATTCATCAGTCCCCACTTCCTGATAATCGGCATGTGCCAACTGCCTCCCGCCCTCCCTGTGGAGAAAAACTGATTCACTGGAACCATGAGCCCAAATAAGCCCTTCCTTCCTCCAGTTGTTTCAGACAGTCCTTTTTGTCACAGGAGTGGGGAACAGCACAGCCCCAAACTCATTTGGTGGCAGAAACCGGTTATAACTGAGCCAATTGTATTTCCCTCTTTGCTCCATTTACTGCAGAAATTCTGAGGTCTTGGATTACGCGAGCTGCCTGAGACCCCCTTGGAGTGTACGGAACGCATATGCCACCTAGACAATATTAACTTTTCCCGAATGTGGAAGTTCTGATTTCTGAAAGACAGCTGGCTCCATACAGTCCAGGACAAACTGTGCAGACACACAATTCACTTAGGCCATGAGCCCACGCACATCTGTGTGTATGGTGAGGTAAAGGTGTAGTTTTATGCATGCTCTTTTGTTGTTTTTTTGTTTTGTTGTGTTGTGTTACTCTTTCCTCTTTTAGGGGGCCGCCACACATAGAGGCTTGTCACTACTTATAAATGCCTGGCCTTAGCTTGGCTTGTTTCTTGTCAACTTTCTGTAACTTATCCCATCTATCTTTTGCCTCTGGGCCTTTTCTTTTCTATTTTTGTTTTTTGTTTTCTGTTTTTTGTTTTTTGTTTTTTTTTTTTTCTTGCTTCATTGCTGATTGTGAAGCTGGGTGACTGGCTCCTCTCACTCCTAGATCTCTCCTCCTGTTCATTCTCTCTGCCTGTCAGCCCGGCCCGTCCTCTCTCCTGCCTTGCTATTGGCCATTCAGCTCTTTATTAGACCATCAGGTGTTTTAGACAGGAAAGTAACACAGCTTCACAGAATTAAAAGAATGCAACATAAACAAAAGGAACACACCTTAAAATGATATTCTGCAGCAGTGCTCATACAATAGACCAATTTTCTCTACAATACCTAAAAATCCACCCCTCCTCTCATTGATTTACTGTGACTTTCAGCCTGCATTATACTCTTTCAGGCTTCTCTTTCTAGCTCACGGCTTTAATCCATTTGTCTACTTACCTGCCAATACCACGTATTATTCTTTTTAATTATTACTTTGACTTGATGTTTCCTAATATATGACAATTAAGTCCCACCCATGTTCATTATTATATAAGATGATTTTATTGCTGGATTTAGCAGAAAGACTTTGCATAGATCATAAATTATCATGATATTAACTTCAGCTGTCAATGGAGCTAATAAATTCTAGGATGCCTTATTGCAGGTAAGTTTCAAAAAGGAACATAATTTTTGTTTTCTGTCTGGAAGAGATGATCTATAATACTTAATAAAATTTGTATCAAAGCTGACATCATAAAGCCTTATGTTCCTTAGGTAATGCAGTCCAAAACCATAGCATCAACCTTTTCTCTGTCTCCTGTGTCTGCCTCACTATCACCGATCTATCAATCATCTGTCTATCTAATATCTACCTATTATCTATCTATTGTCAATAAGTCATCTATCGGTCTATCATCTATTATCTGTCTCACATTTCTTATGATATACTTTATACTCACCAGAAGCTGTCACCCTCCTGCATTGTGACAGGAGTCATGCCCCTTCTGCTTTCTGACAGGAGCCATGTCCCTTCTGTTTCCTTTTCCAAATCAACCTCTCACACATGCAGTAAAATAGAAAGAAAAGAACTTTATAGACCTGTGCTTTCATTTCTAAATCCTAAAGTACTAGAAAGTTGATTTTTTTAAAAAAAGATTTATTTTTGTTAGTGTTTGTGTGTGTGTGTGTGTGTGTGTGTGTGTGTGTGTGTGTGTGTGTGTCCACAGAGGCCAGAAGAGGGTGTCAGATCATGTGGACTAGAGTGATAGGCAGTTGTGAACCACTGGCCTCCATGTTGAGAAATAAACTCAGGTCCTCTGGAAGATCCAAAAGCACTGTCAACTATACCATCTTTCTGGCTTGAAAGTTGGTCTTTTGATTAGGCATAGACATAGATTTGAAAAATATGTGTCTTAGGCCCTTTGCTCAAAATATGCCATGGGCCACTGGGATGGCTCAGTGAGTGAGACTGCTTGCCACACAGCCCTGGCAACTTGAGTTCAATCCCCAGGACTAGAACTCTTGTTTAAAAAAAATCAAAACCACCACAATGCGGGGACTCACATCTGCATTCCATGCATTCCTCCAGAATCGCCTAGTAGATCACACACAGCTGCAGAAGCAGGAAGACACCCTGCATGAACACAGTGGAGAAGAGCCAATTCCTTCTGACTTCCACAGTGCTCTGTAGCACACTTACACCTGTTCACACAGTAAGTAAAAGTACATGTGTAATATTACACTAACCCGCTTGCTTGAGTCAAGAAATCTAACAGAGACTGAAGATATAGCACAGTTGGTGGTACATGCTATTGTTCTTTTAGAAAGTGGAGGCAGGGAAATCAGAAGTCCATGGTCATCCTTGGCTACACAGTGAGTTAGAGGCCAGAAAGAAGTCTCCTTCGGGGTTTAGCTCGGTGTGGAGCACTTTTCTGGCATGATGGAGTCCTGGGTTGGATTTCCGGTGCTATGAAGACAGCAGGAGTTAGACAGACAAACAGTGGGTTGCTGACGAAGGGTAGAAGCAGAGAGGGAGAGTGTTGTCCATGCTCTGCTAAAGTCTGTGACCGTGTCACCTGCTCAGACACTGCCCAGCATCCCCCATCAGGACACAGCTGTGGCACATTCCATCTTCATATGATTATACTGTAACCAGAAGCCACAATTATAGTTTCGCTGAAGGAAATCATAAACCGCATTGACTTGCCAGATGTGTTTGAACTTTGGCACCATCATGTCCAAGCGGCTTTCAAAACGAATATAATGTACTCATTACAGATGGAAATTTCAGTGGAGTTCTCTTAAAGCAGCCAGGGCCAGGCCAGATTAATGAAGCAAACTAATCCAAGATTGTGCTTGGATAAAAATAATGATAATTATTTTTTAAAACTGCCAAATTGTCATCAAAATTTAAAACAAATGATCTGGTACCGGGCACAGAGTTCTTCGGTACCGGAAGAGTCAGAGTTTGGGTTTATTCAAAGTGGAGTTGTTCAGTAAGTCCTTGTTTCCGCTTTTCAAGTTGGTCATTTGGCACAGAAATCACTGGTGACTCAGACTTCTTGAGCGGGCTTTATTTTGGATGAAGAGACTCAAATCTTTCTACTCAAACAAATAGTTGTTTTAAGCAGTCTTGTTAGCCAAAAAAGTCAGGCAAGAACTTCCATTAGGCCCAGACAAGTGTGAGCGCCACTGTTCTCTCAATGTGTGAGAGAACACACTGCCCTGGAATGCATAATGCAGCGCCCCCTTCATGTGCTCTGGTATCTTTCTTTGGTGTACACTCAGCAGGGTGCACAGGAGCCAGGGGCTTTGCTGACACATCAAGTCTCTGGACTCAGATCACCACCGCCACCTTCAGGTTCAGAGGTGGCATGACAGACAGCGGTCAGCTCATAGCTAACTGTTTTGATGCTCCTGCTGCTCTGGTGAGACATATAACAACCTAAGGATTCATTTAACCCACAATCTGAGGGCACAGTCCCTCAGGATGCAGACATCACAGCACATGAAGCTTGAGGGGCATCTGGTCACCCTGCATCTGTAGTCACAGAAAGATGAGTGACGTCACACTGCTTACTTTCTCCTTGCTCTCAGGCTCAAACTCAGCCCGTGGACGGTGCTGCCTACAGTAGGTGGCCTTTCCCAGTTTAATCCACTCTAGAAAATCCCTCACAGCTATAATCAAATTAACCTTCACAAACTGCAGCATGATAGAGATCGGACTCAGCAAGGCTAACTTCAGGAAGTGGCCAGAAGCACTCCTGAGCCTGCTCCTCCGGCTAATACACTTCTTCACTGGGAAGCATCACACACGTGTGAGGGAATAAGTGAGATGTAGGGTCCAGCACTGCCATGTGTGGACATCATATTCACTCAGAGAATCCCAGCTGTCCTTCATGCTCCACCCTCCTTTAGATGAATGAGTACCACGACACTCACAGCCTACTGCCCTGCCAGTTCTATGTGGGCATCTGACTTCCAGTTCCACAATGGTTTCCAAATCATTTTTAAAACAAACAAATTTAAAAGCAGGCTGGCAGAATGTCGTGGCCTAACAACCTCAATTCCGTCCTTGAGCACTCTGATCTCAATGTGCACACCGTGGAACATGAACTCACACACGTATGCAGGCAAAATAAAGAATAAGTGTAAGAGTCCCATTTATTGGAATGTAAGTGGCATAATCTGGGAACACTTAATGTGTGGATAAATATTCTTTATCTACATATACATATATTCAAGATTTAAGTATATTTATTTTTAGATCACAAAGGTCATTCTCTTTGTATTTCAGCCTGTGTTTTCCAAGAGGCTTTTAAATTTAAGCCACTGAAATTCTTATGTGTCTGCCTTTGCCTCCCAAGGGCTGGGACTAAAGGTGTGGACCACCACCTGGCTATGGATTCCTTATAACACTTATTCTCACAGGGTTGTTCTGGTTTAATTTGGTTCTCCATTTCCTCTTATGTTTTAGCATCAGGGGTAAACTTTCAAGTTTTTCAAATGTGTAGTCTATCATTCTTGCTGATTTATTCTGAATTTGTTCCTTGGCAAATTTTAATATTTGAGTCTTAACTAAACATGATGCCAATTTGTCCATTATTTTCAAATATTTTGTCTGTTTTGCCTGTATGAGCTATATAAGATTTGATGTCTTTGCTAAGTTTTACCATTTCCACTCATTCTTCCCCCTCCTGTTACCTGCCTGTTAGTGTTTTTTCATTGTGATGACCGTGTGGCTATACCATGGCACGGATACAGTGAACTGGAGAATATATGGATCTTCCTTTTGCCTTCCCTATGTCTGTGACTTTAGCGTGTTTTTCTGATCTTCTGGTTCCTTTCTCAGTACTGGCCACTCCATCCCCTGGTCTACAAGCTGCCACTTTCTAATGAGTTTTTCTTCTCCATCAGTAGTTGATGAACCACCAATAAACCATGTATAAACCAAATGCTGTGGCCATTCTATCAGTCCCCACTGTGCAAATGGAGCCCTTGGGGGAGGGGTGAGTAGTTTAAGGATGGGAGTTATTGGCAACTGAGCAATTTTGCTAGTGCAGGAAAGCACAGATCTCTTTGCTACCACATCCTGTTCACGAAGGAATTCAGATAGGACCCAGTTCCTTTCCACCCATGGCTAAGCCAGGAAAGACTCTGCCTTTGAACAGATCCAATCCATCACTGTAAAGGGTACTCTTATAACTACAGGGTAATTGGCAATGACTGAGATAAGGTTCTCCATGCCTTGTAAGTTGTTCAGATTTATTTCTCAAAGAGAAAATATTTATTCTCTGTATTGCAAAGAGTTTGCAATAAAAGCCAACAGGCAGATGTTGGTGAACTCCTTTTTATTTTATTAAGGGTCCTCAGTTGCCAACTCATCATTAAATATGATATCCATAGTTAGGGTATTGTAAATGGACATTTCTTTCTCACTCACCAGTTCCCAAATACCTGACAGCCCCTTCCCAAATTACCACATAGAGCTTTATATTAATTATAAATACTCAGCCAATAGCTCAGGCTTATTACTAACTAGCTCCCCTAAGTTAAATTAATCCATAATTATTATCTATATTTAGCTATGCGGCTTAGTACCTTTTCTCAGTATGGCATTCTTACCCTGCTTCTTTGCATTTTCTGGCAACTCTCTTGATTCTTCCCTTCCTCCTCCCAGAATTCTCCTAGTCTGGTTATTGTGCTCAATTGCTTCCTACCCAGCTATTAGCCAATCAGATTTTTATTAGTCAATGATAGTAATACACATTCATAATGTAGAAAAAGATTGATCCACAACAGGGCATCATCTGATTCAATATTGGCCAGGGTTGCAAAAGCTGATCTTTGTTCCTGTACCTGTTGGATGGAATTGGCTACCTTTCTAGTAACCTTGTAGATGGTTTTCCTAATAATCTATAAATATGATATGTTGTTTCTCTAGTGTGCAAACATATGGTTTTGGAGCTGTCTCTGAGTTTTGTTCCTGGGTGGTGGGATTAAAGGCATCACCATCACCACCTTGTTCATCATAATTCTAGTATTTGGGAAACAATTAACTTATAGAGATCCTCTTGTCTCTGCTGGGTTTAAAAGCAGGAGTTACCAGTTCTGTGATCAATTTTACCTTATTTCCAAGTTACTCCAACTCTTAGAGATTTAGAAAACAAGCTTGGATTGTAATAACCCTTTTAATTTACTTAAAACACTTTAAATCTCTTTGTTTTTAATATGAAACATCAAAAATATCCTTTTTATTTAAGGAGAAACCTCAAAAGCTCATGTCCAAGGTGGTGTGGGCCACATGGAAATCTACAGTTTAACATTCTAACAAGAAAACCATTTGTCCTTTCATGCCAATAAGGCAAGTGCACCTTCGATAAATTATTATTCAGAAATATTTTTCTTTTTATTTTTTTATACCTGATCAAATGAATAACATTTGTTAGCCTTTATAAGTTAGTTTAAACTAAATTACCAAGCTTTCTTATGAACTATCACCCCCCTTTATTCAAGAGGTCTCTCCTGTTTGAAAGTTTTAAAGGTATAGTAAAAAAACAAAAACAAAAAAAAGCAATATTTTAAATCAATCATTATAATATACTATCCCTTAGGTAATAAAGAAGGCAAGGGAACTCTAGGCTGTTAAGAGCCCATTGACTGTATTACTTTATTTATGGCCCTTAAATCTGTTACCATTCTCCATTTTCCACATTTATTTTTAATGACAAATGTAGAATTCTAAGGGCTGGTAGATTCTTCAATGTGTTGATCATTTAGCTGCATCTAGTGCCTATAATTTTTCTGATGTCAAAAGCCATTGTTCACCCACACAAGTTTGTCAGTTAGCCATTTTAAAGGTAGGATGGTTGGTATCTTTGAAAGAACAACAGCTGTTATGTCCTGATTATGAGCAACCTGAATGATCTGTGACTGTTCTTTTCAACAATACACTTTAATGTTTTTCTCAGAAGCATTTTTTATTTTATGATTTGCTTCTGAGATTGGAAGAATGTTACTCAGCATTTTCCATTTCTGCAAAAAGTCACATCCCTATAAATTTATGAATATATTAGCCAAATGTGGCTTTAATCTTTTTTTAACCTGCCTTCCTGGCTCTATGCACTCAACCAACCTTGTACTTTGTTTTACCAGAGATAAAATTCCATTCCCTAAAAGCTGAATATTTACCCCCTGAAGAGGCCAATCTGGATGCCAAGATTTGGGGTGAAATTGTTATATTTGCTCTTGTGTCTATTGCCAGTTATTTGTATTATTAACATTGATCTTTGATCATTTGTATCAGTTTGCCAGTGTCTCCTGAGCTTTCTTTTTTTATCTACTGAAGCTGTTCTGTGCTTGATTATATCCGCAGCAGTGTTGATGGCTGTTTATAACAACAGGGATTAATTATTTAATTTCTCTGTGGATGAGTTTCTCCAATTGATAGGAAATGACTGATTCAAATTTGATATTGGGGCTTGAGGGAGGTCCCCTAAGATGTTTCCTGATGGAAAAGTGTTATTTTGCCTGACCCTTCTTGGTCTGCATTTATTATAGTTCAGTGCAGACCTTTGCTACATTTTCTGCATATTCCAGAAGGCTTAGGCCTTCTTTTTGGATTATCTCTAGGAAAAGTAAACACACATTATTTCTAGGAAATTCTAGCCTACAACCCCTTTTCAAATGACCTTGCTTACCACAACTGAAACATCTGACATTTTGATTTTTTTTTAAATTTTAGAAATTATTCTATCAGAGTAGCATCATAAATGTGACTTCCAATATCAGCTGTATTTCTAATTTGTTTATCTATTGGTTCTGATCTTGACTTTAATGACCTACCCACCCTTTTGCATTCTGAATTAGCATTTTCAAAAGCCAACTATTCAATATTTGTCTGACTTCTGAATCTGATACTATTCTACTTTTAGCTGAAGTCAGTCTTTGCACACACACGTGCACACACACATACATACACACATATACACACATAAAATCAAGAAAGGCTTTGTATAGTTTTAGTAAATGACTCAGACCTCTTTTCTGATTCTTAAACTGTACAAAGCATTTAAAGCTCCTGAATGGCATATGGCCAAGATGTGATCATCCAGTTCACACTGTCTTTCTAACCCAGCATATTGACCTTCAACTAGAAACTGATCTTGGAAAATACTAATACCTCTAGACCTATTTTGTTGTTATATAGCCCTAGCTTTCTCTTTTCACCATGTTAGCCATTATAACTTAGAACCAGCCTCCAGTATTGCTGTTCCCAAATCTTTCCAGTCTTGTGGAATAATTCTGTTATGAATTGTCCATGAATTTAGTATACGTTTCACATAAGACAAATTCATACCATATGAAATGGCCTCTTCCTTAAATCTCCTCAAATCTAGTATTTCTGTAGGATTACATTTAAATTCTTAATAATCTTGGCAGGTGCCTATCATCTTCTGGTAGTTCTTGTATAGAACCAAATAAACTAAGGTTGGTTTCCTAACAAACTTTGATCACCCCTCTTCACTTTTATCATACAGTGGTGCAGTAAGTTCTGGTCTAAATTCCTCTGTCCATGTCTGAGTTTTTCTTATTTTCATTTATAAGTCTTTCTAAAGCTTTAATCTTATCAATCCACTTTTTTGTATTTGGTACAAACAGTATAGGTATTAAGAATAGAATATGGACTACCAGACTGATAGTAATTATAATGGGTATTATTCTCAACTAAGTCATTTATCTTTTCATTTTCTGCTTCTATTTTCAAGACATCTAAAGTAGCACTATACAGGGTCCTAATGCCCTGCATTATATTTTCCATCTTTAACATGGAAAAAGATTTTTCATTTTAATATTACTTAACTCTCTCCTTAAAGGTTCCCAGGTGTCTGACAAAATCTAAAAACTGCTCAGTTTATTCATCTCTCATGTTATTTCTCTAACCATGTGGTCATATCACAGGTTGGAGCACCAAATGTTGTTTTCAACTAAGTCTCTGTCATTCTATTTTATCAATTAAGACTTGGGAGCCAGATGCTGCCGTAAAAACCTGCTGACCTTCCTCCTCTGCCATCATCCCTTCTCCTTCTCCTCCAATACCATCTAAAACCAAAAGGAACTTCCAAACTGAATGTCCCTCCCTTCTGCTTCCTGTGCATCAATTTATTCATCTTCTTGACTCCCTTATTCTCTATGACTTTTTCCTATGTTCACTTCCTGTTAACTAGTTGCTTGTTCTGCCTCTTGACCTGTCATTGACTTTATTTAATCTGTTTACAATATTCAGGCAGAAAGCTCTTGGTTTAAGGTGTGTGCAAGGCTTAGCCACACAAAACTAGTAACAGGTTTTTCCAGTAAATAATGCATACTTCAAGGTTCACAATGTGATAAAAATATCTGTAATGCACTTCCTCCAACGAAGCCACACCTACTTCAACAAGGCCAGGCCTTCTAACAGCGCAACTCCCTTTAAGGACAATTTCCTTTAAACCACCACATTCAACTTCCTGGTTCACAAAGGCTTGTAGCCATATCATAATGAAAAAAAATGCATTCAGTTCAATTGCAAAAGTCCCCTAGTCTATCATAGTCTCCTTTATATTATGTCTAAAGTACAAAGTCTCTTTTAAGATTAATGCAATCTCTTAAATGTAATATCCTAAAAAAAGAAAGAAAAAATGCCAGATCACATACTTTCAACATATAATGGCACAAGAGATATGTTATTGTTCTAAAACACAGGCAAGGGAACATAAAGAGGAAATCCTGGACCAAAGCAAGACCAAAAGCAGCTGGGTAAACTCTAAACTCCGTATCTGCATGTCTGATATCAAAAAGCTTTCTGGATTTCCAACACATTTTGACTGAAACACACTTCTCTCTCTTGGGCTACTTCCACTCCCTTTAGCAGCTCTCTTCAGCAGATATCCCATGTCTCAGGCATCTCTAAGATCTTGGAGTCTCCAAAGTATTCCAGGCTTCAACTTCACAGTTTCACAAAATGGCCTCTCTAGGCCTCCATTCAGAGACACTTTTGACACATTCCTGGCCTCCGTAGCTTTCTTAGTAGTGGAGGCAGATTCCATAACCCCTTTCTTCTATCCAAAACTCCAGACCAAAGCTTCCAAGTTCTGCTGCCTACTGTGGCGGGAACATGGCCCCCTCATTCAGTTACATCTTCATAAACTTTTTGGTTTTGATTTCCTTCACTGCCTAAGCTTGGATATTCTGCAGACCAGGCTAGCCTCAGACTCAGAGATCTGCCAGCCTCTGACTTCTAAGCCTGGCATTAAAAGTGTTCAGCACCCCATCTGGCTCTAAGTTTTTCTTTAAGTCCTTTCAACAGGTTAGAAAGTTAGCTGGATGGAATCTTCTCTGAGAAAATACATACAAGACCCAAAAGAAAGTGACCTCTAAATGTTGGCAAAACAAGCCAAGATAGACTTTCAGTTTCCTGCTTCACAGAAAAAACTGTCAGACATACGTCAAGACACAAAGAAAAGTTGCTGACCAAACTATGCCAAAAGAGACAGAGCAGTCCTTCAAATTTCCTGCTTCACTAAAAGGTCTCTCAGAGACGCTAGGACTATAAGCTAAAGATAAATGCCCCAACATTACAAAAACTTTAAATGACTGTCCAAGTAATCAGATGTCATCTCTGTCATTTCTAGATTTTAAAAGTTGTTTGCACTTCCTGTTTACTCCGGTAATATTATATCCTTCTGTGGTCTTTGATGTAGTTAAAAAATTAGATAATTATAAATATATAACTTAATTATTTTGAAAATATATTAAATATAAAACTTTAATCTCACAAAGATAAAATAAATGATAAAATATTTAATTTTGCTAAATATAAGCTAAATATCATAACTATAGTTCTTGATTGTTGTTGTTATATATAATTTTATTATATTAAAATTAAAAACTTCCTTTTTGATTAAACAGAAAAGGGGGAGTGATGTGGGATGTCTTTCTGTGTGCTGTGAATATCATTTGTTAATAAAGGGACTGTTTGAGCCTATGGCAAGACATTTTAGAAGGAGGCAGGAAATCTGAGCATAGATAAAGGGGGAGGAGGGCAGAGTCAAGAGAGATGCAATTCAGCTGCCCAAGAAGCAAGATGTAAAGAAATAGGTAAGCCACAGGCCAGGTGGCAGGACAGATTAATGGAAATAGATTGAGTTAAGATGTAGAGCTAGCTACCAATATGCCCAAACCAAAGGCCAAGCAGCATGTAATAAATATAAACTTTTATATGTTTCTTTAGACTTTAAGACTGCTGGTCCAAATTTTAAGATTAGTCTGACCAAAAACTTAACATTACAGTCACCATTTCCTTTATTTCATTTCTCAATCTGTCTCCTTGCTCAGCTTTCTCCTTTTCATTATAAATCTTCATTAGACTTAACACTACACTAAGTAGTAACCACACAACAGAGTCTATACTGGGCTGCTTTGAGACTCCTCTGCCAATGGAATTAAGTCAAACATTTAGCCTCAGGCAGACTCTTCAGACAAGGGCAAACAGCAGGCACATCCTTCACCAGAATATCACAAGAGTAACCTCTAGGCTGTATGTTAATATTCTTAATCTCTGAAATCTTTTGAGCAAGACCCCCACAGCTCATCAAATTACACTCACTCAGCACCACTGTCCTCCATTGCTCCTATTACAATGGCCCATTGAACAGCACTTAAAACATTCAACTGTTTTTCAAATCCACAGTCTCAAGGTCCATATTCCTTCGTACAAAAGCATAGTTAGGCTTATCACAGCAATACTCAGTCCTGGTACCAATTTCTGTCTTAGTTAGGGTTTCTATTGTTGTTAAGAGACACCATGACCACAGCAACTCTTATAAAGGAAAAAATTTAATTGTGGTGGCTTACTTACAGCTCAGAGATTTGGCCCTTTATCATTATGGTGGGAAGCAAGGCAGCATGCAGGTACACATGGTGCTGGGACTCACAGGCAACAGGAAGTGGTCTGTCTCCCTGGGTGTAGCTTGAGCATATATGTGACCTCACATCCTGCCTCCACAGTGGCACACTTGCTCCAAGACCACACCTACTCCAACAAGGCCACATCTCCTAATAATGTCACTCCCTTTGGGGGGCATTTTCTTTTAAACCACTATACTAGTTATCTGGTCAGGTTATCTCTTTAACCATTTCTTTATAGGGAGCCAAGCTTAACTTTTTTGCTCCTCCCAATGCATTCTAAAATGCTTTGCTTTTCTAGAATCTTTTATCATGATTATTTGAGGTTTTATCAGCTTTCACCCAGTAAGATTCTTCCAGAACCATACAACACACCTATATCTCCTTACACAAATGAAGGAATGGTGTGAACTGAGGTATGTATTGGTGCTGGCCCTATTGACCCCCACAAGGCCTTCCTAGCTTACCTTGAGAAATGTTCTGACTTTAAGAAGTTAAACATCATTTAAAAGAAATGTTTTTATGAGGTAACATTATGTACATCATTATGTAGAGTGCCTGGCAAACATTCTGTCCCAACATATTTCTAAATTAAGATGGATGTTAATGAACTTTATACATAGATAAGACTATAGATAATCCCAGATCTAAACCATCATATTCTCAATAACTTAATAGAGACTCAAAGCTCAGCCTAGATTTTAAAACATAATATTTCCTCTGGAGATGGATTGCCATGAACATTTAAGGACTCACTGGCCAATAAGTGCAGCCAAAACTGAGTTTCAGGTTCAGGAAGATCCCATTCCTAAAACCAAAGTGGAGAGTAACAGAGGGAGATACCAGGTGTGTATTTCTGACCTTCATGTTCTCACGTATAGGCAGCTGTTTCCTGTCTGAGCTGATGACAGTTTCTCTAAGAGCCCAAGACCACTTATTAAAACCCTCTCTTGTTGAGTCAGGGTTGGCTACCTCTAGAGATGGAAGGTAAATACTTATTGCTGAAGACATCATACTTTGCAGACACGGGAATCAAAAGACCATGATCTAGAATTTGCCTTAATACCTCTCCTTCTTGAGAATGAGCTTTCATGATATCAGTAGCTACCAAGCAAGCTTCCGAAGGAGGAAAGCAATAGCCCTACCCAAGACACACATAAGATACAAAAGCAATCAGCATAGCACAATGTGTAATAGTGACATACACTGTGGGGTAACCAATAGCTCTTTAATTGGATTTAAGGCCTGGTCAATAAGAAGGAAACTGTGCCTAGCACAAGAAACCTAGTCAACTCTCCAGGGCTAGTGAAGTCATGGATCTTGGAGAAGAACCTACAACCACCACTTTCCTAAACCAGCATCATTGCTAACATTCTAAACACTTGACATTCTACTCATAGAGGTGTAGTCTCCCCTCCTCACCAAGAAAACTTCCCTTTGCAACAGATGAGACCATTACAGAAACCACAGTCAATCAAATATAGAATCATGGAGGCCAGTGTCAATGGGCACATCTACAAATCCTCCTGCACATAAGGCTTAGGGATCACTGTGAAGGTGTGTGTATATGTGTGTGTGCATGCATGTGTGTGTGCATGTGTGTGCGTATGTGTATGTATGCATGTGCAGGTGTGTGTGTGTGTGCATGTATGTGTGTGCATGTGCGTGTGTGTAGGAGCCAGATGATCAGGGAACTTGTTGTGAGATTGTATTTCCTAGTAATGTTGGAATCTACAACCAAAAAATCTTACTATCATGACTATAAATGTGAGCTGAGCAAAGACAATGCCAATGGACATGCCAAAGTAGACTTGGGCGTTTATCTTTAGCCTACAGGCCTAGAGTTTTGGCATATTTTTTAATGAAGCAGAAAATTTGAAGAACTGCTGTATTTATTTTGGCATAGTTTGTCAGTCACTTTTTTGTGTGTCTTGTCTGGCAGTTTTCTCTGAGAAGCAGGAACCCAAAGGATCATCTTGGCTTATTTTGTCAAAGTTTAGACATCACATTCTTATGAGTCTTGTATGTCTAGTTTATATAGCACACTGCCAGGCAGTTGAGGCAAGAACAGTTTCTTTCCTAATGGCTAACTTTGTCACAAAGAAAGTACATTTTCTATAGAGCTTTTTTTTTTTAATGTCCGTCATCTTTTTGAAGTAGATATGTGTTGCCAGGAGCAAACATGTCTTACTGTCTAGAAAATTCCAAGTTCTTAAAATATTTTAAATGTCATCTTTTGTAGGTCTTTGAAGTATTTGGAGTAATTTATTTAACTGAAATATATCTTTGTATACCTAAATAAACTTAACGAACATAACTATAAGTTTGGTTACCATAGATGACTATTAATTTATATTTTAATTACATATTATGATTTTAAATGAGTTATATAAACATAATATCTTAAACAAGAGTAGAAATACATACACAGTATAACAAAATTGACCTTAAATTTGTATCAATAGATTAAAATTTATACTAATATAAAATATTTTGAGATTAACAATTGTTTTGGACCAAATTAGATTTAATAATTTTAAAAAATCATTTTTACATCATATCCTCTTTTTAAGAAAGAAATTGACTATGAATATTAACCATTTACAATAAAAACAAACATTTATAAATCATATTTTGGGAATTTGGGTGTACTTTTATATTACTTTTTGCTCTTTGGGGGCACTGGCAATCTTATGGGAATCTTGAAGCTAGATATCTTAGCAGCCTTGAAACTGATGTGGCCACCTTTTTTCATTAAAGATTTTTTAGGGGGTTTTTTTGGATCAAACTGTATTAGCCTGGAAGCAATTTACAGGTTTTATCTTTTGTGGAAACAAAAGCATAACCTCTTTTTTAAAGACCTAAATTTTAAAGTCAAAATATCTTTAAAATATGTTTGTTTAACTTACTAGCCTTTATAATTAAATGTCCTTTGCAGTTAATTAACAGTTAAAAATTAAAAGAAAACAAATAATAAACATAATCTAGACTTTTGTGTATTTTTATCTTTGTGACTTATTATATTTTTATTACTCTATTTTTAAGGACTTTCTTTACCGCTTTCCCCCTCTCAAGCTTATATACATTTTTACATGCATTGTAACTCATTAAGATTTTTTTCTATCTGAATCAGCTGGTTTTCCAATATCAAAGGGTCAGTCCTGAAAATGTACATATGCATGTAACTTTACATAGACTGAACATGTTTTTCTTATTTAGGGATATACACACTATCTTAGTATTCTGCTGCTGTGAAGAGACACCATGACCAAGGCAACTCTTTACTCTGTGATCATAGCAGGAAGCAGACAAACATGGTCCTAGAGCAGTGACTAAGAGCTTTAGATTCTGATCTTCAGGAAGCAGAGAGACAGACAAATCAGACACACATACAGACAGAATCTTACAGGCAGAGTCTTACGTGGGCTTTTGAAACATCAAAGCCCATTCTCAGTGATCCACCTCCTCTAACGAGGCCACACCTCCTAACTCCTTATCAGCTGAGGTCTAAGCATGCAAATATATGAGTTTATGGGGGCCACTCCCATTGAAACCACCACACACACATATACATTCAGGCATGCGACAGCAATTTAAAAGGAGGCCATTCATTTGGAAGATAATAAGGAAGGGTATGTAGGAGGGTTTAGAGTGAGAAAGGGGAAGGAGGAAGTGATGCAGTCATGTTATAATCTCAAAAATTAGAGAAATAAAACATGTTTTAAAAGCTAGCAGACCATAATCCCGTCTACCAGGCAGCAAGCAGAATCCTTTATGGCTCCTGTAGCCTCCTTCCTTCCTTCCTTCCTTCCTTCCTTCCTTCCTTCCTTCCTTCCTTCCTTCCTTCCTTCCTTCCTTCCTTCCTTCCTCCCTCCCTCCCTCCCTCCCTTCCTTCCTTCCTTCTTTCTTTCCTTCCTTCTTTCTTTCCTTCTCTTTTGTTTCTTGTTGTTCCTTGAGACAGGATCTCTCCTGGAACTCACTCTGTAGCATAAAGCAAGCTGGGCTCAAATTCACAGCGATCTGCCTGCCTCTGATGCCCCCCACTCTCCCTTTTGTCTAAATAAAAAGGTTCTAAACTAAGATTATGTACAATAGGAATTATTATGAGTTAGTAACCGTAAATACCTATTCTTCAACCCCTTCAAGACCTGAGAAGGAAGATATATCACTTGAAAGTCAGAAGTATATGGAAGTAGTGGCTTCCAAAATTTGGGAGAGGACAGCAACACAGCTACCTGGACAATCATCCCTTGTTTTGTGCGCCGTTGGAGCATCTATCATATTGGCAACAGGCCTATGGTATCTGACAGGTCTTCTCACAAGCAGGGAAATTTTGGAGGGACTGTCTTATCCTGTCCAGGCAGGTTTCGTCAGTCTCCATCCATCAACTTGTTCCTCCAGCTTGGACACCATGTGTGCACTGTCAATAATCAAGGTAAGGACAGTTCCTTACTCAACCGGCCATTCTCTGCCAAAAGGACAAACTCTAATGGAGTATCCTCGATGCTCATACCATCTCGGGAAAGGAGCAGTGACACCAGGAGTCGTCGTGCCTCTCATGGCCGAATTTCAAATGTTAAATGCCATATTCTCCGGGTCTATGAAATGGTTGAAGATTTCTGTCTATCTATGATATTCTAACCTGTATCTGAGATGACTGGGATATGGTACCTTAAGTAATGTTGACAGTAGTTTTTATTGTCCTAAGGATTAAACCCTGTACTAAAATTAGAATACCTATATAAGGGGTGTACAATCCCTGAACAATGACTTTTAGTATGACTATCAAACATTAGCCAGGGGTATATTACCATGTAGAGTGGCCACAGCATTTTAGACATGTATATACATATATATCATCTAAACAGAGGTATATAAAACATCTTGTGCATATATCATAACTAGTGCAATCATACATTATATCTAGTATAGTTAAATGAAGGTAGTAATTGCATAGTGTACATGACAATGATGTGCAAATATTTTAAACAGAGATAGAAGTATATATAAAACAGCAATTACAGATTTAATTTTACATAATAGTTACAGATTCAGATTTATAACGAAATACAAGTTGCTTTGGTTATATAAAGCAATTTCAGATTGAACTTTGTACAAATGTACAAATTATCACAATTAAACATATAAAATGATTTTACATTTGTATCAATATACAAATACCTATGCCAATGCAAATTGTCTTTAACTTAGCCCATACATTTAGCTAAAATGGTGTATAGGTAGGCAGAACAATCTACCTTTATCTATCGTATCTATCCCCCTTCTCTTCTTCAGAAGAGATCTTTGATGCTATATTATACTTCTGTCCTCCACCCAATTTTCACTTAAAACTATTCTAACAGAATAAGAATTACCCACAACCCTCAGAACACAAAACTTATTGGGAAAGGGGGCGTAGTCTTTCATAAGGTTGCTTCCTGATGACTTAAGGGCGATGGCATCTCTTTGGGATCCTGTAAAGGCTAAAACAATGGTTAGATCTTAATGGACTGACTATATACATTTATAACCATTCTCAGAATAGTGGTTAACTCCATCTGGAATTCTAATTAGAAGTGTGATCTGGAGATTATCATAGAGAGCTATCTTGCAGCCATTTTTGAATAGTCTATTTTCTGAAAACAATCATTGATTGGTGCGCACCAGGTTCTTGATTTTTCTAATTTTGCCTCTGTCTGTCTGTCTACCTGTCTCTTACTCTCTCTTTTATTCTTGTTTCACTAGTAGGAGTTGCTGCGTTGGGGGCCCCATCTCGGTTCCAGATTCTTTGTAGATAGCTGATAGGAGGAAATGTTATTTACAATGGAAAACTTAAGCATTGTTGATACTCAAAAAAGATATTAATATCTTCTATAACTTCAGGAGATTGTATGCAGACAGGATGTTTGAAAGTTACAGAAACAGAGAGAAACGAGGTTTAAGATAAAGTCTCAATAATATTGGTCCCTAAATGTTCTGTCTTCTGTCTCACACCAGGTGGCTTTTCTGATATGAGTCAGAATACTTCACATTTTCTTTATCAATATGCTTGGGTTTAGAGAGGGAGAAAGCCACTTGTTCCCAATCCAAATCCAGCCCTATTAATAGTCAAATCAGGACCATGCCTTCTTTTTTTGAGGTGAAGATGCAAGATGCAAAGCAGTAAATATTGAAATATTACCCAGTAGTGCATATGTGTATTAGTTGGTCTCATAGTCCGTCATGTACACTCCTTAATCATCAGTCTGTCTTCTATTGCAGATGAGTAATTAGTCTTAAAAGCAGTTATATCCATTTTCCTGTAAAGACAAAACTGAGACCCTGCCCCAGGTTTGTTAAATGTGTTTTTCTTACCTTGTATCCATTTGTCATATCAGGGGTGAGCAATTACTTCTCCTCCTCAGGAAGGGACTCCTTTACAAAGCAGACTTTTATTAGTTTTGTCGGTACCCATATCTTTTCTTTGCCTGTTGAAACAAAAGCAAAACCCCTACCCCATCGAAGCACATATCCTGGCTTCCACTCAGAAGTCAACACATCTTTGAAGTAGATGGGTTGATTTAACTCAGAGGATTTCTCTATCACCCAATGTCTCTCAGCAGCTGATGTTCCCTTTTCATCAGCGTTAAGAAAATTTAAAGTCAATAAGGCACTGTGTAATCTCTCCCTGGGTTTTCTCATTTCTTTCTTCTGTTTATAAAGCATCTCTTTCAATGTGCGGTGAGATCTCTCCACAACTGCCTGTCCTGTGGGATTGTGTGGTATCCCCGTAATATGCTTTATATTATAGTATCCAAAAATTATCTTCATTTTTCGGGAAACATAAGCTGGAGCATTGTCAGTCTTAATCTGAGTGGGAATTCCCATTATGGCCATGGCTTCCAAAAGGTGAGTTAGTACAGCATCAGCATTTTCAGAACTCAGAGCAGTTGCCCATTGCATTCCAGAGTAAGTATCGATAGTATGATGTACATATTTCATCTTTCCGAATTCTGGGAAGTGAAACACATCCATTTGCCAGATCTCATTTCTCTGTGTACCTTTAGGATTACTTCCAGCAGGTAAAGACGGTTGGTTATAGAAAGAGCAAGTGTTGCAATTCCTTACTATTTCGTTTGCTTCATTCCAAGTGATGGGAAAACTCTTCTTCAGCCCTTTGCTGTTAACATGATGTTTCTCATGAAATTCTGTGGCCTCTAGCACGTTTCCTATCAGCAACCGATCTATTTCATCATTACCCTGCACTAGAGGGCCTGGGAGACCCGTGTGCGCCCTGATATGTGTTATGTACATAGGATGTATCCTACCTCTGATGATATCCTGTAGTTGTATGAATAGTAAGGTCAATTCTGAATCATCAGGAATGAAGTCAGCAGTTTCAATATGTAAAACAACTCTTTCTGCATATTGAGAATCAGTAATTACATTGAGAGGCTCTGTGAAATCCAACAACACCATAATAATTGCATATAGTTCTGACTTCTGAACAGAGTTATAAGGGCTCTGAGCCACCTTAATTAAGTCTTCAGACTTGTAGCCAGCCTTTCCTAAATTGTTCGCATCAGTATAAAAGGTGAGTGCTCCAGAAATGGGTTTATCCTGTACCACATGAGGAAAGATCCAATTAGTTTCCTTTATAAATTGAATTCTCTTGTTTTGAGGATATTTATTATTAATCTCTCCTAAAAAGTCACTACAAGCTTTTTGCCAAGGTTCACTGTCTGCCCATAATCGTTCAATTTCTTCATTAGTCAAAGGCACAACAATTTCTGCAGGGTCCTTTCCAGTCAATTGGCGAAGTCTTAATTTACCTTTAAAAATCAGATCAGCAATTTTTTCGATATATGTCTTCATCTTCTTGCTTGGCCTATGTGGCAGAAATATCCATTCTAATATAATGCTTTCTCTTTGCATTAAGATTCCTGTTGGAGATTGTCTAGAGGGTAAAATAACAAGTATGCAATCCAGGTCTGGATCCACACGATCCACATGTGCTTCTTGAAGTTTCTTTTCCACCAACGCTAATTCTTTCTCAGCCTCATCAGTTAATTCTCTTGGACTATTTAAATCCTTGTCACCGTCCAAAGTCTTGAACAAATTAACTAGCTCATAGTTTTTTATACCAATCATGGGCCGTATATGAGCGATATCTCCTAGTAACTTTTGAAAATCGTTAAGAGTCTTCAATTTATCTCTATTTAATTTTACCTTTTGTGGCCTAATTTTTTGTAAACCTATTTTATATCCTAAATAATTGATAGAATCTCCCCTCTGTACTTTTTCCGGAGCAATTTGTAGTCCCCAATCAGGCAATATTTTCTTTAGTTCTTCAAACAATGTTTCTAATGTCTTTGGGTTTGGGTCTGCCAGCAAAATATCATCCATATAATGGTAAATGATAGATTGAGGGAAGCGCTTGCGCAGTATTTCTAGTGGTTGTTGTACAAAATATTGACATAAGGTGGGACTATTCAACATTCCTTGGGGAAGGACTCTCCATTGGTACCTCTTAGCTGGCCCTGAATTATTAAGAGTAGGCACTGTAAAAGCAAATTTCTCTTTGTCTTGTTCCTGTAAAGGTATGGTAAAAAAACAATCCTTCAAATCAATAACTGCAATAGGCCATCCTTTAGGTAGCAGAGAAGGCAGGGGAATACCAGATTGTAAGGAGCCCATAGGTTGAATCACCTTATTAATTGCTCTTAAATCCGTTACCATCCTCCATTTTCCAGATTTTTTCTTGACAACAAAAACAGGAGAATTCCATGGACTGGTTGATTCCTCGATATGCTGAGCCTGTAACTGCTCCTGTACCAACTGTTCCAAAGCCTGAAGTTTTTCTCTTGTCAAAGGCCATTGTTGAACCCAAATAGGCTTTTCTGTTAACCATTTCAAAGGCAATGCTGTGAGTGTCCTTTGAGGTTCTGTGGTTATTGGGCAATTCTTTTGTACAACCTGAATGGCTGGCGAATTTTTTCCGTAGTACCTTAGAGCGTCATTTCTGGAAACATAATTGAGTCTCCGGTTGATATCAGAACGAGGAGGGATATTAATCTGGGTATTCCATTGCATTAGAAGGTCGCGACCCCACAGATTCACTGCTATATCAGCCATATATGGCTTCAACCATCCTTTCTGACCTTCTGGTCCTATGCATTCAAGCCATCTCACACTCTGTTTTACTTGCGATATTGTTCCAATACCCAGAAACTGGATATCTACTGCCTGTAAAGGCCATCTGGGGTGCCATGATTGGGGGGTTATGATCGAAACATCAGCCCCCGTGTCGACTAAACCCTGGATATAAATATTATCTATCCGTATCCCCAATTTTGGTCTTTGTTCATTTATCGAAGTCTGCCAAAATATTCGTTTTGTGATTCTTTTTGGAATTTCTGAGTTTTCTTTTGAATTTATATTATTATCTAATAGCATATGGTTTTCTAGATCAGGTTTTGGATGCTCTATTCGTCCTGAGAATGCTGATCTTTTCCTATGACCGGATATGATCTCACCATCCTTGAATTTGGAGTCTGATTTTTGGGGGCTTCCCGGGGGAAGCCCCGAAAGGCGTTTCCCGATGGTAGAGGGTTGCCTTCTTTATCCCTGGTAGATCTACATTCATTGGTCCAATGCCGTCCCTTGCCACACCTTCTGCATAATCCAGAAGGCAATGGCCTTCTGTTCGAATTAAACCTAGATCGGGTATTTTTTCCAAGAGTACCTTGTGCACAGTTCCGTCTTATATGGCCTTGTTTACCACAGTTGAAGCAAGTGATGTCTTGGTTCCTCACCCTAACATTAGCAACAGCTTGGCCTACCCAATTCTCCTAGTTGCCATGGAGACATTCAGCATTTATTACATATTGAATCCATTCTTCTATCGGTGCAGCTCTGATCTTTAAAGGCATTAGTATTCTTCTACATTCTGTATTAGCATTATCAAAGGCCAGAGAAAGTATTAATTGCTTCCTAACTTCTGTATCTGATATTGCTCTATGAACAGCTGTGGTGAGCCTCTGTATAAAGTCAGTATAAGGCTCTTTTAAGCCTTGTTTGACCTTAGTATAATGCTCAATTTTTTGACCTGGGTCCAAAATCTTTTCCCAAGCATTCAGTGCAGCAGTACGGCATAGCAATAAAGTATGCTCATCATAAGTAGATTGAGTCCTCACATCAGCAAACATGCCTTCACCAAGGATTTGGTCCTGAGAAGCAAAGAAACCCCTAATTTTTCCTTGTTGTTCCAAGGTCTTGGCCTCCTCTCTAAACCAGCCTCTCCACTGTAAATTCTGACTTTGGTCCAAGACAGCAGCTGTTAGCTGCATCCAATCAGTTGGTAGAATCCGGTTTTGTGCTGACCATGAATTTAGAAGCTGCTTCACATAAGTAGAGTGTATACCGTGCATTGATATTGCCTCTTTAAAATCCTTGATGTCTCTCATATGTACTGGCTCATAGCTATACTCTACATATTCTGAGGATCCATCAGGTGTTATCTTTGCCTGAATAGCAGCTGGGAACAATAGTGGTGTGGAAGGGGGTAGCCCTGTTATGTTTACCACTTTGGGTAGAGTACCTCCAGTACCATAATATCCCATTGGGGGTTGACCTGAACTGTTCTGAGCATAAGATGCATCACTACCCTTTTCCAGTATTGCAATGCGATCCTCCCATTCTTGAATTTTGGATATTATGGGTTCCCATTCCTGGATTTTGGATACTACAGGTTCCCATTCCTGGATTTTGGATACTACTGGTTTCCATTCTTGAAGTTTAGATATTATTGATTTTTCTAGAGCTTGAGTGTCCTGATGAAGCAGTCCTTCCAAAGACCTCACTGAGTCAGCAATTTTTCGATCCCCATCATTAACATAATTAATGATTTTCTTGTTCTCATCATTAATATAGTCAACAAGTTTCTTGTTTTCATAATTTACATAGAGCCTATATTTCTCTTGTACAGTGTTATCCTTATCTACAGAGGAAGCCTTATCTGAAAGCTTGTTGTAACCAATTTCCAGAGTATCCATCCTTTTTGCCATTTTAGTGCTTGACAGTTCCACATCACATACCTTGGACAGTAACTGTCGATTTACATTTTGCACCTGTTTAACCTCATCTGCCACTGTAGAGTTCGATAGTTCCATAATACATAATCTGGACAATAATTGTTGGTTTCCATTTGACAACTCTGTCATCATCCTCTTATTTTGAAAAATAAAATAGAGAAATAACCCAAAAAATAATAGGACTGGGGTATTGAATCCTTCAAGATATTCATTTAAAAATTTATCAACCACCATGGCAAAATATGACCTAAACTCTTCAAAAGAATAATAGTCAGCCATCGTGTCAATTCAGATGTAATTACGCTGTTTAGTACACAGGTGTCACAGTAACTTTCAATTTACTCTCAGCAGCAGGAAGCTGCAGGCTGAAAACCGAGTGCTGCAGCGGGTTGAAAGCAGAGCCAAGTGCTGTAGTAGGCCGGCGAGTTGAAAACCGGTCCTGCGCACTGAACTGAAGTCTCGCGTCTGCGCACTGATCCGAAGTCTAGTGTCTGCGCACTGAACTGAAGTCTAGCGTCTGCGCACTGATCCGAAGTCTAGCGTCTGAGCACTGATCCGAAGTCTAGCGTCTGCGCACTGAACTGAAGTCTCGCGTCTGCGCACTGAGCTGATCTCGCGTCTTGCGCTGAAATCTCGCGCCCAGGCAATGAGCCGAAAACCCCCGCCTACACACTGGATCAGCTGGCTGGAAACCGCGGGCGGCTAGCAAGAGGGAGCTTTAAGCCCAAGTGAACAGTCTGTATGTCCCCTGGCTTCTTACAGTTTAGGGCACAGGGCCGAGGACGTTGGGCGCCAGATGTAGACGGAGTTTTACTTTCAAGGCGCCAGTCCAAAATTAATATTTATTAGAATATAAATTAACACTCACAATATTAGTAACAGCTTATGGTGGCACCTGAACAAGTACTGGCGGATCCAAGCGATGGCCGAACGATGAAAGCGCGATGGAAGCACGATGAATTCTGATTCTGTCTGTCCAGCAGCCAGCAGCCAGGAACCAGGAAGAGAGCTCCTCGTGTCCCAGCAGCCACTTATCAATGGGCTTGGCCACACCCCCTCCAGGGTCCCGGAAGTGTCTTCTGACCTTATCACCTGACACCTTAATCCCGCCACACCCCACCCCGGTCTTGAGATTAAAGGTGCACCGCCACTGCTGTGCCTGGCTTGACATTTCCACCTTTGCATTCATGAAAAAGCACTGTCACTTGTTCTTCTCCAGGGTTTTGAACCTCTGAAAAATTATCGTATTTTTTTCCTTGGGAGAGGAGAATGTGTCACAGCACGTGCAGGGGTCAGAGGACAAGTTGTAGGAGCTGATTCCCTCCCTCCACTGTGTGGGTACCAGGAGTTATGAGGCTTGCTGGCCAGCGCCCATCCCCACCTGGCCATCTCACTGACCCCTACGCTCTGCTCACTCTATTTTAGTTATCCTAACATGCTTCATAGAAGATTAACGCCTTAACTATTCTGAGCACACCCTCTCAGTTTTACTTGTGTTTCATAGCTTAGTTACAGGAAAAACAAAACACCTTGCATTGTTCCAGAACCATCCAAATGACACGTGTGCCGTGACTTGCCTGGGAATCACGGAGCACTGACAGATGTATTAATACGCCCTAGCAAATGTGTTGCAGGATTTGGGTGTGACTTTCACACTTCCCATTGGGGGGGGGGGGAAGGCTTCAAAAGCTGTGTTTTTGTGGAAAGTGGTGCTGTCACGGGACGCATGATTGCAAACTTGTATCTTTGAATAATGTCGGAATCCTTCCCCTTTTGCCACCCATTTGTGATCCGATCAGGCGGTATTTACTTTAACTTAAAAGTGTGGCTTCTGGTCCTGAGGACTCCTGTGCTGGGCATGGCCAGGCCAATCGGTGCACGCCATCTTTTTCGTTTGCTTCCTGTACTCTTGAAGGGAGAATCTAACCTATCGCCACCTCCACAGTGTAAAACAGTTTAACTCCCCTTAAGGTCCAGTATTTATGCCAGTGAGTGTTTCACATAAACTCATTAATAAATATTAATCCTTTTATGTAATCAGTTGCTAACAAATAATTCTTACTATAACCCATTCTCTTGCTCCTTTTCTTTTATCCTGAGCGGGTTTTGCTCCTACCACGAGTCAGGCCTCTTGTGACCTTTCCTAGGTGTGTGTAGGTGAGGAGAGCCAGGATGCTTGGATTGCCGGGAAACTTGGCTGTCCACTCCTGCAGTTACATAAATTTGCCAGTAGGTGGCGGCCACACACCGGTGAGACACGGGTTAATAGTTGAGGCTGCCCTGCTCAGGAAGGTCAGAGGGAGGTGTTTAGAACCCGATAAAGTAAATGAAGGCAGAAAACGTAGATCTGAAGTTAAGAAGTTCGATTACTCACTTCCAATCTCAGCACTTCCAGCCTTCCCAGTCTCACACAGTTTAGCTTTAATTTTCTTACAGAGAAAGAGAGCTGTGAGTCATTTGATGGGAAATAAGTGAAAGGAGATTACAGAGCGCCAAGCACAGCACCACAGAAACACTAAGCACACACTACTCTGGAAGAACTAGAACGTCATAGAAACTTAATATCACATTGTTGAGAATTAATTGCGATCTGGGCTTTCCTCGTTTTGTAGAAAGGGGACTAAAACCTTCACCAGCCACTTCACAGACTTACACAGAGTCCATTCCCAGAAAGATCCAGTTCTCTGTATTCGTGGGCTGCCTTTCCAGGGTCAGGACATGTGAGTGGATATCCTAAGGACAGGATGTTTGTCCTCTCCTGGCATGCCTCAAAGAGAATGGACAGATGCTTGAGGGCAGCTGCTCTATTTGTCCTGGCTTTATAAGAAGTTACCAGTCTAATAACAGACTGATTATGAAGAAGAGGGGGGGGAAGAAGAAAGTTCCTTGGTCCCACACACTGCACTTTGTTCCCCTTAAAATATTCATAAACACACAGAGGCAAAAGGCGTTGTAGTATGGATCATCTTTCATCTTTTAAAGATAATATAAGTTAGCCTTGGCTACTGTGGCTCTGAATAGTGTTGAGCATGCTCTGAGTTGCAGCTGGATACAGCCAGCTGTGGCTTAGGGAAAGGCATGGTGTTCCTTAGGAAACATGTAAGCAATAAGTGCCATGTTTTACAATACTTATTTACAGAACTGTAAATACGGCAGTGGCTGCAACACACTCTCATTTCCACCTGAAGAGCAATGGAAAAGTCGTTTCCAGCAATAGTAACTTAGGTAGGAGAAGAAGAATGCCCCTTTTCCCACCACAACCCCACCTCCAGGAGTGCTCTGTGGTCAGGAATTTCCGAGAGGCCAGGTGAATCAGTCCCCTCACTTGGGAAGCTGAGGCAGGAGGGTCAGAAATTCATAGTCTGTGCTATATAACAAGAACCTGCATCCACCCTCCACCCTCCACCACCTACGATCCCCTGCTGATAGATTACCTTTTATGTTTTAAAGCTACCCTAGGTTACCATGGACACTGATCAGTGTTGATCATACTCTGACTCACATTCTGATACAGCCTGCTGTGGTTTAGGGAGAGGCAGAACAGGGGCTGAGGCAGGAGGATCACAGTTTGAGCCTGTCCAGGCTGTTAAGTGGGATGAGAAAGGAAGGAAAGCAAAGGAAATGATGGCCAATGGGGCTGAACGACCTTAGCTAACTGCTTTGCAGTTGTCCTATTTAATAGTGTGAAGCTGATCACAGCTCAGTGGCTTTATAGGTGGATTGGCCATTGCAGAAACTCATCTTCTTGGAGACCTCAAAGATCACTGCTAGGAATTTTCACAGTTCACTGCAGAAAACGTAAACATTATAAGGGTCATATGCAGCAGAGATTAAAGTACATCCAGGGTTCACAAACCTAGTTCCTAGTTACCTGCTTCAGAGACAAGCCCAAAGTCACAACAGGAAGCTAAATGAAGCCTATTTCTAGCATTAGTTAATGCTCTGTATGACCATTAACTTTACTACAGAAAGTTTACATGCATATGTATATATACATAATAATCTTATGAATTTTAAGATAATAATGTCTTAAGAAACATTTTAAAAAGTCAAAATAAAACCAAAGGATTATGATATTAGGGACAATAGAATAGTCCCTTATTTATTTATTTTTTTCTGTTCTGTCCCAAGTGATTTTTCTGACATGAGCCAGAGATTCTGGATTTTCCTTTAACAAACACCCTTGAGTTTGGAGAAGAGAGCCATGCTTCAGCTCCAAAGCCAGCTTTAATTTTTAATTAACTGGGACTGCAAAAAGGTAATTTGCCTCACAGGTCTGCAGAGAACAGCAGAAACAAACATCTGGGAAGATTTATGAAATTCTATTTTGTTGGAAGTGGTCTATGCAATTAGGCCAGTTTACTCCTTTACTTGGAACATGTTCTCTGGACGATGCATCCTTCTTCTGATGGCTCACTGTCCAGTGGTCTTCAGATTCCTTAGCTGGTGCCCAGGACGGTCACAGAGTGCAGAAGGGCTGATTCCAATAACTCGTTCAAAGGCACATGTGACACTGATAGTGACCACGTGTCTTCTGCTAGTCTACACCTCTAACAGCTTTTGCCAGTTAACACACAAGCCCTTGCATGATCCTTATCCAAACTGTAGCACCCTGTTCATAGCAGCATTAGTCATAAAAACCAAAAGATAAAGCAATTTAAATGGATGATAAAGGGTTTTTAAAAAGCAGTAAATTCATATAGTGGAGTATTGTTTATCCTTATAAAGGATGTCCAGGTCTATGTTAATGGATATTATTCCTTTCTGTTTATTAAGCATATCTTTTAAAGTGTAATTAGATCTTTCTATAATTGCTTGACCTATAGGATTGTATGGTATGCTTCTAACATGTTTTATTTTTTAATATGCAAAAAACATTTCATTTTACTAGAGACATATGCTGGATCATTATGTCTTAATTTATACAGATATTCCCATAATGGCCATAACTTATAATAAGTGGATAAACCTACTTTTTCTGCATCATAAGAGTCAGTAACTACATTAAGAGGTTCTGGAAAATATAATAATACCATGAGGGTAGCATATAATTCTGACTTTTGAACTGAATCGTAAGGGCTTTGGGCCACCTGACTTGTCTTTCCTGACCTGTCTTTCTAATTCACTTGTACGGGCTTCAGCAACTGGTTTTCTTCTCATACCATGTGAGGGATAATCCAATTAGTTCTTTTTTAATAAACTGAATCCTCTTGCTTTGGGGATATTTGTTGCTAATCTCTCCCCCAAAAAATTACTGCAAACTTTTTGCCAGTATCCATTTTCTGCGGTGATTTAAAGGTACCACAATTTCTGCTGGATTTATTCTTGCTAATTGACAAAGTCTCAATTTTCTTTTCAGAATCAATTCAGAAAACTTTTCTACATAGGTCTTTAATGTCTTACTCTGTGTAGTTAATATGCATCTTAAGATATTATCTTCTCTTTGCATAATAATGTGTAGAAGGTAAAATAACCAGAATAGAATCAAGCTTTGGATACAAGTGATTCAGATCCTGTAATTTCTTTTTTACCAAAGTCAATTCTCTCTCAGCATCAGCTGATAATTTTCTTGGATTACTTAAGTCCTTATCATCTTGTAATACTTATAATAGGTTACTTAGTTCTTGAGTTGTTGATACAATTGTGGACCATATCTCTAAGAAATTTTAAAAAATAATTGAGTTTTTAATTAATCTCTCCTGATTTGTACTTTCTGTGGTTGAATTTTTTATATATCTGTCTTATATTCTAGATGATTAATAGAATCTCTGTATTTTTTTAGGAGCAATTTGTAATTCTCAAAAAGTCAAAATTCTCTATGTTTCATTAAATGTTTTTTCTAAAGCATCTGCATCTAAACCAGCTAGTAAGCCATCATCCATAAAATGGTAAATTATAGTTTAGGGAAACTGTTTATGAATTATTTCTAATGACTGTTGTACAAAATATTGACACAAGGTAGGGCTGTTTAACATCCCTTGTGCAAGAATATTCCACTGATACCTTTTAATAGGCTGTGGATTATTAAAAGTAGCCACTACGGAGGCAAAATTTTCTCTATACTGTTATCCTAAAGGTTTAGTTTAAATCAATCACTGTAATAGACCATCCTTTAGGTAATAATTAAAGCAAAAAAAAACTTTAGACTATAAAGAACTCATTAGCTGGATCACTTTATTAAGCGCTCTCAGATTTATTACCATTCTGAAACCTGAACCAGTCAAGGTAAATCTTTCCCTCTTGAACATTTTAACTAGGCACTTTGTCATAGTAATAGACTCTCTATCACAGACACTCATATCCTATGTTACATGGATATTGAATGAAACACACCAGTTACAAAAAGATAAGTGTTATATGACTTGACTCACACAAATATGTAATCAAACTTATAGAGATGAGGCATAGCAACTGGCAGCTAGGGACTAGAGGAAGGGAAATTGGACATAGAGGTCTGTAAGTTGAGACATTCTAAAGACCCATTGTACAGCAATACACAGAAACTAATAATGCTGTGGGTGGTGACTTCATTAGGGCCATGTAACATGTAGGGTCACATGAAGACTTAAAAAATTTGACAACAGTCCAGGCCTTGGGGGTGCACAACTTTAATCCCAGCACTTGAGGCAGAGGCAGGAGGATCTCTGTAAGTTTGAGGCTAGCCTGGTCTACAGAGAGTTCCAGGACAGCCAGGGCTACAGAGAAACACTGTCTTGAAAAACTAAAAACCAAAAACAACAAAAAAAAAAGACATCAGTAAAAGTAATCAAAAATTAGTCTCATTTGAGAATCAATATGACAGCGACAACAGCCTCAGTGGTGGCTGAGGGGGACATGGAACTGTGGGACCTGCTGGTGCAGACACTGGAGAACAGGGGTATCCTGAGCCACATCAAGGCTGAACTCAGAGACGCCTGTGTTTTTAGCATTAGAAAAACAGGAAAAGGTAGAGAACAAAGCTCCTTTGGTCAATGAGAGCTCGAAAAAGCTTTTAAACTTTTTAAGTTAAACGTTTAATGGCTAGTCTTGTCACGGAATTCCTTCAGTTTTTAACCTTGAATTCACCTTGGCTGTTTTCCATCCTGAAACTCGCACATTTGAAGGTTTTGAAGGTCGGGAGAATTTGGCCTGAGATTTAGGTAGCATTGAAGCAGAAGGTGCTGTGGATGGATGTTTATTATCAGAAGTGATTAGAGTCTGTCAATAGAAAGAAAAGGGACCCACCAGTGGGGAAGGTGCTTTGGATCGATCTGATGGACACCCTCCATCAAAGTCACCTGAAGGAAAAGCAAGTACAAACTCCATTCTGATTAAGAATATCAGCAGCAAAATAGTCAGAAGGAGACTGTGGAGGTCATCCTGCAGCCCCCAGGATTTAGCACTATTACTGGCCTGCATTTACTAGATTAATCTGATCTATTCTGTTCTTGGAATCTTTATCGAACAGGTGCTGCGATTAAAGAATCAGGAAGTTAGCAGAAAACAAAGAAGCCAGCTAAGGTCAGGTGTTGCTTATGAGCTACTGAGGTCACTCAAGGTCAAAGGGCAACCCTGGTATATAAGGCTTTCCCTGAGTTCCAATAAACGGCATTCTTCTTTCAAGAGTGACCCGCGGCTGTCTGTCTTACAATCTCCAGGCCTTTGCTCAGTGAAGCTTGCTCAGGTGACACAGGCAACACAGGAGACCAGTGTCTCCTTGTCAGAGCCAAAGAGCAAGAGCAGCCTGCACTTGCTGGCCCATGAAGTGAGAATTGCATCCTTCTTGAGTAACAGGACTTTAGACGCCCAAGACAAAAGTTCTCTTTCTTTGTCCAAAGATGATGCAGAAGGAGATTCTTTCTTTGATGACCTCATCTCTAAGCCAGAAAAAAACATATGGTTGTAGAAATGAACCTAGGAAGCAAGTGGACAGTCTGGCTTCAGTTTCTGACAGACCCCCTTAAGGAGTGGCCTCAGCTCCCTGGCAGGGGCCCCTTCATTAGCAGATACTGAGGGTAAAGAGGAAGTGTGGTCCTGAAGGACCTAAAGTTGGTCAGTGAAAAAACTGGATCCCTTGGACTAGGAACTGGGGAAGATGAAGACTACATTGATGATTTAATAGTGCTAGGCATCACTCAGAAAAAAGTGAGTTAAGTATTGGTGAGTTCATGTCTAGGTTAATATCCTTAATTTGGTTTAGCTGTATGTCTTAAAGGAAATTTTTTATATTCATCTCATTGTAGCAAGGGAACCCCTGAAATACCAGTGTTAAAGAGCATACAGAGGGATGAGTACAGCTATAGTTTGTGCCAATGTATGTCTCTGGCTGCTGCAGAGATCTCTGAAACCTTAGCCTTAGCTACTTACCCACTTAGTGTGTCTTAGATGGGTTAGCCCAACGTTGGTGAACCAACCTGACGAATCTGTGATGCTAAAGAGTATCAGAACTTTATTTTGTATTTCCCTCCATTTGTGAGGTCTGCTAGACCATTACGGTTATATTAAAGAGTTTTGCTTGTTTTAAACTAGAAGTGGTTAGGACCCTTAATTCATAGACCTGTCACATTTCATCCAGCTGCCTGTAAGCAGCTATAGACATAGATTGCTCCATTACAGTATTAAGTTACTATTTCTAAAGATGCCTTGAAACATTCAATACCAAAATGCACCTGAAACCATTAAGCAGTGCTTTTATTTCAGATCTGCAAGTTGATTATACTTAAATCAAAATTGGAATGAAATAGTAATGCCTAAGACCATACATTCAGTTTGACAAACTTTGTATAGTGTATTACGGGAAATGACATAGATGCACTGTAGTCCTTTAAAAATAGAGCCAATAATAGAATTTATACCATTGAGTTTATGTTGTTGTATGTAGTGCTGTAGGGATATAGACCACTGGCATTTGTAAGTGCTGAAATATCTTAAGTGTACAAGGAGAAAACTCGGCCCTCTGCATGCATGGTTACAGTGCTAAGTAAAATTTAGGAGATATGAAAGTTTGATGTGCTTTATTTCAATTATGAATATTAAAAGTTACCTTTATTAATAATCACAATTAGAAATCATCCATCCATGGTGAGTAAGCAGAAGCTGAGGTTCGTATCCATGCCTCTTTCCACCCCTAATTGTCAAGTAGGACAGTGACATTTGTCAGGCTGTGTGTGCAGAGGAAATGAAAATGTATGGAAGATTCAGGTTCTCCAACAGTAGAGTCTGGCTTTTTAAAACATAAGTGAAAGTGACTTATAAACATGAAGAGGATGTAGAACAAGAAATGGGTCTGCCCTGACATGGCATGTCTGCTGCTCATGCTTTACTCTTAGGAACAGCGCTGTGTGAAGACACTGCTCGGTAGAGACCTGAGCAGCCTGTGCTGTCTCTTCAGGACTCCATAAGCACTGGAGCTGGTGGGTAGACTTGCAGTTTTAATATGTGGTAGGCACTCCAAGTGAGTGAGTTGGCCTGTGAGTGTGGCAGGATGTGGCTTTTTGTATTTGAGGAAGACTTTCCAACACTCAAGTGTGAAATTTGTCATTCTTTATTTCCCAGTGACTGCCCTTGGGTGATTCTTGGGAGGATGGGGAGGAAAAAGTCAAGCTGTAGCATTGTGTCAGCACATGTAAAGGTAGTGAATAACTCTGAATAATGTGAATTCAACAAAGAATTGTTTCCAACTAGTCCTTGCTTAGGATTGTTAATGTGGGAAATGACAGGCTCTGCGTATGATAATGTTTCTTTTAAAACAGATTAAAATGTTGATCAATGGTTAAAAAAAAAAAATCCCAAATCAAACATGAAACAAACCTGAAGTGTTTTTTATTTGTGTTACGTCATGGGATTTCCCTGCAGCCTTCATTTTGCTCACGTACTTTGTCTACACATTTGGCTCAGCTCCCACACAGCTCTGTTGTAACAGGAGGTTTCTGGCCGGACTAGCCCAATGGCGCAGCTACTCCCCCCCCCCCAAAATAACTCAGACACTTATATTAATTTCATGCTGTTTGGCCTACGGCTCAGGCATATTGCTAGCTAGCTATTTCATCTTAATTCAACCTATTTCCATTGTGAAAATAGAAAAATCCTGTAACCCTCTCCCCCTCAACCCCTTCCTGAGGACCCTGAAACTAGCCTAGGTTGACAGAGTTTCTCGGCTTCATTGTATCACTAAATTAGATGGCTGTTTCTCGGAAAAGTTTTGTTCACAGGATTGATGGCTGCTTGGGACACACCCGGGCAGCCTGAGCCTGATACTTCCTGAATTCCTGAGACCCACCTGGTAAGCAGCTTGACCTTCCAAGATAAGGCCCTGCGACCACATTCCTGATCTAGCAACCTGGGTGGGGTCACCTAGGAAAGCCCTACCATGAGAACTGTTAACTGTTTGCTGGGGCAAGAACTTTCTGAAGCTTGCACAATGTGCCCATTGGGACCATTGCTCCAGGAAATGAATATCCCCAGGTGGTCCCCTGCTCCCCTGCTCGCTGGTCTCCTGTTTGCCCAAGACCCTATTGTTTCACAGGAAATAGCCTGCCTGCCTGCATTCCTAAACTCTGTCCTAAACTGACCTTTGGCCCCGCCCTGTTATCCCACTGAGCCTGCCCATACCCCCTCCCCTACCCAGAGTGGGTATAAAAAATCTGCCCTGAAAATATTTGGGGCTCTAGGCTTTTCTACGGTGCCTGGAGCCCACACATGTGTGTACTGGTATTCATATTCATTAAACTCTCTTTTTCTTTAAAGTTAACAGTGGTCATTAGCTGTGGTCTTGGGGTGCCCTAGGGGCGCCTGCCTATTACACCATCAATCTGCCACGTGGCCCTCGGCTCACCGGAGTTACCTTACATGCTGAATCTTGGGCTGCTGGATCATCTCTCTCTCTGACTCTACCCTCCTTCTCCTACCCATCCTCCTATTTCCTGCCTACTGCTATGGTGCCTGTCATGGACCAAAATAGTCTTTATTCACAGCATACAGAAAGACATTCCCATATCACTCTGTGCTATGAATCCCAATATTTTCATTAAACTAAGGTTTTTTGTTGGGAGCCACTGGCCCCAGCTCCTCAAGGTGGCGCCAATATCCGGTGCTGGCCAACCCGCCTGAGTCAGTAAAGAGCGCATGCGTTTGGTACTCTCGTGAGACTGGTCTCTCCGCCTCTCCCGTGGCGTCATGTGGGATAATGAGCTGCAGCCTATAGAAAGGTGACACGTCCAAGGCAGAGGCCTTTGGTCGGTATAAAGGTTGGGCTTTCCTACCTCGTGCTCTCTCTCTCCATTTTCCGTAAGCTAAATGCTCTCCCTCATGGAGCATTAAAGCATTGCTGCAGAAGGATCCTACGTGTGTCGTGCCTTTTCTTGCGGGCGAGAAGTGGGCGCGGGACAGTTTTTGCTCTCATAGATATATAATGGCTTAATTATAGAATATAAAGACATTTAATATATTCCTATCATTTCACAGCATGTAAGTCTAAGGTTTCTTTGGATTGTGTTAAAATATTTAATTTTAAAAATTACTGCTTGAGTCGCTAAGTTGGGTTTGACAATTAAAAAAATTTGTTAAATGAATTTCATCTTGGAATTAAGACAGAATTTCCAATCTTCCATTTTGTAGTATGTACCTATGTACATATCCAGTCACATAGAAATTTCTCCCATGAGAAGGAGATTGTTAGTATATTTGTACTTGTTTTGTACTAGCTACAATACCTTGGCAGATACCATAGGCAGACTTTCTTTAACCACCAGCTCCCAGATAATGACAAGAAAACATCAAATATGAAAACTTGCCTTAGTTTAGGCGTGTTCCCAACTAGCTCTTATAACTTAAATTAACTCATTTATACTGATGTGCATTCTGCCACGTGGCTCATTACCTCTCTTCCATACCGTATGTCTGACTTCCTCTGTGTCTCTCTTTGATCCTTAGAAATCCCATCTGTCCTCTCCTGCCTAGCTATTGGATATTTAGCTCTTAATTAAACCAATCAGAAGGTGTCTTAGGCAGATGAGGTAAAACAGATGCACATTCACAAGGTACGAAAAGATTATCCTACAGCAAATATGACTTTAGAAAGGATTTACTGACTGGAAAGTCCCTATACAGTTCATCCTGGTGAAGAAGCTGTATTGTGGGGTATCTGGCTTCACTGTATCCACATCATGAAGCAGAGAGCTATGGATGTAGGTGGCTCTCTCTCTCCTTTCTCTTTAGTCCAATAGCTACGGTGGTTCCCTTTACCTTAATTAACCTAATTCAGATAATCTCCCTCATATACACCCCAAACTAATCTCACCTAGACTGTCCTCCTCAGACATGTCCAGAGACTTGTCTCTCTGGTAAGATGCTGACAAGTTGACAATAAGTGCTAACCATCACATTTTACCACATTCTTTTAAAGAAAAGAGAAACTCAATGCGTAGAAGCCTCTTTATAAAAAAGCTCAGGGTAAGCTGAGAAAATACCAAAGTGCAGAAACAAAACAAGGCATGGCTCCCCTTTTCGAATTAGTTACTGTTCCATTGCTGTGATAAGATACTGTGATCAGAGCTACTGAAGGAAGACAGGGCTTGTTATCCCAGATGGTGAGCATAGGGCAGTCTGAGCTCACTTCCTGGTTTGAAAACCCACTAATCCCTGGACTTGCTCCAAACTCAGGACTTGAAATCCCACCAATCCTCATCCTGTAAATCTCCATCTATTGTATGAGGTTCCTGGCCTGGCCTAGCCCTGGGATCCGGACCAGCAGTGCCAAATAATCACACAAAAGTCTTATATTAATTACATGCTGTTTGGCCTATGGCTCAGGCACATTGCTAGCTAGTGCTTGCATCTTAATTCAGCCCATTTCCATTAGTCTTTCTTGCCATGGGCCCCGTGGCTTATCCATTTCTTTACATCTTACTTCTTGGGCAGCTGGATCACATCTCTTCTGACTCCGCCCTCCTTCCCCTTTATGTTCAGATTTCCCACCTGCTTCTGAGATGCTTTTCCGTAGGTCCAAACAGTCTGTTTATTAATGAATGATATTCACAGCATTCAGAAAGATATCCCAAATCACTTCCCTTTTTCTATCTAATCAAAAAGGAAGGTTTCAATTTTAATACATAAAAATTACATATAACAAAACAGCTATCACACAAGAATTACGGTTACAATATTTAGTTTATTTGAATTTAACAAAATTAAAGAAAATATTCTATCATCTACTGTATCCTTGTGAGTCCAAAGTTTCATATCTAATATACCTTTTATAATTATTAAGGAAAACTGTACTTATAACTTACCAACTACATCAAATATCACAGAAAGATATAATATTTCTCAAGTAGACAGGAACTGCAAGTAACTTCCAAAATCTAGAAAGGAGAGGGATGACATCTGGCTGCCTAGACAGTCACCCAAAGTTCCTTTGTAGCATTGGGGCATCCATCTTCAGCCTACAGGCCCAGAGTCTCTGGAAGACCTTTCAGTGAAGCAGGAAATCTGAAGGACTGCTCTGCCCATGCTGGCATAGTTTGTCAGTTTCTTCTCTCTGTGTCGTGCAGAATGTCTGGCAGTTTTCTCTGCAAAGCAGAAACATTAAAACCATCTTGGCTTGTTCTTCCAAAGTTCAGAGGTCACTTTCTGGACATGGAACCTGCATGTCCAGTTTAAACAGCATACTGTCAGGCAGTCAATGCAAGAACAATTTCTTGTCCAGTGGCTAACCTTTGCCACAAAGAAAGTAAACTCCATATGGGGTTTCTTCGGTGCCCATTTTTCTCTTGAAGAAGATTGGTGCTGCCAGGAGCAGACCTGTCTCCCAGGCAGGCAGTGGTGGTGCCAGGACTTTAATCCCATAACTCTAGAGACAGAGATCTTTCTGTGTTTCTGTGAGTTCAAGGCTAACTACCAAATAAGTAGCCCACACTTTTACTCTTAACCTGGATGTGAAACAACTGGGCAAAGAGGGTATTTAAGGCAGGCATAGAAAGACAGGTGAAGGCAGTCGAAGCCACAAGGAGTGAGGCTGAGGAAGCTGGAAGACAGCTGGCTGAGATTTGACTGCGATGTTTCCTCTCTTTGATAACTCAACTTTTCCCTGATACATGACTCCGAGTTTCCTTTATCCATGCAACACATCTCTACCCTTTTTCTTTTCTCTCCTAAGCCATATACATTTTACATTGTAACCCGTTTAGAGGTTTTCTCCATCTGAATCTGTTATATTGCATATCCTTTATCATTTTCTAACCAGAAGAACGTTTAAAATGCTAGACTATAAAGCACTGCTTTGACTGCCAACTCTGCTCCATTCGGCATAGGTACCAGATCCACACTTATCTTAACAATTCTGTGAAGCAGTATTAAATATCATGGAGCTATTTATCACCCCAATGCTGAGGGATTCTTAGGGTCCACACTGCCACCAAATAGAGCACCATTGCCTGCTGCTCATGAATTCCATTTAAGTGTTTGGCAGCAGGGCCTCTTAAAGGGCCACAGTTTTTGCTGCAAAGGCTGCGTGAGGAAGCCTTTCTTAAAGGAGCTGCACATCTGCTCACCAGCAGCAAACAGAGCCCTCCCAGAAAATGCTGCTGCCAAGAAGCAGTCTTTGGCTCTGTCCCCTTTTTATCTGTATAAACAGAACCTTAAATCCATCATATGCAGCGTGTTTATATTTTTTATACTTAGGCTCTTGTGAGACTTCAGGAACTGTTCTTGTTGCAGCTTAAGCTGCCTGCCACAAGCCCACCATTTTGTATTTCAAGCCCACATGACATGTTATCAATGTACCATGACCCACATTAAAGACACAACTCAGCAGCTGCTTTTGGCTCCTTTTCTGCATTCTAAAACTCTTTTTAATCTTTCTCAGGCTTTATGTGCTCCACGTTGGGCACCATTTGTTATAAGAGGTTCCTGGCCCAGCCTAGCCCCGATATCCGGACGAGTAGTCCCAAATAGTCACACAAAATCTTATACTAATTACATGCTGCTTCGCCTATGGCTCAGGCATATTGCTGGCTGGCTTTTGCATCTTAATTCAAGCCATTTTTATTTGTCCTGCCATGTGGCCCATGGTTTAACTATTATTTACATCTTGCTTCTTGGGTGCTGGATTGCCTGACTCTGCCCTTCTTCCTCAGGTTTCCCACCTACTTCTAAGATGCCTTGCCATTGGTCGAAGCAGTTCTTTTATTAACCAATAATACCCACAGCATACAGAAAGACATCCCACATCATCCATCCCAGGAAACTACAGCCCTAAGAAACCTTAGATCAGCAGTTCTCAACCTTTGGGGGGATCAAAGGACCCTTTCACATGCTTACATACCAGATATCCTAAATATCAGATGTTTACATTACAATTCATAACAGTAGCAAAAGTAAAGTTATGAACTGTCAATGAATCCAATTTTATGGTTGGGGTCACCACAACATGAGGAACTGCATTAAAGAGTTGCAGCATTAGGAAGGTTGAGAAGCACTGCCCTATGTAAAGCATGCCTCTCACTCAGTTATTTGCTGTTTCTCTCCTGAGCAAAGTCAGAGTCTAAATCTCTTGCGTGAGGTTTGTGGCATGGTATAACTTTGTAGTATTTCTTGGCTCCTGACTGCCAGAATACCATTCCCTTCAGAGCTGCCTGCCACAGTTAACAGTTAGAATCCGTGATGGCGGGGAGGATACGGCAGCAGGAGTATACAGCCAGCTTGAAAAGAAAAGACATTATATTTTCATCCACACACAGGAAGCAGAAAGAACAGGAAATAGGAGAAAACTATTCTAAGGATTCCTGGCATGTAGCAGCCACGTGGTAAACCCAACATGGCACTAGCAGAACATGCTGAGTACAGAGGGCATGCAGAGCCTGCTCCCAGTGATATACTTCCTCCAACAAGACTGCATGCACCTCCTGAAGGTTCCATAACTTCCCCAAACACCACCAGCAACTGAGGACCAACTGTTCAAATACATGAGCCTATGGGGAACATTTCTATTTCAAACCACTGCACCTTCTGACCATCCAAATTTCTTCCACTTCCTGACAGGTTTTTGTTTTGTTTTGAGCTAGTGAATTCACTGGGTTCTAGGTCCAAGAAGACCAGCATTTCAGACCTAAAGTTCATCAAAGAAAACTGTTGAGAAATCTTTCTTTCTTTGCAAATACATCTATGTTCTCTTCCAGGAGAGCTTGCCAAGTCACAGCTTAAAGATCAGGTAACTGGGAACTGGAGTCACTGAGTCGTGTCTGTTTACCAGAGCTTCCATTTCATATGGAGGGTAGGTCTTGACTTCAGTGACATACTCAGAACATGCAAAGGATGGAATAAATAAAAAATCTCCTTTGGTGTGTGGGTAAGCTGGCTGTGGAGAGCTTGGGAAAACACTGGGACATCTCTGGGAAATTTTAGATGGAATAGAAGTCCTCACAGTGGAGTTACCCAGGGACAGAGAGCAAATGGATTAAGAGTTTGATCCAACAGTCACAGAAGCCTGTTGAATACGTCCCTGGCAGGTATAACAAAATGCCTCCCAGAGCTAGGATGGAGAAAAACTCTCCACACAGACTTTGACAATGGCTATGCTTCTCTTTGTTGTGGGAGTCTGTAGAGTTCATCTTTATGCGAGCACTTATGACTATCTTTTTCCTTATTCACTGTCCCATAAAATGCCATGCTAAGACCATGCTCTGCCTATGTAGCCAGGAGGCACGATGATGTTGGGAGAAAGACGGTGATGTTTGCGGGGAGAAAGATGGTGAAAAGATTCTGAATGAAAGTTCTTCAATCTCCCAGAAGCTCTCTTGCCCACCCTCTACCATCTCAGTGTTTCTGTCCCCCAAACCTGTGGGCTTCCTTCCAGATGTGCCCAGATGTCTTAGCTAAGAGCCTGTCATTCTTAGAAAAACTACCGTGCATATTCAAGGGCATATCCCATATTTGAACAGCTACACTCACAAGTGTGAGTGTAAGGGGAGGAAGGCAGAAATGAGGAGGACAGGATAATTCACCAGAGATAGGCTTTATGTTCCTTTGTGCTGTTAAACTGAGCTAACGCAGCATAGAACACACAGCAAAAACAAACACCATTGCATTGGCACCAGAACCAGGAACCCCACAGTGTGACAGGAAGGCGAATTTAAAGTCAAATGCTTGTCACACGAAATAATGAGACTCAGGGATAGATCTCTGAAGAAGTTGGAGATACTAGAGGGAATAAACACCACAGTCAAATCTTACCCAGCTATCTTCTAGCTTCCTCAGCCTCGATTCCCTTGGAATGAATTTCTCTGTGTTTAATCCCGATTTAAGTATTCTTTCGGTAATTAAGGCGTGGCCCCACCACACCTGCTTGGGAGCCTGGAATTCCTTCTATAATCTGGAGTGACCTTGAGTGGTGTAGGTCACCACTCCCAGGATACTCCCTGTGCTGGGATTAAAAGTTTGAATCACCACTCTGATTCTCCTAGACTGACTGTGGTTAGAGCTCTGGGACTTCTGGAGCTTTTACTAACCCCTCACATAGACTGTGGGTAGATTCCCTCTGATATCTCCAAAACTTCTGAAACTTTATTAAATCCCCACAAATGCTTATGTTCAGATATCATCAAAATATGCTTCTATCAATTCTCCCCCAACAGCTAAAAATTTCATGATAAAACTTGTACATGCTCAGAATGCCTGCCTGCCGACTCTACAATAAAAACTTAGCATGAACAGTTGTTCCTGCCTGTTAACCTTTGAATATTCAGTTCTGTAAGCTGGAGCTAAGAAAGCCCCAGATAGTTCTTCCATTTTTCCTTCTTGAACTGTTTAACGCCTTAAACTGAGCATGCTCAGGAAGGCACCTCTCCTCTAGTGTGTAGTCTCCCTAAGGAGGGCTTTGCTTTGGGAACACTCCTGCACCGTCCACCCCTACTACAGTAATACATCTTTATTTAGCCTTTTATTTCATTTTGGCTTTGCACTTATCGAGAGACTAACATATTCCATTCAGTTTCAGCATCATTTGGAAGCCGTCTACCACTGCAGGCATCCAGTAGGTTACATTTCCACTGCAGGAGTCAGTAGTGCTGGATTATTGCCCAGTAATAATAAAAAGAGTGGTATTGAAGTAAGATTGAAGCTGTTTTCCTGAATATCTAAAAGTAAAGAAAAATTTCAGAAATATTGCACTGAAGATAAGTGAGTGCTAATGTAGGCAGATAAGAGCAGTCTCTGCCCATCTTAGTACCAGGATGTTAAAACTGTTATTAGATGGCATAATGACGTGATGTATCTTTCAATTGTTTCCTGGAGATCCACATTGAAAAGGGTATGGTGGTTCACATCGATAACCTCAGAGTTTGGGAAGAGTTCAGGGCCAGCCTCATTACATGGTGGGTTGAGGCCAGCCTGGCTGTATAGGGTGCCTTCTGGATCCCACTCTCATGCCCGTGTGTGCATCACCCAGCAAAGTGGGCAGTACAGTAAAGCAAAATGGACATGTATTAAAATTTATACCATAAAAGTTTATGGTCCTACTCTCTCTACGTATATCTGTATTTGTTTAAAAATATCCATAATAAATAATATAGATGCTTCAGACTATAGAACATGAGTGAATATTTTTGAATAAAAAAATGGAAATAATTCCCCTAAGTATTAAAATTGTAATATGAGTGCATCTCCAACCACATTTTAAAAATTTCTAAAGGTTTGTATTTCCAAATTTACCATTACTGCTTATCAAGTGCCACAGTTTCCTTACAGACTTCTCTTTTTTCTTCATCAAATTATATTTGTGTTAATCTCAGCGATGCAGAGTGTGTATTTGTGTGAGTGTGTATTTGTGTGTGTGTGAGAGAGTGAGCTGTGTAAGTGTGTGAGTGTATGTGAGTGTGTAAGTGTGTGTGTATGTGAGTTGTGTGTGTGTGTGAGTGTGTGTGTGAGTGAGTGAGCTGTGTAAGTGTCTGTGTGTGTGTTAGTGTGTGTGTGAGTGAGGGTGTGTAAGTGTATGTGTGTGTTCAGGAAATAATAAGCCTTTTCTGTGCTAAAGACCTCTGAGGCCTTGAGACCTTTGCACTACTTAGGAAGCCTGGGACACCAGCAGCTCACGATTGTGCCAGGACACCTCCTAATTTTAACCATCAGTTCTGTGTTTGGTGGACATTCCCTGTCCTTTTAATGGGTTAAGGAAATTTTCCTCTTATTGTAGTCTACATTTTGGGGTGGTTAGAAGACTTAATTGTGAGTTGATACTGATTACATCCCAGTGACTTTACAGATGATCATATGAAGTTTTGCCTATCTTGACTTTACAATAAGCAATAATGTAATTACATTATTATTTGAGTCAAAAGGAGAAGTGATAAGAATTCCATCTAGTTTTAATCTTTGTTGTATTTATTTTGTCCCTAGAATGAGGCAATGCTTCATCCTATAAAAACAGTAAATGTTCCAGAGTGGGAAGCGTTTTAGGGATAGAAGGACCACAGAAAGAAACAACACCAGAAACCATACTATTCACGTGTAAATTGCATTCTTTACTGGGTGAAGACAGGAATGTTAGTGAGTAGACAACATCCGGTTACGTAATGTTTTCTTCTTCCCCCCTCCTTCCCTTTCCTCTGAAGAAATATTGTCATTATTTTGAGAATTTCATGCAAAATATTTTGACTATTTTCATCCCTACCCCAATTTTTCCCAGGCCCACGCCTACCCCCCTAGCCAACTAACTTCACACGCACCCCCCACCCCATCCATTTGTGCTGTTCAAATATTCTTGGGTGTAGACTGTGTGGTCAACCTGCCAGGGATTACCCATCATCTCTCAGTCCTCAATGGTTCCTCAGTTAGGATGGGATTTGTGCTCACTGCCTGCTTAAGTTATGCTTGGCTTCTTCTTGAGGAAGCCTGTGTTCACATGAGCTGCCCTCTGTGTTCAGAAAGCCCTCTTTGTGGTCATCCACCTTCAATCTCTCTCTCCCCCTCCCCTTTTCCCTCCCCCCTCTCCCTCTCTCCCTCCCCTTTTCCCTCCCCCCCTCCTCCCACCACGGTTCCCCCCCTCCTCTTCCCAGTCCTCCTCCAGTTTCCCTGTCCATTCCTCAGAGAAGGAAGACACCCAGGGTGACTCAATGAAATCAGGCATATCTTAGAATTTTTCTGCTCACTCTTCTGTGGGGGAAAGTTTCAGAGATATCAAAGGGATCTAACCACAGTCAGTCTAGGAGGATTAGAGAGTGGTGATTCACACCTTTAATTCTGTGACCTACACCCTTAATCCCAACTGAATCTGAGGTCATCTTAGTTTACAGAAGGAGTTCCAGGCTCTCAGGCAGGCAGTTGTGGGGCCACGCCTTAATTTACCAAGAGAGTATTTAAGGCAGGTATAGAAAGACAGAAGTTAGAAGACGCCAAGAGCAGCCAGGCTGAGGAAGCTGGAAGACAGCTGGATAAGATCTGACTGTGGTGTTTACTCTCTCTAATATCTCCGCCTTTCTCCGAGCTCTATCCCTGAGTCTCATTTATTCGTGCAACACTCTTCCTTGATGAGTCTTGAGCCTTGGAGAAAGGATAGGGCACAGATGACAGATGTCCCATTTAAAGTTAAGCACCCTGCAGTCCCTTATCCTCTACTTGTTGACAAATTTTGGATCACCCTGTAGCAAGAGGAAGTTTCCAAAGGGGCTGAGAGAAGTACTGAGCCACAGGGCCGATGTTAGGTCATAAGAATTTCTTCCTCTCTTCCTTTCTTCTACGGAAAGTGCTTTGTTAATGTTCAGGGGAAGGAATTTCTCTTTATCAGTCCCCTGTAGGCAGGCCTGCTGTGCAAACAGTCCTGATAAACAGAAATAACCCCTTTTTGACCTCTTGGATCTCATTACAAAAGCTGAATCCCCAGCGATGACTTCTTGTAATCTGTTTACTTGTTTATTTTCCTAACAGGACTTGACCCCCCCCCCCAGGCCTCCGGAATGCTAATTTCACGCTCTAACAGGGAGCCCACCCCACTCCAGTCTCCTGTAATTTTTAGCAAATCACCTTTGAGTCACTGAGGAAAAATGATTTCCATTTTACATTATTTTCAGAGTTCTATTATAACTTTAAAAATTCCCTTTCCATCTTAAATTTTAATCTCTCTCAATCTCTTTCATTAATTAACTTTGCCAGATTTTCATCTATGCTATTGTTTTTCAAAAAAATCAGCTGTAGTTTCCCAATATATATCTACGTTTTAGGGATTATTTTATTGGTATAATTGACAATATATATATATATATATATATATATATATGAACAGAATAAAATATTTTATTTTTTGAGAATTTCATACAAAATATCTTGACCATATTCACTGTTACCCCAGTTTCTCCCAGATCCACCCCCATCTCCCTAGCAACCAAACCTCATGACCCCCCCATTTCTTTCTTTTTGTTTTTTTGAATCAAGGTTTCTCTGTTTACCCTTGGCCTTTCTGGAACTAGGTCTGTAGATCAGGCTGGCCTCAAACTCAAAGATGTGCCTGCCTCTGTCTCCCAAGTGCTGGGATTAAAGATTTGGGCCAGCACTGCCTAGCTAGGGTGATTTTCTGTATTCATAAATTGTGGAATGGTCCCATAATCAAGTCAGTTCATGTACTCACCACAGTATGTAGTACAGTTGAGTTTCATTTTTTAACTTTTGTCTCATAAGCAACAAAAAAATGTTGAATAAATTCAATAAAATTCCTGTCTGGTGGCTGGAGAGTCATCTGAGCACTCGGTTCTGGGTGCTGGTCTTCCAGTCTCAATCTGGATCTCAGTGCCTCTGTCCCTCTGGTTCCATCAGGTTTGATGCTTTCTTCTGACCTTCATGGGCATTTATACTTACATGTGCACACGCACACACGCACACACAATTAAAAATAAAACAAAAAATTATTTATGTGCACTTAGTCAGGCATAGGATACTAGGGGACAGGTTAAGGTTACTCATTTTATATCTCCATGGAGTTTATATTTAATCTAGTATTACTAAGTGATTCACTATGAAATTTCTCATAACTGTCAATTTATCAAATGATTGTTTGATTTCATGATCTTTTAGATTGCAATGCTAGATTCCTATGTGCAAATTTGGTGTTTAAGCACTCAATGACTTTAAAAAGCTATGTTTTATTGATCATGTGGTGAATGTTATCCATTATTAATGTGTTGGGCAGACTGGGCTGCTGTAACGAACTTCCCAGCACCAGGTAGTTTGAACCACTGTCTATTTTCCACATCTGGGCTGGGTATGCCAGCGCACTGGATTCTGGAGTTCTTCCATTCCGCTTTAACAATAGCCTGCTCTTTTTCAGAGTCTTCAGAAGGCTCTTTGGTGTGAGTTGGGAGAGAGGATGTCACTGACCTAATGTTCTCAAGGAAGAAGAGGTCTCGTATGTACATTCTGTCAAATGTCAAACCGTGCCCACATGTGCTTTTGAAAACGCTTTTCATTTCTTGGAGGATTTAATACAATCTGTTTGGATCATATTCATCCCCAACACCTCTGCTTTACTACTCCCAGATTCACCGCAACTTTGTATCTTTTTGTTTGTGTTGTTGGTGTGTGATTCTGGGTGTGAGTCCTCCAAGACCTACATCCTCAAACAAAAAACAAACCCCCAAACCACATTCCCTCTCTGAGAGGCCATTAACAATTATGGACAGGGTTCCTTCTTTCTCCGGGACAGGGGCCCATCCTACTCCGTGCTGGAATGTTGACTGCCTTGATCTGGTGCTGGCGACCACAGTGGCTGTGAGTTCATGAGTGAGACAGTTCTGTTAGGTACAGAAGACGGTGTTTTCAGAGCACAGTTTTTGTGATCCATTTTATGGTCCTTTTTGCTATAAAGACCCTGTTGCAAAATACAGTCAGTCTGAGATGTACAGCTTCAACATATGAACGAAGCCAACAGTAAACATCCAATATAGTGTTCAACATTGTTGCTGTTACTTTTATTTAGAAAAGCATTTCTTAAAATACCACTTTTATTCATTGTAAAGATTTTTTAAAGTTTCAGTTTGTATAATTTTCTTAGCAATAGCATACTTAGATTATACTTTATGCAATTAAAATTTAAGAACATGCATATTTAAGTTATTTCATGCATATATTATGCACATTAAATATGCAGGGAAATGCCATATATAGTATCTTATGTTTATCATATTTGAAAAAAAGTAAAGAATAAGGGATGTATCTCAATGACAGAGTATTTGCACAGAGATGTTTGAGCCCCAGGGTTCAGTTCCCAGCACTGCAACATAAGATACTATATATGGCATTTCCCTGCATATTTAAATATTTTTAAAATATTAGATTGAAAGGGCCCATACTTGTCTTAGCCAAGGCTACCAAGGACACTGGGAATTCTAGACTCATGTCCACCCACTAACCTGCCCTAACTTATGAGTTTACTGTTACTCAATAACTTTTGATGTCATGGAAAGGCACATATGTGTGTGTTTATCTGTTTCCTACACAGCTTTTTCATGACACTCAGATTCTACCCTCCTTCTGTCTATCATCTTTATTATTTTTCATCTTTTCATTTCTCTGTGGTATGAACTGACCAGTCCCTTAATTCTTCTCCAATGTACTGACTTACTTGTTGGCTGTGTCTAAAGTGGTATTTACTCTGGCCGCTGACATTCTGACCATTTCAATGGCTTTCAGTGGAGACTGGCTTCTGTTCAGACGCAATGGGACTCACTCCCCCACTTGACAGATACCAAGTTATATGTACCACCAGGAGCTAAAAGATCGAGAAGAATGTTTATTGGATCAAGAAGCTTTGCAAAGTTGAGCTCTGTGAACCAAGGAAACGGATTGATGAAGGAAACTAAGACACACTCCTACAGTGAAAACTGATCATCATCTAGACAGATGGAAACATTCTCCAACATATGCAATTTGAAGTCATGGACCACAAGTAAAAACGAAAACAAAACAAAACAAAAAAACCCAACAAAACAAGCAAAAGAAAACAGAACGCTTTTTGCAGATAATTCATTCAACGTCACCTAAAAAGCTGAGTCAGAGCTACTTGCCAATTTTGGTTAATTCCTTGTAAGATTCTGGTTTCGGGTGTGGCAGAGGAGTATTTTTAACCGCAACAAACACTGACTTTGAAGGAGCAATAACCATCATATAAAGGAGAAGCAGGGTGTGTTAAAAGCTGTCATGCCTTGGTACGGACAGATCCTTACTCTTAGGGGCGGAGTTTGGAGAGGGCAGAGCCAGGAGAGATCCTCAACAGGAGTAAGTTATTCATCCGTTTGCACATGGCTGGTGCTGGGTGAGCATCAGTATCTACATGTCCAAAAGAGCTGTGGAGTCATCCAGCCTCTGCATTTTCACTCCAAACAGACTCACCCAGGGCAAGACACAGCCTGAAAAAGACTGTCACACAATGTAGAGAGTTTGGTACTACCTTAGCCAAGGCACCGGGTTTCCACATAACCAGTGCCCAGAGCATGGAAGAAGGGATGTGGCTAAGAGCTACACAGGCCCCAAAGTTCTAATCCAAGAGAGCTCAGCTCCCATGGTCTGGAAATGCTGGCTCCTCTTAGTGTTAGCAGGGTGCATAGCTGCTGATAATGGAGGTGCCCTGAGAAGCCAGAGTGAATTTTCTGGAGAGTGAATTTTCTGTTTCCCCCATTTTAGTCTTAGGGTCTTTCTAAGGTGCATCTTGCTGACAAACAAAAAAAGCCAGAAACAAACCAGCAAGCTCATCTGGGATATGTGCTCTGTATAGGCCTGGCCCAGAAGTCTAGAGAAGCCAACTAAATGGTAGGTTTTTGTAGTATCATTCAGTACCCAGTCCAGGAAAACCTGAAATTTCAAACCAGTCATCTGCACTGAGTGAAACCTCAACCTTGGACGTCTTACACACTTCAGCAAGAGCTGCCAGGACAGTATGTGGCAATGCCCTAGTAAGCCGGAGCACACTGGGGTATGAGTCCTGTCCCATACATTATTGGGCATGTGGAAGTGATATGATGCTGCAGTTTGACTTGATGAAGCAGGATCTTACTTCTGGCTTTATTTTATCCTATGCTAGAAACTGAGAGCTTCTTCATACAAATTCTTCTGCTCCTCTGTCTCTTTAAGCCCCTGGTATTTAGCTTTTATATGTATGTGTGTAAATCAATATGGTGGCTAGAGAATGGTGGCAGATGTGTCCCTCAATTATTTTCCACATTCCTTTTTAGATAGGGTCTCTCACTAAACCTGGGCTCACTGATTCTTCTATGCTACTTAATAAGCTCCAGGGATCCTTCCGCTCATTTCCCCAGTGTTCAGATTACTGCCCATATATCACTTATAACTCAGGTCACATGTATTTTTCTGACTAGGCCACCTCTTTAGCCCTAACATGCATATATTGTCTTCCTATAAACTATCTTCCCCTCCCAATGGAATCTCAAACTCTGAAGACAGGAAGCATGCATTATTTCCTTTTGTAGATCTTAAACCTTAAAGGGCAATGATGCCTGAAGGGACAATAAAACGGTAAATCATTCACCTCATTGGCTAACCTGTTTGGCCCCAGAGAACTGTGCTTAGATTCAAAATAAGCAAAGGAACAGAAGTCATGCAATAGTGAATAATTAGCAGAGATGAGCTGTAATGGCATTAGGCACAGTGATAGGGTTTCTACTTTGGAAAGAAGAGTCTCAATATCTTTCTGTGCTTACTTCTGATAGTGACTGCTGTGTAGAGGGCCTTCCAGTGCTCGGCTTGTATATCACATAAGTCAACACATACACAGTTTCTGTGACTCAACTTCTAAAAAGGGCAAATGCAATAGACATGTTTAATAATAACCTTTGAGATAAGCTGTTGGCTCTCCAGTGCTGATTAGTTTTGAAAATACAGATTAATGATTTAGATGTTTAGAAGGAAACATGGGTTTTTAAGTTCAAGGGTCAGACTGAATGGAGACAACCAAGAGGCTCTGCCCAAGCATGCACGCTCTAGTCTAGTGCTCAACCTCACCCATTCAGCTGCAGAAGCCACACTCACATGTTGTGACTTTGCCCTCCTTGGAATCTGGAAACAAACAGAGATAGTGGGAAAGAGGCTACTGCAGCAAAATCAACAGTGGGTTCTCCTGGAAAAGTTTAACGTAAGAATGACTTAGCAAAACCCTTGTTTCTCCTGTTTATGGCCTCCTCCCCGTCCCCCTCCTCCTCATCTCCTCCTCATCTCCTCCTCCTCTTTTCTTCTGTTTATAGCAGTGACCATGATATAGCACATTCACAGTTTTAAGTTAGTGGCCTTAATAAAATATCAGTAAAATTAATCCCATTTAAATTAGGATTGTTTTCTTTTTTCTTTTGAGACACAGTCATGATAGCCCAGACTAGTCTAGAACTCAATATGCAGCCAAGGATGACCTTGAACTTCCAATCTTCTTGCCTTCACACCTCAGACCAAAGCAATGAAGCCGATCTGGGTTTGTGTCTGAAGATGGGAGAAAACTAAAGTAGCTTGAACTAACTGTGTCCTCTCCAACTCCGAGCTCTGGAGTTTTGCACACCTGGGCAGTAAAAGAGGCTTCAGAGCACATTGCTGCCACAGTTTCTTCAAGAAATGTGAGATTCATCATGATGCTACTGGAATATTTGGTGTGTTTTGCTAATAAAATTGAGTCTCAGGCACTTCCTGGGGGTGGTAGTGAATGAGAGTGGGTGAAGTTTCTGCCTCTGGAGCTATAAGGAACGACAAGAAGCCCATCAAAGCAATCCTTTCACATGTTTTCCTTGTACAGTTTTGGGAACTAAACCCAAGACATGTGCATTTGAGGCAAACATACTACTACCAAGTCTATGATCTTATTTTACTGGCCCATGAGCTCATTTTTTGTTAGGTCTGAGATAGTTCCTTGATCTGTAGTATGGATGAGTGTTTGTAGAGATCTTGAATCCGTGTCAGGCAGCTTTCCATCAAAGCATTGGCCTTAGAGAAAAGCAAAACCAAATTAAGCCCAAGCAAAAACTGTCCAGTAAGGTCAGTCAGTGAATGCCCCAAAACAATGTATACTTTTTCATGTTGCTGGGGATTCAGTGTCATCTGGATCACAGGGAGTGGGGTAGGGTTTCCTTGTCCCCTTCACACTGATGTGGGACATCAAGTGAGTAGGGCTTGGAGAGAGAGAAGCTAGAAGGACTTGCAAAGGAAATAAACAGACCACATGCCCATGAACTTAAGGAGAAAGGAAAAATTATGGTTCGAAGTCTACTACTTTAGGACCTAAGCTAAAAAGAAAGAAAAGCCTTGTTAATAGTGGCCCAGGGGCTGTTTATAACAAGTCAGTCAGTAGAGTCCTTGTCTAGCCTTCATGGAGTCTGGGGTTCCAATCATAAACCAGGCCTGAGGGCAAATGCCTGTAATCTCAGCACTCAACAACTTAATAGAGGCAGGAGGTTCAGACTCTCAAGGTCATTCTCAGCTACACACTGAGTTCAAGGCCTGCCTGTGTCACAAGAAGAAGAGGAGAAAGAAAAAAAAAATGAGATGGAAAAGGAGGGCTGCCATCTGATGGGAGAAAAACCCTTGTCTGTGACAAGGAGAATCTCCAGTATTCTCCTCATAGTCCAGATTTAAGTACAAAAGAATTGAGAGCTACTGCTGAATCTCCTAGCAGGTAAGCCTCGTGGTCTCTGGCTTTCCTGCAGGGACTGTTAGGCCCAGCCTCTGAGACATGTTCCCTTGCAGCCTTCTTAGAGCTTATTTAGCAGTTTCACAAATCTTGGACCCCTATTATCGCAGAGCCATGCTTCCCCTTTAGAGACAGATTAGGAAACTGAGAGAGAGAAGAAAGCAAGCCAGGGACACAGCTAAGAATAGTTTCTATCTCCTTGGTGGTAAGGGCCAAGGAAACCAGGTAGCTCATGAACTCTTGATTTGCCCCCAAGCTTCCAAGGGTGTCACCGGCTGCAGCATCTGTTCTCAAACATTGCCTCCTCTTTTGTAGCCAACAGACAGCTGCTGACCCCTGTCACATCCAGGTGTATTGTGATGACATCTAGACACTTGATGAAACCTTTGTGTCCTCGGTCCAGCTTCTAATTTAAGAGAGATGTGCTAGTTCCTTTTTTTGTTGTGACAAAACGCAGACAAAGCAGCTTAAGGAGGAAGGTTATTTTGTTGTGATTTTACAAGCTAATCCAGCATGATGGCACAGCACGGTGGGGACACCAGGCAATGATCTTTCTATTTTCTGTTGTAGTTTATATAGTTGAGATCAACCCCAGGTAAATATTTGAAATTCCCTCATTTACAAAACTGGGGATGTAGCTCAGTTGGTGGAGTGCTTGCCTAGCATTCATAAAGTCCTGGGTTTGGTCATGATGTAATCCTTAGCAGTGGAGATGTGAACGCAAGGTGATGTGAAGGTCATCCTTGGCTGCATATTGAGTTCTAGACTAGTCTGGGCTATCATGACTGCGTCTCAAAAGAAATAAAAAGAAAAAGGAAAAAAAATCATGATTCAAATGGGATTAATTTTTTGTTGATATTTTATTAGGGGTATTAATTTAAAACTATAAATTTCCATATCATGGTCACTGCTACAAACAGAAGGAAAGAGGAAGAGGAGGAGATGAGGGGAAGTGGGAGTGGGAGAGGGAAGAAGAGGAGGAGATGAGGAGGAGGGAGAGAAAGATGACGAGATGAGGAGGAGGGGAAGGGGGGAAGGATTTGGGGAAGGGGGAGGAAGAGGAGGAGGAGATGAGGAGGAGGGGAAGGGGGGAAGGATTTGGGGAAGGGGGAGGAAGAGGAGGAGGAGATGAGGAGGAGGGGGAGGAAGAGGAGGAGGGGGAGGAGGCCATAAACAGGAGAAACAAGGGTTTTGCTAAGTCATTCTTACGTTAAACTTTTCCAGTTGATTTTGCTGCAGTAGCCTCTTTCCCACTATCTCTGTTTGTTTCCAGATTCCAAGGAGGGCAAAGTCACAACATGTGAGTGTGGCTTCTGCAGCTGAATGGGTGATGTTGAGCACTAGACTAGAGTGTGCATGCTTGGGCAGAGCCTCTTGGTTGTCTCCATTCAATGTGAAACACAAGACAGTAGGTGTCATGCTACATTGTTGATGCTGGTATCTAGTGCTCAAATAGACACCGAGGAGACTGACTGGTCCCTGAAGTTCTGTTAAGAGAAAAAATAAATCCAAATGTTCAGAGTAGAAACGTTGAGTCATGAATTTCAGGTAGAATTCCCGGCTGACCACAGAGTGTAAGGACAAGATTTCAACATCAGCACCTGGAGCCAAGGATGTGCCAAGAGGCACCATCTGTAAGAATACTGAAGTAGAAGGAAGAGAAGGCAGTGTGATCTTCAGGCATTGATCAAAGCATTCAGAAAATGTAGGAAATCCGGTTCAAGTTAAGCTTAGAAACAAAGGTCAAACAAGGCAAAGAAGAGAATTAAAGACAGAGATTGGGCTCAGAGACCAGGAGTCCCTATGAGGGCTTATCCATGCTGTGAGGTTTGCAGCGTTCCCATGGAGCAGAACTAACCAGTGCAATTTGCTCCTGGGCAACAATCAGGTCTTTCCCAGTAGCTTCTAACAATGCTGCAAGTTAGTACCAAGAAGACAACTAACTGCCTCCCTACAATCTAGTTAGTGGATTTTACCAGGGTGTTACATTTGGAGTTATGCCACACACAGAGCTACTCATTAGGCAAGTATTTATGAACAAACAGGCATAAAGATCGTTCCATGACCTAGCCTAAAAACTCCAGGAAGTACAAGTTCTCTGTACTCCTATGGGCTCTGACAACCTCTCATTTGTGAGGTGGGTTTGAGACCAGCTCAGTCATTTTGAGGCAGAAATCATAAACAGACACACTGGACCTTTCAGAACCATACTCCAAGATCCAGTCCCAAGGAAGAAGATGGACATTTTTAAACATTTTGCTTATGCCCCATTCTTATGAGATGTAGTCTGCAGGATATGTGAAATAATGTGTATACAATATTTCTGCTTGTACATACATCTTAAATAATATTGATGTGTCAATTTCTAGCACACAGGATGTTTCTCTCTTGCTTGTGAAAATGTATTCCTTCACCCTGAAGTGGTTTATTGTTGTATTATGTTTCTGGCCTGAACTTTCCGACCTAACCTCGAGGTTTAGACCCTCAGGCCCGCAGTCCCACAGAGACACATAGAAACTTGCATTAATTTTATGCTGATCTGCCTAGGGCCCAGGTATATAACTTGCTAACTCTTTACCCTTAAACTAACCCATCATTCTTATCTTGTTCAGCCATGTGGCTCAGTACCTTTTCTCAGAGCAGCATAGTTGTCCTCTGCACATTCTGGCTTCTCTGGCATTTCTGTGGCATCTCTTCTCTGTTCTTCCTGATCCCAGAGTTTTTTAGTCTGGTAGCCCCGCCCACACTTCCTGTCTGCCTTCATCTAATCAGTATTTTTATTAAACCAGTAGGTGGGACAATTATTTAGAATGCAACAATATCCCACTGTAGTCTATGAACCCAATTATTACTATAATAGAACTGAATTATCCGGCTTACTGTTGGACTCATAATTTCCCTACCATCTTTACATATATACCCTTTTCCCCCAGTCTTTGTTGTAGGATAAACTGTCTTTTTTTCCCCCTAAGAAACAGTCTATCTCATGGTGTTGCCAAGGTTGACTTAAGATCTTGGGCTCACATGATTCTCTGCCTCAGCCTCCTGAGTGCTGAGACTGTAGGGCCAACACAGATGCTGAATTTCTAATTCCAACACACTATCTGTGACTGTGATCTCATTCAGAAACAAAGTCTTTGCAGCAGGATCAATCAACATCATCAAGATAGTCAGAAATCCAATGCAGAAAGCCACAGACTCACAGGGAAGATGGACCTGTGAGAGAGAGATAGGAACTGGAAGAACCCAAAAGCTTGTAGTAACTACAAAGTTACGGTGTTGGAAGATGTTTCCCAAAGTTTTGGTTTGCGTACAGAATTTGAGAAGTTAAACTTATGCTGGTTTTTTTTCCCCCCACATCCTCCGAAGCACTTGGTTATGACCCTCTTATTTCTTTTGCTCTTGGTCTCCTGATCAGAACAGATTCTGGAGTAGGAGGCATAGTCTTGAATACGTTATCCAGAAAGTTCCAGAGACGGCGAGGCTGACAGACAAATAGGACATAGGAAATCCAAATTAAATGAAGACTATCTGTTCCTTTGAGCAGAAATTCACACCACAGAATTTCTGGCTTTTCCTCAAAGTGTGGCACTATACCCAGGCAGCACTATACCCAGGATTCAGGACTGGGCTGTGTAGGCAAACAGGATACTCAGAAATAGCACCAGATACCTTAGAGTGAGAGACATAGACATTTCTGAGTCCAGACATGGCTTTAAGCCCTACTATCACTGTTGCTTGATTTTTGAAACCAGTGTGCATGCCTCAAAGTAGTTTTTAAATACTTGATTTAAAAATATTCTCAACAACGATGAAATGGCTATTCATATGGGGTAAAAGTATTGTCTCACTGTGAAGGGACTATGCCTAATGATGTGTCTGACCATCTATCCATTCATTCGTTATGTATGCTTATGTAAGTATCTTTCTGTATGTCTCTCCATCCATCCATCCATCCATCCATCCATCCATCTCTTCCCTATTATTTGTTATAAATCTTTCAAACATTAAGCTTTATGATTTGGTCAAGTTCTGGTCTCATAGAAGGCAGGTAGGCTAACTAGAGAGGCAAAGAAGGGAAAGAGATAGGCAAAGGAGGGAGGAAATGACATAGGTATTTGCCTTAGGCCGTGCCTTTAAGGAAAAATAGCCAATGCTTAGTTTTATTGTTTGCCTCCCCCCCCCCCACAGGGAGGCTTTCTTGTGAACTCAGTTCTATCCCTAGTGTGGCTGATAACAGCAGAGCAGCTCACTTCTCTCCATAGAAGAATCTTTGCAAACCTACTCCACTCCCCTCCAGGTCTTGTGAGCACTCTATGAGATGGTGAAGAGTCCAGTAATGTGAAGAAGTGTATTCCTATACTGGTTCTAGAGGAACTGGAGCTGACAGCCACTTTAGACAAAGGTTGACCTACTCCAGTTGCTTCTACCTGACACTTTGCCTTACATTCCTTTTAGCTATGGGGGAAGCAGCTGTATCAAACATAGCCACAAGATTTTGCACACGACTATAATCAGAAATTGTAAATCCAGAATGTACTGTGACTCAAAGCCCAACTCAAGATCGTAAAATTTCCTCTGACTTTCCTCAAGGCCTAACCTCAAGATTATAAAATTTCTTTAACTCTCCACCTGCCACGTGGGGTTTTTTCCCTATAAAAAGAGGCTTGTGATATCTTCTCATGGTCACAGTATCAGAATACTGAATTATGTCTATGGCCCTAACCAGCTAAAAGCTTTGGTATCCCGCAGTGATGGAATAAAGTTTGCTTCTGATTAATAGACTTCAGTGGTTTGGTCCCCATTATTAACACAGCCCCAGGACCCAAGATTTTGTAGGATCTTTTGGTATTGTACAATTCTGGGAGGACACTCCAGTCTCTGACAACTTTATTCTACTGCTTCTGGCAGATCAGTAAGTTTTTCTCTGGTTTCTGTTTCTGGTATCCAGATAAACTGGAGCCCAGTAGAGAGTAGGCAGACATACTGTTTACCTCTGACCCAGAGGGAAATGAGGGATGCCTCAACCCCTCTTCTGACCACTGATTCATTAATTTGAGGCCCTTCAGGACTGGTTCGGGACCACATGGCCCATCATGCCACATTCTTCTGTCTAGGTCTGACAGATTTTTGTCTCCCTACTTTTATTCACTCATTGTCTTGCTGGTCTGCTGGTTTCCTCATTTTCTTGCTGGTCTGCTGGTTTCCTCATTGTACTTGCCTGTGAATTAATTCCTATCATGGGTCAAACTTCCTCTAAACCTTCGGCCCACTTGGACCTTGTCCTTTCTTATTTTCAGGACTTCAGGGATGTAGCATCAATCTCCACCACCCCTGTGAAACTGGGGCAGCATAGTCTTTTGTAGAATGGCTACCCTTTCAACATGGACAGCTTCCTGAGAGTTCCTTTGATCTTAGGCTTTTTTTAGGGTACAGGACATCATTTCTAGGCAACCCAGGCTATCCTGACCAGGTCCTTTACACTGTGGCCTATCTCTTGGTCAACCCCTGTCCTGGTTAAATCCCCTTGTTCTTTCCTCAGAGAATGAGACTGCCATTCTTCCCATCCTACCAAAGAAAGCAAAAAGAAAGTCTAATCAGCCTAATACTCCTGTAGTCTTGCCTACCCCTTCTGATCCTGAGCTGAACAACTCTCCCCCCTTTTTATACCTCTGACCCAGTAGACAGGCAGAGAATTCTTCTCAAATGAGAAATAGCATGGCTGTTGACTCCCCTGCTGCTTTACCTTCTTCTAAACCCTCTGCTCCCTCCTGGAGCCCCTCCTACTGGCTTCCCGCTTGACATTCATCTCCTGGGCTGGGCCCACTTCATACTCATTTGGAAAAAGCAGGAATTGCAGCCTCTATTGCCCTTCCCTTCTACCCCCTGGGGCTACTTGATGTGAATGACCACCTTCAGCTAGCCTATTTTCTTTTTGCTAACAGTGACCCATATGGATGGAAGCTCTAAATTCCTTCTTTTACTGAGAAGCCACAATACTAATAGTTCTTCTTGATACTGTTGTTGCCCATCAGCCCTCTTTGGATGGTTGACAACAGCTCTTCCAGGTTCTATTTACTACTGAGGAGAGAAACAGAATCTCGTGAGAATGCAGCAAGTTGGTCCATGGGGAAGATGGTTGCCCCATGGATAATAACGTAACTATTACTACCCCCATCTCCACTTTTTGGCCTGATGAGGGATAGACCTACAATACAGTTGAAGACAGGGACCTGCTAAAGGTCTATCACCAGATTCTTATGAGGGGGCTATCTCCAAGTGGCTAATAGATTCCCACAAATTTGTCTAAGGTGAGTCAGATAGTACAGAAGAAGAAAAACTGCTGTGTGCATTTCTTGAGTGCCTGCCTGATAGACACCTAACATACCCACACTCCATTGGATCCTGGGGTACCAGAGAATCAGATGCTGATCACTCAGGCTTTTGTTACTCAAGCAGCTCCAGATATTAAAAGAAAACTTCAGTGGTTCGATTGATTTGAAGATAAAATTTTGTCTGTGTTAGTAACTATAGCCTCCAAAGTTTGTAACAACAGAGAGGCACCTGAAGATAGACAAACTCAAGGGTTGGCTAAGGCCTTATTGGCAGCAGACAAGAGTTGAGGGGGCCTCTAAACTCAGGGATCACCTACTGTTCCAAATACTCAATGGGTGAGGAGATAATGAGAGCCCTGAGCACTCTGTCTCAAAAAGAATCAATATGCATACCACAAAGAAATGGGCCACTGGAAGAAGGAATGTCCCCAGAGAAAGAAAGGACATAAAGGACCTAAAAATGCCCCAAATTCCTCAACTTGCAGGCCTAAATGCCTGAAGAGGATGGGCTTGAAGGCTCTTCTCAAGCCTTACATAACACTACAGATAGAGGGGTAAACTGTTGACTTCCTAGTGGACACTAAAGCTCACTATTCCATATTAAAACCCCACCAGGGCCTTTATCACACAAACAAACATGGGCTTAAGGGGCTACAGGGGCAGCTTTATATATATATGGGCCATAAAATAACCTGTAGACTGAGAGAGGAAAAAGGTTATTTCTTCATGATTATTACTGAATGTCTCTACCCACTTTTGAGAAGAGATTTATTGACCAAATTTAAAGCAAATTCATTTCACTGGGAAGGTGGGGTGATGATCCACCCATGGCCCAAAATCTATGCCCTATGTCTGGACCTAAAATAATTCAGGCTTTTCCCACAGACACTTACTTTAGAAGTGTCAAAATCTACCGAGTGGGTCTCGGTTATGACCTTCACTTACCGCGTCCGGTTTCTTTGTGGTCCGAGTTTTGTCCCAGGCGAGGAACGTCAAGATTAAATAAGTCTACACTCAGGAGTCGTTTAGGTTCCATCATTCAGGCTCTCCACACACTGAGAGACCTGAGCTTTATTCAGTACATCTTACATCTTAGACCTGTCTGTCCCTTAGCCATGCTTCTCTCCTGCCACTGCATCTCGCCTAGCTTTTTCCCCTCTAGCTTCCCGCCATGCTGGATTCCTTCTGCCCCTTCCACTCACACTGACTCTAATCCATGCTTGTCCCCAGCTTCTGCCTCTTCTGCCTGCTCTGCCTGTGTGTCTCTCCTCGTGTCTCTTTTTGTCTCAGCTCTCTGTCACCTTCACTCTCTTACACACCCTGCCTCCTCATCCGGGCACGCCCAAGGTCATAGAGGATCCCAAGAGACTAGCACTCAGCAGGTGGCAGCGATAAGGAGATTTGTAGTTCCCTTTTCCCCCTGTAACAAGGTTTTAGTCCTTAGGGGAAGAGGATGGGCCATAAGACCCAGAATGGCACTTATTCGGGAGACAACATCTCACTCCCCTTTATTAAAAAAATATAGAGAAGGAAACCCCTGTCTTAGGATCGACCCCTAGCCCCTGCTACAGGACCCGTCATTGGATGTGCCAACTCCTGTCTTAGGTAGATATAGCAGGCGGGGAAGTTGCCCGTCTTTGGGTGAGTCCTTCTAACATTGATATGCATATCTGAGCATCAGTCAGGAGTTACAAGGCCAGAAGCCTGTTTTGTTATTTTCTGCTGATGACTTTGCTGCTTTTGCAGCGTATTAGAATGAAAAGACAGCATGCCAACCTTTGAGGCAAAATATTAAGAAGGGATATAAATCCAGACCATTGGGAAGCCACTAGTCAGGGTATTCTATAAGCCACTAGTCTCAAGGGGTGTAAAGGTATATACTAACTGCAAGGTGTAATCTAAAGATTGCATTCTAGGAACCCCAAAACCACTGGTTTAACAATATGCAACTGCTGACTTAACATTTTCTATCTTACTTGAGGTAACACAAATATCAGAATATCCAAAGTTACACAATAGCAATTATTACATATGCAAAATGTCAATAGGGCAGTTTGTTGATTGAGGGATAAATCTTAAAATGTATTTGTCCATAAAAGTCTCTGGAATTTCAAAGGCAGTCACCACTCTGGCTGATAGCTGGTTCAGCAAGGATGCAGTTCTGGCTGTCTGGCTCAATGCATTTTCTGAGGCTGTAGCTCCAAAAGCAGCAGGGTGACTGTGTAGTTATTCTGAAGTTTCTCTTTGCACCTGGGAGATGGATCTTGGTCGGAAGAAACGCCACTGGCATCACTGCAGCTGGAACTCGTACCAACAGGGCACTGGGATGTTCTTTACTCCAATCAGTTGCTTAAGCTGAAATTTAGAGCTGAACAGTTTAAGAGAAACCCTTCCCACCCTCGAGGGTTCGAATCTGGGTGAAGTGACCAAGAGGTATGGGGTAGCTTAAAAATGAGTGCTGGCATTCTACTTAGCAGTGCTATTAAAAGCAACTGCTTCAATCATATGTTATGAAAGTTTTTTGTATGGGCACCGTATTGGCAGCCGTGTCAGTGGCCTAAATTGAAGGCAAAAACAGTAGAAAACCAAGGGCTCTTTTTTTTTTTTTTTTTTTTTTTTTTTTTTTTTTTTTTTTTTTTTTTTTTAATTACTTACTTATTTACTGGCCTCACCAGAAGCTTCAGGAACCACAATCTTTTCATGTTGAACAGGACACACATACCTCTCAGGTATCCAGATTGGCTTTTCAGCACCTGGTGGATAAACACAGACAACCCACCCCCAACTCTGGCCAGCGGGTGCTGGCGGTTGCCATTGTCCAGAGGATGCATTGTGGCTGATGCCTTAACGTTTGAGCATTGAGATGAAACTTTTTGTGTAATTGTAGAGCCAAAATTATTTGGTTAGCTTTATCTGTCTGCGCATTGCCTTTGGTCAGTGGTCTAGGCAAGCCAGAATGTTCTCTAATGTGTCTTATAAACACATTGCTTTTCATACCATATTAAAATCTGTAAGCTTTGTAATTAGCTAACAATCTCTGATGATTCCCCACATGAGGGGCCACTTCTAGTTGGGGCATAATATTGGCCATATATACACTCAGTATAAATATTAAAGGTCTCTGCAGAATATAATTGAAAGGCAAGTATCATAGCAGTAATTTCTATCAACTGAGCAGAGGCCTGAGGCACTACTACGCTTTCTATATGATCTCCATCTACAACTACTGCTTTTCTAGTCTTGGAGCCATCAGTGAAAAGTAGACATGCCCCAGCTATAGGTTGAGTCTTTATTATCTTGGGAAAGATAAAAGGGCATAATTTAAAACTCTGAATGATTTTATGTTTAGGATAAGCTTGAACTATCTGTCCTTTAAAGGTGCACAAAAACAAACACTAGGAATCATCATTTTAAATCAAATTAGCAACCATTTCTTGGGTGTAGGGCAAAACTATTATATCTGCATCTTTGGCAAATAAAGCCCGCCCCAAGCATCTACCCTTCTATAACAATTGAACTATTAATTCAGGATAAGGAATAACTGTGCGCCCAGGTGATGCAGAAAGATGTACCCAATAAATGGGACCCTTTTGCCAAAAAACACTAGTAGGTGCAAAATTAGAAGCCAAGACTAAAAATTGCAAAGGCTGTTCATAATCTATCTGCTGTACTGACATATCTTGTAATGCCTGTTCTATTTTAATAAGGGCCTTCTTGGCCTCAGGAGTTAAAATCTGGGTAGGTGTGGGTTCAGCATCTCCCTTCAGAAGTTTAAAAAGAGGTTTAAGTTCTCTTAAAGGGACCCGGCAGCCATTGACTTGCTCAGTCACAAGTTCTCTTAAAGGGACCGCTTGCTCAATTCGCGGCTAAGTTTTCTTAAAGGGACCGCGTTTTTATTCGCGGCTAGCAAACAGAGCAGACCAAAGAAAATAACTGCTACTAAGAACTGTCTTTGTTTCTTTTTTGTTCAAAACAAACAGAAATCTAAAATCAATCACAATGTTACTGACTAGGCTTTCAGTGGATATTTGGTCCACACTGGAAAGCCATCTGCTATAAAGAGGTTTTTCAGTCTCAGCGGCCAGAAGTCTGAGACCCACAGACCTGCGGTTTGAGACTGCTTAGGCGCTCGAGACTGCTTAGAAAATGACTCAGATGCTCAGGCACATTGCTAGCTAGGTCTTACGTCTTAAATCAACCCATTTCTATTAATCTGTCTGCCACGTGGCACATGGCTTATCTGTTCTTTTTTATAAGTTTTTTTTTTTCTCTCTTTTTTTTTTTTTTTAATTTTTTTAAACTTACTTCAGCTGGATCTCTCAATGTCTTTTATAAACTTTAAGGCTCCCCCTGTCAAGAACCATGTACTAAACTCCCTTATCCGAGTGCGGTCCGTCCTTTATTTTAAATTCCCTGTTACCTTAGTAACTCTGGAAGTTCGGAACCAACCGAACTTGCGCCTACTCCTGGGTTTATCCCAGACACTCCCCGGTCTCTGTACCGGTGACCTCGTCCGCTTGTCCCTCTTTATCCGAGTGCGGTTCGAGCTTTTATTTAAATTCCCTGTTTCCTTAGTAACTCTCCAAGTTCGGAACCAGCCGGAACTTGCTAGGTTGAGTTTCTAATATTTCTATATTTCTATTTATATTTATTATCTATTAGGCGCCTAATCCTGGGTACTTCCCAGATTCCCTCCCCCGGTCTCTGTACCGGTGAATCTTGTACGCTTAATCCTACTTTCCTGGACCTCGGTGGACCCTCCATTTACCGAGTCCTTTCTGGATCTCGGTGAGAACTCCATTTACCGAGTGGGTCTCGGTTATGACCTTCACTTACCGCGTCCGGTTTCTTTGTGGTCCGAGTTTTGTCCCAGGCGAGGAACGTCAAGATTAAATAAGTCTACACTCAGGAGTCGTTTAGGTTCCATCATTCAGGCTCTCCACACACTGAGAGACCTGAGCTTTATTCAGTACATCTTACATCTTAGACCTGTCTGTCCCTTAGCCATGCTTCTCTCCTGCCACTGCATCTCGCCTAGCTTTTTCCCCTCTAGCTTCCCGCCATGCTGGATTCCTTCTGCCCCTTCCACTCACACTGACTCTAATCCATGCTTGTCCCCAGCTTCTGCCTCTTCTGCCTGCTCTGCCTGTGTGTCTCTCCTCGTGTCTCTTTTTGTCTCAGCTCTCTGTCACCTTCACTCTCTTACACACCCTGCCTCCTCATCCGGGCACGCCCAAGGTCATAGAGGATCCCAAGAGACTAGCACTCAGCAGGTGGCAGCGATAAGGAGATTTGTAGTTCCCTTTTCCCCCTGTAACAAGGTTTTAGTCCTTAGGGGAAGAGGATGGGCCATAAGACCCAGAATGGCACTTATTCGGGAGACAACAAAAATCTAATGTTCCATCCTTGGAGTGTGGGCAGAGACCAACTTCCCAGAACTAGCAATCCAGCACCTTCCAGTGTTAATTACCTTAAAAGTGAGTGCCTAACTACCGCGTCCGGTTTCTTTGGGACCGAGTCTTGACCAGGCGAAGGGCGTCGAGGTTAAACAATCTGCACTCAGGAGTCATTTAGGTTCCATCATTCGGGGGCTCTCCACACACTGAGAGACCCGAGCTTTATTCAGTACATCTTATATCTTGGACCTGTCTGTCCCTTTGCCATTGTTTCTGTTTTGCCACTGCATCTCGCCTAGCTTTTTCCCCTCTAGCTTCCCGCCATGCTGGATTCCTTCTGCTCCTTCCACTGCACACTGACTCTACTCCATGCTTGTCCCCAGCTTCTGCCACTTCTGCCTGAGTGTCCCTCCTCGTGTCCCCTTTTGTCTCAGCTCTCTATCACCTTAACTCTCTTTCACACCCTGCCCCCTCATCCGGGCACGCCCAAGGTCTGGGAGGATCCCGAGAGGCTAGCACTCAGCAGGTGGCAGCGTCTATAGTGCAGGAAAGCTTGTTTTAGCTTTTTCCCCTGTAAACATAAGGTTTTAGTCCTTAGGGGAGAATGGTGAGCCATAGAGGCCAGAATGGCACTTATTCGGGAGACAACACCCAACCAATTCCCATGATTCTAGAAGTCAAATTGGGCATCACTAAGCAAATCAATTGATTCCTGATTTCTAGTGTCTTACCAATCTCCATGGGACACCCCACTTCTGCTTGTCAAAAAGCCAGGGATCAATGATTATTGTCCAGTGCAGGTCCTCAGGGAAATTAGCAAATAGGTTGAAGATATTTATCTAACTATAGTGAACCTCTATACCCTCCTGAGCCCCCTCTCTCCAGAGCTCCAAGTTCACTCAGTTCTAGATCTTAAAGATGCCTTCTTCAGAGTAACCCTGGAGGCCAGGAGCTAGCCCATCTTCACCTTTCAATGGCCATGACCCAGACCAAGGCTTCAATGGGCAGCACATCTAGACCTGCCTACTCCAAGGATTCAAAAACTCCCCAACCATCTTTTCTGAAGCCCTCCATTGAGACTTGAAGGAACAGTGAGTCTCAGACCCTGAGGTAAGCTTCCTTCAAGGAAGAGGTGCAGAGAGGTGCACAGCCAGACATTCCGAGGAGAGAGTCTAAACGTAGGTCTCCATCAAATCCCTTCCCACAAAACTCAGGGAACTCAGAAGATGAGCAGAAAGAGTGGAAGAACCCAAGGGGACAGAAGACATCAGAAGAACAAAGTCCTCTGAGTCAACTGAGCAAGACTCATCAGAACTCAGAGACTAAAGCAGAAAGCATGGGCTGACACAGGTCTGCACCATGTCCTCTGAGTATATATTATTGTTGTGGAAATTTGGTCCGATAGCCAATTGTATTGGAATTTAGCCCAATGGGTGTGGTCTTCTCTGGAGATATGTCACTGGATAATAGTTGGAGAAGAGGCACTTCCCTGTCTTGGACTGTGGAGGGCTTGTGAAGTCACAGCTTGGTGATCTTCTCTGGATCTTCCCCATCTTTTCCTTGGGAGTGAAGAGGTGGTGGCACAGCTTCATTCTGCATTCATGAGTGTCCCGTATTGATTTTATCCTTTAATAAACATGACCTGATTCAAGACTTCCATATTCAGCTTGATAGTATAGCTTTTAGCTCAGCATTTTATGGGACTCCTGAGTGTGTGAATAAGTGGATCTTTGGTTCTTGTGCCTTTTCTTGGTGCTTTTTCCCTACTGTTGGTTTGACTTGGCTCGCCTTGGTTTTATGGTTTTTGTTTTACCTTATTATATTCTATCAAAAGAAATTATTAATTAAACATATTAAAATAGTAACAACAGTTTTTTATATTGCTTTATACTATAAATTAATAAATCTATGACAATTAATTTATAAATTATAAATAATTTTAAAATGAATTATTTATAAATCTATAGAACAAATATTCTTTACAGGAATGGAAATATAACAGCAATTGTTTTTATTTATCTTATAAATTGCCTTAGAGTTTATTGCTATGAAGAGACACCATGACCATAGCAATTCTTATAAAATTTACAGTTAAAAGGTTTAGTCCATCATCATCATGGTAGGAAGTATTGCAGAATTATTTATTTGTAATTGATCATATAAATGATTAATATTTATTAAGGGGTTCTAGAAACACTCACTGAAACAAATTGAACCTTAAAGCAATTCTTGGAGAGTGGAACTGTTCCCACATTTCATGGTGGCGTCCCAGACCTCTCTATCTGAGAACACAGGAACAAATAGGAAGGAAGGTCAGCATGCAATGGGGTTCTCAATGGGGGATGGCCACACCCCAGTCAGGGTACTGAGACCACAAACCTATGCCTCTAGGCCTCTCTCAATAACGCCTGAATCTCACTACATCTCCCCCTTTTGTCTAACTAAGAAAGTTCTAAACTAAGTATAAGAATATATATAATAGAAATATTTATAAGATAATGTCTAGAAGATAGAAAGGCAATAACAAACAAGGTCAAATTGCAACTAACTAACGACAAACATAAGGAATATCTTAAATGTCTAGAATATTGGTAAGTGGCAGTGTACAGGGATTACTTCAAGGCTGTTTATCTTGAATAATATGAATCTAATACCTAAAGCTCTTAGCTAAAATATGAGATGGTAGTAACCTTAACTATCTAGCCTTCAGCTCCATCAAAGACCTGAGAAGGAAAATATATCCCCTGAATAATCTGAAAGCACAAGAGAGTAGCTTCTAAGATTTAAGAGAGGATAGTGACAGTCAGCTGTCTGGACAGTCACCCACGGCTTTTCTTTTCAAAGTTGGAAGCATCTACATTTTTGGCTATAGGCTTAGGATATCTGACAGATCTTTTCAGAAGCAGAGTATTTTGAGAAACCATCTTATCCTGCCTAGGAAGGTTTCAGCAGTCTCTATCCTTCATCCTGCATATCTGGATTGGACAGCGTGTATACTGTCAGCAATCAAAGCAAGGGCAGTTCCTTGCCCAACAGGTCATTGTCCACCAAGTTAGACAAACCCCTTGTGGAGTGTCCTTGATACCTAACACTATTGCAGGAAGGAACAGTGATGCCAGAATAATGCCTAAATCTCCCTACAGGGAAGCACGGTGGCTTGTAAGCAGACATGGTGCTAGAGAAGGATCCAAGAATTCTACATTCTGATTAGCAGGCAGCAGGATGAGAGAGTGACACTGAGCTTGGCTTGAGCATTTGAAACATCAAAACTCACTCCCAGTGACACACTTCCTCCAACAACACCCCACCTTCTAGTGCCATATTCCCTGTGAGCCTATGCAAACCACCACATGTATTATGACACGTTTTTATCTAGGTAGAGAGAAAAAAGACTATGTTTCTTAGAACATGCAGGATACTATTAAAAAACATCAACTAAGTCATTCATAAAAGCCTAACTTTACTACTGGCAGTTCTATAGTAGGTGTATGGAGAGTGCTTATGTCTGTATCCTCAAATTCAAACTGTCAGAAACAAATTCCCCTCCTAGACCTCGTTAATGAAGACAAGAATTCTACTGATGAGGAGGAACAAATTATCCCACAGCCCTTGGACGCACAACATCTTAGTGCCGATTCATTGAGGTTTATGCTCTAAGGTACTGATTTGGAGAATACCCAGTGCCTATGCACTTAGGTTGTATACCTGTAAGCTATGGTCTAGATTTGTCCATTCAATGGTCAAGAAATTACTGAGAAAGCAGCATAAGCAAGATACTTTGTAAAATGGTGCAAAATCCCTCACTTTAGAAAGCTGAATTTTCTAAGGCGTGTCTTACTAATTTTATTGCAATTGCATTACATCGTTGGATAAAATTAGAAAATAAGGTTATTTCCTTCATTGCATTGTGCTTTTATTTTTCCAGCAAAAAAGATACCTATACCTCATTTCTTTAAGTCTTTGTTTCTTTAAATTTATTATCTAAAAATATGGGTACATATAAATAAAGGCTTGGGGGTTTTGTTATTGTTATTATTATTTTTTAGAAAATCAAGCTTAACTTCCATAGAGCTGGGGAGATGGCTCTTTAAGTAAGATTGCTTTCTGTGCAAGCACAGGGACCCAAGTTCCAGTACCTGGCACTCATATTAAAACAAACAAACAAATGCACAACAACAACAAAAACTGATCACTACTACATGTGTCTGTAACATAGCACTATGGAGTAGGCAGATCCCAGGAATTTGCTGGCAAGTAGATCTTTCCAAAACAACGAGCTTTTGGTTCAGGAAAAGATCCTATGTCAAGAAGGTGAGAGAGAAAGACATCCACTGTCCTTCTCTGGCCTCCATATGCATGTCCACATACATTCCCCTCCCCACAGGCCTCCATATGCATGTCCACGTACATGCATACCCACATATAGGAAGAAAGAAAGCTATGCATCACATTTTCCTATTTTGCTTCCAGTAATCTGCCACTTTTACTCTACATTCTCCCCGACTTTTGCTGTTTTTGGTTATGGTTTTCTAGTACCTGCTTTCTTTGTAATTTAGCACACAGTCAACTCTCCTAGAGCCGAGGGCACATATGCCGTTGAATTTTGGCCAACAAAATGAGAGTAGACTAGTATGGCAGGCTGAGGGTATAGCTCAGTTAGGAATGCAAGGAATCTCAGGTTAGAATGCCTGTACCATATAAACTTCACCTTTTGGTGATATATTTTATATTTAATAAAATCAGTCTGGAATATCAGAGAACAAATCCATCCACAGTCAAACCACAAGGGTCAGAAAGTGGTAACTCATGTCTTTAATCCCAGCACAGGAATGACAGCTGGTAATTTATGCCTTTAATCCCAGCATGGGAAAGACTGAGTGGCAATTTATGCCTTTAATCCCATAACTACAGAGACAGAAATCTTTCTGTGGTTCTGTGAGTTCAAGTTCTAACTACCAAACAGTAGCATCTTATACCTTTAATTTGCCAAGGTGTGGCTAGCATTAAAGGCTCAGTCGGTAAAGCATGAGTCTCTTAATCTCAGGGTCGTGGGTTTGAGCCCCACATTGGGCATTATTTGTAATATAAAGTTTCTGGCCTGGACTTTCTGGCCTAACCCTGAGGTTTGGACCCACTTGCACCCCACTAACCACTTAACACCAAAGAATCATACAAATGCTTATATTAATTGCATGCCAATTGACCTATAGCTCTGACATATTGCTAGCTAGATCTTTCATATTAACTCAATCTATTTCTATTAATCTGGTTAGCTATGTGGCCTAGTACCTTTTTTCACAGCACCATGGTTTTCTTTTTTTTTCCTCTGTGTCTGCTGGCATCTCTTCTGGCGTCTCTCTGGCATTTCTGCTCTGCTCTTCCTGTTCCCAGAGTTTCTTAGTCTGGTAGCCCCGCCCACACTTTCTGTCTGCCTTCTGGCCAATCAGTCTTTTATTAACTGAGTAGAAGGGACATATACTTACAATGTATCAAAACATAATCCCATATCAGCACCTGAAATCATAGCACTTGGATGGTATAGGCAGGAAAATTAGAAGTTCAAGGTCATGCTTGGCTACATGGTGAGTTTAAGGCCAGCCTGGCATTTTGCCTACATATAATTAAAAAGGTGAAATGAGATTGATGTGCTGATATTTAAAGTATGTGGTTTTTGTCCAGGGAGTTTTCCTAATCTTTCAGATTCCTGCCAATAACCAAGAGGCAGAAGAGTGGGTAAGGTCACTTTGTGGCACCATACAAATGATAGAAAGTCCCATAACTGGGAAGATGGATAAAATTTGAGACATAAGTAAGAAGAAACATCCTGTAAAGTCTGAGTTTCAAAAGAAAAGTTTACCCCAAGGAAAAGAAGAAGAGTCTTAAGATGCTGGTGGGTAGCAGGACATGCCTTTTATCCAAAAAGGCATAAGCAGTCAGATTTCTGTGGATTCAAGGACAGCATGGTCTACAGAGTTCATTCTAGAATAGCCAGGGCTATACAGAGAAACCTAATCTAAAAAAAAAAAAACAAAAACAAAACAAAAACAAAAAAAAAAATCAAGAAACCAAACCAAACAAACAACTCCAAAGGGAGTTAAAAATAGATGCTCAAGTCACACTAAGAGGCCATGTTGACTCTCACACTAAGGGCCATATTGACTACCACACTAAAGGCCATGCTGATTTGTAGTATGATGATTCTGGCCTGGACTTTAGGGCCTAACCTCAAGGTCTAGGCCCACAGACCTGCAGACCTGCAGACCCATAGACCTGCAGAGAAACACAGATGCATACTGATAGTTTTAGGCTGATCTGCCTATGGCCCAGGCATATAACTTGCTAACTCTTTACCCTTAATCTAACCCATGACTCTTAACCTGTTCAGCCATGTGTCTTGGTACCTTTTCTCAGAGCAGCATAGTTGTCCTCTGCTTCTTCCGGCTTCTCTCTGGCATTCTGCTCTGTTCTTCCTGTTCATAGAGTCTCCTTCATCTGGTAGCCCCACCCACACTTCCTGTCTGCCTTTGGCCAATCAGTGCTTTTTATTAAACTCATAGGCGGGGACAATTATTTACAATGGAACAACATAATCTCCTACGGCGTCCGATTTGAGTGGACCGAGTCTAGTCCAGGTGAGGGGCGTCGAGGTTAAATAATCAGCGCTCAGGAGCAGGTTCCATCATTCAGGATCACAAAGAGAGACCCGAGCTTTATTCAGTATACCTTACATCTTACTCCCTGCTTCTCCTCCTGCCATGCTTCCTTCCAGCTTTTTCCCCTCTAGCTTCTCGCCATGCTTGTCCCCAGCTTCTCTTTCCTCACTCCCTCTCTCTGCTCTCTGCTTCCTTCTTAACTCTCTCACACCCTGCCCCCTCGTCAGGACACACCCAAGGTCTTGGAAGATCCCAAAAGACTAACACCTCTGTGGGTGGCAGTGTTAAGAAGACTGTAGAGCAGGAAAACATGCTTATCTTAATCCCTCTATTTAACAAGGTTTAGTCCTTCGGGGAGGAGGGGCCATAAGAGCCAAGGTGGAATTATCCATAGGCACAATTCAGGAATCAACAATCTCCCACACTGACTCTCACACTAAAAACCATGTTGACTCTCACACTAAAGGCCATGTTGACTGCCACACTAAAGGCCACATTGACTCTCACACTAAAGGCCACATTGACTACCACACTAAAGGCCATGTTGACTCTCACACTAAAGGCCATGCTGATTGTCACACTAAAGGCCATGTTGACTATCACAGTAAACGCCATGCTGACTATCACATTAAGGGGGCAAGATTGAGTGTAACCCAGAATGAAGAATGACTACTGAAGTTGACAACATTAAAGCCATTAATATCTTGTCTAATGTTTTCTCATGATTAAATTCAAGGTCATACAATTTAGACAAGACCACAGAACTATCACACATAGTGGTATACCTGTAATGCCAGTTCTCAGGAAACAAGGTCAGAAAGCTTAGTTCAAGGCCATGTTCTTAACTACATAGTAAGTTTGAGGCCACACTGGGTTGTGTGAGACCCTGTCAAATGAACAACAAAAGAACAAAAACCACAGAAATGATGCTATGTCCTTGACAGGCATATCTTGTAAGGATATAGAGAAATGTGATATGTTCTGGTCATGGTGATATTAGCCCCATCACAGAGTTCTCCACAGTCTATTTAATATTTTCCTATGGATTTAGCCTTGTGAGGTGTATTTTGAAATTATGATAATGTCCTCTTTGTAATTAGATTGGCTAATTTTCACATTTATATGCATCTGCAATCATTTTTGATATTTGCTTTAGGCAGCTTTAAGCTTTCTGTTATTCTTCGGTCATTAACTTGAACTTAGCATGAAGAAAGAAAGGTTTTCTGAACTGTTGTTGGAAATAGGCTCCCTGGTGTCATGGATGCTGGCTGGGTGGTTTGTTCATGATTTGAGGTCACCTTTATTCAGGACAGAAACCAGCAGGCCACTGGAAAGGAGTCTTGACCCTGGAGAAAAACATTACATTTTGGTTTCTCCCATTGTTCTCTAAGTCTGAATATGGTTGCATTGTCATGAATTTAACGATGAGGCTTTTAAGGTGAGTGAGGGGCCACAACATGACTGACTGACTAGCTTTTGGGTGATGATCTTCATCAAGACAGAAGAGAAAGATGGAGGGCAGGGTAATAAAGGGAACATTCAGCGCTCAACCCTGCTCCACATTAGAAACAGTGAAAGGCCACATTTCTCTAATCCAGCATGACCTTCATGAACTTTGATGGCTTCAGATAAGCAAACAAAGCCTTTCGATGTATTTGGCAGGAGGCTCCTGAGGTGCCTTTGACCTAAGAATAAAACATTGACTTGAAAGGGACTATAGTTCCTATTTTTCTTTTATGGCTGGGCAGAGAACACAACCTTTTTCCTTTCTTAGAGAAACTGCATTCCCTAGTGTAGGTGGATAAATAAGGGCAGGACCTTTCATTGGGTGAACTCCAAGTGTTTTAGGGTTGGAAACTCTACAAAACTTCCTTGTAGATGCTCAGGGGATGCCCAATTATTCTTCTTTGTGTGTAAACCGGAGAAGGTGTTATTCGATGGAGCAGAACAAGCTAGCTTCTGCAGAGAGGTGGTGGCACAGGGGCAAGTAAATGAGATGTGTGCATTGCAGATGTCTGTCTCTATAGTCATCACAGATGGTTTGTTCTGAAATTCTCTATATTTATTTTTATGTAAAATAAACCTGGAAATAAGTGGTTGCTTCTCAGTGGAAAGGTGGCAACTTCTGACCCCAGAAAAAAGAACCACCCTTCAGTTTCTCCCATCTTACATTGCTGTGAATTTAATAACACTTCTGTGGTCACCTAGACCATAGTAAGACTGATTGAACCTTTTATGGATGCCATCAATAAGCCAAGAAGAGATTTTTTTAAAAACAGGTATAATGTTAAAGGAGAGAAGTTAAGAGAGTTGAGGTCATGACCATTGCGATGGTTCCTCCCACATAAAGATGTCATTCCAGCTATCTCCACATTGCTCAAATGCTACTCTCTTAGGCCCAGCTCCGCCTCAGCCATTCAGGTCCCAGTAATTATTTCTCTTCTGGATGACTGCAATCACGAATGGAGATGCTATGTTCTTCTCCATTTTGGGAAAATTTAATCTTTTCTCTTGTGGAGGAAAATTTGGTTGGCTAAAACCACACTGTATCTGTTGGTACCATTGCCTTTCAAAGAAATATCCAGAAATTCTACCCCTCCCCAATTCAACACTTTTTTGTGAAAAGACCTCAGATAGCTCAGGTTGGTGTCATGCTCTGTCTTCAGGGATGACCTTAAACCTCAGGTCCTCCTTCCTTCACCTTCTGAGTTCTGGGATGAGAGGTTTTTTGAGGTGCTAGTAATATAAGCACTCCACCCACTGGGCCAGACTCTCCAGTCATTGTTTTGGCTCTTAGTATGGTCTCCTATGTCTTCCATGCCAAGTCACAAAGGAGAGAAGGTGAAAAGGTAACAGAGCCATCACTGGGATGTGAAAAGTGACATAATGCTGTTATGTGAAAACAGGAAGACTGACCCGGTCAATGATAGTGTGATGTAGCTCAGTATGTAACTCAGGGGATCAGGCAATGGGCCTGAGAACTTAAGGAGTTCTTCAAGGAGGCAGAGGATCCCATTAGAAACTGTTAAATGAGCAAAGGAATCACACACACATATGACTTCAGTGAGTATGCAAATCTAATGTTTGTGAGCTGTTTCATCTCGCCATGCTGGACATGGAGGAACAGAAAAACATAACACCCAGAAGTTTCCTAGCGTGTGCTCTTACTGGAGTTTTCCTAGCCTGCCTAGCAGGAGAGCTGCCAATGGCTATGACGTCTCCATGGAGACCTAACTCTACTTTATAAATGCTGGACACTGGCCTGATTTCTGGATATCAAGTAAACAAAGGTTCTCTTTATCACATAGTCTAAAAATCCTCATTTTCCTATGCTATTAGTTAAAATTATAACTAAGCAGAGAAAATAAAATATTTAACAAATAACAAAATAAGTCTTCCTAGCAAGGAGAGACACTGGTAGCCATTATTTTAATTTTTAGAGTGTTACAGAAATAATCTGAGATAATATTATTAATTAATTTATATTTTTATTGTTTGGTTTTTGAGACAGGATCTCTGTATGTAACCCTGGCTATTCCTGAAATTTACTATGTAGAGCAGACTGGTGGACTTGATAGATCTTCTGTCTCTACCTCCTGGGTGCTGGGGTTAAAGGCATTCACCACCATACCCTGGTGAAGCTAACATTTAAAGGTAGACAAAGCTATCCATAGTGCATGTGGTCTGTGGATCAGCAACAGTGGGGGAGAAAACAGATTTCCAGACCCACAAAACATGCACCAGTGTTATAAGAAGGTTCCAAGGCAATCCAAGCTCAATGCAATTTAAAACTTATTATTTTCTTGCTATGAGAAATTTCATTTTTTTTTTAAATGTGTGTGTGTGTGTGTGTGTGTGTGTGTGTGTGTGTGTGTGTGTACACCAGAGGGTGATGTTGGGTGTCTTTTTCAATCTCTTAGTCACTTTACATTATTTTTTGAGACAGCTTTTCTCACTAATCCTGAAATCATTTCAAATAGGCCTGTGATTCCAGTACTTTTCTCAAGTGGAGGCAGAAAGATTTGCAACAAGCTGAAGGCCAACATGTTCTACATACGTGAGTTCTAGGCTAGCAAGGGTGATAGAATGAGATCCTATCTCAAAATATCTGAAATTATATAAGTGAGCAAACAAAGAAACAAAATTTTGTATTGAATTTCACATAACTGATATCTTCTAGATAAATACTTTTAATTTGGAATCATTTATGTATTGAGAAAATTATCAAAGGAAGGTCAGTTTTTTATTTTCTAGTGTTCAATATGAAGAAAAATGATGATTCTATCATTGCTTGAGAGGAGCATAAAGGTGTGAGGGTGTGAAAAAATTATAACTTTGATAAGCTACATATGAAGGAGGTGATTGGCTGTAAGCTAGACACAGAGCTTGGGTGGGTAGAGGCTATTCTGACACTAAGAAGAAGTCAGGTTTACTGTGTATAAGAGTGGGGTGCATCCCAAAAACCAAAATGATTTATGGCAATTATCTGCATCTTTAGCTTTATGTGCCATCATTGCTCGTATGACAGCTGTGTTTCAAGATATAGATGTTACTACTAATTGAAGAAGCCAGGCTGAGGCTTACATATCAGGTCATAAACAGCCCATAGATACTGGGGTATGACACAGGTCTGACAACTGGGTCATTGATGGTCAGTAGACACTGGGTTATAGACTTAAATCATTGACAACTGGGCCATAGATGGTCTATAGACACTGAGTTATAAACAGACCATTGATAACTGGGCCACTGATGGTTCACAGACACTAGGTTGTAGACATAGACCATTGACAACTGGCCCATAGATGTTCATAGACACTGGGTTATAAACAGACCATTGATAACTGGTCCACTGATGCTCCACAGACCCTGGCTCATAGACATAGACCATTGACAATTGGGCCATAGCTGGTCCGTGGATTTCGGGTTATAAACAGACCATTGATAACTGGACCATTCATAGACACTGGGTTATAGACATAGAGCATTGACAACTGGGTCATCAACAGTACATAGGCACTGGGTTATAGATACTGATCATTGACAACTGAGCCATCAATAGACACTGGATTATAGACTTAGACCATTGACAACTATGCCATAGATAGATTTATATACACTGAGTTATCGACACTGGTCATTGACAGCTGGGACATAGAGTCCATAGATACTGGGTGAGAGTGTTTTAACACAACAGCAAAACAGCAAAACTAGAACAAACAGCACATGGAAAGAAATACAAACGAGTATTGGAGGTTGTGAGTAGTTTTAAAACCCATGCTTACTGAGGAAATTACATTGACTGCTCTACAGCCAAGAGATTGAGACAGAAAGTGTGGGTGTATGCCTAGCTTTGTTGCTACCACTGTCCTGCTGTGTGGCCTCAACAAATTAAGTATCTTCTCTGAAACTCAAATTTATTTTTTTACACTGGGTCTCATTACATTATACAGGCCAGCCTTTAATTCCTGAGCTCATGAAAACCTCTTGTCTCAATCTCTGTAAGGCTGGAGCTGTGAGCATCTGCTGTCATGTAAAGACTGACTTTCTGTCTTTTTCGTACACATTCTGATGATATTTCCCATCTCACATGATTACTTTATAGAACTCTCTGGAGTATCATGAGCTATACAAGTGAGCATCACCCTAAATTCCATAATTTCAGTAAAATAAATAAAGTTTAAGTCATAGAGAGTGATTCTGGAACCATCATCAGCTGGCCATCGACATGATATCAGGACACAGACTCACATCGCTTGAGGACTCAATTTTAAATCATAGAGAGAGATTCTGGAACCATCGATGATCAGCTGGCCATTGACATGATATCAGGACACAGACTCACATCGCTTGGGGACTGTAAAAACTGAATTTAGAGAGGGAACAAGAAGAGTGTGGCAGACTCACAGTAGAATAAGAAGAAATGAAAGGGTCTGGGGATACTGTGGAACAGTCACTCGCTTGTTTGTATGAGGTGGTCCTGGGTTCAATCTGTACCCTGTAGACCAATAAATACGTAAGTGAAGGAAAATAGTCTTGAAGATTAGAAAGAGTTTTATAAGTTTCTCTGTCAGCTCATTAGCAAAAAGAAACACCCTGCTCTTGCATCTGCTAGGATGTATTAGTGTAGCCGTGGGTTTGCTAGAATTTAATTTCCCAATGTGATTCCTTCATTCTTCCTTGGTTAAGGCTTTAGAACTGGTAATATGAAGAATGAGATTACTTCTGCGACTCCAAGTTTCAAAATAAATCTTGACCTCATGTCCATACTTGACAGTCTTTTTAAACAGTTTATCCAAGGAGAGGTCTTGAGCCTTCTATAGTTTCACAGCTGTTTTTGCACATAGCTCCTGTGGAGCAGGAGGAGAAGACACAGCAGCTAAGTACCAGGCATCACTCCAGTAGAGGAAAAGGGAATTTGTGCCCTGCTTGGGTTACTTTAATAGATAAACAGTGCAACAGTAACAGGGACCCTGGTCTAGGAAAGATGCAGACCTAGGACTCCTTACATCATGTGCAAGCACACTTGCCCTGCATAATCATAGGATGTTCCATAATCATCTGGAGGCACCAAAGATGTTTAGATGCTCTGTGCATTTGTCAGGGTCTATGTGACCATTCCAGATGAGCATTTCTTTATGGGTGTAGCAAGTGGTTGTCTCATACTCACAGCAGTCACTCATGATCTCTCAATAACCCTAAAATGAGACTATAATTCATACTACTTGAAGATGAATGTTACTAGTCGGTAGAGACTTCAATACTGCTATTATCAGTACAAGATTATGATCAGCCTACTGCTATGGAATAATCCTCTTGTACACTCTAAAGGCTTGTCATTCAAATTAGTTTAATAAAACACTGATTGGTTGTAGCCAGGCAGGAAGTATATGTGGGGTGGCCAAACTAAGGATGGTGGGAATGAGAAGGAAATACAGAGTCAGGATTTGCCAGCTAGATGCAGAGAGAGCAGAAGATGAACATAACATGCTAATAAAGGTATCGCCACATGGCAAAGCATAAATGGAAATATGGATTAATTTAAAATGTTTGAGCTAGTTAATGATAAACCTGAGTTAATGACCAAGCATTTATAGTTCACATTTAGCCTGAGTGTGTTTATTTGGGACCAGATGATTAGGACAAGAAATGTCCCTTAACAACCTGCATTAACAGCATCCAAAGCAATTAATCACATCCCGAGATTCTCCTTTATAGTTCAGCATCTTGACTGTGTTCCTTCTCTCTGCCAGTCAAAGAATTAAAAGGGAAAATCTCCAACATGACAGGTAACAGTCAGGGAAATCTCAAATATAGCAAATGGGTTCAGCAGTTGAAGAAAGACTTTTATTAGGGGGGTAAGGAAACACACATGTACAGCAGACATACAGAGAAAAGACTCTCCATAAAGCAGAGGAGTGGGTGGTGGTGGTGGTGGCAGTTGTGATTGTGGTGCTGGTGGCAGTGGGACTAAAGGAGCCCAAGCCCAGATTCTCTGTGAGGGCTCAGAATTTTAAAAGTCTTTGGAGAGTCCTACTCCCCTTAATTTAGGGTTAGTCATTTTGAACAAAGACAGGACGGCTGATTGGCCCACAACTGTGTAAACATGTCCTGATTCAGCCTTGAGTTTGTTGATCCAATCCATCAGCAGCAGAAAAAGCCCACACAGCTTTGGTTTCAGCTCCAAGGCTTTTGTCTCAGGTCTGAAGATAAAGAAGAAGCCCGTCATCTTGGGGATGCATGGCCCTCCTCTCCCTATCTGCCTGTCTACCAGGAAGCCTCTGACTCCTTACCTTTAATCACTTACATCAGTCAATAGAACCACAGTCTTGCTGAGTAGATAAAAGCAGAGCTGATTATAAAATAAGAAATGCTCATCTTTGCCTTCGGCTATTGAGGAACTTTCACTGTTAGCATTGAACCTCTCCCTGAGGCCACTCAAAGGAGAGATAAGGAATTTACAAATCCAGGAAGAATTCATGCTCAGAGCCAGAGTTCACATCTTCCTTTCCAAGGTCAAGTCAAAATTCCTTTGTTGAGGCTTCTGAGTTCATCTCTGGGTGACCCAAGCAAATGTAAGAGCTGTCTTCAAGCAATGAAATAGCATCATAGAAACAAAGTTGCCATTTGGCCATCTGAGTTTTGCATGACCTTCTCACAGGTAGCAGTGAGATACTGTCCCTCACCTCTGACAGAAGAATAGATGGATGGTCAAGTGGATTACAAGAGTCTGACTGTATGCTGGGACTAATGGCATGTGTCACTACACCCAGGTCTAGAAATTGCCCGAGTATGTTCAGGATCAGAGAAAACCAAGATTAGAAGCCACTCCTGCAGGAAAAAGAGGATATTCTGCTGCCAAGCTGGGCCTGAGAAGATTCCTTGATGCTGTCACTAAGCATAGATGCTGTGTCTTTGGGGGATGGTTCCCGGAACACCATGCTGAGAAACGCTAGTCCATACTCTGAAGATGGCTGTTCTAGTACTTGCTAACTATACTAGCTTGGATTCCAGTCAAGTAATATCTCTTTGTAACATGAGATACTGAGTGAAGACTCCACGTGAGAGAGTCTAGTTGGCAGAGTTTGGGAAGAAGTGTGTCTTAGCTACAAAGAAAGTTGGCGTCAGGAGAGCATCGTTTCAATTTAGGAATGTTGTCCCTGCCTCTCCTTAGCCCAGACCTTTACATAGGATAATGGGCTTTGATGCTGTGGTAGTTTGATAACTGAATCCCATAATCTCGTATAGAGTGGTGCTATTAGGAGGTGTGGCTTTATAGGAGCGAGTGTGGTCCTATTGGAAAAAGTGTGTCACTGTGGCGGGCTTTGAGGCTTCCTATGTTCAGGATCTTGCTCAGTGTCTCAGTTGACTTCCTGTTGCCTACAAGGTGTAGGACTCTCAGATACCTCTCCAGCACCACATCTGCCTGCATGCTGGCATGTTCCCTGCCATAATGATAATGGACTGAACCTCTGAAACTGTAAGCCACCACCACAATTACATGTTTTCCTCTATAACAGTTGTCTTGGTCATGGTGTCTCTTCACAGAAGTAGAAACCCTAAGACTGTTAAGTGGCCAGCAAGAACAGCAAAAGCCACCCTGTCATTCACTCAAGTGAATGAAGATAAATCAAACTATTGCTCCCTTTTGGAGGTAGGTATATTCAATCTCTGTCTCTAATTAAAAGAAAAAGCAACTTTGTCCCTTTTTAATTATTTTAAGACAGGGTTTCTCCGTATAGCTCTGACTGTCTTGGAACTTGTTCTGTAGACCAGGCTGGCCTCTAACTCAAGAGATTCACTTGTCTATGCCTTCATGTGCTGAGATTAAAGATGTTATCTACCTCCACCTGGAAGTCCTTTCAAAATAGCCTGACATTAGTTAGGTGGAAAGTTCCAGGCAGTGTTTTGCAAACTGGACAAGCTTTCTTAGCCTATATAATTATGTAATGAACCATGGTGATGATTATATAACATTGGTAATGTTCTTTATAAAATTTGTGTATGTGTGGGTACTTAAAGGGTATGTATATGTTCATGCAAGGAACATGCAAGTATATACATGTATTTATGGAGGCCTGTAGTGGAACTTAGGTGTTACTGAGGGAGACTTAGAGGCATAGTTTTGGGATGTCAGGACCCTGAATGGGGTGTGGCCAGCCCCCAATGAGAACCCCTTTACATGTTGTCTTTTTTGTTTTTGTGTTTTGGGGAGAGGATCGGCACCATCACTGCATGAGACAATTTTACTCCTTAAGAATTGTCTTAAGGTTTAATTTGTATCAGTGAGTGTTTATATAGAACCTTAATAAATATTAATACTTTACATAATCAATTGCCAGTGAGTAATTTTTTAATATCTTGTGCTCAATGTGGCCAAGGGCCACTCACATAACCTTCTATGATTATCCTTCATGACACATCTCTAACAAGAACTCCAAATGATCTTACTCATTACTTTAAAAATAGTTATAAATGTTAATAGTTAGTCCATTGAGACCTAACCACTGTCTTAGTTTTTCAAGACCCCACTAAAATACTGTCATCCACAAGTCAACAAAATAAAAAGTACGCCCCTCTTCCAATAAGCTTTATCCTCTAAGAGTTATAATTATCATTCTCCTAGGGTAGTTATAAATTATACTTAAGTTAAAGATAAAACAATAATACAGACTCAAAATCCCCTTTAAAGACGAGAAAGGAGAATAGATAGGACAGATATAGGTAGATAATTATATTTACCTGTAAACAGTTATTAGTCAAATATGAGCCACAGACAATTTGCGCTGGTATAGATGCTTATATGTTGATACAAATATAAAATTATTTTATATGTCTGCTTGAGATAATTTGTATATTAATACAAATTCAAATCTAAAATTTTTTATATGTCTAAGATAAGTTATATATAATACAAAATTAAATCTATAATGAAATATTTTACATGTGTTTCTACCTCTGTTTTAAGTGTTTTACACATTAATGCATATTAAACATATTATTGTCATTTCTATTGTGCATTTCTACTTCTGTTTAATTATACTAATCATAATATATGTAAACATATATACATATATGTATTCTATTTCTGTTTAAGATGTTTTGTATACCTCTGTTTAGATATTTTGTATAATGATATATATTTAAGATACTATTGTCATTTTGCACTATACATTTAGCTTTGCTTAATGTTTACATGATTTTCATACTTAAAGTCATTACTCAAAAACTTTACACCATTTATAGATTGTCTATTTTTACAATGAAATCTTCAGTCTTTAGGCTGGTAAGAATTGCAGATCATAGTTACTTAGGTTTGCCATGTACTAATCATGTTGTTTAGGTTTCTCAGATATATGATAGAATATATCAGATAGACAAGAGTCTTCAACCACTTCATAGACCTAAAAAATATGACATTTAATGTTTTGTTATTCAAAATTTGGCCAAGAGACACGACAACTCCTGGCAGCACTGTTCCTTTCCCAAGATGGTGTTGGGCATCAATTCCACATGGAGTATGACTTCCTTGGCAGATAATGGCCTCTTGGGCAAAAACTGTCCTTGCCTTGACTGCCAACAATAAACATGCTATGCAATCTAACAAGCAAGGCAAGAGATAGAGACTGTTAAAACCTGCCAAGACAAAATAAGATGGTTTCTCAAAATACTCTGCTTCTTAAAAAAAAAATCTGTCAGATATCCTAGGCCTATAGTCAAAAAAGGTAGATGCTCCAGCTTTACAAAAAAGTTATAGGTGACTGTCCAGGCAGCTGACTGTTGCTGTCCTCTCCTAATCTCAAAAGCTATCTTTTGCTTCCAGCTTATTCAGATAATGTATTTTCCTTCTCAGGTCTTTGATGGGGTTAAAGACTACACAGTTAAGCTTACTACCATCTCATATCTTAGCTAATTAGCTAAGAACATTCAGGTATTAAATTCATATTATTCAACATAAACAGCTTTAAAACAATCTCTATATATTGCCACTTACCAATATTCTAGACATTTAAGATATATACCTTATGTTTGTTGTTTGTTAGCTGTGGTTTGACCTTGTTTATGTTATTACCTTTCCCTCTCCCAGACATTACCTTACATTTCTGTTGTATATAGTCTTATGCTTAATTTAGAACTTTTTTAGTTAGACAGTGACAAACTTCCCCCAGAAGGCCACACCTCTCATCAATGCCACTCTTTTTGGAAGCCATTTTCTTTCAAACCACTACAAGAGGAGCTAGGGGGAGTAACCAGAAATACAGCAGATGTGTAAATCTGTAAGAAAACAAAATTTACTAATAAAGTCAAAAGAAAACCAGTTTACTATAGATCTGCCTTTCTATTCTTTATATTGTAATATATTGGGAATATACTCAGTAGAAAATATCTAAATTTGGTTGTTACTGTGGATGGGGAAGCTCATACCATTGTTCAGAAAGGAGTACACGTAACTCAGTGCGGGTGCAGGGGGTGGGATCCAGCGGGTGCTGAGGTTGCTGTGTGCAGTGCTGGGAGTGTGTACGTGGTACATGCAGGTGAAGGGAATAGTATACTAAGTACACTATTACACAGGAGTTAGGTGTGTGTGATCAAATACAAGTAAGATCCCATCTAAAGTATGTTCTGTGCTTGTCTGCCTTGCCCAGGTTACTTACCCCTTTGTTCACACTGGACAGGTATCCATAAATAACACCAAGAGCACTGGTGTATGCCGAGAGGCTCAACTACTCTTTTAATCCTATTTTTAGGCTGAGGTTGGGGGATCACTTGGATCCAGGAGTTTGAGGCCAACTTGGGCAACACAGAAAAATCACATATATCAAAACCAAATTAATAGTGTCAAAGTAAGGATGATTTGGGTACTGGACAGGGTTCCAACTCTGTTGCTCAATATGTAATTAATGTTAGACACATTACCTAACTTGTAGGTACTGCAGCTATCTCATCTATAATGTGGAGAGAATGCCAGCACCCGTCTCATGGGTTGCTTTAGCAAGCTGGTAGGTATATGCATGACACTTCAAGTAGTGTTCAGAACAAAATCAGCACATAGTAGGATCAGGTAGTATTAATTCTTCTTGAGTAAAGCCACATCTGAATCTAACACTACTTCCTGTGCCTTCCTGAAATCTCATGATAGAATCTCATTCTGTAGCCCTGGCTAGTCTAGAACTCTCAATCCTCTCTCACTAGCTGGGATCAGTGGTGTGTGCCATCACAGGCAGCTAGAATTTGTTCTCTGAAAGAATTTAATATTCAAGGTTTGGAGATGTATCTCAGTTGGTAGGGTGTGTCTAGCATACACGAAGCCCTGGGTTCCACACTTAGCCCTGAATAACACTGTCCATACACCTATAATTCCAGCACCTGGGAGTTGACACAGAAGGACTGGCCGTTTGGTGTCATCCTCAGCTACAATAGCAAGTTAGAGGCCAGCCTGAGCTGCTTGACCTTGTCTTTTAAGGGGGACTATGTGTTGGTGAGCTGGCTTAGCAAGTAACAGTGCTTGTCAATGAGTCTGATAACCCGAGTTCAAGACCAAGAACCCCCTGGACTGAACCACATGCTGCAAATTGTTCTGACTTCCACAAGGGCACCATAACACACACATTGCTCCCCCCCCCATAAGTAGGTAATTTAAATAACATAATATTGATGTTCACTTATATAGGTAGATATGGTATTATTTACATATAAATATGTGATACTTTTATATGTATATGCTATGTGATATATATAGGTATGCATACATGTATGCATATTATGTGTATACATATATGGAGATTAGTCAAAGAAATCAAATATCACAGATCATAGAACTATGGATGCTGAGTGGCCCCACAAGCCAGAGAGAATCAGGAAACTCGAAGTGTCATCATCCAGCCTGTATCTGAGGGTATATTATGTAACACCTGCTCACAGAGGTCAAGACATGTCTTCATTCACACATTAATCTCTTCAGGAAACACTCAGAATGCTGGAAAACATTTACCGGCTACCTAGACATCCTTTAACCTGCTCAAGTTAGCACACAAAGCTAACAAGAACAATTACTTCAAACTGCAGTGGCTTGAAATAACTTTTTTTTTTTTTTTTGATCTCATATACTCATGAGTCAGGAACCAGTAGGGCTGGGCTAGATATTCACCTTTTGGGCCTCTCACGGGATGCTATCAAGGTATCAGTTGGTATTGCAGTCTTATTTCAAAGCTCAGTGAGCAGAATGAGACACTTCCAAACTCACTCGTAATTGTTAGAAGGATTTAGTTCCTCGCACAGACTTGGCAGAAGGCCACCCCCAGCTACGTGGTGGGGGTGTGTCTCTCCCCACACAGCATCTTCTTTCATTGAAGTGTAATAAATTAAGAGATAATAAAGCTGTTGAGCAAGATGAAAGTCATAGTCTTGGATTACCTCACTCTTAACATTGTATCCCACAAATGATTAAGTCCAGCCTAGAACCACGGGAAGCAGTGAGATGGGACAGGACCAGGAAGGCTGTGTCAGAGCTGTCTACACAGTTGGGAAAGACAGATTTCTCCTGATATGAACTCTAGGAAAGATGAGGTAAGCTGGAAGGAGAATTCTGGGCTTTGAATTACCTTTGTTTGTGTGTGTGTGTGTGTGTGTGTGTGTGTGTGTGTGTGTGTGTGTGTGTGTGTGAGTGTTGTGTGTATGTGTGCGCTCGCGTGTGCACATGAGTTATTATTTGATTTGTTGGTTTCCTTTCTAAAAGGTGCATTTTAATTATGTGTATCTATGTGGGGAAATTTGTTTGTGACTGCTGATACCTCTGGAGCTAGAGTTACAGGTAATTGTGAACTTCCTGGTACAAATGCAGGAATTACATTTTCTTTTTCTGTGCGATGTTCTTTCTGTATGCTGTAAATATGTATTGCTACTATTGGTTAATAAAGAAACTATTCTGTCTTATGGCAAGACAGGGTACAGCCATGTGGGGAATCTAGAGAGGTACAGGGAAGAGAAAGGCAGTCTGACATATGTGGTCCAGCCACCCAAGAAGCAAGATGTAAAACTATTGGTAAACCACTGGCCACATGGTGATACATAGATTAGTAGATATGGGTTGAGTTAAGATGCAAGAGCTAGCTAGCAAGAAGCCTGAGCCATAGGCCAAACAGTTTGTAATTAATATAAGCTTCTGTGTACTTATTTGGGATTAAGTGACTGAAGGATACAGGAAAATGTCTAGCTTTTTCCTTCCTTCCTTCCTTCCTTCCTTCCTTCCTTCCTTCCTTCCTTCCTTCCTCCCTCCCTCCCTCCCTTCCTTCCTTCCTTCCTTCCACCTCTCTCTTTCTTTCTTCTTTTATTTCTTTCTTTTCTTTTTTAGTTTTTAGAGACAGAATTTCTCTATGTAGCCTTGGCTGACTTGGAACTCACTCTGTAGACCAGGCTGGCCTCTGCCTCTAAATTCTGGGATTAAAGGCATGAGCCACCACCACCCAGCTAGGAATTACAAATCTTCCAAGTGAAGGACCTTTTCCATGTATCTGGCACTTTAATTTTCCTGGAACAGCCTTAGCAAATGCCTGCTCACTCCAGATACAGTCCAAGAAAAAGACCAGAGGAATGATTCCATCCAATTCAGCTTGATGAACAAATGAGTGTATTGGGTTTATTTACATGAATGTGGTGGTTACTTACAAGAATGTGGGTGACCCAAAGCTGCATTGTGGAAAAATTTCACCCTTGAATGGGTGATTACGTCTCAACAGATACAATTACCTCTCCTGTCAGTCAACTTTCCATCTCTTATATATTATAGCAACCACTGATGATCAGATATGGCAGGGACAGAATTATTACTGATGAGGAGGGTAAGACAGGCATGAGAGGCAATTTATACTGCGATTCTACTTCATCTGTAGTTATGCATAACCTCAAAAGAAACATGTAAAGAACACAAGTGAGCCATGGGCCATGTGACAAGACAGATTAATGAAAATGAGTTAAGATAAAAAAGCAAGCTATCAATGTGCCTGAGCCATAGGCCAAACAACATAAACTTAATATAAGTGTCTAAATCATTTCTGGGGGCCTGATCAGCTGCGGGCAACTAAAAGGTCTGGGGGCTGCAGGTCTGTGGGTCTAGACCTCTTGCCGCCCGGAACCAAGAAACCTCATTACAACACTCCTTTTCCATTAATGACTTTTACAGTGTACTTACCTCACCTGCATGCACTATGTGCACATATCTTTCTCCAGATAATATATTTAGAAACCTGAAAATACCCTCAACCTCCCCACCCCACACTGAGCTACTCTCATCTCTAAGGAAGAGTATAGATTCCCACTCCTACTAAGAACTCAAAGTCTGGCAGTTTCTATTCACGTGTATTCCCAGTGTATCATAATATAAAGACCAGAAGAGCCAATCAAGACTAACCTGTTTTCCTGTGCATATGGAATGAGGCAAAGCTATGTCTAGTAAAATTCTGAAGAATTTCCCACTTACTACCCACACCATCTACTTTTCTGCTGCTATGATAAAATACAATAGCCAAAAGTAATTTATAAAAGGACAAGGTTTACTTTACATTACAGTTCCAGGGGGAACATAGTCCTTCATGGTAGAAAAGGCAGCAGATGGGTGAGTCAAGAAGCAGAGATAACACGTTTCATCAGCACACAGGAAGCAGAAAGTGAGGACAGGAAGTAGGCCCAAGCTGTAGAGTCTACTTCCTGCGCTGTGCTTTCTCTACCAAGGTTCCACCTTCTAAAGGTTGCATAAGATCCCAAATAGCACCAAGTGTTCAAATATATAAGCCTAGGGAAACATTGCTAATTGAGAATATGACACCCTCTTATATCTGTGTATAACTGGACATGCATATTATTAAAATTAAATGCATTATGGGAAGAAATAGACAGCAGGAAAAAAAATGCATGACCTCATTTGCCAATCAAATAGGGAACCACTGAAACTGCACCCCATGGTAACTGACTCCTTCCTTTATATCCCATAAAAAGAGATCCCAGACTGTAGGCTGAGGCTCTTGAGTACTGTTACTCAACTGGCCTGCTGTCAGTCTTGGCAGTGTAGCCTCCTTTTATCTCTCCTATTCCTTTGCTCCAAACAAAGAGACGTTGTTTTTCTTACATGCGTCCTTATGTCCTTATTTTCAGTTCTTTGGATAAGAGGCCAAGACTCTAGAAGGACCTGACCAGATCTCAGCAATGGTAACAGAGGCAGGCACAAGAGGAAGTGACTACCATCTCAGAGAGCCACTAAGGACTCCACTCACACGCCTCCTTTTATGAGACAACATCAGTAGGCATAATCTTGTTGACATTCCCAGTGGATAATCATACCCTGTGATTTAATGTTATACTTGGACCGCAGCTATCCAGAACAGTGCCTATTGTTAGGGGATTAAAGATTTTCCAGTGAATGATTTCACTCATTTTCACAGGAAGCTTAGAGTGGTGAGCAAACACTGCTGGATGTCACCTCCTTGTCCCCAGTTCCACCCCAGACTTTCTTCTAGTGTCTACACTCTACATAGCCCTGTGTTTTTGCAGAGGAGGTTCTGGCCTCTTCAAGAGCTGAGTCTATACTACTTACCGGTGAGTGGCTTAGGAAAGAACATGTGATCTGACTTTAACTAATGAGATATAGGAATGATATAAGGACATCTATGAAAAAGTTTATTCTTTGTTCTTAAAATAAGGCACAAGTTAAAGATACGGTTCTTCTCTTCTTGTTTTCTTTGTTTATTTTCAGCCTTCTCCTAGTTCTGTGGGAGGACAGTGTTTGGAGCTTTTGTAGTCATGTCACTGGGAGACAAGGTTATTAACATTCCAAAGATAGCAGGGCAGATGAACAGAAAGAACTGAGATCACCAGCAATTGAGCTACCTTTATAATATTTATGCTTCTGGAGAGAATATACTTCCTTCTGTTAGGGTCAGTTAATTGAGATAGAGTAATATGTAGCGGAAAGTACCAATCTTATACAAGAATATCCATGTCTTAGGTTTTTATTGCTGTGAAGAAACACCACGACCATGGCAACACTAATAAGGGAAAACATTTCATTGGAGCTGCCTTACAGTTCAGAGGTTTAGTCTATTATCATCATGGCGGGGCATGGTGATGTGCAAGCAGACATGGTGCTGGAGAAGTATGGGGATATGTTTCAAATATAATAAAAACAGTCTGAGATATCAGAGGACAGATCCGCTGTGGCACACATTGTTAGTCCCAGCACTTCAAAAGTAGAGGCAAGAGAATCTTTGTGAGTTCAAAGCCAGCTTGGTCTTCAAAGCAAGTTCCAGGACAGCCAGGACTGTTACACAGAACACTCTGTCTCAAAAACAAAAAAACAAAACAAACAAACAAACAAAAAAAACAAAGACTGGAAGAGGTGGATCTGTTCCCTGATATCTCAGACTGTTTTTATTATATTTGAAACATATCCCCACAGAGAAGGAGCTGATAGTTCTACATCTCAGGCAGCATAAGCAGTCTCTGCTCCACACTAGGTGTAACTTGAGCATTCAAAGCCCACCCCAGCAGTGACACCTCCAACAAGACCACACCTACTCCAGCAAAGCCACGTCTCCTATAGTGCCACAACCTATGGGGGCATTTTCTTTCAAACCACCACAACTCACTACAACTATTTGGTAGACACAGATGAAATCATGTTTGAAGTGGGCTCAATAAATTGTTAAAATTACACTTTTTTTTTTTTATAATAATAGACATTGAACATAAGGCCTTGTATATGTCAAGGAAGTGTTCTATTGCTGAGCCTTACCCATAGCCACAAATTTCCTAAACAGAGTTGTATGCATGCCTATTTCATACAGTTGTCTATAGATGTTTGATAGCAGTTAGCAGCAGTAGGGCAGCAGGAACTGCTGGCTCGGCCCAGCATGCAGACGTCCATGTGGGTACGCAACAGCTGATGACATCAGTTTTTCTCATCAACTATGGGGAAATGGAACAAGAAAAGATGAATGTGAGTAAGGAGTTGAACCCTCATTCAGCCTCACACCGCTGTCTGTATGTCATGGAGATGAGACCTGGAGCTACAATCATCCCATCAGCGGCTGCGCCAAGTCTTGGAGCCTATCAGCCTTGCTTGCTCTGGGCAGCACCAAGGAGTTCAGGAGGACCCACTCTCTCCATGGGCTGTGCCCAGTTACCACATTTGGACCAAAGGCCTGTGCGTTACAGAATGCCCACACTATCATGCACATCCAGGACCCTGCAAGTCAGCGGTTGATATGGAACAAGTTTCCCAAGAGTGTGCTTGCCATCGGAAAGATCTGAGATGCAGCCTACTGTAGCCCTTCAAAGAGCTTGGCATATACCTCATGGAGAATAACATGATAGTGTATATGGAAAGAAAGTGCTGGAAAACCCTGCTATAGTAAGCAATGAAAACACTGGACCAGTGAAGAAGTTCTGCATGTTCTGTGAAGATTATGATGACATTTCCAAGCAGATAGACTTCATCATATGCTGTGGAGGAAATGATACCCTGTTCTATGCCTCCCCACTTTTCCAGGGAAGTGTGCCCCTTGTCTCGGCCTTTGGCTCCCTGGGCTTCCTGACTCCGTTCAGCTCTGAGAACTTCCAATCCCAAGTGAATCAGGTGATAGAAGGAAATGCTGCTGTTATCCTGAGGAATCAGTGGAAGGAAGGTCAGGGTGGGGAAAGAGCTCAGAGATGACAAGATGGCCATCCATGATTGCCTCTGTGAAAACGACTTGGACACAAAGGGGGAAAGCAGGCCATGCACTACCAGGCCTTAAATGAAGTGGTGATTGACAGAGGCCCCTCCTCATACCTGTTAATAGTAGATGTCTACCTGAATGGACACCTTATCACCACTGTGCAGCGTAATGGAGCGATCCTGTCTGCTTCAATGGGCAGCACAGTATATACAGCTGCAGCCAGGGCTTCAATGGTTTACTCCAACGTGCCGTCCATTATGATTACACCCATCTGCTCCCACTTGATGTCATTCTGACCCATTGTGGTCCCTGCAGGGGTCGGGCTGAAGATTATGCTGTCACTGGATGCCAGGAACACTGCATGAGTATCTTTTGATGAACGGAAGATGTGGGAAATACACCATGGGGACAGCATCAGCATCACCACCTCTTGTTACCTGCTGCCCTCTATCTGTGTGTGTGACCCTGTGAGTGACGGGTTTGAGAGCCGTGCCCAGTGTCTGCACTGGAATGTTCAAAAGAAGCAAGCTCACTTCCCAGAAGATGAAGATGAGGACACCTAGGCTTTACTTCCAATCTGAGCCTTCAAGGTCTTGGGGGCCTTCCCTCTCTTGTTCTCCTGCTGGCCTTCTGGCTGGCCTGGCCTTGACAAACCAAAAAGCTGTCCAAGCATCTGTGTCTTGCCTGCCTTGCTGGGAGAGCTTGGGTCTGCCTTTTGAAGAACAAATCTGCTTTTTAATGTTTTTAAACCTCTTCTTCATTGCTAAAGAAGCAAAATGAGAACTGGACTGGGTGACCTATGTCCCCTCATGGGCCCCTTGAGATCCCAGATCAGGAATTCCCATAAATCATTCTGTTGAAATTCTGGGGGGTAAGAATAAATTGATCTTCCTTTTGATATTGAAACAAATGTCTTAGCCAGAAAATAAAAAAGAAAATACATGAATCAAAAAACCATCAGTTTCAAAATATCAAAAGAAAATCATAATCATGTCTTATAGCTGTTTGACTAAATACTTACACAAAATAACATACTAATTTCATTCACTGCCAATTTTTTGTGCTCATTAAGTTTATTTATTAGCTTTGAAGGTGACTTGAGAGGCCTGACTTTCTCACTGCCCAAGAATTCCCAAACAAACATAGAACACTATTTATGGCTGTATCAGAGCCTCTCACCAAATAAACGAGTTACTTGTAGCCACCTGAGTTTAAAAGCAAAATATTTTCAAAGATGAATCCCATAAAAATGCTGTCTGTGTAGTCTGTGACTGCATTTTGACATACAGTATAGTTTGGACTCACACTCACTATCTCAATAACCTTGCTGGCATGTGACCTGGGCAGCCCAAAACCCAATGGTTAGAAAGGCCATGAGACAGTTGCTGCCATCATCTGAGAAGTCTTTATAATTTTTAAATAATGAGTCACATCTTTTCTTTTTCACTGAGCCCTCCAAACTAGGTAGCAGATACTGTTCAGACCTTACAGGGAAGAAGCCCTGGCAAGAGCTAAATGCCATTCTAAAAGAGTAGAGTGGTATTGCTTCCTGTTGCGTAGGGTTGCTTTCTGAGTGTCTGTTTAATTCATTTGAAAACATGTGAATTTTCTGTGAATGTGCCTCTTACAGGTAGCTATGGTTTGAATGTTTATTTCCAGATTAAGTTTTCAACTTCACTCCCAGAGTCATATTTAATAGTATTCAGAGACAGGACCTTTCAGAGGTGAGTAAGGGAAGACTCTGAATTTATGAATAGATGGATCCGTACACAGGTTCGTGGATTAATTAGTTATGGAGGAAGGAAGTTAATAGACTTGGATGCATTCAAAAACCATATTAACTGCTTTGGTGAGCTACTTCTACGCCCTGTACAACCTTGGGACTGTACAAAGTCCCCATCAGTGAGGAGAGCTTTACTAGATGTGGCCCCTTGATCTTAGACTTCAAGCCTCGAGGACCATAAGACACATATGCATCTTTCCTTTATAAGTCCCCTAGTTCAGTTACAGCAATTGAAAACAGAATAAGACAGTAACTAGATTTTGCTTCTATTAACCAAAGACAAGACCAAACTAGAAAGCGTTATCCACAGCACTAAGACTTTATGAACAATTCAATAGTTCTTCAGATCCAAATCCAGACTAAGCACATGAGAAGTGTCAGAAGCCAAACCTTATGCAGGCTGTGGACCTAGAATGCATTACTTTCATAGATTAAATTTAATTGGCTGCAGGACATTTTCATCTAAAGAGAAAAAGGTTGAAAATGGTCCTATCCAGAGCCCATCAAAGTGCTGTCCAGACAAAGGACTGCATTTTGTGTCTGGGGAAACCAGGGGAGGGAAATATCCAGGCCGTATCCTGTTGATATCCTAGGAGGCTCAAAGGCAGGATAAGGCCCTGAGAGCACAGGGCACCCGGCCACCAAGCACTTAGCCCTCCCCTTTCCTTCATGCCCCCTGCGTCACCAGGGTCAGGTAAGGACACTGCCATTTGTGGGACATGAAAGACAAGCCTACACTGTGGATTGGTGAGCAGGCACATCCCCCTTTCCTGGAAGAAGTTCCCAGGGCTCATGGGACAGTGTGAAGGCAGGTGGGACATTTGGGGCTGCTGGTCATCATTAGTTTCATTACTAAATTTATGTAAACTGGACGGCATATTTAAAAATATATACATGTTCATCTCAGGAAACTTAGAAAACAAAAATGGGAATAAGTCACCTTTTATTCTAGCTTGTAGAGAAACATTTGAATTATCGGATACTAGGCTGTGTTTCCTGACGATGTCCTGTCAGTTTTGTATTAATTCTTCAGGAGGTCACAGCACTGTACCTGCACATTTTCCAGTGTGGCAAGGAAGATTCCCCCTCCCTTCCCAGAATAGAGAGATAAATTACTAGCTGTTTTATTTAGAACTATTTAAATATCAGACCTATCAAACCCATATATATATGGTTAGTATATATATATATATATATATATATATATATATATATATATGCATATGTTAGTATAAATAGGATCTGGCCTATCCTATCTTTTACAAATCACTAACCAGATTTCCTGATACCATTTATGAAGTAATGTATCTATTTCTTATTCATATGAATTTCTGCCATAAAATGTCTTACATTTTTGTCTAAAATTGAAGCTTATTGTGTTTCATCATTCTTTCGGTGCCTGAGTTATTTTTTTTTAAATTATAGCTGTTTGTATTTCTTCTCTGAATTGCTAACTTGAATTGTCGGGTGAGGGTGCTTGTGTAGTGATAAAAAGAGCCAGGTAGTGGTGGCACATCCCGTTAATCCTAGCGCTTGGGAGGTAGAGACAGAAGGATTGCTGTGAGTTCAAAGCCAGTCTGATCTACAAAGTGACTATCAGACACAAAACCCTGTCTGAAAAAAACAAAACAAAGACTGGAGAGATGGCCCGGTCCTCTGATATTCCAGGCTGGTTTTATTCAATGTACAGTATATCATCACCACATGCTTGGGAGAGCTTCGGGGGGCTCATGTATGCTGCACATACTGTGTCACCAGCTACACCCTTCACTGGCCCTCTTATATCATCTGGTATTGCAGTCTCTATTCTGCCTCACGTTTATATCTTTGAAACTCTTGAAACTTTTGTTCCACATAAGCCGTGTTAGATCTAATGAGGATTAATGTTTCTCCTCAGTTTTATTCCAGCATTACTAATGTGCTTATGTGATTTATTTAAAGTTTAAAAAAAACCAATTTATGTGTCCGGATGTTTTGCCTGCATGCATATCTTTGTATCATGTGCATTCCTGGTGCCTGTGGAGGTCAGAAAAGGCTATTAGATCATGGAGTTACAGGTAAATGAGCCACCATAAGGGTGCTGCAAATTGAACCTGGGTCCTCTGGACCTAGCAAGTGTTCCAGATCCTGTGGAGGCAGAGTAACGGGCAGCTGTGATCCACCTGATGTGGGTTCTGGGAACTAAACCCATCCACAAGAGTGGCCTGCTTAACTGCAAGTCATTTCTAACCCCACCTCTCCTTTCAAGGCTGAATGATGGTCCACTGTAGCAGTTCACATGCTGCGCTTTGTGTATCCACTCCAGAAGTTAACTCTTTATTTTTCTTTTATTCATTATTTTCTTCACATCAACACACACACACACACACACACTCACACGCACACACACACCTCTCTACAGGGTTGATGTCTAGGAATAGAACCAGCCATTATATTAGTTCCCTTCTTGTGCAAATGTCTGTTATGAGCTTTGCTTTTTGTAAGGCATCAGGTTGAACGTGAGCGATACTGATTTTGCTTTAAGTGCTGGGGAATAATTAACATTTCATGTGTAAACAGGAGAGAAGAAAAACTTCCAATATTCACTGAGCGTGTACTGCACACGGGTAGGAAAATAAGGATTGCTATTCTCAGTAAAGTATCCCAGAAAAATCTAATTCTTGCCACCTCCAGTCTTAAGCTGGGCTTCCATTTTTTAAAGCTCTATTTATTCACTCATCTATTCCATATCGCATGACATGTGTATGTGTGTTGTGTGTCTGCCCACATTCCTCTCTTTACTCCTGTGCACGTGGAAGCCAGAGGTCAGCTTTGCCTATGGTTATCTATTGCTCTAGATCTTTCTGAGATAAGGTCTCTCACTGAATCTAGAGCTCATGGTTTTGGCTCAGGATTGGCCAGAGCCTGCTGGCCCAGGTTCCCTCCATTGCGCTCCATACTCAGCACTGGGGTTACAGATACTTGTCACCCAGCCTGACTTCCTTCACAGGGGAACTCAGATCTTCATGTTAGCATGGCAAGCTCTTTACTCACTGGTCTGTCTCTCTAGCTCTGAATGAGCTTTATAACTGCATTTTTCATAGTCTAACTTCCTCCCTCCCTCCTTCCCTCCCTCCCTCCCTCAGTCCCTCCCTCCCTCCCTCCCTCCCTCCCTCCCTCCCTCCCCCCCACCTCAAATGTCATCTCTGGCTGTTGGACAAGGTGATTTCTCTGCTGCTCTGGTGGCTGTGTGTACACTCTGGGGGTTTTAAAGGGCCACAGCTTTCCTGCCAGTCATCCCACCAACTTGGCTCTGGTGAGCCTGTTAACTTCCTTGGAGGCAGTCCTTGGCTCCTGCCTTGGTCTCCTTGTTCATGCCCAGCCTTGTGGTGTGAGATTACATCAGAAGCAGCAGAATTGGTGACTCACTGACTGTCAACCTTGACTTTCGCCTGGTAACACTAAAATACGTGGTAAGGGATGGGAGGGGGAGGCCTGAGAAACTGAGATGTCATTAGAATCAAGGACTTTGGCCAAAACTTGCTTGCCCACACACACAATGGAGTGCTTGTCACTTTGCTCTAAGCCTTAGTAAGTGGACAACAGTGAACAGTTCCCTGTGATTCCTGTATTATTTGGAGGAATTAGTGAGGTGGAAAAGGTGCAGATCCCACTCAACGAAGGGTAAATATTATGGGAGAAAACAAAATTGTTTTGAGACCAACAAGATGGCTCATTGGGTCAAGATGCATGCCTCCAAACCTGGAGATTTGAGATGGAGCCCTGGGACCCACATAGCAGAAGGACGACACTGACTCCTGTGGACTGTCCTCTGACCTCCACATGGGCCACTGCATGTACACACGTGCATACTCTCACCCACACCAGATAAAAAAGGGTAGTAAAACGCATGCTTTGGCAAATGATTTGTGTGTGTGACATACTATGTAGCTTGAAACATGATTGTAGACTAAATTTGCTTCTTTAGAAACTTGATTTTTTTTTTAAACATGTCTCCTGTGAATACTGGCACTTCACTTTCTATGTATTGCTGGGATAGCTAACTTTAGTGATGGTCTAAGCAGTTTTTGTGGTTCGAGGATAGACTTCCAAGCTTCACAAAGCATCTGTTTTGAGACACTTCTTATGAAGCCCAGAACAGCCTAGAACAGCTGGGGAGAATCACAGCCTCCTGCTTTCTCCAGAGCTGGGACTACAGCCTGTCCACCGCGCTGGGGGTGTATGGTGCTGAGGATAATTGTGGGATTTATCCACGCTCAACAAGCCGTCTTCAATGGGGCCACATCTGCAGCCTTCTCATTTGTTTTTAGATTATAATAGTTATAATACTTCCTTTTAAAACACGTACCTATGTCTTTAATCCCAGCATTGGGTAGGCAGAGACAGGTGGAACTTTGTGAGTTCAAGGCCAGCCTGGTCTACAGAGCAAGTTCCAGAACAGCCAGAGATGCACAGAGAAACCCTGTCTGTGAAAACCAAAACCAAAGCAAAGAAAAGCAAACTAAAGTATGTCTTTTTTTCTTGTAAGATAAGTTTGGAAGACTTGGAAGGATTTATATTTGCTTTGAGTTTTAATCGCCCATAACCTCAGGGTGCACTGTTACAATTCTGAAGGAGTTTTGTCCCACTCTTCTCCAATTTTATACACTCTGGGACATAACTGGCTTCATGGCTTCACATCACACAATACTATAAATATCTTTTTTATCTCTATGCTTGGGACTCGAAACCAAACCTAAAGAGAGGAATCTGAATACTGGCATGGGAATGTGGGGTGTGCCTGTAGACCCAGCTGCTGGGAGACTGAGGCAGAGGGGTGGCTTGAGACAGGGAGTTCTAGGCCAGCTTTGGCAGTACAGTGATGCTCCTATCTCCAAAACAAGCAGGTGGGGCAGCTGTGGACCAGAGGTAGAGCACAAGGGCCTTGCTTTGGTCCTCAGCACTGAGGTGGCCTGGGGGACTTGAATGTTATAGTTTACGAAGAAAAGGCTCCCAGGACCCAGGGAAGAGGAGGTGTGGAACAGTTGTGTTCCTACCCTGCTGCAGTCTTCCCTGCCTTCATTGCTGGCCGTGGCCTATGTCCAGGAAGCTCTTTGCTCCACACTGGCTCCTGTTTCCAATCTGGTCCCACTTCTGAGCAGACCATCTCTGGGTGCTCACACACAGAGATCAATCATGTCTCTGATTTTCACCCTGACATCATTACAATTCCTAAACAGAAACAATTGTCTCAAAGGATGAGCCCTCTAAGCCTCAAAGTAAATTTTGCCAAACTGTTTACAGAAAAACCACTTGGACTAATTTCCAAGGTCAGTGTAAAAGTAATGGGCTTCATGATGGCACTAAAAAGTCTACATTATCTTATTTTCCTAAAGACTTTATTTTTATTTTGGGGTGTGTTTTGCCCAAATGTATATATGGGTACTGCATGAATTCTTGGTCAGAAGAAGGTATAGGATTGGAGTTATAGGTACTTGTAAGGCATGTGGGTGCTGAGAATCAAGGCTGTGCCCTCTGGAAGGGCTGCAAGGGCTCTAACCACTGGGCTATCGCTTCAGCTCCTGAAAAGCCTGTTTTTATTAGTATTATTTGTGTAGAGTATTGCAGTCTTCACTACACTTGGCCTCCATGGGCATCACAAATGAAAAACCAAAACAAAACAGCAACTTTGTTGATTGAATAGCTAGGTGCATTTGCTCATTTGCAATTCTGCTATCGCTTCTAATATTTTGCTCTAATTTCTTGCTTACTCATCTGTCCCCACCAGACTGTGAGCCTTCTAAAAGCAGGGGATGCATCTGTTTCTGTTTATCTGAGGACACCTTTATTACCTATCTGCAGTGCCTAGATCTCAGTAGTGAGCTAGTTTTTCTGAAGACACAAAGGACTATATTATCATTCCAATATTGCCATATTTACAGCTAACCAAACTAGATTTGGGGAGTGACTCTGCCCAATTAATTAAGCCAGTGGCTCTGAGTGGGGTCATATGGGCCATATGTAACAGCAACTTGGTATGGATAACACAGTTTTGAAATCTAAGGATTATTTCACATGAGTTAAAGAACATTCAAAGTTGTTTACATCATCACAAGACTTTTATTCACTCTTCTGGAGTGTGAAATGAGTAGTGTCAGAGGTCGCCCACTGGCAAGGACAGTGTTATGGTGTCAGAGGTCACCCACTGGTAAGGACAATACTGTCTATTGAAATGTGAAATGAGCCAAATCTGAGCTGGAAAGATGACTCAGTGGTTAAGAGCATTGGTTACTCTTCCAAAGGACAAAGGTTCAATTCCCAGCACCCACTTGGTGGTTCACAACCACGGTAACTCAAACTCCAGTGGATCCGATGCCTTCTCTGCCCTCCATGAACATGTGGTGCACATATATACATGCAGATAAAATGAGCCAAACCTGTAATTTTAAATTTTATTTAGTAAGAGATTTAAAAAAATAAATGTCTAAAAACTGTCATTTAAACCTATGGTCAGTGCAAAACAATCATTATAGACATTAGGAACATTCTCCGTGGGGGCCCTCTGCATTTGTGTAACAGTTGTATATCTCAGTCTGTCTATGGGACTCCTCCCAAAGAGAGCAGCGACTGTATGTGGTGCTTTGGCGGCTCGAGAGCCTATTATTCATGCAGAAGGATCTTGCCCAGCATTGATAACTGCCATACTTTGCTAATAATCATGGAGGCCTGCCTCTTTCTGAGTAGATACGAGGCGGGGGGGGGGGGAGGGGTGAGAGGCTGTGGTTGGGATGCAAAATAAGTAAAATATAAAACCTAGAAAACAAAGATTTGCTTGGTACTAGGTATGTTATCTTACATATACTAGAAATTAAAATTATCTTTACAAACTATAGAATATTTTAAGTAAGTTATAATCTATTTACAATAAAACTTTTAGATAAGACTTAAAATACTTTTGAAAATTAATAGGCGTTTGCAATTATAATGGTGAGATGAATTAAGCGAAGTATAAGCAAAATAGCAAAATATCAAACTGAAAAATATATTTATATATGCATAAAACTACTAAAAAGAAATTTATCAAAATTCTTTATTAGTTTAAAATCATCTTGTATTTATTACTTATAGTACATCTATGCTAGGATAAGGTACATTTCACATCTTTTAAACCCTTATATGAGCTGGGAGAAATGGCCCCCCACGTAGTAAAGGCAGCTGCCTCCAAGTCTGATGACCAGAGTGTAATTTCTGAGACCCACATTGTCTTAAGGTTTCTATGGCTGTGAAGAAACACCATGACTATGGAAACTCTTATAAAACAAACAAACAAACAAACAATTTTAATTGGCTGGCTTACAGCTTCAGAGGTTTAGTGCATGATCATCATGGTGGGCCACAGCAGCATGCAGGCAGACATGGTGCTGGAGCTGAGAGTTCTACATCTTAATCAGCAGGCAACAGGAAGTGAACTGAGACATTGGGTGTGGCTTGAGCATACATGAGACCTCAAAACCTGTCTCTATTGTAACCCACTTCTCCTAACAAGACCACAGCTACTTCAACAAGGCCACACCTTCCATTAGTGCCACTCCCTTTGAGGCTATTTTCTTTCAAGCCACCACACATATGATGGAAGGAGAGACACAAGTTGTCCTTTGTCCTCTACCTGTGCCATTGATGCATACATGTACTTGCACTCATGAACACATGCACACACATGCATGCACAATAAAGAAACTTAATTTAAAAAAACCCTATAATCCCATGTGGATAGTGCTTCCATATTAAAGAGTCCAAAGGTTTGTGGTATTAAGATTTTAACAGATGGAGGAAATGTATGTTTCAGAAATTAGAATATCTTTCAGCAGGCATTTTAGTCTGACTTTCCATACCAGACACTGAGACAAAGACTGGAATACAAGAAGTCACTTTGGAGTTCACATTGTTAGTAACAGTGGGGCGAAGGTCCAACAAAGTTCCCTGCTGTAGTATAGCAGCCTGTGCTGTTGATTGCTTGATGAAAAATAATTTGGGGATGAGTCAGTGTGCAACAGAGTTGGAACTTATTAAGGAAAGATGGATTTAACTGTGGGTCTTACAGAAAGAAAAGTGCACAAGGAAAGGTGTATACACCCAAAAGCATGGGTGTGAGCCTCTCAGGAGAGTCATGGGTGTGGGCTTCTCAGAGTCATGCCATGGGTGCGAGCCTCTCACAAAAGTCACACCTTTTCAGCAGCCATATCTAGCTTTTGATGGCTTCTGGAGTTACATCCCAATAGCTTGCTAGAGACATTCTGCACACACACATACACACACAGTTTTTGAAAATGAGATCATTGGCTGGTTCTTATTGTCCTTAGAACAGATCGCAGTTGATAAGGAAAAACTATAATTCATGAGGACTGCACAAAAGATCAGGACACTTTTTTTTTTTTTAACTGTGAATAAAATTCAACCCTTTAATATTGTGACACCACATTGTCATCTACAAAGCTCACTCTTGAGCACCACAGCAGTAAAGTTCCCACAAAATAAATCGAAAGAAAAAAAACTTAAGATGCTTTAAGAAAGTTTACTAATTTGTGTTGGGCCATGTATTATTTTCTTGTGACTGTGACAACATGCCTGGAAAAGTGACTTAAAAGAGAGGGAGAGTTGACTTTGGTCCACAGTTCCATCATGTCAGGGAGTCATGGTGGCAGCCAGAAACTTCACATCCAGTCAGGAAGCAGAGAGTAATGACCACAGATGGGGGAGGGGGGGTCTCCCCACCTCAGTTAACTCAATCTACACACTTTCTCATAAAATGCTCAGATGTGTATTTCCACAGTCTTTCCAGGCCACCTATCTTAGCCATCCTAGGCTGCATTCAGAGCTACCTGTGTACAGACTGGACATGACTAGTTACAGTCTTGCTTGAGACTCTGAGAAAATGGAAAACTTCAGCTGGAAAGGTGTAAGGCCATTGTCTCAGTGTTCTATTGCTCTGAAGAGACACCATGACCATGGAAACTCTTATAAAGAAAATTGGGGTTCTTACATCTTAACCCAAAGGCAACAGAAAGTGGTCTAGGACACTGGGCATGGCTTGAGCACAAATGAGACCTCAAAGCCCACCTCCACAGTGATGCACTTCCTCCAACAAGGCCACACCTCCTAATAGTGCCACTATGGATGAGCCTATGGGGATCAATTACATTCAAATTATCACAGTGACTCTTACAAAGGAAAGCATTTAATTGAGGCTTGTTTACTGTTTCAGAGACGTAGTCCATTATCCTTATGATGGGGAGCATGGTGGCACATAGGCAGGCATGGTAGATTGCAGCTGTATATCTGAGTCCACCAGTAGCAGGAACACCATGACACACTTCCTCTAACAAGGCCACACCTCCTAATCCTACAAATAATGCCACTCCCTGGTGACCAAGCATTCAAATCTCTAAGCCTATGGGGGGAGGGGTCATTTTTTTCAAACTACCACAGCTATATTTGAAGGTTATATACATTTAGGTCATAAGCATCGTTCATTGTTATTTTAGCATTTTTATTTATAACATTTCTACAAATAAGAAATAGGCTTTGAGGGTTGGAGAGATGGCTCATCAGTGAAGAGCATGGCAACTCTTCCAGAGACCAGGGTTCAAGTCCCAGCACCTACATGACAGCTTATAACTGTCTGAAACTGCAGTTCCAGGACATCTGACACCCTTACACAGAAATACATGCAGGCAAAATGCCAATGCACATAAAATAAAAACAAATTAAATATGTCTTAATACAGGCAACTTTTCAGCAAACTTTGTTAAGCTGAATCTTAGCTATAGGGAGGCTTCAACTGTACTTAAAGGTTATGGCCTTTTCACTTTCTCTTTCTTTTTTTATGGCCTTATTTCCATGAAATGCTAGAAGGGAGTAGGGAAGGGAGACAGAGAAAGGAACAACCCAATAAAGGGGTGGCAGTGAGCAGCAGGTGAACAGGAACACTGACAGGCAGAATATTCCAAAGAAGAGGCTGAGGGTCAGGGGTATTTGTGTATGACTTTCAGATCTACTGTTGGTCACAGGCTGAGGTATTCTGATTGCCATGTGGGTGCACAGCCAGAAAGGGACCTTAACCAAAGAGATGCTATTATTAGAGTAGTAACCTGCTGACCAGTCCCAAGACAGAATAGCTCAAAAGTGACACTTTCTGCTATAGTAGATCTATAGAGATATCCCCTTTCTAATAACCTAGAGTCCTGATGCTACCCAGGCTCCTTCATGCCACTCATCTTACACGCTCATCTATCTTATCATGAGATCAGTTTTTTAAACAATAAAATATTATTCCATTGTGTAAATGTACATTTTCACCATCCACTCATCTGTTGATGGACATCTATGTTATTTCCAATTCTTGGCTAATATAAACAGAGCAGCAATGATCATGGGTGAGCAAGTGTCTGCAGTATAATGTTAAGTCCTTTGGCATATGCTAAGAGTGGTGTGATGGCCCCCAAAGAAAGTGGCACTATTAGGAGGTATGGCCTTGTTGAAGTAGGTATTGGAGGAAGTGCATCTTGCTGGGGGCAGGTGTTAAGGTCTCTTTTGATCAAGCTCAATGTAATGCCCGGTCTACTTCCTGTTACCCGCAAGATGTAGGATTCTCCGTTGCTGCTCCAGCACCATGTTTGCCTGTATATCCATGTTCTGCCATGATGGACTGAACCCCGAAACTAATTGTAAGCAAGCCACCCCAATTAAATGTTTTCTTTATAAGAATTGCCATGGTCATGGTGTTTCTTCATAGCAATAGAAACCCTAACGAAGACAAGTGGTATTGCTAGATCTTGAGGTAGATCTATCCCCAGCTTCCTGAGAACCTCCATACTGATTTCCATAGTGGCTGTACAAGTTCTCACACCCACTAGCAATGGATAAGTGTTCCCCTTGCTCTGGATCTTCACCAGAATGAGCTGTCACATGTTTTATTGATCTTGGCCATTCTGACTGAAGATAAAATCTCAAAGCTGTTTAAATTTGCATTTCTTTGATCCCTCTGTCTTAATTCTTACACAAGCAAGGTTAACCCTAAGTCATCTGATACCAACTTGCCAATGATTTTCCTTTGCTCTCGCTCCCTTTATGCTGTAAAGAAAGTAACCGAAAGGCTGTCCATTTTTACTGCTGTTGTTCTGTTTTTGATTTTTTTCTGTCCTTCTCTGTCTATAAAACGAATCTTTTCTGTCAAGACCATGGGGACACTGACTCTATTTTATGGAAACATAAAGCCACAGAAGATCTCTAAACTGTAATTTTGGCCTTGAACACCAGTAATTTATAATTTGTCAAGGCACACATTCCCATGAAGAGCCTTCAGTTTGCTTGGGAATGAGTCATCAGTACAAGGCAAAAGCTCTCCCTTCATAGCCCCTCTTATTATAAAAGCCTGGTAATTGGTGGCCCACTTATTACCTAGAGTTCATGTTTCTGAGTGGGACGTTTATCTGAGAGACACTCTTGACTCCTTTTCTTCCTGTCACACCCCCATCCATTTGAGAAGCATGGAAGAAGAAATCAGGCAGAGCTATTCTTCTTTTCTAAATGTCTCTGCAGAGGCTAACCCTAGTCAGTACTCTGCCCATTCTTTCTTTTCAGAGGTCTGTACGGTGGCCAGATGGCTGTAGTTTATTTTAGGAAGCAAATATCATTAAGATCCCTGTCCTAAGGACAGGGCCAGACTTCAGGAGGGAATTAGGTGATCTTTACGCTTCCCTCCTGGTCAGTTCTGCATTCAAGCAGGAGGAAGAGGTGTTTATTATTGACATCTCTAAACATGCCGTCCAGGGAAGCTCACAGTTAATGCAGGCCATAGCAAGCAGAGCTTTGTATTGAAAATGTGAGCTGTTAATCAGAAAGCAGAAATTTGAAGGAGACCTTCATGTTTTTCACACCACCATTCATTGTCATGGTGATGACTGTACTTCAGAGTGGTATTCTTGACTTTGAATCTCAAATATCTCCATAAATAACCACAAGTGCTAGTGTATGGTAGCATCTATGTTTTGATTCTAAATTTTGAAAAACAAAAGATATTCAGATTTATCAACTAATAGGCTTGCTAAGCTGTTACTCCCTCACGGACGACACCATGTGTTTCTGGTTACTTAGATCAGGGGTTTCCAATCATCATCAACACCTCCTTCTTCTTCTTGCTCTGCTTTTCAGAACATCTGTTCCTCAGACATTTAATGAGCACTTATTAACTGCTAATGATACAGTCCTGTGACTGCCCCAAAACGACTCTTGTTGATGGATCACCCTCTCTGGGTCCAGTCCAGCCTCCTACTGTACTCTCCCCATCTGCTTCCTCTTTACACTGCCCTTCTCTTTCTCCTAAATCCATATTTCCCAGTTATATCATTTTTCCCTTTCAGAAATATGGAGAGTGTTCATGGTTACTGTCACTGAAAGAATACGGGGGGGGGGGCAATCAGACATTTAGTCATTTTTGGTTACATTTGAAGCTACAGTACATAGTGAGGCTAGCCAGCACTATGTGAGATCTGTCTCACTCCCCACAGGTTTCCTAAAAAACAAAAACCCCAATTAAAAATTACTTTTTCTTGGGGCTAGAGATGTAGTTCAGTTGGTGAGATGCTTGTTGTCCATGCATGAAGCTCTGAGTTTGATCTCCAGCACTGCAGCTGCATAAAACCAGACGTGGTACTGCACATCTGTAATTCTAACAAATGGAAGACAAGGACAGGTGTATCAGAAGTTCAAAGCCTTTTTCAGATCCACGAGGTCAAGGAAGACCTGGGATATGTCAAACCTTGTTACAAAAATCAATAAAAACAATTTTTAAAAGAGAATGCAGTTCAGCTAGCTAGAGTAGGCCACAGGCTACACAAGCCAACACCAATCATTTGCTTTCAAGCAGTATTCCTCACAGACAGGGCAGGGTCATGCTTTGACAACGGAAAGTCTTGTTTGTCATGCTTTCTCTGCCTTTTAGTACCATGAGCACATCTGGCGACATTCTGACTTTTCTACCTCCTAGCCAATAGCTTTGCCATTGAGCTACGCCTAGGCCTGACGTTCCTTTGATAAGCACACATATCCTGTGACAGCTGTTGGGCACACACAACTCTTGACCTTTCATCTCTGATGCATATTATGATTGCCTGGAGTATTTATTAAACAGACATCCTGGGCTGTCAAGATGCTCAGTGGATAAATGTGTCTGTTACCAAGACTGACTCCTGAGATTGAGCCCAGGGACTCACATGGTAGGAAGGAGAGAATTGAGTCTGTTATGGGACTGACTTCCAACCATGCACCAAGGTACGTGCACAGCTAACACACAAAGACCCGCATACACATGTGTACAATAAATAAAACTGTCAATTAAAAACAAAATGATTGCACAGATCCTACCCAAAAATGAGTTTGAATCTATTCACTCTGACCAACTTGAAGGCAGAAATTGTGATTGCTAATCTATGTCTTCAGATGGCATATTAAGTATAAAATATATACCTATAGTTTACTGATCCTTGAGCTTTAGAGATATAGTTTATGAATTATATGATCTTCAGTTTACTTTTTGTGGTCTTGGGGACCAAACTCTGAGCCTTACGTGCTTTCAACCACTGAGTTTTATTTCCAGTCATTTTCACTTTTACTCTGAAGAGAGGTCTGACCTAGTGCCCCGGGTTAGGGTTAGCCTTGAACTGACTGTAGCTCAAGCCCAAACTTGTGATCCTCCTGCCTCAGTTTTTCCAGTAGCTGGGATCACCATGCCACTAGTCCTGGCTACCTTTTGTATCTTAGTGTCCCCTGAAGAGCCTTATGTTGATTAGCACCACCCTACTGGGAGAGGAGCTCCACTATTTGCCTTTGAAGGGGGTACTGGAATACCCCCTTCTCATTTTGCTTCTAGGAGGCTGAATTGATAGTCTTCCTAAAGCTCTCACTGGGATCATCATAATGTACTGTGACATCACAGGGCAAAGCATCTGGGATAAGTGACGCTGAATTTATATCTCAGGGAGCATGAGCCAAAACCAGCTAACTATCTCAGTCCCCCACCCCCTAAACACACAGAACAACGGGCATCTTGGTATACTATATTTTCTCCATTCTTTCATTGCGTGGTATTTGAACAGCTCTGTAAAACTTGTGCTTTCTTGGTTGTGTTTCTGCAGGGGGATGTGCACTGTACCACTGTGTATGTGTAGAAGTCAGAAGACAATCTGTGGGAATCAGTTTCTCCTTCCACCATGTGGGGCTAGGAATTGAACTCAGGTTGTCAGGCTTGGTGGCATTTGCCTTTGCCCACTAAGCCATCTTAGCGGTCCAAGCTTGGTGTGATGCACACACACCACACACACACACACACACACACACACACACACACACACACACACATTTAAAAAATATATATGTATTTAAAACAACTATACTTTATGCATATGACTATTTTGTCTGCGTGTATGTATATATATGTATACCATGCTCAAGTCTGGTGCCAGCAGAGATCAAAAGAGGGTATTGGATCCCCTGGGACTGGAGTTAAGAATGTTTGTAAGCAAACATGTGGGTGCTGGAAATTGAACCCCATTCAAGCAATGAACCATCTCTCCAGCCCTCCAAGCATGATACTTTCAACATGTTCATTCATGCTGTTAACGCCCACAAATGATCTCTTCAAGTAATGTTTCATTACATGCGTATGCCACATCTGACTTGCCCTTTCTGGGCATGTGCTTTTCTTTCCCCTTTTTTTCTGAATAATGCTGTTCTGCTATTCTGGTGCCAGCTCTCAACTTTCACTTCTCTTGGCTGCAAAGCCTCCCCAAGCTGCTGAGTCATACATGATTCTTTGACTTCTTAAAGAACTGTTTGCCTGCTTTAAGCTCCACAGTGCATTCCAGCCCTCTGTGCTCCAGTTTCCTCTTCTCTGATGCTTGTTATTGTTTGTCTTTTTAGTCATAACACTGGATTCTTTCAAGCAGGCAAACAGCAAACAGAGGCCTTTCTTCCACCTTAGTTATAAAATACAAAGAAAGCATTCACCAAATGAAAACACATGTCCTCTCTACACGTCCACCCCACACACATATGGTATAAACACATCCATTTGTGTGTGTGTCGAGCATTCGACCAATGGCCTCATGCTAAGCAAGCGGTCTACCAAGAACTATACCCCAGTCCCGTATTTTCAGAACACCTGAAACAGCTCTTTTAATTTGGATATTGTCTTCAGAATGCATTGAGGAGCTGAGACTCACAGAAACCCGATGACTAGAGACTGGCGATTCAGAATCTCATTACAGACCTAAGAAAAGTGTGAGCAAGGCTTTGCTATTAAGGAAGAGACAAAACCTTGTTCCCCTGAGCCCCTCCTCTTTACTCTTGAGACACTGGTGCTCAGTATTTCCTCTAAATGCCACATTAGTTAGTGTTCAGAAAAGAATGGTAAGCTTCAAAATCGCTTAGTTAAAAAACTAAGCTGGAGGATTTAAGATTTGGTAATTTGGAGCCTGTTAATTGCAGTCTCAACAGTCTCCAGTCACAGGCAACGGAGCAGGTTCCCAGAGAGCCACTAGACTCCTAACTTTAGCAAACAAACTTTCTGGCTTAGAAGTAGAACTGGCAGGTGAACAAACACTTTGGGCTAGAAAACTAGAAAATGTAGGGTATTTCAAAGAGCACCAGAAATGACGTGAACCCTGTTGGCTTTGACTTCTACACACTGCCTTATCTGAGAATCCTGGAAAGGGAGGCCATTGAAGGTCTGCTATGCACTCCAATGGAAACTCTTCCCTTTTTGCATTGGCAAGTCTGAAAACATGCATGAAATGCTAAGATACTGTATAATAAACTTCATTCAGTTAGAAATGATCAACAGTTTGCTACTTTATGTACCTGACTTTCATTAATTCTTTTTTTTAGTTTGAAAAGCAGACACAGCTATATTTAGGCTGGTCCTGAAGTCAAGATATCCATCCTTCTGTTGCCTCATCCTCCTGAGTAGCTGAGACTTTATACCTATATCTATATTATAATGTGTATATTGATGTTATATATACATATATATATAGTGTGTGTGTGTGCAACTGTGTACAAACTTGTTGTTACTCAAGTACCATCATCTACTTTCTGTTTTTTTGTCTGTAACAGGCTCTCTAGTTGAACTGGGACTTATGAAATAGGGTAGGCTGGATGGCCAGGGCCCTCAGAGACCTACCTATCCTTGCCTTGCCCTTGCTTGGAACGTGTGTTACCATGCCTAGCTTTTGAAGACTGGGATGAATTTGGTCTTTGTGCTTATAAGGCATGCATTTCACTTACTGGGATGTCTCCCCAGCCTCAAAAACTCATTTATAACTAGGCAGGATGAACAAGTCTATTATCCCAGCACTTGGAAGGCAAATGATTAGGAGTTCAAGGTCATCCCTGGTGATAAACAGAGTTAGAAGGCTAACATGTCAGATTAGGAGTTCAAGGTCATCCCTGGTTAGAAGGCTAACATGTCAATTCTTCTCTGTCTCAGTCTCTCTATGCATCCAATCAGGTCCAAATTATCTAGGTATGCCTGAGATATCCAATTGATCTTGAACTCCAGATCCCCCTGCCTTGGCCTTCTGAGTGTAGCTGCCTGGTTTATTACTTTTATCTTTATTTACATTTATTTATTTATTTATTTGTTATTTAGATAGGGCCTCTCTCATAGGCTGGCCAGGAACTTTCTAGTCCATCAAATATGCCCTTGAATTGTTGATCTGTCTCCACCTCCAATGTGATGGAATTAAAGGCTTGGTCCACCACATGTGGCTTGACTTTTAAATAGATGCTTATTAATATGAAGACTCCGTAAAAACTGTTAATACAGCCATTTAAATAAACATATGGGAAATAACCAAAGAAAGTTGAGTTGGTAACTTTTCATTGTCAACCCAACACAACCTAGAGTCACCAGGAAATTGGGAACTTCAACTGAAGAACTGCCCACATCATTTTGGCCTGTGGCCACTGTAAGGGATGTTTTATTAGAGATTAGCACAGGAAGGCCCTGCCCACCACTGACCTGAGTCAGCACACAACAGTTCAGGGTTGCTAGAAGCTAAAAGGCAGATTGTTACCTGCCATTGTAAGCCTGATAAACAATTCCGGCCAGAGTGTTTTCTCACAGGCAAAGGAAAAGGTGAAATTATCACCGACAACATGAATTAAAACTGCTCCTCTTTCTTTATCCCGTGCTGAAGGAAACAACTGGTGAAGACAGTTAACAATGCCGGGACAGAACCCAGGGCTTGTAAGCAGGAGTCCAAAAGCTGCGAACCAGAGCTTACTCATTCTGGAGGTGCAGTCTTAGGCTTACTGACCATCCCTGAAGCAGTCCAAGTTCACAGGCCAGTTGGAGTACAGATTAGATTTCATCATCATTAACCTTAAGATCTTGGAGGGGCTGAATCTTCTGAGTCTGAGTTTACTCCGTAAAACAGGAATAATCGTCTCAAAGGGAGCACTATAAAAATCAAATGTGGAGTAGATATACAGAAAGGCACACCTGTGCAATCCATTTGCTCCACTGCTACTCCCCTTGCTAGCCTCTCCGGGCTTGGTGAAAGACACAGACAGGCTGTATATTATCTGATTTCCCTTACCCAATCTAAGAGGGCAGCCAACTGCTCGGAGATCCGCCATGCCAAGCAATATATAAAAGGCCAAGAAATCTGCCCGAAGAGGCAACAGTCGTTCACCTCTTCAAATCCTTGTGGTCCGATTTGTCCTCATGGTTTTCAGGTCTGCAAAGGGTATCTGTTAAACCTTGCTGTTGTTCCGGGTCAGCCTCTCGGCTTGCAGGTTGGAGAACCTCCCACAGCGCCCTATTTGGTCCTGATGAAGGCAACAAGCGGTGGGGAGAGAGCAGCTTTCACCAGATCTCCGAGGAGCCCTCAGCCCAGGGGGCGTTTCCGAACTCCGGGGGGCGGGCACAGCCGGCACCACCCCCTCCCCACCCCACCCCTCCACCAGCAGGGTGGTGCCTCGGCGCAGATCTTAAACTTGTGCAAAGTTTGCTGCCGATCCCAAGCACGTGCAGCTTCCCCGCCTGGCCTCGCATTCCCTCGGGTTGCCGAGTCACCTGCGCGTTGTCTCCGTCATTCCCTCCCAGCCTGCCCCCCGCGCTCGCACGCGACGCGCAGCCACCAGGCTCCAGGAGGCGGCAGCTGCAACGCGTAGCGGGAGCCCCGAGGAGCTCCGGGAGGCGGGGTCAGGGCGGGCGGGCCGGCGCTCGGTTCCCGGAAGCTGCTGCCTACGAGGCTCCCGCCGAGCGGACAGGCGAGCCGGCCGCGGCTCCAGCATCCTCACCCGGGAGCGCCTCCCGGAGCCGCACACGCCTCCACCGCCGCCACCGCTCGGCCGCGCGCACCCCAGACAAGATGCTGCCCGTGCACACCGAGGTGAAACCTAACCCGCTGCAGGACGCCAACTTCTTCTCTCGCCTGTTCTTTTGGTGAGTGCCCCGCCTGGGCCCGCCTCACCGTCCAGGAGAAGCACCGCTCCGGCTTCGCCATGAGTCGGATGCCCGCGCCGGTCCGAGGCGCTCGGAGGATACGTACCCTGCACCGCCGCACACTCCGGCTCCCCGGCGCGCGTGCGCCTGCGGTCTGAGCCGGCACCCCACGCCTGCGCCGCTCCACGCCGAAGGGGCACGCAGGGACCGGGTGGCAGGCACAGGTGGCTCCCACCGGCAAGCGCGGGCTTTGGGAGGTGCGGAGACGCTGTCTTGCATGCCTCCTCCCTTACTTGGTTCAGCTCTAGAGCCCAAACTACACCTTTTTCTTTCTCTTTAAAAACTGAGCAGCTGTCGACAGCTGGTCTTATCTAATTGCAGCTGAAGGTAGAGGGCTGGAATAACCAGGCTCTAATGTCTCCACCGCCTTCTGAAACACCTCCCCAGACATCTTTCAGCGCCACCGATTGCCACCGTGGGTGCTTGGATGTGTCTTTGCAAGGAAGTTTAATAACCTCTAGGACCGTATTTCTTTCTAGCCCCCAGTGTGTGTCCTGGTACCTAAGTTCGGTGATCTCATGTGGGTAAACTGTGAGTTTATCTGCAAGATGTTTCCTTTTTGACTGACATGCAGCTATAGTGTAGTGTTTTCCAGGTAGATGGACTTTTCATTCCTGCCTTTGATATCTACGTCGCTCTTAGATGAGTTTTTTAAACGGTGGGATCTTTAGAGACAGGATCCATTGTCTTGATGCCAAAAGCTATGGTGGGCTCACTGATATTGTCCCAGCCTTGCCCCTCCTACTGTACCGAAAAGGATTAAATAAGTGACATTCCTAAGTAGTTTTCCATCAGCGGCCTGGGCTGGCTAGTACGCACGCTTGGCTGACTAGTATAGTTTTTATTTCTTGATCTCTGCCATTTCATCTTTCTCACATTCCAATGTTACCTTTTTTAAAACGGGAAAACCTAGAAAATTTCGAAAAGTCATTTACTATTGTTTAAACTGAGTATATAGTGTGTGCAGTATCTGATCTTGGATATTTGATAAAGAGAAAGCAGGAAGAAGGAATATGGGTGGAGTTGATATAAAAAAATAACTCAAAGCAGGTGGACTGTCTTGGTCTCCTGAGCTTTTGGCAGGACACAGAACTCTTTCTGTTTTGTTTTTTCAGGGTTTCTCTGTGTAACCTTGGCTGGCCTGGAGCTTGTTCTAAAGACAAGGTTGGCCTCAGCTGTAGAGCCAGAGATCTGCCTGCCTCTGCCTCCCAAGTGCTGGGATTAAAGGTATGCACAACCACTTCCTGGCTAGGACACAGAACCCTTGATGACCTTTCTGTGTGGACTTTCAAAATGTAGGTGAAGGGAGAGCTGGGCGTGAGTGAGTGGTACATACCTGTAGGCTACAGGCTAAGAACGGAAGATGACTTGGGCCTGAGGAATTGACACCAGCTTGGACAATGTGGCAGATTTTTGTTATTTGTTTGAGACGTTTCTCTCAGCCCAGGCTGGTCTTGAAGTCCTTGAATTCACAGCCAATCCTTCTTACTGCCTCAGCCTCCTGAGTAATAGGAATATAAGTGTGATCCTCCATGTCTGTCATCTTAAAGAATGTAAGTAATAGCTAGGTGTGGTGTTACACACCTATAAACGTTTAATCCTAGCAGTCAGTAGGCAGAGGCAGGTGATACAGCTGCTGAACATCCAGCGGGCCTCAAACCTGGGCAGTCTGGCTCTCAAGAGCTGCTATCCTGTGCTGCTTTTCCTGGGGGTTGGTTATCTCATGGGTAGAGGATGTTTCATTTGCTCCTGTTCATACAGGTTGAGTTTCTCAAGGGATATTCTTACAGTTCCTGCCCTTGAAGATGATGTGTGTGTGGAGCATCTACCATTTTTTCAAAGTTGAGTGTTCAGAAGGGCAGCATCAGCATCAGATCAGATGCAGGATCTCCAGTATCCTACAGATGGGTTCAGAAAAATCAGAAGCAATGGGGGTACATGTTATGTTCGTGTGTTTTTCACAAGGGGTCCAGGTGATGCTGATGAAGATTGAGGGTGATCCACTGTACTAAGGCACCCCTGTTGGCATTGCAGCTCCAGTATTAAGCTCTGCAGGGGGGCCATGACTCGGTGAAGTCAGCTGAGGACAGTGATGGGATCTTGTGTGTCTGTGAGGCGTCGTTTTTCTGTATCTAGGTTCAGTGGTTCCCTTTTGCATCTGGCTTGCTTCAGGAAGGAAAGCAAGAAAGAGACCTCCTGCAGTTGCCCACCTTGTAGAACAAGCCTGGGTTTGGGTTTTCACCTTCTTGTGGAGCGTTTGCTTTTCCTCCCACACTCGGCTCCCTGAACTCCCGAATTGGTAGCTGTCCAGCCAGATGACGGCTGCCAGGACACTATGCTTTCCTAGGATTTTGGTGGTTTGTAACACATTTGGTTTTGTGCAATACATTATTATGACTATTGAAAATTGTTGTGGGTTTCAAGAGATCATTTTTTTTTCTACTCAAGACTGTCAACCCTGGGAGGAGTAAGGGGTGATAATTTCTATTAGCCGAATATACCTGCTGATACTTTAGCATTGTCTTGCACACATTTGTAGGAGCACATCTACGTTAAGTAAAGCTGTACACCTTGCTACAGATCCTTTAGTTTTTATGGTGGACTTCACTGTGTTGCCTTGAAGGCATGGTATTTCCTGACTGTAATTTATATTTTTCACTGCTGTGGAGCACAGTGTACCCAGTGATTGATTATGCTGCATGCTGTCCATGGCTGTGTGCTCTGTTGTCCCTGCTTCCCCTTTCCGAGGCTGCTGGTGCTGGTGGGTTGAAGTCAGGCACTGTGCAGGTTAGACATACGCTCGCCAGTGACCTCACCTCCAACCCCATCAGTCCATCATTTTACATCCCAGGGTTACCTAGGTTCACTGTGCATTTTTCCTAGCTATTGTATTGTTTTATTTCTAACAAAAAGGGCAGCCAGAATTTCTTTATGCAGTTAATTACAAAATAGGCACCAGTTTTTGTTCTTTTCAAGAAACAGCACGTTTCCCCATCACTGTTTATTGAGTAATATGTCATACCTGTCATTAGAAATAAATGGTACAGTTTCTGAAATGCTGTGTCCAGCTAGGTATGAGATGGTCCAAACTCCACACTCTTCCAAGGATTGTCATGCTTCCCTGCTGCCCTCTGGTGTTGCCACCAACATCCAGCAAGGCCCATGGGTATACTCTCTATTCCTAGCCAGGCCACCTACTCAGGAGGTCTTGGACAGATGGACAGATGAAAGGTTAGCCAACAGTGAAGACACTTTCCCAGGGTGTCGGTGTGGAGGAACTCTAGGGGACAGACATGTCTGGCCCCAAAGAGTAGTTATGTCTGTGTCTCTGTTGATGAAATGCCATCTTGGGGCATTGCTGTTGTAGAAACTGTCATAGGTAATGGGGCAGGCTTTCTGGGGACTTGGCTTAGGAAAAGCTCATGACATGAGGGTGGAATATGAATGGCTTAGAGGGGTTGGCTGTGGCCCCTCCTTATCAACAGACAGCAGTTCTGAATATTTATTTATTAATTTTATTTTGTGGGACTGGGTGTCATGTTTTAGTCCAAGCTACAGGGTAGGAAACGATTCTACCTTACTGCCCTGAGTGCTGGGGTTATAGGTATGAACCATGCTCAACTTAGAAGTGTTTAATTTTAAACTGTGGCATTTAGTACCATTTTGTGAGTATTTTTTATTTAAAAAATAACATAACACACACACACACACACACACACACACACACACACACACACACACACACACACACGCATATATTCAAGAACACTCCCCACCCCGTGAACAGCAAGTGTGTGCAGGTCAGAAGACACCTCTCTACCACATGGGTCATCAGGCTTGGTGGCAAGTATCTGCTGAGTGTCTCTGCTGGCAATAGGCAGAGTGCCAGGTTTGTAGTGGGAACAAAGGAAAACTCCTGCCCTCAAGAGAAGGAAGCAAAGTTTCAGTCTTATTTAAAGATTAATCTTTTTTAGAAGCTTTCATATGATATTAAGTCTGAGGAGCACTGCAAGCTGAAGTAAGCAGAGCTGTGGCTGGATGTCTAGATAGTAAAAGTTATGTTCACCTGTCTCAGTAGAGGTTACGGGTCTCTTATGGAGCCCCCACTATGGAGCCCTCAGGAATGCTGGTCCTCATGAGTGTGGGTGGTCCTTGGGAATCTGTGTTAAAACCACACACTGAGAAGCAAGGGGTCCATTGAACTTTAACACTGGGAATCACTAATACCCGCAAATCTTGTTCCATTTTTACATACCCTCCTCAAGAGCTTTAATCCTTAATCTCTGAGGCAAACAGTATCACAGTTCTCTAAGGGAGACTTGAGGTCCAGAGGGGTTGGGGAACTTCTCAGGAACCTCCTAGCTTGGAGGACATTATCTGGATCATCAGATGTGTTGACATCTGTCTTCCTGCTGGGCTCCAATGGGCAGGTAAACTCGTGGGCTGACTGAAAGAGGATGTATGTTGACCTTATCAAGCAGGCCTTTTGGTCCTTAATGAATGTTTTTCATGTGTGTGTGTGTGTGTGTGTGTGTGTGTGTGTGTGTGTGTGCGCGCGCGAGCATGCACCTACAAAGCCTTCTGTGCTGGATAGTATTGTCAATGACACAGGCTGAAGTTGTCTGAGTTAGGGAACCCCAGTTAGAAAAATGCCACCATAAGATGGGGGTGCAGATAAGTCTGTAGGGCATGTTCCTATTGTGATTAATAAGGGAGGGCCCAGCCCATCCTTCCTGGGCTGGTGGTCTTGGGTTCTATAAGAAAGCAGGTTGAGCAAACCATGAGGAACAAAGCAGTAAGCAGCTCCCTCCATGGCCTCTGTGTCAGCGTACCTCCTCAACTTCTGCTTGAGTTCCTGTCCTGACTTTCTTCAGTAATCAACTGTGATTTGGAGGTGTAGGCTAAACAAACCCTTTCCTTCCCAAGGTTGCTTTGGTCATGGTGTTTATCACATCAATAGTAACCCTGACCAGGATGTCTCCCTTTCATTTGTTAGGTGGAATTGCTATTTGGTTTTAGCATCATTATCTATCCAGATGACAAACTCTCCTCTCATCCTTTTTAAACCCTATAAATACCCTGACATCATATTCTATTGTTTGACTTTAAAATGCCTATGGAATCATTCATTCATTCATTCATTCATTCATTCACTCACTCACCTATTCATCAAGTGCCCACTGAATATAGGTGTTTGGGAGCCTCAGGGAAACTCAGTGTTTCCTCCAGCCTGGATGTGACCTTTTTTTTTCTTTCAGTACAAGGAAAGGAAAAATGCCTTGACACAAACTAAGGCCACCCTGCTCAAAACGCTCTGTGTCTCCTCGTTGCTCTCAAGAGCAGACTAGAATTCACACTCAGATCTGTGACTCCAGATGGGTTTGTGACCAACAGTGAAGCTCAGGCTTCGAGCAGGCGCTTCCAGACATTTTCTGGAAGGGAGTAGATGGTATCTTAGCTGTCTTGTAGACCTTCTGCAGCGATGGGCTCACATAGTTTTATAGTTCATGATCTTATTTGACCGCTGAGCCGGGAGATCAGATGCCAGATATATGGCAGGATTTGACAGAAGAGGTACCAGCGTGTCTCTGAAGGTTTGGCTTTAGAAAAAGGCGGGATGGAGAAACTATTAAGTGAAATGCGGAGGCCTGTAGAGGAATAACCAGGGCATAGCAGATAGTCAGTACTGCCCATTGGCCCCAGTCTGTAGGGCTTGTCCTCACATAACCCGCTGTGCTATCTCTATTTTTGTTCATGTTATTGATATCAGAGCTGAGCCTCTCGTTGCTGCCATTCAAAATTTTTAGTTTTAGCACTAGAAAGAAACAGTTCCTGAGAGCATCCTCCAAGGTGTGGCTAAGCCACTTGTCAGCACTGCATGGGAGATTACATTTTCCATAAGTATCAGGAGAGATCACATCACCTGCCCAGGGGAGTCCAGAGGCTTTGGGTCTCCTGGATGGTCATTCCCTGGAGGAAACTGCTTGGTGTGTCGGCAGGATTTACTTTGTATAAGTGGAGGCTGGCTGTTGGTGCTGGATTGCATGAATATATTTTAAGGTTGCCTCCTTCAGTTGCCTACTATGGAAATTATTTCTTCTTATTTAGGTTTTTGAGACAGGATCTTATGTAGCCCAGGCTGGCCTCAAACTTGCCTTGTAGACAAGGCTGTCCTAGAACTTGCGACCCTCTTATGTGGTCATTGCTTTATATTTAATAAAAATCAGCCTGGATATCAGAGGGCAGAACCATCTCTCTAGCCTTTGTTTGTCTGTCTGTTTTTGTTTTGTTTTGTTTTTTGAGACAAGAGTTTCCTGTGTAACAGCCTTGACTGTCTTGGAACTTTTTCTGTAGACCAGGCTGGCCTCGAACTCACAAAGATATCCTCCTGCCTCTGCTTCCCAAGTGCTGGGATTAATGGCTCGTGCCATCTCTGCCTGGCTGGTTGCTTCTACAGAATACCGCACCCTCTGCCTATGCCACTTTAAATATCTTCCCTGCCCAGTTGTTTCACTTCCAGGTTCAACTCTGCATCATAATCCTAGAGTTAGGATTAAGGGTGTGAGATTCGGGCTGGGAGAAAATGACACTTGTGTAAAATTGTATAAATTTCACTCTTATATAAAATGAGTATAAAATTGCTCATCTGATATGTTGCTTTTAATCTGTAGGTCTTTACTGATGTGTCTTGTTGATCAGGGCATGGCAGTTTACCATTTCTATTAGTACCACCTCTAAAAGGTCCCTTCACCAGCCTACACAGCGTGCCCCTCCTCTCACAAGACAGCATACGACACATTCTTTCTGTTTTATCTTTAATTTTTTGAGATTTGACTTTTATTATTTTTGATTTTGCGTATTTAAATGTTTCTGTGAATGGCTATGTGTATGTCAGTGCTGTGTGGGTGGACTTTTCTGTCCCACCAGCCAACTCCTCAAACAGCCACACAGAGACTTAATTACAAATGCTCAGCCTATAGCTTAAGCTTGTTTTTAACTAGGTCTTAGAACTTAAATTAACCTATTTCTATTAATCTGTGTACTGCCCCAGGCTCCTTTACCTCATGTAGGAACTTCCTGTCCTGCTTTCTCTGTATCTCATGGCGTCTCCTCAGGCTCCACCCTTCTTCCCAGCATCCTTAGTCTGGCTCTCCTACCCAATTTCTTCCTGCCCAGCTATAGGCCAGTCAGCTCTTCGATAACAAATGAGAGTAATACATATTTGCACTGTGCAAAGGTTGTTCTATAGCTGTGCTGGTGCCCGGGTGGCCTGAGATTGCAGATCCCCTTAGAGCCACTCAGCTGGGTGCTTGGACCTCCTGTCCTCTGCCAGAGCACAGGCTTTGTTTGTCTTATTTTTGTTCTTTTGAAATGTATACATCAGAACTTATTAAGTGAGATCTATTAATTGATTGATTTTTGAGACTGGGTCTCTGAAGTGTAGTCTGATTATCCTGGAACTCATTTGTTGAGTAGATCAGGTTGACCTTGAATTCAGAGAGCTATATACCTTTCTTTGCCTCTGGAATGGCAGGATTAAATTATACACCACCACGCCCAGCTCTTTGTCCTGTAAATCACAGAAGGGAAGTGATTGATAGTTTAAATTGGTAGGCTGGGCCTCTAGGGGGTCCCAGCATTTGCGGCCCCAAAGGTGTATTTACAGGAGATCTGTTGCTCATTCCACAATACATTTATTCAACTGTAAAATAGACTCTGTCATCCTGGTAGGTGTTAGCCTGGTAGAGCATATGCAGGTGCCTCATATGTATGACCCCTTAATAAATGGAGATAGGAATGATCTCTCAAGCATTTATCCTTTTAGGTGTCCTTTCTGGGGGTTCTATGAATTAAACCTAGGGCCTTGTGAACACCAGATGAGTGGTACACCACTGAGTGATGTCCTCACCGTGTTGTGTCGTGTGTCCCGTCCCCCCCCCCCCCCCCCCCCCCCCGTGATGTGAGTCTTTTTAGTTGCTCTAAGTGGCTTAGTCTCATTGAAATCTTTGTGACCTGAAGAGAAAATATCTAAATGATTAGTTTCCTCACTTTTATCTCTTGGAGCTTAGCTTTATCATTGATTGCAAGTGATTATTTTAGTCTTAATCAGTTTGCTGCTTCAGTTTGGAGTTGTTAATATCTTACCTTAGATAGAAGCAAGTAGAAGCCGGATAGTGTAGTGTCAAACTTGAACTAGAAAACCTGAATTCTAGTCCACGGTCTTTTGGTCTTTCACTTATTATGCATGTGACCCCAGACATGATATATGCTGAGATTCATCCACTGGGCTTTGTTATCCTCTGTGAGTCGGTCGAATTAAACAATCTCATGTCATACACGTATTGTGATAGTTACTTTTCATTGTCAAGTTGACTAGATTAAAAATTACCTGGAAGATTGGTGAGAATTCTGGGGTTTTATCTGTTGTGTTTTGAGCGTATTCTTCGGTGTGGTTCACATATATCCAGTTATCTGGAAGCAGGTTTCTATGGATGCAGGATGGGGAACATGGCAGAAGGCAGTGGTGACTAGCAGGAGACTCTCTTAATGGCTGTGTCTATGTAGAAAAAGAGCTTTATCGTGTATGATTATGTTAACAGAGGGTTATGGTAATAGTGGCTGAGGAAGCAAGAAGAAAGAGAAATGGAAGGGAAGGAGGAAGGAAGAGAGAGAAATGGGAATCCCCAAGAGAGGACAAAGGAAGAGAGAGAGAGAGTAGATGCACATGAAAACCTTGCTTTTAAAAGACATGCCCTCAGAGTTGAGGGGAGGGTGTGGCTTGACATCAGAGTTCAGAGGGCTTGGCTCTTAGGAACTAACACTGGGATTATTTCCAGACACTCGGGAAAGGTCACCTTGAGTAGCACCGTCCCATCAGCTGAGGGCTTGAATGTGGCAAGAGAGGGAAAGGGGGGAAGCTAGTCTCCGTGCTGGCATCAAGTCAGTCTGTCCCTTGTCCCTGACTGCCTAACAGACCTCCACCATCTGACATCTGCCAGCTTCCTCCTTCCCCAGCAGTACTGCACCTGGCAGCCTTGGTGCCTGAACACAGGGAGGGCCTGGCTTGTGACAGGTGGCTTGGTCCATTGCCACCTCTGGACTGAAGCCGTTCTGTGACTAGCTGTTCACACTGAACGCCTCAGGTCCTATTTTAGAATCCATCAGTGCTGCTGCTGTGGCTTTGACACCATCTTCTTTGACATTTGATGCTCTCGGTGTTACTAACCCCACCTGGCTTTTCCTCTGTCCGTACCTGTGGTGCCTCGTAGTCCTGTGAGGTTGCCCCACCACACCCATCCTTTGCCATCCATTCCCTTCATGCACACACACCATGTCCAGGGCACCTCTTCCTCCGCTGCTGAAATCCTGTCAGAAAAATGCACAGAACATTTAATGTTCAGTGTAGCACTCACAGTGTGGACCGCTGTGTCTGGTGCTGGGTGTTTGGGGGGAGGGGCTTGCTGTTTTCTTTTTTTCCTTGTAACGCTTCCTATTGGTGGGACCTGCTTAATTTATTTTTTAATTTTAGTCATTATGATTTGGCCATTTAATTGTGGAGTTCCTGTTTCTGTTTTTTTTTTTTTTTTTTAAATCAGCATAGGCAATAACAGGTTTCATTATATTTATCCGTACATAGCTCCCCCAGATCTCCTTGTTATCTGCCCTGTCTCCTTCTGTTCCCAGATGTCCCATTCTGTCACACGTGTTCTCTCACTCTCTCCGGACCGTTATGTAAAGCCTTTCCTCTTCCTTTTCATAGTTTGCTTTCCAGTTACGTGGCCTCTGCCCACACTTAATTCCACATACCTGTATAAAAATGCCAAGCTGGGATCTGCTTATGAGGGGGAATACGCATCAGTTCTCACCCTGACTCTCCAGGGAAGAGGGGACCTCAGCTGAGGATGGACGGGGGGGGGTGGGGGGGGGGGGTGGGGGGGGGTGGGGGGGGGGGGGGAATGACGACCGACATGACCTGTCTGTGGAGATTTTCCTTACTGCTAGTTGACAAGGCAGGACCCAGCCCACGGTAGGCGGTAGGCGCAGCATCCCTAGGCAGGTGTACCTGGGTTGTATGAGAATGGTAGCTGAGCAAACCAGATAAGAAGCCACTAAACGGCGTTTCTCCACTGTTTCTATATGGTGCTATGCCGTCATCCCTCCGTGGTAGACTGTGTGTGTAGGCCAAATAAATCTTTCCTCTCCCAGGTTGCTTTTGGTTGTAGTGTTTAATCAGTGTAACAGAAGCAGAATCAAGCGATGGGGCATTTTTCTTTCTGGGTAGGGTTACCTCAATAAATACAGTCCAGAACCATCTATTTTTCTGGAAACTTTATAATTTATTTTTTCTTACAGCTTTTTTATTTGATATTTTCTTTACTCCTTTGTTCACATGAACCATTCTGAATATTATTGTATTTATTCCTATCACCAGCCTTTGGTGTGTGTTGCTATACTCACGTCAAGGGGCCTCCCAAAGACCACCAGGGAGCTGGGTTCGACATAAACACATGAAGGTCTATTTCTTGCTTTGGACAGGTTCAAATGAAGCCGGGTGGAGGGTTTTTGGCCTTCAGCCCAGAGGTGAGGGTATTTTTTTTTTTTTTTTAAAAGCAAGTGGGGTGCCACACATCTTGGCATCTTAGGATTGGGCAAAGGGGTATGGGCTTCAGCAGTCATTGGCTACACCTTTGGTGGGAACCTAACTTTTGAATCTATTGGCTGAGATTCTTTCCAGACTCAGACCTGTGCACGCTCTGCCCTCAGGCATTACATGCACTTTTCTTAAAATAGTTTTGTAATGATAAATCCAGGGCCTTCAAAATGGATACTGTTATTTTCCAAGGTGAGGCAGCCTGCGAGCAAGAGTTAGCTCAGGCCCAACCCAACGTTTCTGCCTAAGTGCATCATGACCTCTCTACCAGTGCTGAGGTTGAGGGTGTTTCCCAGGGGGAGACAAAAAAAAAAAAAAAAGAACACTTTGGAGTTGACACACTTGGCTGCGGTATACCGAGGTGTCTAATGGAAAGGCAGGTGAGCTGGGCAGCTGTTGGGCTGTCAGCTCCACAGAGGCTGCTACTCTGCCCTTGTATCTGTCACTGTGCTAGGCCAAATCTTGCCATCCCAAGTCATCATGATTGCACCTTCTACTGTGATGCTCACTGCAAGGATAAAAGAAATCGTTATTACTGGGGGTTTGAGTCTAGACAGCAGAAATCTTCCTGGAGACCTGGCCTAGGCACAAATGGCTGTAGCTCTGGCCTACCCTCTCAGGTCAGCAGAGACTGGTATTGGAAATGTGAAAGTGGGCTACTGGCCCTGTGCAAAGGCAACCTGGGGTCCCTCAGGGCTGGACATAGTGGACATCAGTCGCAAACTCCTGTGCAGCCCCTATTGTGTGCTCTATGAATTTAAACTAGTTTAGTCCTCCATCAGGGCTGTTGAGATAGGTACTCAAATAGCCCCTCATCACCTATAACCCAAAGGTAATATCGAGTTGCAGCAGAGCGAGTGTACACCTGGGCTGCCAGCCTGGGTCTGAGCTGGCTTGGCTAGTTCACCTTGGGAAATAACAGTGTTCCAAAGATTAGTCATAGGTTAATGTTTATAACTTTAGAAATGTCAAGACCTTTGTCCAGGGTCACAGCTAAACTGTAGCAGAGCAAGACCCGAGCTCTCCAGACCCAGAGACCTCGAGCCTCAATCTAGTCTACTACTTGTCGCTATGAGATGTGTGGTAGACACCTGACACTTGCTGGTGCAATGGGAAAAAGCAGGACAGGAGTGGAGAGAGAGTGGAAAGCTTGCTCTTGGTGAGGGATAGCTGAGGGAGGGTAACCAGGCCCTACCTGGAAAGAACCCCCTTTCCTCTGGAGAGGATGCGTCTTAGGGGCCTGTGAAGACCTGGCTGTGCTCATTGCTGGTGAGAAGCCCCTTATCCTTAGGGAGAGGTGATCCCAGAGTCTCTTTCAGGGTTGATGCTTCTGCAGTCTGTGCTTTGGGACCATGTCACTAGGACCATTGGACTGGGAGGTGTAGGCTCAGAGCAGTGGTTCTCAGAGCTTTGGGCCCCAGAAGTGCCAACAGCTGGTTGAACAGCCTTTGTGAGCGAGCTCTGGGAACCGGCCCCAGTCTCCCTGTGATCTTCCAGGTGAGTGCTTCGGTCTTGGAATTTAGAGTGCTAATCCCATTCTAAAAAATTCACAGAAGCAGGTGTGGCACATGCTTGTGATCTCAGCACTGGGAAGGTGGACCTGCAGTGATCAGGAATTCAAGCTTTCCCTGGCTGCTGTCTAAGATTTTTGTCTCAAAACAAAACGATATCCAAACAAAAACAAATTCCAAAACCAAACCAAAATCCCCAAACCTTCCCAGGACCCAGCAGGTAGGGAGAGAGAACTGACAGCTGAAGCCTCTGACCTCCATCTTCTCCACATAAATGAATACATGTCTGAAAAGCCAGCCTTCCTTCATCCCCTGCCTTGAGCTCACTCCGTCAGGCTTTCCCTTCTTCCCTCTCCCTTAACTGAGAACATTGAGGGCTTGCTTGCCCTGTGTGGTGGTACTGAGTGCATCTCTGCTTCTTGGTCCAACCGAATCATGACCTGCTGCAACCGCCTCACAAATACTCATTAAATAAACATTTGGTAGAATCAATATCTCTCTCTCTCTCTCTCTCTCTCTCTCTCTCTCTCTCTCTCTCTCTCTCTCTCTCTTTCTCTCACACACACACACAGAGTTTTATATAGTGAACCAGATGTTTGTATTCTCTTATCCTCTCCTGCGTGGACCTGCTAACATGTATGACGAAGGCTTGATGTGAACACTTGCTAGCACGTAAAGCTTTTAAGTGACAAGATTCTCTTTTATGGTGACAGCCTCAAAACTCCGAGTCCTGGTCACACCTGTTTGTCTGTTTAAGGGACCATGATAAACCACAGCCCAACTCTGAAGACACTTAGACCGCCACTCTTTTGTGAGGATGTACCTCCCGGGACCCCTGCGCACCCTGAGTCTTTCCCATCTCTCAGTTTCAGATCCGTGTCATGACCTGCACCCCCAAATCTGACCCTGCCACTTGTTATTCTGTAGAACTGGGGACTCCCAATTCCATATGTTGAAAGCCTAGTATTGTAGACTGTGAAGGTACTTAGAGCCAAGGCACTCTAAATAGGCAATTAAGAGTGAATTAGCTGATTGGGATAAACTTTAATTCAATAAGACTAGTGTCCAGACTTCCCCTTTGCATGGGACACTGTACAAGGTGGACATTTGGATGCCAAGAGGCAGGGAGTGTGCCACAGTAAGGCACAGGGAGAAACAGTATTCAGCGGGAGCAGAGGGCTCAGAGAAACCAGCTCCATTGCCACCTCTGTCTTGCTCTTTCTGGGTCTACGGCTTGGAGGGAGTAATTTTTTATGGTAGCCTGGGCAGATGAATGGGACCTGCAAGACTGCCAGGAGCCACAGCTAGACAGTGTCCCCAGTTAGATCTGTTGTTTTGTACTGTCCTATCTGGTTGAGTTTCCCTGGAATCGTCACCCAGAAGCAGCTCCTTACATAGCTTCCTCTCATTTTCCCTTCAGAGTTAATGAGAGTTCAGTTTAATTTCAAAATGTCTTCAGATGTTGGAACCAACTCCCATAAATCCTTCAGAATGTCTGCTGTGGATTAATATGAAGCAGGAAAGTATGTTCTGTCCCAGGATGAACAGTCTCAGTAATCTAAGAAAATTATAGCTCTCGAAGGCCCAACACTGTTATTCTCGGTGACCCCCAGCCTCAGTTGGGGTGTGTCTCTGGCATGAGGTTGTACAGCTTCATGTTCTTCCAAGATGTGAAATTCCCCAGGCTCATACTCTGAACTTTCTCTTTCTCAAGCAAATGCCCCGGGTTATTTTACTTTGGGGGGAATCTTCAGACATGTTTTCAGGGTATCTATATTAGCAGGGACAAAAGAAATGACCCCATTGTTCTCTTTGGCAGACTCCACAACCTCTCTCTTCTCCTTTAAATATGATATAAGTCCTCTGGATTAAGCCAAAACAGGATCTCTCTTCTTGCCGCTCTGGTGGATTTTGAAGGGAAATTCCACGAAGCTCCCTCATCCTCAGGGATCCTTCTGAGGGCTTCTCCTTGTGGGGAGGAGGCACATTTTCTAAGAGTCCCTTCCAGGAAGGATAAGGTGCAGCCGGAAGGGATCCCACAGAGCAGCTAGCTTAGGGATATTGGAGAGGGAATTAATGGCCTTTGATTTCTGGGAACTGACATTTTTTTTAGGACCAGAACAAAGTGAGCAAGTGGCAACTGTCATGGAACATTATTAGGCCATGGGAAAGGCTGCCACGAGGGTTTTTTGCTGGTCTAATTGAACTCTGGCCGACAAACTCTAGATGACCCTGAAGTCATTTTGGTTCCTTGTGGAATGCTGCTGGACACAGCTCTATTAGGGTCTCCCAGAGAAAGCCATTCATGTCTTCTTCTGTCTATGGTATTTCGATCCATTTCTTGGTAAGCATTTCAAGTAAAGAGGAGCTGTGCCTGAGTATGAGTTTTTAAGAACCCCGGTAGATAGCAAGTGTGGTGAGTGCAGTGACCTTCCTGGGGAGTGAGGTTAGGCAAGAAACAGTCTGGCCCTGTGCGTCTTGCAGCTTCCCAGTCACTGGCCATGGCAGCTGGCAAGGGTAAGCCCAGACGTCTTCCCTGGGTCTAACTTCCCTCAGTTTCCTCTGCCACAGGCTTTTCCTGTCTCTATTCTCACATTCCCCCCACCCCCCAGGCCTAGCAAATTGGCCCCATTTACCAGTGTCCATAAAAACCCATGCCCATTGAGAGTGTCTGGGCTTTGATTATTGGGGTCATCTTTGCCCAGTGAGGGTGTCTGGGCTTTGATTGTTGGGGTCATCTTTGCCCAGTGAGGGTGTCTAGGCTTTGATTGTTGGGGTCATCTTTGCCTAGTGAGGGTGTCTGGGCTTTGATTGTTGGGGTCATCTTTGCCCAGTGAGGGTGTCTGGGCTTTGATTGTTGGGGTCATCTTTGCCTAGTGAGGGTGTCTGGGCTTTGATTGTTGGGGTCATCTTTGCCCAGTGAGGGTGTCTAGGCTTTGATTGTTGGGGTCATCTTTGCCTAGTGAGGGTGTCTGGGCTTTGATTGTTGGGGTCATCTTTGCCTAGTGAGGGTGTCTGGGCTTTGATTGTTGGGTCATCTTTGCCTAGTGAGGGTGTCTGGGCTTTGATTGTTGGGGTCATCTTTGCCTAGGGAGAGTGTCTGGGCTTTGATTGTTGGGGTCATCTTTTTTTTTCTGAGGTCAGAGGTTTGGTACCCCTATAGTGTGTAACATGTTTTTTCTTCAGCTGCCTGCTCACATATAGTGACATGGAGACTTATTATTAATTCTGAAAGCTCAGCCTTTAGGTTAGGCTTGTTCCTAACTAGCTCTTATAACTTAAATTAACCCATTAATGTTAATCTACCACGTTCTGTCAAGTGGCATTAACTCCTTCATCTTGCACCTCCTGTGTCCATTCTGGTCTCTTGGTGTCTCCTGCCCCTCATTTCTCCTCTTCTTCTCTCTCCCTGGACATCCCACCCATTCCTCCTGCCCAGCTATTGGCCATTCAGCTCTTTATTGAACCAATCACAGCAGCAAACATCTCACAACTCTAGTCTCAGCATTCTGCCCCCTCCCCCCAGGAGTGGCCTTTAAGACCTGGATGGGTTCTCGACCTTGTAGGCAGCTTTTCTAAGACAAGAAAAAATGATGTCCATAAGCTGGTTTGCCGCGTGCAGCTGTGTTCTGTCTCCGGCTGGGGACACTGGGGTGCAGAGGCATGTGTTAAAGGAAGGGGCTGACCTGTCTGGCTCCCATCATCAGAGGCTGAAAGTCCAATACAAGAAGGACAGAGTCGCCAGTGGGCTCCATGCAGTCCCCACAATCAGGGAAAGGCTTCCTGGGGTATGTGGTGTTTCACTCTGAAAATGTGCTTTCTGCCCTAACCTAGGGCTATAGTTCAGCTCCGGAAACATCCATAATCCCACTGTATTGGGTTTAATAGGCTGCTGTCCAAGTTCAGGCCACCCCAATTTCTCAAGTGCAGTCTGTTCCTTTGTTTTGATGGTAGAAAAAGGGGCAGTGCTTTCTGCACCTGAGTCTCCTATAGGTTTGTGTTCCCATATAGTGGCCATGCAACCTTGTGTGTGTGTGTGTGTGTGTGTGTGTGTGTGTGTGTGTGTGTGTTACTAGTGGCTAAACCTATGGCTTTGGCGTGCTAGATGAGTACTTCCTGCCTGGCCAGGAGCTGACATGGAGCCGAGCCTGGCTTCGAGTTAAATGTGCATACCCCTATGGCCAGTTTTCACTTATCTCTTTAAAATCCTTCTTTTCCCTTCTTCCTGGTGGCCCAGGTGTATCTGGGTGTGTCCTTGTCATAATTCTACCCATGTCTTTTGGAGCTTACCTGTTTCCTGAGGAAACAGGTAAATATGTAAATATTTGATAAACTTTACCCAAATTGACAATTAGTGGCAACTTACTGCTCTTTACATATGAACAGGTATTGGTCAAAGAAATCAAGTAGATCCTTTGCTTTCTGTAGAAGACAGCTGTGAAGGAGAGTGTGTGGTCTTTTCCCAGATATCCTTTTGGTCAACCCTAGCTTGTCCTTGGAGTGGGTCACGTGACCAGTTATAGTAGACATCTCAATCAGTCCTGAGGGTCAGTGGAACAGAGGGGTGGGGCTGAGCTGTTGACGGTACCTTAAACTTCTTATGATCATGGAGGCCATACCTGTCTACGGGAGAAGGGGGTGAGCACAGCCACGGCTTAGAAATAAGCAGCTAGCTTGAGAGCCAGACACAGTGAACAAAACACCAAAACCAGAGGGAATTGCTAAGTGTCCATGCTTCAGAGACATCCAGAGAGGCTGGGAGGCCTCTGGGAGCACGAATGTCTCCATGTTCTCAGCTAGCTGAATCACCTGGCTGTTCTTTGGGGTGACCTGATCACATGGCTGTTCTTTGGGGTAACCTGACAACTGTGTCAGTGGACTTGCGAGACTTCTGAAGTCTTAGAGGTCTGCTGAGATGGTGGAGAGGGAGAAATTTTTTTTTTAAAGTTAAAAATAAGTTTGGGATGGAAAAGAAAGAGACCACCATTCCAACTGAAGTGTCTGGACATGGCTAACTTTACTCTTGGCCGAGAGGGAATGATGGAAAGATGAAACACACACAGACAGGAAGCGCATTTGGCCTTTATTCTAACTCAGGCCGTGACTGTCATTTTCCTTTTGGCTGGGCTTTGACCTCACAGCCTTAATTAAGTTGGGTAGTCTGGAAACAAATGCACACAGGCATTGAAGGAAAAGAAAATGGCGGCTGCTCCCTAGGGGAAAATGGCGGCTGCTACACGCTATCAGATTCTTAGACTATAGAGAGCTGTGAGCCTTTGTGGAAATAAAGGTTTGACTGGGTGGTGGGGGTGGGTGGGGATTAAAACAAATGCATATAAGTCTCACTAGGGAGGAGAGATAAAATGGTTTGAATTCCTTGGTGTAAGCACAGCTTTATAGCATTGATAGAAGATTCTGATTTGATATTACTTCTGTGGGGGAAGTTGGGCTCCAGGCTGGGCTCACCCATCCAACTTGGTCAAGCTCGCATTGGAACTACTATTTTTTTTTCTTATGTGTATGTGTAGTTTATATGCAATATGTTTGTGTACCATGTACAGTGAGTGCTTGGAGTAGTCGCCTTGTGAGCTGCCAAGTAGGTGCTGGGAATCGAACTAGAGCCTTTTGGATAAGCAGCCACTTGTCTCTCATCTACCCGGAAGTAGTATTTTCAGCTCCCCATTGAATGTTGATCCTGTAGCATAGCTAGAAGAGGAGGGAAGCTGTGTTTGATCTTTTGCTGCAGGACCCGGCTCCCTATGCATCTGCCAGCTCCTCACTCCCCGGGACAGGTTGAAGATCTCTCCCCAACACCAGCAGCACGCGGAAGGTAAAAGATGTCCTCATAGTGACCTCAGGGCCCCTGTGCTGTCTAAGCTAGCTGGCTCTTCTCTTGTGGGCCCTGCAGGTTTACTGTGTTATAGAACCTACCTTGTGGGTGTGGTTCAATATCCCCGGAATGTGATATGCATAAACACCATATCAGTGGTCTAGAACCTTTGAAAAGAGCCTTTTATTCAGTGAATGCTGAAGCCATCAGCTTGAATGACTTGTTAGGACTGGACTCCAGTTTCCTCTGACTGCACCTTCAGATTCCTGGTAAAGAAAGAGTTGTGGAATTGTTTGTTCTTTAAGATGTTATCCTGTGCGGTGGCTGTGGGAGAGCTGAGGGCCCTCCCATAGGGATCAGGAAGTAAAGCCAGCATGAAGGGATGGTGGTATTGTGGGTTACAGAACTGGAGTTAGGCGGGGCCTCTGCCATGGTTCTGTCCAGAGGGTTTGCAGCTACCGGGGTTTTCCTCTTCCCTTCTTTCCAGTGAGACACAGGTGTCCCTGGACTGGCCAGAGCTCCCTCTGGATTAGCTTGGAGGTGGCATTCAAAAGGCAGAGGATGGTGATTGGATGGGTGATTAAGGCGAGCTGGTCCTGGGGTGACAGGCTTCCCAGGCGGCAAGGCCCTCTTTCACACATTCCCTCAGTGTTTCACACAGCTGCTTTGCTTTTCCACCTCTGAGCAATTGTGGTTCCATGGAATATTCTTCAGTGAAACTGGAGAGGGTATAGTTATTATTATTTTAATAAAAGCCGTTTCAGAAATTGCCCTGAAATTCATTGTGGAGTTTTCCCTTTATTTTCTACAAAACAGGCCCTTTAATAAATAGACTTCTGAGGGAGACTTTTCAAAGGATTTATTTGTTCTCTGAATCTGCAGCTATTTCCGCTGAGGGTTGGTATGTTTGTAACTGCCCCAGAGCTTCAGAGCATGAACTGGCTCAGCTGGAATTTTCCTCCATTGTGCCTCATGGACAGCAGTCCTGCTCGCCTAGAAAAGCCCTGCCTTTTGTAATTCTCTTTTCCCTTTAACACGGGATAATAGGTAGAAATGTTAGTAGATTGTAAATGAGTGATAGTGTTTTAAACTGCTGTTGTCACAGGGGTCTCAATATTGTACATAAAATAAGGTGTCTTGAGCCCCTGTTTTGAGAATTGTTTCTGGTTGTCAGAGCACCCTTAACATTCACTCCAGATCTGGAGTCAGGGCCACAGCTGTGCATGTGCCTAGGCTCAGGGAGTGGTGCGCATGATTAGAGGAAAGTGCAAGAATTTTGCATGGAAAATTGGTTTCACATTCTAATCTAATGGGGGGACTGTGGGGTGTTGGGTCAACGCCTTCAGTTTTGTGCCGAGTTGGAGAGGGTTGGTGAATTCTGCTTGTGGAGCTTAAGTAACCTCAGCTATCACCACATAGGTAATTATCAGAATTCAAACTCAGGTTTTCACTTACTTATTTAGCCATTTGTCCTTTCTCCTAGGAGTGCAGGGTGGTGACATTATACAAATTAAATGAAAACTTAGACTCAGCTACATTAACAACATTTTTTCCTTGCTTATAGAAACCACAGCACACAGAAACAAGTACTTGTCTTCTCAAGAAACAATTTCGAATTATATGGTGGCTTAGGCTAGAGGCCAAAATTGTGGAGTCAAAAATGCTCTTGTGGGCCTTTAGACATCAGAAGGAAGTTGGGCAGGGCTTAGACAGGGAATGCTTGTCTGGCACATCAAGGCTGTAGGAGATTTCCCAGCACTGTATGCATAACACAGTGTTCTGGGCTCTTTTATGTGACTGACAGACAGTCAGCTGTCCTAGTTAGTGTCTATTGCTGTGCTAAGACACCCTGATCAAGGCAATTTATAAAAGGGTTTATTTGGGCTCTTGGTATCAGAGGGTTGGTCATGATCACCATGGTGGGGAATGGTGGTGCATGGGCAGACAGACAGGCATGGCGCTGTGAGTGCCTGTGACTGAGAGCTCACATCTTGATCCACAAGCACAAGGCAGAGAGAACTAACTGGGAATGGCATGGGGCTTTTGAAACCTCAAAGCTCACTCTTAGTGGTGCACTTTCTTCAAGTCTACACCTCCTAATCTTTCTCTGGGAGTTCTATCACTTGGAGACCAAGTATTCGAAAATATGAGCCTCTGGGGCCATGCTCATGCAAACCGCCATATGGAGGAGACCAAGAAGTCCATGGTAAAGCCATTTTGCTCATGAGTTTAGAGGCACTAGCCAAGAACACAGTACAGTGCCACCCGGGCGTCAGCAGGGTGATCAGGAGACAGAGCTATGGGAATGCCTACACTGTCCTGTGGTTGAATTTCTGGGCCATGGTAGAATGGGAAAGTGAGCAGTTTAGGACTGGCTAGTTGTATTATTCTTGTAAACTGTTGGGAGAGTCCCCTATTTGTCTAGTGGCTAGCCCTGGATAATTCACAAAGAGGGATACTGCTTCCTGGGATGCCACGTGGAAGTGGTCTGGTTCTGCATCTTGGGGGTTGTACATATCAAAGGAACGTTTTCCATTAGACCCTCACTATTTATAGGAGTTGGCTAGCTCCATTTCCATCAGCCTCTCTACAGCTAAAAGATTTAAGATACTGGAACATCATTGTGAACAGAAAACAGAAATGGTAGAAGGGATAAAGTTTCTGCACAGCGTCACCATTCTACATGATGACTGAGAAGCAGCCTGATGCCCAGGCAGAGAAAGTTGCTTGGGCAGAAATATGGAGCTGGTTTCTTGGGAATCTCCTGGAACCAACACAACTGGTTGGTGTTCAGTTGATTCTCAGCAATGGCTGCCTCTGAGTCTTTGTGCCTTTCATCTCTAAAGGGCTTTGATGGTACAACCTGAGTCCTCTGATGAGCTTAGTCATATCTGGATGGAAGCAGGGATGTTATTTGGCGCTCCACCCTGATTCAAGCTAACAGCTGTGAACCTGGACTGTTTGGACTCTGTGTAGAGACTTTGATAAAGATTCCAACTAACTAGGAACCTTGCTTTGCATAAATTACTTTTTGAATTTGGAGGGGAAAATCAATTTGCCATAGTAAATAATGGTTTCAGTACTTTTATAGCTAAATGTCTTTTCCTCCTGTGTTTTTGGAGGAACATTAATTTAGTGGGATTTTTAGGTGTGTGTGTGTATGTATGTGTGTGTGTGTGTCAGTTTCGGCTTTAAGAATTAGGTTGGCTAGGGTAGTAGTTTGACTGTATTTGGCCCCCATAAGCTCATACAGAGTAGCACTATTATGAATATGGCCTTGTTGGATTAGGTGTGGTCTTGTTAGAGGAAGTGTGTCACTGTTGGGGTGGGCTTTGAGGTTTCCTGTGATCAGGATACTGCCCAATGTGTCAGTGAACTTCTTGTTGCTTGCAAGGTGTAGGACTTTCCGCTTTTCCTCAGGAAGTACATCTGCATGCAGACCACCATGCTTCCCATCAAGATAACAGCGGACTGAATCTCTGAAACTGTAGCTGAGCCACCCCAGTTAAATGTTTTCCTTATAAGAGTTGCCTGAGCCATGGTGTCTTTTCACAGCAGTAAAAACCCTGAGACAGCTAGACCCATGCTTCCTTTATGCTAAAAGCTTTGGAAAAATAAAACTGTCATCAATAACTAGTCTGCTCATGGAGCTTGTACCCCACAAAAAGTAGAGAGAAGTGGGTTAGATTTCGTGTTGACTTGAAACTTGTCATTTAAATACAGATTGTGCTTGAAAGTACTTTCCTACCTTTGCTGTCAAAGTTGTTCTTAGGATGCCTGAGCAGAACAAATTACCTGGGATAATTTGTATTTTGTTCTTAAACAATTGTCTATTGTAAATGCCTTGAACCCAAAGCAGTTGACTGTTAGCAGATGGCCTCAAACATTTTTCCTTAGGACTTATCTCAGAGATGTGAGACTGCTTGCATAGATTTGTTAATTTAGATCTTTAATGAATGCAGCTGAATTGTCTTGAAGTTGGTAGGTAGAGGCTTTCAAGCAGCATTCTTGGATTTGAGGTCTTCCTAGATTGAGGTCAGCCTAATTTTCAAGCTGCCAGTTGCAGGACATGAAACCCCCGCTCCTTCCTTTCGGCTTTATGTGATGTGATGCCATGTCACACAGTGTACCTTGCTTCAGTGCCTGTTATATAAATAGGAAAATAAAGTTGAGTAATCTAGAAGGTTCCAGGTCAAAATAGACCTGTGAGGGTTGTTATAAGTTCTTATCTGCTTACTGATAAATTTGGACAAACAGGGTAATATTAATAAACACTGACTACTCATATGCTGAGGGCCAAAGTGATTCAAATATTTGTTGAGGATTTGTAGACTTTTAAACAGAGTTGTGGTCTGAAAGAATAAACAACCTCTGTATAGCTTTCTGCTGTGAACATGACTGGCTAGTGTGTGTATGCATGGGTACCTCCATGTCCTCTACTTCCTAGGCTAGTATCTGCAGTGCTACAGCTGTGGTGGCCTTTCCGTGATCTGTTTACAGCCCCATGTCTGACTCAGGGTGGTAGATAATGTTTTAGATAGAGCTTAGCCAATTCCTATCAGATTACACATTAGCGTGATCTGTCTGCAGTTGTCTCCACACTCATGTGCTCACTGCTCTTAGTTAAACTCAGTGTGGACCAAGAGAAAAAAAAAAAGAGGCCAACTGGCCCTTTCTGGCTGAGGTCCTTCCCCCCACCCCTTGTATTTTCCTGTTCAATCTATGATAAAACAGGAACAGAGAGACTTTGGGGGTATCTCTGCCTTAAGCCTCACTACTCAAAATGTGGTTCATAGATCAACAGAATGGCTGTTCTTGGGTTTTGTGTGGAAATTAGGAGTCTTCAGCTCTGCCGACAGCACACCGACCCAGAATTATGGAATAGAATTCCAGGGTTAAAGCTGGTTGCTGCCTCATTCTAACAACAGGAGATGGAAGGTAGAGATGTGGAGTTTAATGTTTACTTTGCGGAGTAATTTTCCAAAAGCTAAATTGGTCTTAGGCAAGAGGACATACCAGCTTTGGACATATCATTAAGTAACCTCAATAGTTTTGAAATAAATAGGTTTGAAATATAATAGTCTGGGAGATCAGACTTTATTAATCCACAGCTCAGCCTTTGTCTGTCTGTCTGTCTATCTATCTATCTATCTATCTATCTATCTATCTATCTATCTATCTATGAGACAGAGCCCCTCTACATAGCTCTCTGGCTGTCCAGGATATAGACCATGTAGACCAGGCTGGCCTTGAACACACAGAGACCTACTTGTCTCTACTTCCTGAGTGTTGGAATTAAAGGTATGCACCACCATGCCCCACTTTTTAGCCAATATTGGAGTTAAATTTAAATGAGAAAAATTAACTTAAACTTAATTATGAATATAATTTAAATATGTGTAAAAATTGGACTCCTGTGAGCATTCCACCAAATTTGTGCTAATTTGATAGTTTCCTTGCGTATGTTTTCTGAGTCCATTGACTATGGCCCTAGACTAGTTTCTGCTGTCTAGACGTTCTAGACTTGCAAATCCAATCTTTTTTATCCATGCTGGCCCACTGATGCTCACCTTTCTCCATCATGTCCTGGATGACCCTTCCTCAGCCTTGTCTGTGTAGTGGCCATCACTGCCCTCAGCTGCTCAAACTTTAGCCATTTCTGCCTCAGTACCCAGTGGTGGCCCTGTCTGGCATCTCAGGGGACATCAGAAGCTGAGGCCCTGTGCATCTTCATTCAGACCCTGAGCTCATGTAGTTAATGTCTTCCCAAACTTTATCTTGGACACCTACCACAGCTAGGAGAAGAGGTCACTCCCCCCCTCCCCTTTAGACTGGCCCAGGAGCCCTGAGGGCTTGGGTTTATGGTTATAATTTAGTCATTTAACTGAACATGAATAAGATGTTTCGGGTAGTTTTTCCTTGGGGCTCAGGTGCTGCTCTCTCCTATGGTTTTTCAAAGTTTGTCTTTAGCTTAAATTCAATTTATTTATTTGTGTGTGTGTGTGTGTTTGTGTGTGTGTGTGTGTGTGTGTGTGTGTGTTAAAGGACAACATGGAGCTGTGTTTCTTTCTACCTCATGGTCCCAGGGATTAAACTCAGGTTGTCAGGCTTGGTGGCAGGTGTCTTTGCTTGCTGAGCCATCTTGCTGGCTCAAGTTGGACATCTATGATTAACCAACCACATCAGTGTGACTTTCTCACAGACTAAAAGCCCAACAACAGGAGAGGTCTGGATTTATAGCTCATAAGCTTCACAGATGTTTTCTTACAGATTGAAATTTGAGGTCCCCATCTGAGTCTTAGGGAGTGTGGCCACCAAGTAAGAACGAAGATTTCAAAACATGCCTTTTCAGCCAGGCAGTGGCACATGTTTTAATCCCAGCACTCAGGTGGCAGAGGCAGGTAGATCTCTGTGAGTTCAAGGCCAGCCTGATCTACAAAGCATTCCAAGACATCCAGAGCTGTTACACAGAGAAATCCTGTCTAGAAAATCTAAAACCAAACCAAAACAAACCAAAACAAAAGAAACCAAAATGAAAAACAGAAAACAACAGAAAGCCCTTAAACCTGAAACATGCCTTTTCCATGTTGTGCTGGTGGCAGAGTGCTTATAGGGACAGCAGTGGGCTGCTAGGTGCCGTGATGGGATCTGCAGTTTCATACTTAACTAAGGTGCATCCAGAGAAGCTGGGGAAGGGGAAGAGGCAGTCAGAACAGAGGATACTGGAGGTGAGCTGACATTTCAGCTAGCAGTAGCCAAGGCAGTGTAACTCTTGAGAAGTCACACAGAAGACGTCAGTTCCCAGAGTCAATCAGAACTTAACATGATTATATGCCTCAAGTCTGTCTTCCCTTCAGAACTCTTTTGTAAGATCGGCGCCCCAAAGCAACCACACTTCTGATTTATGAACTAAATTCAGGACCTCCTGTGAGCCGGTTGGGTTCAACAAGAATGTTTCACAGGATTTGAGGAAGTTATATACACAGCAATGATTTTTCTACAGCAAGAAGATCTATTGGAATCAGTCAAGGGAGAATCTCAGAGGGCAGGGTCTGGGAAGATCCTGGATATAAAGCTTCCTGGTCCTATCCCATGGGGTTGGGGCATGCCATTTTCTGGACATGCTGATTACAGGCACATTGGCATGCAAGATACTCAGAGTGTTGCCAACTGAAAAAGCTCATAAACGCTTCACTGTCTTGGGTTTTTTTCTCTTCCTGTCTTTACATGACTGGTCTTTCCGGGACAGAGGCCATCTGTAGTCACAGTAGTATAAACTTTGCAGGGGACCCACTGTGAGTCACCTTGTTAGCATAAACCATGAGGCCCTATGACCTGGAAATTCCCCAGCTTTAGAGAAACCAGGGTTAAAGGCTAGCCAAAGTCTTCATTACAAAATGTCCTTCCTTCTTCTACTATTTCCCCAGCCTCTGTGATGTGACCTCACACACCCTCTCCACTTAGAGAATGTTCTAGAGGCAGAATGGAAAAGCTAGAAGCACAGCCTGAAAAAGCCAGAGTCCAGGAGACAATGCCTTCTGAGGGTTAATGTTCCATCTCCTGGTGGAGGATCCTCAATCCTCACCATGTGGATTAGAACCTGCAGCTTCCACATGAGCCATTTGGCCTTGGGCCACTTTCCTCCCGAATTGAAATGCAAATATGTTTTTCTATCAAGTTTCTTGAGGTTGTTAGAAAGTGACCAGGGAGATGCTACACAGTTCTGGACATAGGAAGGCCTTGCTCTCTGGAGACCCCAAGGAAGAATTTTTCTGATGAGTCCTTGCAGCTTCTAGTACTGGTGATTGCTGGCTTACACATCACTACAGTCTCTGGTCTCCACATCCATGCTGCTGCCCTCTCCCATCTGTGCTCACATCTGTGTTCTGCCTGGTAATTTTGTGAATGCTGCCTATGGTCCCATGAATCCAGGAATAGAGGGATTTGCTGAAGAGCAAGGTTATAAGTTATAAGTCCCGAAGGAGCTGGAACTTGAAGCAGGGATTCAGTCACGTGAAAAGGGAAATTATATACGCTCACGTTTGTTGCTGGTGGGCATGTAGAACCCTGCTTTGGAAGATAGTCTAGCATTTTCTTGAAAAGGGAACATATTTTACCTGAATGAATTTAAAACCCCGCATATAGGTATTTATAGCAGTTTTATTTATGATTGCCAAACTTGGAGGCAGCTAGGATGCTTAACTGGTGAATGGATACACAAAATGCTGGATTCAGATTAATGCCCAGTGATAGAGAAAAGCTCAAGATAAAAGATCCAGAGATATGTATTTTAAATACATGCTACTGATGGACCAAAGGCTCCATTCTCCAAGAGTCTGACTCTGTGGCATTCTGGGCACAGTAGACAAATGTGAGTGAGTGCTTAGGGTTGGGTGTAAAGGAGAGATGAAACCTCTGATCACAAGGGACTTAGGGGTTGTGATATTATATGGTACACACACATGGGTAGGCATTTGTCCAAGCTTAGAGAATGTACAGCATGCTGAAGTCAGCCATGGTGGCTGCGAGGTGCCGGCATGCTGACGCTGGTCATCTGCAGTAACAACAGGCAGAATGTTGTGGAGATGTTGAGATTTGAGTGTGGACAGGACCATGTCTGTATGGGGGCCAGGGGCACATGGAAGTGCTGTAATTTTGCTCAGTTCTGCTTGATCACAAAGCACTCTAAAAACACAAACTGTAGCTAAAATTTTAACCAAAGACAAAATAAAGGTGGGAGCCTAGTGGGTGGGGATATAGGCAGGCATATCAAGGCTTGTTATTGGCACAAGTTGGTAACCAGCTTGGCTGTGAGACCAGGATCTTGATGTGACTAGAAAAGCCGGTTGGGGTTACTGTGAATACACATTGCCTCAGTTAACCTGAATGCATGAATGTTTGTTTCCATGGAGTGATATACTTGGGGCAACCTTGAACCTACAGTAGGGATCTTTTTAATTAGACAGATGTGAATTACCTGTTTGCGTGCTTGTGATCCAACCCCCACAAGCATGTTCTTCTTTGTGCTTCTTGGTGTACAAATCCCACTGAATGGTACCAAATGCTTGCATTGTTGAGCATCTTCCCTCCCTCCCTCCCTCCCTCCCTCCCTCCCTCCCTCCCTCCCTCTCTCCCTCCCTCCCTCCCTCCCTCTCTCCCTCCCTCCCTTAGCTCTTTGAACTTAGGAGCAAGAACCCTGTCATACCGTATGGAAGGATCAGGTTTGGACATTTGAAAGAATTGTTTGATTCAAGTAGGCATTGCTAGGCAGTATTTCAGGGTTGGTGACAGGTTAGTCTTGCACTGCCATAATTGGCCTCAGATAGGCTAATAAGAATGGTGCCACCTATGAAGACCCCTGTTTGCTAGTTTGAAGCTACCTTGCTCTCTTGGCCAGTCTGTGACTCAGGCAGCCAGACTGGGATCATGCGATCTTCATTTTACTTCAGAGAGTGCCTTTTCTGAAGAAGATGGGGGACAGTTGTCTGTTTGTCCCTTTGCAATGCAGGTTCTTGGAGTTGGTTACTTTTGTTGATGATAAGATGAGGGAGTCTTCAAAGCCCTGAACATCTGGATTCACTCTTGAGGGGAAAGGGAGGCCAAAACACTCAGATGAACCAAGAAGGCTCTGAAGCCCCCGATAGAACATGTCTTTACACCTTTCCCGGCCACCTTGAAGTAAGCATCTTTGGGTACCACCTGCTCCTCCCATCATGTACTGCCTCATCACAAGTCACAATCAATCAAGCCAACCAACCATCTACTAAAACCTCTGAATAACTTGTAAGGATCCGTGGGAAGGAGGGTGTAGAGGAATGTAGGGCTGGGGACATGAGCTGGGAGGGAAATGGAGCTGATTTATTTCAACACACAGAACCCTTGTAGAAATGGGAGAATTTTTGGCTTTGTTTTATTTGTGTGCTTTCAGACAGGGCAGCCCAGGCTGGACTTGAACTATGTCCAGGATGAACTTGGATTTCAGGCCCTTTTGCCACCACCTTTCCATTGCACAAACAAGCATATATTGAAAACCTGGAGCCAGATATTGGGGGAAAGCTAGACTATCAGAGAGAGGAAACAGACCATAGTCAATTCTCACCCAGCTGAGTTCTCAGACTGAACAGGGGAAATGCTATCTTCAAGAGTCCTCAGCCTGGCTGGTCGCTCCTACAGAATCCCGAATCTCTGCCTTAAATATCTTCCCTGCCCAGTTTAACTTCTGGGTTCAACCCTGCATCTTAATTCTAAAGTTAAGATTAAAGATGTGAATTACTACAGTTTGGTTGTTGGGCCTTGAACTCACAAAAATCCAGAAAGATCTGTCTGCTGAGTGATGGGATTAAAGGTGTGGGCTGTATTGGGAGTGATTCTGTCCTCTGATATTCCAGGCTGATTTTATTAAATCTCCACAGGTCCATTTGTCACTGTGCTAGGATCACAGACATGTCCCACCATACCCCTCAGCAGCTGGGTTTTGGAAAAGCTGGGAAGTTGGTAGATGTCTCCTGTGTGTTTAATGTGGTTTGAGCATGGACACAGTCCATAGAGGCTGAGAGGTGACCCACCCTGAGATAGCACAGCCACAGTCGGTGTCCCCTTCACACACAGGATGATTTCACTGGCTTCTTGCTGAGTGAGAGCTGAACTACAGTGGGTGGAAACTTGAGGAGAACTGGAGGGATCACATATGCTGGGCTTCCTGGCCAGACCACCTGGAATTTGGTGATGAGGGAGGCTCTGGTGAACTTGAGGGATTTTGTTCTGTTCCTTACTGGGTGGGCAGATGAGGTCAGAGCCAGCTAACTGGCATGCCAGCGGAAAAGCCAATGTTAGTGGTTTTCCTCAGCTTTGCCTGGCAACATGCACTCCCTGACCAACTAGGAAACAAACACCTGCAGGGAAGTTCCTCATTTCACCTTCCCCAGAGCCTCCTGCAGATTCCAGACTGAGAACCACCTCGCTGTGAAACCTCTACTGTTCTCCTTAATATCACAAGCTGATAATGGGTCTTGAAGTTGAAATAGATCAAAACTAAGGACTTGCATGCATATTCATTCATGTGTTGGGCCAACCCGTGTAGGGCTTGGATAAAATGAAATTGTTCCACCTTCTGGCGCTTACATGCTTTGGAGAAAAAAAAAAAAACAAACTACGATAGCCTTTCAAATGTTTTCCCTGAGTGGGAAATTTAATGTGGGTTCAGGGAAGCATGTGCCTCCCAGGTGGTCAGTGGTCAGTGTGGCTCTTTTGCAGGTCATAGTGACAGGTTTGCAGATGGCTTGGATATGTGATTTTGCAGTCGGTTGAATGGTCTGGGCATTTGGAAACACGTGACAGCGGTTTACCAGAGGGAGGAAGGGAGAAGAGGCTGTGGAAGGGCAGGTTTCAAAGTAGAGAGAGTGACTGTTTGGGACATTTTAAAATTTGAGACCCTTATCAAACGCACAGAAGGAAGAATGTGGAATAAGCAGTTGGAGTAAGTCGGGTGTCTTTTTTTTTTTTTTTTAAATACAATTATGTCCATTACAAGAAAATTGCATGTGAAAGTGTTGAGCTTTTTAAAGTTGAACTTAAAATAACTTCTCAGAGTACTGTTTTCCTCAGATAATTCAGAGGAAAACTGAGCATTCTGAGAAGTTCTGTTTGTAGTACATGAGAGGTAAAGAAAATGGTTCAGTTCTGTTAATAGCACCTAGTTCCTACCCACTTGACCTGAGTATTTTGCCCACACTGGAAGGGGACTTCGCTCCTCCTCCGTTATGCTGTCTGTGTGAAGCTTGGAACCTGAAGAGCTAAAAAGGAAAGGCAGGCAGCATGCTGCTCCACCTGTGGGGTGCAGAGAACAATGAGCCCTCCTCAGACATTTCCACAGAAACACAGGAACCCAGGGATTAAGTGAGGAGCCAAAGGCCGGCTGGTTGCTTTAGGGTTTGAGATTGGGGTTTAGGGCTGTGTAAGTGTCTGTTACAAAAGACGGGAGGTGATTATCGAGCAAAGAGAAGGGTTGAGTTCAGATCACAGTTTGTAGGTCTCGTGTGTGACTGATCGGCGCCTGTTGCTTTGGGCCTGTGATGGCTCGGTGCATGTTGTTAGTGGCGGAGAGGAGAGAGAGGAGACCCGTTGACTCAGGACTGGGAGCCGGAGATGAGCACAAAGAGGTTAGACCTCTGAGAACTTGTGCACTGTCAGTAAGCCAACTTTCTCTCCTCAGTTAACACCCCCATTGGTGCTAACCTGGGAACTGAAGGTACTAAAGACCCAGATAATAGCTGCAGGTAGATTTCAAAGCGATGTGATTCATGGTTATTCTGAACTCTACTCCTTTTCTGCTGCGTTGATTCCTGGTGGATAAGGGTGGGCTGGGGGTAGTGTGCGTGTATGCACATGTGTGCGCTCTTGCACATGCGGTCTCGTCTCTTCGACCCAGAAATCTTCCATTTTTATTTTTGAGCAGGGTTCCCTGTAGCCCATGCTGGCCTCATTTATTATGTAGCCAAGGATATCCTTCAATTCCAGACCTCTTTCCTCTCTCTCCAAAGTCCAAGTGCTGGAATTACTTACAGGAATGTACCATTACCTCTCTCTCTCTCTCTCTCTCTCTCTCTCTCTCTCTCTCTCTCTCTCTCTCTCTCTCTCTGTGTGTGTGTATGTGTCTCTCTCATTTTATTTGACACTGATTTGGGGAGACTCTGGTCAGCATACGTCTTTAAGTGGACTGTGATTCCAGTTTAACATCTTAGGTGATGTCACCCTCTTTTATCTAACTTGTGGCTCTGACCTGACCATGTTTACAGGTGTGAATGCCCTCACAGCATGACCAGACCAGGTTCAGTAACAGAGCTGACTCTCCTCCCAGATCTGTTCTTTATTATGTTTATTTCCAGGGAGGAGGGCCTTTTCTTATTAATAGATTGTAACTGTTGGATGTATTAGTCTTGGCTTCTGAGAGAAGTATGAAATACTGAACTGATTCACCAGAGAGAGAACAGTATTGGTTCAACAACTGTCAAGCGTCTAGAGCTGCTCCAGTCCTAATGCACTGGTCTACATATCAATATCTACCCAGTAATGAAATAAGATTTTAGTTCCATCACAGTTAGGTGCAAAACAGGAAGGAGAGAGAAGGAGATGCAGAGATGGCCTCTGGGATATTAAGGAGGAAAAAGACTGGGAAGAAAGGATAATTAACTAGCTTCTGGAGAGGTCAGAGTTTGATCCTCCTGCCTGTGTACATGAGACATGTGACGTTCATGGACACTGAGTGGGTCCGGGTGAAGGGGAGACAAAATGCCAGACAACACTAAATAAAATATCCATACCCTTAGGCAAACACCTCTATTGCCGAGACCCTCCTGCCATCTGGAAGTGATGTTGAGGGCTGTGATGATGGAGTGGAGACTGGCATTCAGACACCTCCTATCTCTCTGAGCTAAGGGCTTCCGCTTCCTGTGTTTGGACTTTATCATAGTTTGCTATATTGACTTCCCCATGAGTCACACTTTGGGTCACTGCTCAAGATGATCTGACCATCTGCCTTATACAAGATTTTATCCATTCAGTAATGGATGATTGTGTGCCCCTTCCACCAGGCACTGTGTTATCAGTAGGGGTTGTGAGCAGTGTAGAGGTCACCACAGCTCTGACAGAGTCCCTTTCAGGCAAGGATGACTAAGGCTGTACTTGCACCTGTGGCAAAGGAGGGAGGATTGTTGGGAGCTCAGGAGCCAAGAGTAGCTCATTTTACAGTGGCCGGGGATTGTTGACTGAATTCCCCGAGGGATAAATTAGAATGAAGGCACTGGTTGGCCTGGGTCTCCATGTATACTAATCATCCATTGCTTCACCACAGAGACGAAGCTGTCACCAGGCAGTTTTGACACTGCTAATCTTGTGTGTGCTCACATAGATTAAGACGGTTAGTGATGTCACTTGGCCTCCTACTGTCTTAGAGTTACCATCATGTACTCAGTTATTGCTCATATGAATGTCATTATGTGACATGTGACCATATGTAATTTATTACACAGATGACCAATAAGAAATTATGACAGTGTGCTTCCCTGATTGAATTAAACCATGTGTCTCTGCCTGGGTCTTGGAGACTTGGGTAGTGAGAGATCCTGGGAGAATCAATTTGTGGCATCTTCTAAAGGGAACTTTGAGACTCTTGAGTTCATGTTTCTTAATTTAACATTCAATCCCTCTTTACAGTGCTCTTACATATGATACCAATGCAGTTCACTGTCCAGTCTCATTGAATGTGCTGATCAGTGTTGTTCTTGTCCAGAGGTTGGTTCTTGGGTTTGAACTCAGAGACCACTCTGTCTACCCTCAGATCCTTTCTTAACTCTTCTCCAAACAGCTTTTACCTGCTGATTGTAAACAAAACAAAACTCACCACAAACCACAACAAGTCTTTTTAAGCCTGAAAGAAATGCTAATGAATTCTACTTAGAAGTACTGACTGGAAAATACCAGATGTTTGCCGGAAGAAAGGGCTCAGGCCTGTGGGTGGCATTTTAGACTTGTCTAGGAAGCCCACCTACATGGAGCCAGGGCAGGCAAGGTGACAAATGTTCTGATTGTAGAAAGACAATTAGAAGTTATATTAGAGCCCCGTGTTCTAGTTTTTGTTCTGTTACTGTGATTAAGTCTGGGGGGAAGAAAGACAAATTAGCAAAGGAAAAAGTTTATGTGGCTTACACTTCTGTGTCACCATAGCCCATCAGTGAGGAAAGTCAGGGCAGGAACTGAAGCAGTAATGTGAAGAGGAAACCTTGGAGTAATGTGTGCATCCCTCATAGGCTCATGTTTAGCCAGCTTTCTTAAAGAGCCCTGACCACTCATCGGAGGAATGGTTCTTCCCACGGTTGGCCGGACCCTCCTACATTAATTAGCAGTCCAGGAAATCCCCTCGTAGACATGCCCACAGTCTGGTCTGATTTGGGCCATCCGTCAGCTGAGGCTCCCTTCTCAGGTCACTCACTATATGGTGTGTCAAGTTGGCACTTAAAGATAATTAAGACACCGTAGTTCCCATCAGATTCTCATGCATTGGTTTTCGCCTTGCTTGGTAATTTCCTTTTCCTTTTTGGGGGAAGAGGGTGTGCTGAGGATTGAATGCTAGGCGAGCTCTCTACTACAAAACTACAACCCCAAGCTACTGGTAATTTCCTGACTGTATTGTCGGTGGTCTAAGGAAGGACTCTGGACTCTTTTGTGGTTCAGTGGTTAGAATTCACTACCAATCTTACTGGCCTGGATTCCTAAACCTTCCCAGATCTGCCCAGTAGGACCCTCTGTGTAGTTTCTCTGTCCAAGGACCTATCTTCATAATTCCTTGAGTGCGTCCTTATTTTCAGTACAGAAAGATACTCACGGTCCATCTGTATCAGTTTCTGCCCCTTTTGTTAGCCATTTTTAAGGAGCTAGTATTCTTTCTAAGGGAAGATGATACTAGGAAATGAAGATCTGGATGTCAGAGTGCTCTCTCTCACTGACTGGGATGTCACTGCCTCCAGTGTCTCCCAGTGTATAGAACTAGAGGTGCATGCGTGTGTGTGTGTGTGTGTGTGTGTGTGTGTGTGTGTGTGTGTGTGTGTGTGTGTGTGTTGTAGCGGGTTCTCGGGTCCCGGGCGGCCAGAGATCCGGAGATCCACAGACCTGCCGCCCGAGACCGCTTAGCCGCCCGCCACCGCCCGGGTCCCCAGAAATGACTCAGACGCTTCTATTAAATTCATGCTGTTTGGCCTATGGCTCAGGCACATTGTTAGCTAGCTCTCATATCTTAAATCAACCCATTTCTATTAATCCACGGGCCACGTGGCGGCCCGCAGCTCACCCGTGCTCTTTACATGTCCTTCCTTCGGCAGCTTCCGCGAAGTCTGCCTCTAACTCCGCCCTGTTTCTCTTACCTAAGCTCTGATTTCTCCTCCTACCTATTCTACGTACCTGCCATGGCCCAAACCAGCTCCTTTATTTAAAGATACAGCACTCACAAATGCATTCCCACATTTCCCCCTTTTTCTCTAATCAAAAAGGAAGGTTTCAATTTTAACATAGCAAAATTACATATAACAAAATAGCTATTAAGCAAGAATTATAGTTATAATATCTAGTCTATTTGTATTTAGCAAAATTAAAGAAAATATTTTATCTACTTTATCTTTATGAATCTAAAGTTTTATATCTAATATATTTTTTAAATGACTAAGAAAAACTGTACATATAACTATCTAATCTTTAACTATATCAAAGACCACAGAAGGATATAATATTTACCCAAGTAAACCAGAAGTGCAAACGACTTCTAAAATCTAGAAAGGACAGAGATGACACCTATCTGCCTGGACAGTCACCCAAAGTTTCTTTATAAAGTTGGGGCATCCGTCTTTAGCCTATAGGCCTTGAGTTTCTTTTCATTTTAGTGAAGCAGGAAATCCGCTCTGTCCATTCTGGCACAGTTCATCTGTTGCTTCTCCTTGAGTCCTGAAGAATGTCTGACAGTTTTCTCTGTAAAGCAGGAACCTGAATGACCATTTAGGCTTGTTCTGCCAAAGTTCAGAGGTCATCTTCTTATGGAACCTGCATGTCCAGTTTAAACAGCATACTGTCAAGCAGTCAATATAAAAACAGTTTGTTCTCCAGTGGCTCACCATCACCACAAATAGATGAGATTCTATATGGAGTTTCTTCAATGCCCATCTTCTTGTTGAAGTAAATTAGTGCTGCCAGGAACAGACCTGTCTCACTGTCTAGAAAAGTCTAAGCTCTTAAAACATTTTAAATGCCATATTCTGTAGGTCTTAGAAGTATTTGAAGATTACCTATCTAATTGAAATATATCTTTGTATACCTAAAAATCTTAACTAACCTAACTATAAGTTTGATTATCAAAAGTGACTATTAACCTTTATTTCTTAATTATACATTACAATTTTAAAACAGTTACATGAACATCATATCTTAAACAAGAATAGAAAAACACATACAGCATAATAAAATTGACTTTAAATTTGTATCAATAAACCAAAATCTATACCAATGTAAAGCAGTTTGAGATTAACAGCTGATTACCTGTAAATTTAATAATCTAATTTTTTAAAAAAGTATTCACATACCATATCCCCCGTTTTTTCTTAGAAAGAGATTGACTATGACTATTAACCATTTATAATGAAAACAAACATCTAGAAATAATATTTGGGGAATTTGGGCGTTGTTTTTCTATTACTACTTCTTGCTGATTAAGGGGCGTTGAAAGTCTCACGGTTGTTGAGGCTGAATCAGTCTGTAGCTCTGAAGCTGATACGGCTATCTCTTTTTATCAGGTTTTTTCAGGGGGTCTTGGTTGATGAAACCATATTTGCCTGGAAGCAATCTACAGGTTCTCATCTTCTGTGGAAACAAAAGCGGAACTCTTTTGAAGCAATAAATCTTTAGACACAAATTTTGAAATCAAAATACCTTTAAAAAATACATTTTTGTTTAACTTAGTAGCCTTTGCAATCCATTGTCTTTTTGCAGTTAGCTCATTAACAGTTAAAAAATTAAAAGAAAACACAATAACAACCAAAATCTAGATTTTGTGTCTATTTTCTATCTTTACGTGGCTTATTATCTTTTTATTACTTTATTTCTCGCTTTAAAAACTTTTTCTAACCTCTTTATTTTCTCTCTGAAGCCTATGTACCTTTTACAAACATTGTAACCCGTTTACAGGTTTTTTTTTTTATCTGAATCTGTTTTATTGTGAATCCTTAATCATCTTCTAACCTTAAGAGCTTTTAAAATACATTCTCCAAAAAGAAACACAGTTTTTGCAAATTAGGCTGAATCACTAAGTTTTTTTAAGCGGACCGTAAACAGAGCACACCTAAGAAAATGCTGCCATGAAGAAAATTTGTTTCTCTTTTGTTTAAAATAAGCAGAAATCTAAAATCAATCACGTTACTGAGTCTTTTGTTAGTTTTCAGGAACCCGCCTGATTGTAGCTCACACTGCCTGTCGCCAGCCCGCCGCTGGCGCCATTTTGAGTGTGACCCGGACCATGCTTTGTTTGTACAAAGACCCGATTTACATACACAATTTGGAAGCTGCCTTTGATCAGTTTCTGCGATCTAGAACTCTTTTTAATCTTTGTCAGGCTCTAAGTGGATAATCGGCCCACGTTGGATGCGCCATCTGTTGTAGCGGGTTCTCGGGTCCCGGGCGGCCAGAGATCCAGAGATCCACAGACCTGCCGCCCGAGACCGCTTAGCCGCCCGCCACCGCCCGGGTCCCCAGAAATGACTCAGACGCTTCTATTAAATTCATGCTGTTTGGCCTATGGCTCAGGCACATTGTTAGCTAGCTCTCATATCTTAAATCAACCCATTTCTATTAATCCACGGGCCACGTGGCGGCCCGCAGCTCACCCGTGCTCTTTACATGTCCTTCCTTCGGCGGCTTCCGCGCAGTCTGCCTCTAACTCCGCCCTGCTTCTCTTACCTAAGCTCTGATTTCTCCTCCTACCTATTCTACGTACCTGCCATGGCCCAAACCAGCTCCTTTATTTAAAGATACAGCACTCACAAATACATTCCCACATGTGTGTGTGTGTGTGTGTGTGTGTGTGCATGTGTGCGTGTGTGTACTTGTGTGTATTTACTTGTGTGTACGTGTGTACTTATGTGTGCATGTGCATGTGTGTGCATGCATGTGTGCATGTGTATATGTATGTGCATATCCGTGTGTGCACGTATGCGTGTGTGTGTGTTTGTGTATTTATGTACTTGTGTGTTCTAAGTACAGACTTAACTTTTCTCTGCCTTTGTATATTTAAAATCTGGAGGTGGACAAAATGCAAGGGGATGGGAGTTGACTTAAAACCCCAATGTGCAGTTCTGAGTATGTCGCATTTTATGTCTTTCGCAGGTGGCTCAATCCCTTGTTTAAAACCGGCCATAAACGGAGATTGGAAGAAGATGACATGTTTTCAGTGCTTCCAGAAGATCGCTCAAAGTACCTGGGAGAGGAGCTGCAAGGGTAAGTGTCAGGCCATAAGAGAAGGGAGGGACTGTGAAACTGGCCTGTGTGGCTTATGGCTTGGAGCACCTTTCCCCTTTCTGGCTTCTTTGTTCTGCTACAGGCCTTGCTGGGGCTTCATTCTCCCAACACTTTCCCTCAAGTTGTTCTGGCTTGGCCTGACTTAGTGACCAGGGCAAAGAGAACCTGTGTTGTTAAGTGTGAGGGGAGCCTGACCCACAGGCTCTCCATGGCTGAGATCTGTCTCGGGAGGTTTCACTAGAGTGGGTACCTGTCTTCTCTGGCTACCAAAGATGCTGTAATCCTGCAGAGCTCAGCAGTAACTTGTTCCCTGAGATCTTCCCCCTTGAGACCCATTCTTCTGGCGCAATAAAGTCTTCCCCACACATCTTTCTGGGTCCCTTGGGACAGTTAGTCAGTGTTTGTGTGGAATCCTCAGGATAACCTGTCATAAACACTTGTCTGCTCTATGAAATGGCCTTGCACACTGTTTTCAGCTTTTGTCTTATTTTAGATACTGGGATAAAGAAGTTTCGAGAGCCAAGAAGGATGCACGGAAGCCTTCCTTAACCAAGGCAATCATAAGGTGTTACTGGAAATCTTACCTGGTTTTGGGAATTTTTACGTTAATTGAGGTAAATGTTTGTTATATCTGGGCAACTATTTCTAAGTGGGTGTACAAGGAAGAGACCTCCTAACTGTTGATAATTGTTGAAGTGAATGGGGACCAGCTGCAGAAGAGTCCAGGTGAGTGTTGAAGTTCATTAGCTGTATGTCTTTGGAGTGGGTAGCACTTAAGTTACCGAAGCTGGCAGATGTTACTGTTTCTTTGAAGTAGTTAAAATCTAGTGTTACTGCATTCAGTTCCCAGTACTCACATGGTAGCTCACAACCATTCCTAAGTCCAGTTCAAGGGGATCCTACAATATCTTACTTCCAGCATATACACAGTGCACATACATTACATAGGTACACACACGTATACACAAAATAAATAAAAAATTTAAAATGTTTAAAATCCAGTGTCATAGGAAGTCGGCCGTGTTTTATAGCACATTGTGAGTGTTGGTGTTCAGTAAGTGTTATAAATGCACAGAGTCATCTTTGATCGCTCTTGAGACATGTCCTTGTGGTTTGGAGTGCATTTGGACCAGAGCCCAGAATAACCAGCTCCTAACAAGTAATTGTTAACTTCACTATGCCAGATCTGATAAATCCTTCCCTGGGAAGGCACTGTCAACTTTTCTCTGCCATGTAAATAAGACTTGGTGCCATGTGCCGGGGCTAGCTGTGGTGCCCCAGATAGCCAGGCCTCACTAGAGTTCAGGAGTTACCTCTTCCCAGTGGCTGGGCACAGAGGGCTATACTCACTCTGGGCCATGGTCAGCTTGACCTCAAGTGACCATTATTTACCCTGGCCTTCTGTTCTTGCTGTGGACTAGATTGCTAGTCTAAAGTTGAGTTTTGGTAGCCTGGGATTGCAGAGCACAGACAAGTGGTCATTCACTGATTAGCCAAAGATAGAAGCTGTGAGACCCTTCAGGTTGTCCAGTAAGATAGTCTTCTGCCTAGGGGACAGTGCCTGTGCTTGTTTGTGGCTTGCTTAAGGGGATCCTGAAAATTTGGCTGCATGGCTTGTCCCTTTGGTATGTTTAAGAGAAAAATTATTTGTATTTTTATTAATGTATATGTGTGTTTATGCCACATGTGTTGGGATGTCTCATGGGGCCAGAAGAAGAGGTCTGATCCCTTAGAGCTGGAGTCTCAAGGCCATTGTGAGCCTCCTAACCTAGTTGCTGGCCATTCAGTAATAGAAGGTGGTTCTTGAAACATGTTACCTATAAGGAACCATGTATGAGTCATTTATATATGGTGTTAATTTTATGCCTCTTTGGAATTTGGTGAGGTAGGAGGTATTCTTATTATCAGTAAGCCCCCAAGTGCCAAGTTGTCCGTATCATGTGCCCACCCCAAAACATAAATGACAGAGCTGAGTTTCTCTTTCAGGCATTCTGAGATGAGCCCAAGCCTTCTAGGCTGGGGCTAGTCTAAGGTCATGAACTTTGCCCTTAGCATTGCATGTGGCTGTTGCTTGACCTTAGCCTCAGGATGATGGTGCCAAGATAGCCTTGAAGCAGCGGTGGCACATGAGTTTGTTAGGATAGGATCCAAGTTACAGTATCTCCTGGGGCCAGAAAGTAATATGCGGTACTAGAAAGTAGCTGTCTCTGGTGGGTCAGCGTGTTGCAGTGTATCCAGATGGATCTGGAGTCCTGTGTCTTAGCTTTGGCTCCCTCACACACCCATGTTCAATATCCTCTGTTAAAGTATTGCTTTTCCTGTTAGTATTCTTATATTGTGCTGTGTTTATCCCTGTCTTGTTGGTTTATGGTCTAATACTGGATGTGATTGCTTAATTCTCTTGATGGGCATAGTGACCAGTGTTGGAGGCCCGCATTGATTTTGTATCTCTACTATGATAACTAGCAGACTTTCCAGTTCAGTAAAATCTAGGGAGCTATGAGTCATTTGTGTTTGGCTAGGAAAACTTTGGGATTTTCTCCCGTCAGTTAAAAGAAGCATACATTCCAGTACAAATACTTCTCATGGACTGACCCATGGATGCTGATGACTTGGAGAACTCAGAAATAATTTCTTATGGGGATGCTAGTAATGATCCAGTTACATTTCAGACTTCATGTCCTGATAGGCGTGGTGGCACATGCCTATTACTCAAATAGGTGTGAGGTTGAACAAGTGGAGAATTCAGGTCAGCCTGGGCTAGTGAAACTCAGTTTCAAAAAACAAGAAGGAATCACCTTTAAATGGTGTTTACGGTTTTTATATGTGTTCCTTTACTTATGGCTGTGACCCAGGACTTGATAAAGCAGCCTTAGGAAGGCCATGCTTGCTGCGGCACAGTTTCAGGGAGCGTATAGCCCATCATGTGGGAGAGCCTGTTGGCTGGAACAGGAGGAAGTTGGTCATCCTGCATTCATGGACAGGAAGCAGAGTGATAAACGCCAATGTCCTTCCCTTCCCCTTAGCCCAGGACCTTAGTCCATGGAATGTTGTCACCCACATTAAGGGTAAGTTCTTCCCACCTCAGCTGACCAAGTCTAGAAATCCCTCACAAGCATTCTCACAAGTTTATCTCCTGAGTAATTCTGTATCCCGTAGGGTTGACTGACAGTATTAGCCATTCTATCCTTTTGGCTGAGTCAGATGGGATGAGCATTAGGTTAACACTTCATTTTATGAATGGATTTCTCATTTTGTGGTCTCTTCTCTGTGTTGTTCATTGGTCTTTGAGTTTTATATAGTAGAAGGATTACAAAACAGATATGTTTCTTTGGTGACTCAAAAGCATGTGGAACTTCTCTGGGAACACAACACCTGTGTTAACTCCTAATCTGTGTGACCCACCCACACCAGCAGGGGCTTCCCTGCGTGTTGATAGGGGCACCACCAGGGGAGAGGCAGCATGATGCTAGTTGCAGGAAAAGCCTTGTGTTAAGATTTCTAAGTAGTGTCCCACCTTGTCTTGTGAGAACTGAGGACTGACTAATGTTTGGAGAAACAAGCATGCCAGTGATTGTGAAAACACACTCCTGCAGACCAGTGAAAGCCAGCTCAGGGCAGACAGTGAGTTCCCAGCATGTCTGTCCCCTGTGTGCATCTCCAGGGAAATGCCATGGGGACAGAAATGAGTTTCCACCCATCCGGAGCCTTCACAGGAAGAGCGTTATGGGGAGAGTCTTCACAGGCTGTCTCCTTATTTCATTCTAGGCCTGGGATTTGAAGTACGAGGTTTCTTGTCTGTGAGAATGTGAAGCTGGGGATGGCAAGGCCTCTCAGTGGACTTTCCTACTTGAAGTGCCCTTCAGAGGCAAGGGATGGCAAGGGTGGCTAAGTCTTGATCTCTTGACCTTTTACAAGAAGGGCCACTGTATGCAGTATGGCAGCCTTGCCTGCTTACTTGGTCTTTGACCAAGACTCCTTTTTCTTTTCAAGGGTTACTTTTATTTTAATTGTATGTCTTGCTTGCTTGCGCGCGCGCGCGCGCGCGCGTGTGTGTGTGTGTGTGTGTGTGTGTGTGTGTGTGTGTGTGTAAATCCATTCATGTGCACCACATGTATGTGTTGTGAGTGTGGTCAAGGCTTTTACTCCATTGTCTGTGGTACAGGTGGAGGCTGCAGAGGCTGTAGGAGGCTACCATCTAAGACAACCCAAGGCCAGAGGTTTACAGTCAGCTCCATGGTGACATCTTTTGTGCCTTTACTCAGGGCTGTGCTGGCTTTTTGCATTTCCCAGCTCTTTCTTTTAAGTGCCCCTCACCTTCAGCTCATCCTAGGAGGCCTTGGAGTAGATTCCATGGGGAAGATGACCCAGGCAGGGGCAAGCTCAGCAAGCCTTGAATAAAGCAGGCATGGTCAGTTATGTTTGCCCTGTGAATTTTTGGGCAGTCTACATTAGCTTATTAATGTTGACAGTGATGACCCTGAGTGAGAAACAAGGGGAAAGTGTTTTCTTTAAAAAGTCAGAGGATCAACTGCTTCCCAGGAAAATGATTGTGTTTGTAATGATTGGAAACAAATACCAGCAATTAAGATGATCATCAAATGAGGTTCTTCATGCAACATCTGGGGAAATTCAGCTTTCATAAACAACTCTGGCCCAGACTCTTCCTCTGCAGTGGCTGTCAGTTTTGTGAAAGCTGCTGTCTTAACCACTCACTAATCACGGTGCTTCGTCTTGCCTTTTAATTTAACGTCATTTTCTAACATTTTGTGTAGAGGATTGGAGTTCAGAGCTTTGAGCGTACGAGGCTCTTCCTCTAGCACTCAGCCCACATCTAATACAAAGAAAGCACTGTGTCATCCAGGATGCTTCTGAGGTAGATAGGGCAGGTTACCTCAGCTCTAGAAGGGGGCTCAGAAGAGGTTTTAATACACAACACACATGGGACATGTCTGTAAGTGGCAGACCTGGCTTTTAAAGTGAAATGTGTTATTTTTGGATGTTGTGTTCCCCTCCCCCACACCCGTGCTGACTCCTTGGCAGGACAGTAAGAGGTGAGAAATTTGTATATCTCCCCCGTCGTGCTTCTTGCTTAGCTGCCTGATACCAGGGCCGGGTTTTGAGGGACATTTTTAAGAATATACTAGAAGCACAAAAATAATCAGAAGTCCCTGTTTGCCTCTGAGCCATACTTCAGTAATTTATCAACTCATGTCGAGACTTAAAGTCATCTATAACGGTGCTCACTCCATTTTGAGGCTGTTTCATTTATCAAAGAATGTTTCAATTTGTACCTTGAACAGTTGGACTTTCTTTCATGGAATTACGGTTCAGTTGTTACACAAACGCATTAACTAAAGCTTTAGCATCATCAGCATGCCTTGATAGGGTTCACTGCCCTCTTTTTACTCTTTTAGTCTGCACTTCATCAATTAATTTGAGTACTATATTGCCAACTAGGGCTATTGGGCACCAATGTGCCTGACATTCATTCATTCACTAACGTATCGTTTCTTGTAATTGTGTATAATATATACGCCCGAGTGTGGTTTTCTGCATGAGAGTACAGTGCCAGCAGACATTAAAAGAGGAGCTAGGCATTATGGGTGGCTGTGAATCTCCCAGACTTGAGCTCAGGTCTTCTGCAAGAGTGGGCTGTGCTCTTAACTGGCACCCAATTCTACAGCACTATTTTTCCAATGCTTTGGCCTGACTGGTAGTCCAGTGAGATGCATCTCGCTGACCTAGGTGGCTTTGGATTTTTCTATTTCCCTGCCTGTCCTTCCCTCTACAATTACCTTTACTGCTCTTGATTTTGTAATTGAAAGCACTGAGTTGCTTGTTTAGTAGAGGTTCCCACAGTCTGGGCTGGCCCGATGACATTCGTCTCCTGGCACCGGGAGACAGAGAGCCCTGTACCTGACTCACCCCCACTTGGCAGCATGGCTTCATCTGCCGTTCTGTGTGCCATCACTGTGAGACACCTTGCATGTGCTGCTCTCCCATGTGTGGTGTCAGGATGTTTGTGGTTAAAGGGGAGATGGCTGCAGAATGGTGACGTGGCAGCTTCCCTACTTGATTTGTCTGCTCTGGATCACCTTTGCTTACCCCAAAGTGTAGTATGTATAAAAAGCTAGGAGAATTTCTTACTAGTTCAAACTGCGCAGTCCTTTAACATAACCGACTGTGAATGGTCCTTTAAGATCCCCAACCGACCTTGAGTGGGGCTGATGGTCCAGGAAAGAGACAGTCTTTAAAAAGGTCGCTGTTCTGGTCTTCTCTGCTGCCTTCCCACTCTCCTGCAAGACGTGATTGTATTTGTCAGTCCTTTTAAGTTCTTATCTATTTGTGTGTGTGTATGGGGGGGGGGAGGGTGTTGTATATGTGTGTGGTGTGTGTATTTGTATGTGGTGTGTGTGATGTGTGTGTATGTGTGTGTACTGTGTATGTGGTGTGTGTGTACGTGTGTGTGTACTGTGTATGTGTGCATGTGTGTGTATGGGTTTGGATTTGTCTGTATGTAGTGTGTATATGGGTATGTATGTGTGGTGTGTGTGGTATGTGTATTTGTGTGTCTGTATGTGGTGTATGTGGTGTGTGTATGTGTGTGTGTATACTATGTATGTGTGGTGTGTGTGCATGTGTGTGTGTGATTTGTGTGCTTTGTGTGGTTATGTGTGTGGTGTATGTGGTGTGTGTGTATGTATGTATGTATGTGTGTATACTGTGTATGTGTGATGTGTCTGTATGTGTGTGTGATTTGTATGCTTTGTGTGGTTATGCGTGTGTTATGTGTGGTGTATGTGTGTGGTGTGTGTGTGTTTGTGTATGTATGGGTGTGGCGTGTGGTATGTGCACATATGTGTCTATGTGTATGGTATGTGTGTGTGTGTCTGTAGGTCAAAGAACAGTTTTGGGGAGTCAGTTCTCCTCTACCATGGGTTCCAGGGGTCAGCTCAGGTCATCATGCTTTTGTGGGAGTACTGTTACCCAGTGAGCCGTCTCAATGGCTGGAGGTCACTCTAAAGGCCGGTTATGAATCATCTTTCCCTTTGGTGAACACAGTGTTTCCTGAACACTGACTTTTCCTTCTGTGCTGAGCTGGAGTGCTTTTGAACTTCTAGGTTCTGGGTTCTTGTGTCTCTTGTTTTGATGTGTGCTGTGTGGAAGCATTCGTGACGGAAACCAGCTAAGGTCTTGCAATTTCTGCACAATGTCTCCAACATGCCCAAAGACTCAGACAGGGATGGGGTGGGGCCATCAATAGTAATATTCACCTGGGACTGGTTTCTGCCTTCAGGTACCTCCTGGAGTGTAAGGGAGCTCAGCCCCACATGCTTTGTCTGTAGACTCTGAATCTGGGCACCAGTGGATTGTGCATATTTAGGAATGCTTGTACCTCCTCTGTGGTCTCATGGTATAGTCAGGGTGGAAGAACTCAATCTGTGCATCTCTGAGATCTTAGCAGTGATGCATTCCCCAGATCTGCTGTGTTCCTCACTGTCCCTGGTCTTTCTCCACTTAACCCTGTCTCCTGTTTCTCCTTTCTAAATAAAGTCCGCTGCCTGCTGCCTCCTCCACAGCTCATTCGTTGCTGTTCGTGGGTTTCACTCCGGCATGATTTTCTTTCACAGCCTTTTCAGCTTCCTTTGCTTTATTTCCCTCACACAGAGCAGGGACTGTGAAATTGGACAGGAAGTGTCCCGGCTCCTGAGGGAGCATGAAAAGAGGTCCCCGGCCCAGTGGGGACAGTGTCCCACCAAGCTCTACATTAAGTTACTCTGTAAAGCAAAGTGGTGTGCCCAAGTGCCAAGGTCATGGAGGCTGAGTATCAAATCTCCTCTGAGAAAAAGCTGCCTTCAAGGACTCAGACACTCAGACCTAGCACCACTGTGCCTCATAGCTGAGCCCGGGCCGCAGCACAGAAGTGTAAGCTTACTTGAAGCATTCACTTTTCGTAGGTGTGATTTTTCTTCTTCCTTTTAACTGGAGACAGAAGGCCTGAGAAACTCAATGATGTGGTTCTAATTAAATTACAGTGTGGACCAAGCCAAAGGTTGAACGCCATCTGGCAGAACGTTGGGTGTTGGGCTTTGTGGGATCACTCTTTGAGATTTCAGTTGAGAATTTTGGAGGGAACAAAGGGCAGGGAGATTCTTTGGTAGGGCACAGAATGGATCCAAGATGAAGTAAGACTTTTTATTGAGGTATGTTCTTCTATGTAGTTGAGGCCAGCTCCTGCCTCCAGCTCTAAAGTCTGGGATTACAGGCACGTTATCAGCACATAGGAGGCTACATTTTCACCACTCTCTCCTTGCAGTTCTCAGAAAGCTTAATTCTGATCAGTTAAAGAGCTGATAAATATTTTTGTAGTTGCTTTATTGTGGTCCCCCCCCCCCCCCCAAGGGCCATTAAGGGAGGGGAGGCCCTGGAAGGAGGGGAAGTATTAATTGCAAGAGAGCCCATATGAAGGGATTGTTAGATGTCATATCAGCTGGAGCCTCACCAGTGGAGACTTGTCTTTCCTTGGTTACCTCTTTAGCTGTATCTTTCAAGTCTTCCGTTGTTTTCTCTGTCACACTCATTCTCGGTGAGTCACGGCCTGTCAGGAGAATTGTGAAGAGGTGATAATAGTTCTTGACTTCATTTGGAGTATCAGGCAAATTGCGATGGTATGACTTGCCCCTGGGCTCCCAGGTGAGTATGCTGTTCATCCAGTTACCGGGTTTATACTAGGCCTAGGTTCCCCATAAGAACAGCATGACCTGCTGGATTCTCAGCTTAGGAAATGCGCCACAGCCATTGTGATCATGGTGCCAGCTACTCTTGAGTTAAGTCTTTGTGCTTCTTGAAAGATGTGACTGGGGATGGAAGTGACAAGGTGCCTGGAGTCCCTGGAATCTGATGACCTTGATTGTAATGTTTTGTTTTGTTTTGTTTTGTTTTTTTTAAGTAACATGTCCTTCTGTATTATGTACAGAACTTCCATAACCTTGTGGAAGGGACTATGGTTGTGGTGTTTGTGTGTGTGTGTATGTATGTGCATATGTGTGTGTGTGTATGTGTGCATGTGTGTGTGTATATGTGTGTGTATGTGTGTATGTGCGTGTGTATATGTGTGTGTATGTGTGTATGTGCGTGTGTATATGTGTGTGTGTATGTGCATGTGTATGTGTGTATATGTGTGTGTATGTGCATGTGTATGTGTGTGTATGTGCGTGTGTGTATGTATGTGCATATGTATGTGCATATGTGTGTGTGCATATGTGTGGTGTTTGTGTGTGTGTATGTATGTGCATATGTGCGTGTGTGTTCAGGGTGTGAGATTTGGTGTCATGGCTCATTTGAGGGATTGCGGCATCCTGCAAATGTAAATGGGCACCAGCTGTTTCAGAAGATGTTTTAGCTTTTAGTCTCTATTATTCTCCTTTTCTTTTCCTGTCAGGTATGGGTGAGGATCCTCATGCCACCGGGGTAGAAAATGCTCATCAAAAGCCAACTTATCAGCTGTTTTCATGCCTATGTTATTTGGAAAGAAAAGCTGTTCAGAGACAAGTGTTTGAAAGACTTCCAAGCCTGCCTTTTCTTTCTTGAGGAGGAGGAAGTGGCTTGGGCCCTTGTGTTTACTTTTTGTAACTTTGATTTGCAATGAGTATTTGGTTTCTTGGAGGAGGGGAGATTGCAAGGAGGAAATGGGTCAAGGGGAGTGAGTGGCCTGCAAGTCAGGAAACTACCTTTTGTGCACTGAAGGCTCAGCTTCTCCCAGGCTGGATGGAAAATGACTTTCCCCAGAGCCTCTCTCCTTATTGGCATAGGATTTTGATTTTTCTCTTAGAGAATAGATGGTTACTAATCTTGATTTATAATCAATACCTAGGTCTCTAAAGCTGGTAGGAAACCACTCATGCCATTAGTTTTTAGCCCACCATTTGTGCTCTTTAATTTTCAATTCCTGGCTGCCTCAGTGAAGATAGCAGAAACCCTGGGCACACCTCAGTGTCTGGGGATAGAGCTATGTTACACCTGCCTCCCTAGGGGACCATGCACCTTTTCAACAAGCCCAGCAGAAGGTCTGGATGCACTGAGGTGCAGAGTCTTAACTGAGGAAGGTTGGAACATCCTCTTTTTTGTCCTGTGCTTTTGCAAGTGTCTTAGATAAGCCGAAGGTGGCTTAAGTGTGTCTCTTGTGAATGGACCATGCCTTTACTTCCTGTTAGGCTGGGTGGGACATTGAGAGGTCAGAGGAAGCAGTGTGGATCCAGAGCTGGCATGTCTGTATTTAAGCAAGTTACTAGCCCAAGCCTTTTTCTCTTTGGCCAGGATTTATTTGGCAGCCTGCCAGATTTTTTCTTTAAACTGTTTCTAGCATGTTTTGAGCATGCGACGTGTACTAATGTGTTATTGTCTTTAGCTTGTAATTTTGAGTTCAGGTTAGAATACTCATTTGTTGTAGTAATGATGAAAGTTTTCTGCCCCTTAGGTCATGGATGAGAGACAAACAGAGGTAAAGCTAGTGTTGAGAAACATGGGTATGTTATTGACTTCTAACGAATGCTTCTTTTTTTTCTTTCTTTTAGGAAAGCACCAGAGTAGTTCAGCCCATATTTTTAGGGAAAATTATTGAATATTTTGAGAAGTATGATGCCGATGACTCTGTGGCTTTGCACACAGCTTACATCTACGCAGCGGTGCTGTCCGTATGCACACTCATTCTGGCCATATTGCATCACCTGTACTTTTACCACGTGCAGTGTGCGGGGATGAAGCTGAGAGTAGCCATGTGCCATATGATTTACCGGAAGGTAAGTGAAACTGACCTGTCAAAACATGTATCTCACCTGAAGCCTCAGCATTTGGTGAAAGTTTCCTATAAATTAGAATTACGTAAATAAACTGGGCTTCGTGGCACATGCATAAACCCCTTGTGCCAATGATGCTCAAGCAGGAAGGTCACAAGTTCAAGGCCCTATCAGATTATCTGACTAGACCAGGTCATGAAAACAATTTAAACCACACTAGAGAAGCTTGCTGTTTGGATTAGGCTATGAAAATTATCTTTGTTATTTACTCTGCAAAGTTTCCCAACAGAACATGGAAGTTCTCTCTTGCTCCCAGGTGGTGGCTACTTATAAGAACAGGCAAGCTAGTAGATTTAGAGTGAGTCTAGGTTAAAAAAAAAAACAAAAAACGAAGAATTAGTTTTGAGAGCTAAATCTCATAGCAGTATTTATGAAAACTTTTTTCTTTTCTTTTTTTTTTCTTTTGCTAAACTCTTCACTGACATCAAGGTTGTCAGACAAACAGGGTTTTCAGAATTAAAACGAGGAGAAAAGAGTCTCCTAGAAGGGTAATTATGTTTTTACATCAACTGTTTAATTACGTTCAATCTAATTTTGTCAAGGTAAATATAAGTTAAACCCATACTAAATACAAGATATATTACAGTGTGTGTCTTGGTATAATGGATTTATTTTAAACTTAAAAAAAGTAATTTTGGAGAAAACTTTAGTTTCCATGTTGCTTGTTGTTCTGATTTTTAAAATGTGTTTTATCTTATTTCTGTTGAAATTTAACCAGGTATGATGTGCTCCGTGTCCTTTATGTTGGAAAATGGCACATTATTCCTGGTTTTCCCTGATTTAGAAGGATGTCATTAGGAAGCAGTAGTCACTGGAAGGGCAGGTGTCAGGGCCTGGAGAACTCTCTCAACACCACGTACCAATCTACCATGTTCTCCTGCTTTCCTCTTTTTCCCTGCATGTATCTATCTGTATGCACACACACATGCACTCATCCAGGCACGCATGTGCATGGTACCTCAGCTTGAAGACCCAGATCCTCTGCAAGAGCAGCAAGTGTTCTTAATTGCTGGGACATTTCTCCAGCCACTTTCCTTCGTATTTTTAGTTGAGTTGCAATTTGGAGATAACATCAAATGATTGAAATTGCTCCATCATTTACCTTTTTTTTTTGGTTTATCTAGAACTTACATGAATTTTTTTCAGCAAATACAAAGCATCCTCTCCATGTCTTTCTTTGAGCAATTTTATTAATCTTGTAGTTATGTGGTTTGTGGAGGCCTGGCATCTTAGGATCTAGTTTAGGCTCTAGCAAATAAATATTTTTCTTTGTGATGTTGAAATGGTAGTAATGTCTGTGGGGTCTGATGAAGGGGTCTTCATCATCATTACTATCATCATCATTGTCATGTCTGTGGCTTACTCTTCCATTATGCAGGAAAACACTGAAATTTCTCTATAAATTATCTAAATTTTAATCTTCCTAGATGTCTATTAGTTCCTTAAGTACTTAGGATTTTCACCTACCACTGTACTGTGGATAACATAATCACACAAGTCAGGTGTGAGGTGCCAGTTCAGGTAATCAAAGCTCATGCTCACGTGAATTCACCTGTTTTTCTTCTTATTGCCTCTCTCAACACTTTGGAAGTGTTTTCCTTTGGGAAATCCAATCCAGCTTGGCAGATTTGCTTACCTGACTGTAAGTAAAGGTCTCCCAAAGGTATTAATTTGTTGGTATGGTTATCCCAGAAGTATCTCTGTGAAGTCCAGATTGCTGGGAATCAAACCAAAGACTTAGCCTGAAACTCTAGGAACGTGGGAAAGATGCATTGCATTTTACTTGCCTTGTGCAAGAAGCATGCTGAAGTGTATAGCAATAAGATGCTGCATGTCACGAGGACCGTTTCAGTGGGGATGAAGCTGGTCTGTGGTGTAGATCTGGAAGGCTCTGGAGCTTATGTCCAGGCCTTACTGCCCAGTCCATGGTCCTAGGAGAAATCAGTTTGGGTATTATAAATGGAGTTTTGCTCCTCACTGTGGTCTGGTACTAAATGACCTCGTGGGATTGATCTTATATTAAAAATGGCTTGTTGATCTGGAGAGATGGCTTGGTGAATAAAGTGCTTGATATGCAAACATGAGGATCAGAATTTAGATCCCCAGACCCCATATCAAGGTCAGGTGGTTTGGCAGCCTGATTTGTAATCTCAGCATTTAGGAGACTGAGACAGGAGCCCTGGGCAAGTTTCCTAGTTAAGACTGTTCACGTTGGTAACCTTTGGGTTCGCTGAAAGACCATGCCTTGGTAAATAAAATGGAGAACAATTCATGGCAAACCTGGTGTTACCTTCTCTGGTCTCCATGTGTATGTGCATATGCACCACATACACGCATGTAATGAGATTACTTCTCATTTATTTTCTTTTACAGCTTTAATAAAGGTATATTTGTGTTGCAATACTGTACTCACTCACTTTGGAGACTTATCATGAGTTGCTAGCCACATCCCCAGGGGAGCTGCTGTCAGTATGGGGAGATCAGTATCTTTTCTTTACTGGTTGACTGGGATGCAGAAGAAGGTAACTTGTCCGGTTTCAGGTCTCGTGGGTTTGCTTTTTGGCTTCAGTGCGAGAGAAGGCCATGTTGGATGAAGATGGCTGCTCTAGTCAGGGTGAGAATGAGCTGAAGACAGCTGGGGCCCTCAATCCATAGGACCTTCTGGGCATGGATTCCAAGATCTTGGCTCAGGGTCTTGATAGGATTTAACTTAGCAAAAGTCTGGAAGTCCACTTTGTGGACACACAGGGTGATGGTCTCAACAGTAAGGGCCTTGCCATTCTGCTTTTCATTATAAAATACACAAGGTACAGAGCGCTTCTCCCCTTAGATCTCTGGCCTAAGCTGTGGTGAATTCCTGACTTTGTGTCGAGTTTGAAGAATCAGGGCCAATTCCTTCCTGAGACTGACTTCTGAGGAATAGGTTTTGAGATCTGGTTTGCTTTGAATGCTAAGATAAGCTAAGATGGCCAGTTGTGAAGTGTGTGGTGTTAGCATCTTCTTATTGCTCCAGACTTCTTTGCAGAGTCCACACTGAATAGAACTGCTCTCTCTTCACTAACTTTAGAATTCCATAAAAGGAAAGTTGGTGGAAGAGAACTTGTTCTCTGTTCCAGCTTCTAAGGTTCTGCAGACATTTCAGTATTCAGAGTATATTTAATATTGTTTGTGCAGATTGAAACCATGGCATTGGGCCTGCCCAGGGGATTGGCTGAGGCAGTGGGCTTGCTCAGGAGATTGGGGAAAGGCGATTGGCTGAGGTAGTGGGCCTGCTCAGGGGATTGACTGAGGCAGTAGGCCTGCCCAGGGGATTGGGGAAGGGTGATTGGCTGAGGTAGTGGGCCTGCCCAGGGGATTGACTGAGGTAGTAGGCCTACCCAGGTGATTGACTGAGGTAGTGGGCCTGCCTAGGTAATTGACTGAGGTTAAAGGCCTACCCAGGTGATTGACTGAGGCAGTAGGCCTGCCCAGGGGATTGGGGAAAGGTGATTGGCTGAGGTAGTGGGCCTGCCCAGGTGATTGACTGATGCAGTGGGCCTGCCCAATGGATTGGGGAAAGACGATTGACTGAGGCAGTGGGCCTTCCCAGGGGATTAGGGAAAGGTGATTGGCTGAGGTAGTGAGCTTGCTGGGGGGTGGGGAGGATTAGGGAAAGGCAATTGGCTGAGGTAGTGAATTTGCTCAGGGGATTGGGGAAAGGTGATTGGTTGAAAGTTTGGCAGTGTCTGTCATGTTATATTCATGATTCTCAGATCAGAGTTGATTTTGCTTTTATTTTAAACTAATTTAGTGTGCACTATACTGCCTTATATTTAGACAGTATGAAACGGCCCATCTTCAAGTTCTTTGGCCTTCCCAAAGCTCAGAGTGTCATGTGGCTTGAACTGATATTTTGTCTGTTGGTGTGGGGTTAGGCTTCTTTCTGAGGTTGCATAGGGAGAACTCTGAGGGTACTGTCAAGGTGAAACCATGTGGTGTTTATAGTAAGTGATACCTTGGCAAGACTTTCTGTCCTTGTGGTATTATCCTAACATCTGACAGAATTAGTAGTATTTTGAACATTGTTGTTCTAGCTTAATATTTTTCTTCTAAATCATCTGTTATTTTATTTCTAATATGAACACTCATCAGACCTTGGAGTTTTTATGGCACCTTAATCCCACCAAAGGGCAAACAAACTGCCAGTATTCTAATGCACTAAGAAAGAGCTCATTTTTGTAGTTGGGAACACAAGCTAGCAGGATGAGGAGTTCATTCCTCAAGTGGAGATTGCTGCTTCATCATCTTGAATGGCATGAACAGCAGCTGCATCTTGCCTTCAGGTAATGCAGTGCAACCCATCAAAGAGTACTGTCTGTATTCCGGGGGTTGCTAAGCTACGCTGTGAGTTGGCTCCTACCTGCAATATTCTCATGTAATTGTTGGGGGGGGGGTTAAGTCACCCGGGTAATACTAGTAAGCCTTGCATGAAGATTCATCTGAACTTTCCAATACATGGTGGCAGCCTGGGGCTAACAGGTATATCTTCCTCAGAAGTAGATGACACATACCTCATTGATGCTGTTCATCATCCTGGAGGGAGTGCCTCAGATGGGCTGGTTCTCCCATGGAGGAGTGTCTAGGAGTTGGGTCAGAGACATTGTGGCAGGTCAAATGGAATGGAGATTGTCATCCTGGCTCTTTGTAAGATAGCAGACTCTATGTTTGTCTCTATCCTTTTCCAAGCTGTAAAATTTTAGATATGGACGTGCATGAATTTCTCATGGCCTCTGTTTTCTGATCTTTAAAATGGCATAAAAGAGACCTGCCTCGTGGGGCGGGGGTCCTGTCCTAGGGTAAAATAAATTGGGCAAAGCACTTGGTAATAATATCATATTATTGCCAGGCTCTGTGTGGGGTTCTTAAGTACACATCTGAGACTCTGTTTGGAGATGCTGGCATGTGACGCTCAGTTGTTACCATCCTGGTTATTATTCTCAGTGTCCTCATTTGTAAACAAGTGTGGTATTGGTTCCCACCTCACGTCTGTGTAGAGCAGTTAGAATGGAGTCTGACATGCAGTGAGTGTTGCCCACATTCCCGGTACCTTTGTTGTTGACACTCAGTCACAGGGGGTTTGAAGACACATAATTATGTAGACTTTGGCAAGGGTGCAAAGTGGTGTACAAAAAGGTGTGCTTATGGCTTATAGAACAATCCTGATGGTTGGTGAGTGGGTGTCAGGATCCAGGTAGAACGGAAGGACAGAGAAGAAATGTGAGAACAGTATTACAGCAGATCCACTTGACGGAGGATGCTGATAATAAGCTTAAGGTAGGGGTTGGTGGTGAGGGGTGTGGGGTGCATGGGTAGGGTGTAGTAGGTGAGGTATGGACTGTAGAGTGTGTGTTCAGTTGACAAGTGGCTACCATTGTCTTTTGGAGTAAGGAAGTAAATGATCAGGGCACAGCTTCAGCTGTTGATAGCTTTGGGCCTGCTGCTGTAAGGGTCTATGTGGAGATAGTGATCCTGGGAATGAAAAGAATTTGAACAGGACGTGGGTCCGGAGTCTCTTATGGACGGACCCTTCACTGAGTCAGTCACATTCACCACACTACTCATTCGCTGAGGCATCTAATTCTCAGGAACAGTTCTTGTTGTCCTTCAGAGCAGAGTGTGGTCGGTTATTGTGAGAAAACATCTTATTTCATCTAAGGCAGGTGGCCTGATGTAATGCCATGCAAAATAAAAACAAAATGTATGAAAGTTAACACATGAAGAGCTAGGGAAAATGCTGGAGTTTTTACTTCACAGTCATGAGTACCCGGATTTGGATCCCTTGGACCCTTGTTAAAATCCAGGCCTAGTGGCACAAGGTAAGCAATTCTACTACTGCAGGGATCAGAAAGGGAGGATCCCTGGAGCTTGATGAGTCAGTGAGCTCCAGTTTCACTGTGAGACTCTGTCTCAGAAAATAAGATGAAGAGCAATAGAGGAAGACAGTCAGTGTTGGCCTGACCTCTGCTGTGCATGTTCACACAGGAGGAACACATACTTGTCCCGACCCGCAGGACTTCAACGGGGTCCCGGTCACCTGTAGGGAAAGAATAATAAAGAAACAGAAGGCGCGAAGAAGGACCACAGATCTGGGAATCTGATCGAGTGGTCAATCTTAATTATTTCCAGGCTGCTTATATATGCTTTTGCAGGGCTTTAGGGAGAAGGGAGGGCTAGTGAGGGGGCGAAACTATGAGCCAAGGTCAGTGTGTTAGGCCATAATGACTCAATGGTCAGTGTGTTCCTTTGTGGCTTTTCCAAGGACTGTAAGAGGTTTCTGGCCCTGACTTTTGGGCCTAGCCTCAAGGTTTAGGACCCACAGACCCACAGTCCTGCAGTCCCACAGTGACACACATGCTTTCAATAATTTTAGGCTGATCGGTCTAAAGCCCAGGCATATCACTTGCTAGCTCTCTACCCTTATTCTATCCCATGACTCTTATCTTGTTCAGCCATGCGGCTCGGTGCCTTTTTTAGAGCAGCATAGTTGTCCTCTGCTTCTTCTGGCTTCTCTCTGGTGTTCTGCTCTGGGCTTCCTGTTCTCAGAGTTTTCTGATTCTGGTAGCCCCTCCCACACTTCCTGCCTGCCTTTGGCCAATCAGAACTTTTTATTAAACCAGTGGGTGGGACAATTATTTACAATGAAGCAACACAATCTCCCACAGTCTATGATCTAAAGAATGCTGTCCTATCTGAAGAATGATGAAGAAGGGAATTCTTTAGTTGACTCTTGGCTAATGAACCAGCTCCTGACATATACTCATGCCAATCATTGTTGCAACCTTGAGCTTCCTTTAGCACCCCCATTTTCATATTATTGTTACTCCAGGATTTTGTGAAAAAAAGCCCCAGCTCTATCATCTTAAAATTAATTATTTGCATAGATCTCTTCCATTTTTGTCCATCCACACACACTTTCTGCAGTTACTAGGCTACTATGCATGCAGTCCATATAGTTTTATCACTGTATTGACATATACCCCTTACCATTTCACTGGATCCATGAAAGTTCTTTTGGGGATTGCATACATATTCTAATCACAGGAAGAAATACACCCATTATCATGGTTTAACTTTCACTGACAGGGTGTATAGGCAGAGTTTCTGTTGGACAGCCAATTGCAAAATAAACACACAAAAACTTCATTATAAATGTTTGACCAATAGCTCAGGCTTGTCATCCGCTAACTTTTACAACCTAAATTAACCCATTTATACTAATCTGCATTCTGCCACATGGCCTTAACCTTTATTTCACTTTGCACCTCCTGTTTCTCTCCTACTCTGTCTGGCAGCTCCTCTGACTTCACCATTCTTCCCAGTGTCCTTAGTCTGGTTCTTCTGCCTAACCTTACCCTGTTTGGCTATCGGCTTGTCAACTTCTTTATTAAACAAATCACAGAGACGTGTTCACGCAGTGTAAAGTAATATTCCACAAGGATATGCGTCATGTTTTGAGGTATATGCATCTGCATCCAAGCTTATTTTCAGGTGAGTTTGGGGCTTACCGTTTGATATATTGACTAGAAATGATGTGGTGACAGTTGACTATAGCAGCGCTGTACCACTTCTTGGGTGATGATTTCGTGGTGACAATGGGCTGTGGCCCCCCTGAAGATATACTGTATTAAGATTTTACTAATTGTTAGCTTCAAAGGAAATGCTAATGATTTTTTTGACTCATTTTTAACATTCAGACTCCTGGTTCCCAGTCCGTGTGACATTGCGTCTTTCATATCTCGCCCATCTTGTTCTTTTCACTTCCATATTTCTGCCAAGAACACCCAGTAATTTTCAAAAACCACTTTAATGTTTCTAAAGTGTCCGTTTCTTTCCTTTGTACTTTCTTGAAAATTTTTGTCTGTAGTCATACATCCCTTTAACTCCTTGAACGTATTTTTCCTCAATCCTTACAACAAGTTTACAGTAGCTTCTTTAATTATTTTAAGATTCAGTGTTTGCCCAACTTAAATTTGCTTAATTGGGGGAGTGGCACTTTTTTGTTATGAAGATCACTTTCTTGCTATTAATTTCCTCTTTCTATTTCCTTTGTGTTTGAGATTTTGAAATCATAACCTGTATCGTTCACATTACATTATAGCCCTGCATTTCTAACCCTCCCTTCTGAAGAGCATTGCACTCTTGAACTGATGGAGAACCTTCTTTACTGGTGGATGACTTGAACTCAGTAGCTTCGTTCTGTGTAGAGCTTTGGAAATCCTATGGTGAGCTTGCTCTGCCTGGAACTCGAGGACCCAGGTTTCCAATCCTATATTCTTGATGGTCTTGATAGGCTTGGCTTTTGTTTTTCTGTGTTAGCTTGTTTTAGGGAGAGATCCTTTACCTCAGTGCTGTCTGTATGTACTTTGCCATTGTTACGATGAATACTTGGCAGGAACAGGCTAAATCAGCGGCAATTTATTTTGGCTTATGAGTTTCAGGGCTTTGGTCCAAAGCCATCCATCTCTGTTTTGGATCTGTTGTGAACACTGTAGTAAAGGAGTTGTGTGGTAGAGCAGAGGGTTGAATTTAATGTCAGATAGAAGCAGACAGAGTGAGGGGAGCCTGAGGACAAGATCCCCCTCATTACCTCTCCTGGTGACCTTCTTCCTTGATATAGGCTACAGCTAGAGTTTGCAGAACTTCTGAAAAAGTGCCACTTGTTAGAGGCCAAACACTCAACCTGTGAGTCTCCACTCATAGTTCTTTGCTGAGATGGTGCTGCCCTGTGCATTGTGGAATGCTGAACGTGAGTCCGTTATCTCAGGGATCAGACCTGCACACTGCCTCCTCTGCCATCTGCCAATATTGGCCTCATAACTGTCCTGCTTTGTTGCTGTTTATAGCAAAGCAGGAGGTATGGCTAGTGCAGAGTGGGTTTGATAGCTTGAATGTTGATAAAGTGCCGAGCTCGAAGCTCTTTGTGTACAGTGCAGGCTGTGGCAGCATGGCCTGCGGACATAGTTCTTACCTTCTTTGTTGAGCAGACCAAGGGGGATGACGTGTTAGAAGCGGTTCCATAGATTTTGTTTTGAGTCACCGGTGTGCTCAATAAAACAACCCCCCTGGGGCCATCTCTAGCCTCCTCTATTAGTCCAATGAAAAGTCTCATAAATATGTATATTGAACTTGTGTTCCTGGGAATGTTTGGGGCATGTTGTTGCAGAGCATTACGGCTAGCACAATAGTTGAGGGTCCGGTGGGGACAGATGTGGCCTCTTTTAAAAAGGGACAGTATAACATGAGTTCTATTTTATTTGTGAACACACTGAAGTCACAGTGGATGGTGTTAAAATTTCTTGATACTAAAATCGCTTCACTGATCTGAAATGAATTTTCACCATCTTTCAGTTTTTTTAAAGATATCTTTCTAGGTTTAGGATTTCAGTGGGTTACTATATCCTTTTAGGTCTTCAAAGGCTGTTGGTTTGTTTTCAGAACATTTAAACTACAGAATTTAAAAGTGTGCAATACACAGAGCATGGAATGGATCATTTCAATACAGTCCGCCCTTACCAGTTACACTCACCTTACTCGGTAGCCAATAGTGCTATCATCTCTGGAACCCCTTTGCTCTTGGAAAACCAGTCCTCTGTAGCCATTAAATACTGACTGTCAGTCATTTCCATTCCCTCCTGGTCCTTGGCAACCACCATCCTATCATTTCCATTTCTTCCTGGTCCTTGGCAACCACCATCCTATCATTTCCATTCCCTCCCGGTCCTTAGCAACCACTATCCTATCATTTCCATTCCCTCCTGGTCCTTAGCAACCACCATCCTATCATTTCCATTCCCTTCCGGTCCCCAGCATCCACCATCCTAATTTCTAGCTCTATGAACTGGACCACTGTGAGCAACTCATTTAAGTGGATTCCTGCGGTGTTTGACCTTTTATAGTTGGTTTATGTCACTTCAAACGACAAGGTCAAAACTCTAGTTCTCAGTTCCAGAGAAGGAAATGCCAGTGTAGCCAGATCTTAATTATGATAATGTCACTTCAGCTCTTTTCAGAGAAAAGGGAAGGTCTTAAAGATTCTTCTTGTGCTCCCAGCTCTGAGAAAGAACCATTTTGGCTGTTTGTATGGCCTCATCTCCTCTGGGACCCATTAGTAACGAACAGAGTCATTTTTTCTGTCTCGTCTCCTAGAGGGTACAGATGGTGGCCTACAGCTGCTCTTTGAAATGCTTATCTTTCCACCCAAATGAGTAGGGAAATGTAGGGCTTGGGAATGGGAATTTGATAATGACCATGCTCCCTGCAGTGGGCAGCCTGTGCTGGCCCCTTTCTCTTCACGGCTTGTACAATGTACATTACTTAAACTACATGACCTTAAGTATAGTTTTCCCCTCCTCAGCAGAAGGAATGCTGCCTAAGGATTTGTTACTCACAGGTCTCTTCAAGGCTTCAACAGTGCCACTGGGGAAAAGGAATGGGTGAGGAACTATTTTTTTTTAATATTAAATATTTTTTAATATTAAAGTGTCTGCATAACATTATGGTTGCTGACCATAATGCTCATAGGCAGTACTTTTGTAACATTTCACCTTAGGACAAAATGTAAAATTGAATTTATAAAATATACTTTAAAAATTTAAATGCATGAGCTCTTACACAGGCACAAGTCACAGTATGTGTTTGGAGGTTAGAGGATAATTTTGGGGAGTCTAGACTCTTTTTCTATATCTGGGTCCTAGGGATTGAACTCAGATTGTCAGGCTTGGAAACATCCCATCAAACATCCCACAAACCATCTCTGTGACCCAGTACTTTCCTTTTAATTAATTTCTTAGTAAAATTATATTCCATGGTGTGCTGTGAAGTGTTATACTGTTCTTCCATATGCTTTTTTGGCTAGAAAGAAGGCACACAAAAAAATTAATAACTTTACAGTCAAAAGTGACTGTACATATAGTTGTTATGAAGAAGTTGGCTTTCACATGTAAGTTTTGTTATTAAGCATGCTGTTTTCCAGAAGATAAGTTATAAACATTTTTTGGTAGTTTTCTGTTTTAGAGAAACATCAGGAAAATCTAAAAGAAGTTTTAAGAAGATTTGAAAAGTTGGTCTTTGGCTGCTCCCCTGAGAGGTACACTTCATGATGTTCTCACTGGTGTGACCCTTTTCAGCTTTTCACACTTGTTTCTAACCACTCAGCTTTACTCCCTTGCTGTGATCCCTCCTTTACTCTCCCCACGTAGTGGGACATTTTTTCCAACAAAGGACTCGGTGGTACTGTAGAAGGATCTGTAAGTGAGGGGTCCTTCACAGGTATCTTATCGGAAGGCGACACCTCTTTGAGCAGACCACTGTTGAACTGCGCATCATATGAGCTGGTTAAGTTGTGTGGATTTCTTTTAGCTCTATATTGGTGACTCTTACCCATAAGTGCACCCATTCTTAGTTCATAATTAGGTTTTCTAAAACGTTCCGGATTACCAAGGACCCTGAGGACTCCTGAGATGCGTGTTTGCCACTGTCATCTTTCCCAACCATCCTATGGTTGTTGACCTTGGTTGGCCATGCATTGACCCAAGCTGTGGAAACACTGGGCCTCCCAAGTCTATAAAAAGGCCAAGCTTAGGGACTCATGGTGCTGTTGAGTGAACCCAATCTCTTTCCTGAAAGGGGCTGAAGTGAGGGAATGTGGGGGCTTCTGATGAATTTTATGATCTTGGATTTTTTTTTTTGTGTACCTGACTCAGAGCATCACCTCAGAACACAGATCTCAGGGTCCTCCTCAAATGGAGCCAAGTAGGTTCACATGGTAATGCCAGGCTTAACATTGTAGGTCAGACAGACCTGGCTAGTCAGCTCAGAGTGTGCTGATAACATTGGCGAGACTGGAGGGAGTAAGAGGAAGAGTGTTGGTACCTTGCTTGAGTGGGTAACTATTGTTCCCTCAGGGACAGGTTTGGCAGCCATGGGCATGCTTTATCTTTATCTGAAAATAAACACAACAGAAGAGAAAGTCGTCCCCCCCCCCCCGGGGGGGGGGGGCTGGACAGACAGCAGGACTGTCAGAGAGTGGCAGGCTACTGGTTTTGTTTGTACTGTTTCATTTCCTTGAATCAGTGGTGTTCTGTTTCAGCGAGATGAGCTGAGATGGTTGCCTGTGTAGTAATGTCCCATTTTCCTGGAAGCTGATACACAGGGGTGTGTGTGTGTGGGGGTGGTAGGGCCATGAACTCTAAACAGTGAAAGTCCCTTAGGTGTTTACACTGAGCTACTTCATTGTGCCTTGACCTACTGTCTCAAAAGAATAGTAAGTAATAGAAGAATGGTGTGATGACAGTCTGAAGATGGCCATCAACCCCATAACGAGAGAGGGACAAGAGAGAAGATAGAATGTGCAAAATCCAAACACACAGGCATCAGGCACTTTGGGAGGAGCCTCACACTGAGAGTCATTGACATTGGGCAAGAGTGTGTTGGTGAGGAATCTGCAGGGTGACCAGGAGTGGTTCACACATCTATTTTGGCAGGACTACTGGACAAGGGTTAGGATGTTTCTGTGGAGGTGATGGTTGGGTTCTCTGTTAGTTACTTGCCTTGTTCTGATGCGAAGTTTCTGAGTAGAGCAACTTAGGAAGAAAGGTTACTTTAGCTCACAGAGTCCATCGTTAACTGGAGCACGATGCTCACGTACAGTTGCAGCCAGAGGACAGAGAGATGAGTCCCTGATGTCTGCTCAGTTTGCTCCTTTCTGCAGTCAGGACTACAGATCATAGGATGGTGCCACTGATGTAGAGGGTGGCCCACATCAGCTACCCTACAATAGAAAATCTAACATGGGCAAGCTCCGTTGTCTGTTTCCATAAATAATCCTATCAATCAAGATTAGTCCTTACAGATTCCTAAAGAAGCATTTTTCCTTAAGTCTAATCACTTCCACAGAAATGAAGGCCGATCGTCCCGTTCTTTATACAGGAGTATTTATATATGCATGTGTAGGTTTTATGTTTCCTATTTACTGATGGAGATAACGCAGAGAAGGAAAATCAAAAGAATGGGAGATCCTGTTTGCTTCTTAATTTTTAAAAAATTTATTTTTATTTATGTGTATGGCTGTGAGCCTACTTGTCTGTATGGCACTTCATGCATGCAAGTAAGTGCCCTCAAAGGCCAAAAGAAGGCATCACTTCCCCTAGAACTGGCATTAATGGAGGTTATGAGCCACCCCAGGGACAGAACCCTGGTTCTCTGCAAGAGCAGCTGTGTGAAGATGTATTGCTGTAATTAGCATAATCAAAAGCTCTTAATCACGCATGTGTGTCCATCCGTGTTTGTGTGTGTGTGTGTGTGTGTGTGTGTGTGTGTGTGTGTGTGTGCATGTCACCATTCTGTGGAGGACAGAAGACAGCAGGAGTGGGTTCTTTCCTTCTGCCACGTGACTTCTGGTGATTGATGTCAGGTCCTTGGTGCTGAGAGCCCATGCCTGGGCCCATGGGCTCACTTACTGCTTTTTATCAGGATGACCATGAAGTATCTAAGCATAGTTTTTCCACTTTTATTCTTGATTTTCACTAAACTTCTTGTGTACGCAGAGTAATATTCCTCACAAATTTGGGAATTCTACTTTTTTTCCCTCCCCTCCCTCCCCTTCCTTCCTTCCCAGAGCTGAGATCACATCCAAGCCCCTAACATGATATGGCCTGTATCACTGAGCCTTGACCTCAGCGAGTCCCTGTTACTTTTCCTGCAGATAGAGGGTTTTTACTTCTCTCCAGGATTCTGACTGGATGACAGGTCGTCTCCCTGAGCACTGTCGGAACTGTTTTATCTCCCACTCTTGCCTTGTCTGTTCTTCAGATTGAAATTACAGAAATAAGAACATAGTCGTGTAATTCCAGGCAGTTGGGAGGCCAAAGCAGTAGTGACAAGCTCAAGGCTAGACTGGGCACTTTAGACAGCTCTTGTCTCAAAATAAATAGTAAAATGAAGCTTTAGGAATGCAAGTCAACAATAGAAAACGGTCTCATGGGGTTGGACTCAGCAGCCCCCTCCACAACACAACATTAGCTACACTGGAATTTGACCAGTTGAAATGACCTACTGTTAATGTTAATTAGCAATTTTTTAAAAATTTCAAATGCTGTACATCTGCTTGTTTAGAATTCTGCTTGTTTCTTTTTGATGGTCCATTTATTTTCTCGGATTAACTATTTATTTATTGTTGTATATTTCTTAGCTGGGTATGTACCTCTTTCTCTTGATACCCCCCTTCTGTGATTTTGTGTCACTTTTTATTTCCCGTTTTGTGTGTAGTGATACACTAAGAAGTCTGGATCACACCGTGTTGATTTCTGTTCCTGAGGCTGGTCCTACCAACATGGTTTTGTCTCTCTCTGTGTATCTCAGCTGTAGGGCAGCTATTTCCATTCTGAACTCTGTCCAACGGCTTGGCTGACTCTCTAGACAGATCTTTATCACCAATGCATGGCCCTTCCTGGCATGGTTATTGAATGGCTGAGGCAGTCAGGAAGAACCCTTTACCCTGTCTGGGCAGAACCCTGGCGTCTCCTCGCCATGCTGACCTTGGACTCCACTCTGGCACTCAGCTCTGCCCCTGGACAGTGAAGGCTTTGGCAAAGTGCCCCTGCTAAATCTCTGCAGAAAATCCTGGGCCTGCCCCCTGTTGCTGTGACTCACAAATCCCAGGTGTTTGTCCCATTCAGAGTGGACATCTTTTTTCACTGGGTGGGGGAAATGTACTTCGACTTGGACAGAAATGGCTCTGGGCAAAAAGCCAGGTGAGTCCTAAACCATTCCTGGGTTTCCTTCCCTCAGGGCTCACGGTCCTGCAGTGCCTGCCGCCAGAGCCCGGGACAGTTGCTTCTTACCCTGTCCAGCGGACCAACACCAGTTAATTACTCTTTCATGCCAGAGGCCACAAGTCCAACAGTTGTGTCTGTGAACTATCTTTTTACTGATAATAGTGAAGGCATGCCACTGTTTTTTGTTTTTTTGTTTTTGTTTTTTTTCTGACCCAACTGTAGTATGACAGGGTTTTAAAAATAAAACAAAACACTAATTTTAAGATTGATTGGGCAGTTATGGTTAGCTTCTGGTGACTTCTGATATAGCCCCCTGTAACAAGGAGGTTTCTGACCCCATCCGACCAGAGGTCCAGACGCACAGACCTGCAATCCCAGGTGCCTAGGCACCTGCCTCTGCCTAGGACCCCAAAATGACTCAGACACTTATATTAAGTTCATGCTGTTTGGCTTATGGCTCAGGCACGTTGCTAGCTAGCTCCTTCATCGTAACTCAACCCATTTCCATTAATCTGTCCTGACACGCGGACCATGGCTCCCCTGTGCTCCTCACATGTTGCTTCCTTAGGAAGCTGGGTCCATCTCTGTCTGACTCCGCCCTCCTTCTTCCTGATTCCCCACCAGTTTTTCTACAGTGCTCACCAAGAGCCAAGACAGCTCCTTTATTTAAAGAATGGTATTCACAGCAAGCAGAAAGACCTTCCCACATCAGCCTCCTGTCCGAACTCCCACAGCTTGGGCATTTGTTCCCCGAGTTACAGAACTGGTTGGTGGAAACTAGCCAAGCACACTAGTGCTTTGACTCGCACACTTCAGTGTTCTCTGCTGACAGCGCAGTCTGTGAATCCAGCTGCATGCACTTGTCCTGACGTTTATTTTCTGTTTACTTTTTATGATCTGTTTAGGGTTAGGTATGTTATACGTTTTATCATTACTTCATTCATTCATTCATCCAGGCTGTGTGTGAGAGAGACTTCTCTAGCTCTGTATGGCTTCTAACTCAACCTTCCTGCTTTTATTTATTGAGTACTGGGATTATAGTCGTGGGGACCATTCCTGGTTGCTCTCTTACTTGAACTATTAAAATTAGGTATCAACGCTGGATGTGCCTTTAATGCCTTTAATCCCTGCATTTGGGAGGCAAATGCAAGTGGATCGCTGTGAGTTCAAGGCCAGCCTGGCTTACATAATGAGTTTCAGCTACATAGAACACCCCCCCCCCCCCCCCCGTCTTGAAATATCGATCCAAACAAAACAAAATGAATCAAAACTAAGCACTAAATACCCATTCTTTTAAAATACACTGTGCATTTTCTGCATGTAGGATTGGCATGATTGACATGTGAGCATAGGTGCTAAAAATATTTCAGATAGCATGACGGATCAGTCACCAGGTTCTCTTTCTTTCCGAGACACCTGTGTGCACCTCCTGATGACACATACAGTCTGTAGTGGTTTCTCTTCTTTTGAGAGACAGAAACCCACTGTACAGGCTTGTGTGTGTGAAGGAAGGTGCTTGAAGGCTGTGTTTTAGCCCCAAGGTCAGAGAGAGTACTGAGCAGAACATGGTACAATATGTTTTTTATTAAATTTTCTTTTCTTGAACATAGATCCTTTTTCCCCGTATAGAATATATTCTAATTACGGTATCCTCTCTTTATATCCCCCAGTTCTTCCAGTCTCCCCTCCCATTTGCTTCCTGCCCTCTTTCTGTCTCTCACAAGGCTTATAACAGATAATGATAAATCAATATAAAACAAAATGAACACATTGGATAGGACAGAATAAATCATCATAAAGGGCTGAAGAAAAGACACAAGAAACAGATAGATACAGAGACCCATTGGCTCATATACTCAAGAATCCCGCTAAAACACAGCATTAGATGCCATAATATATATGCAAAGGACCTATAGGATTAAAAAGAGAGAGAGAAATGAATAAATAAATAATAAAAAACCAAAAAAGATTATAAAAAGAAAAGAAGACAGAAACCCCACCAGGACGTTGTGAGACCAGGAACCTGTATGGGTATGGTAAGATTGTTTTCTGCTGACGTCTGCTGCTGGGCTTGTGGCCTACTCCAAGAGTAGTTTGCTTTCCCCAAGGAGACGCCCTTAGAGAAAAGTAAATTTTCATTTGCAAGTGGTTGTCAGCTGGAGATGACATCTGGGTTAAGGATGGGGCTAGGGCTTCATCTGCTGCAGATCCACACAGGTCCTGGGTTGAGAATGTCATTATGTGCGTACAACATATCTTTATCATGTTCACCCCACTCTCCCCACTAACTTCTCCCAGATCCATTCCACCCTCCTCACCTTCAGGTCCTCTTTATGTTATTTTAAATGGCCCTCTGGCGCCAGCTTGTGCTGACCATATTCTCATGGGCACAGTGCCATCCACTGGGGTATATTTTTTTCTCTTTCTTGCCTTGGTGCTCTGTACCTTGTTCGGTAGCCCAGGCAGGCCCTGGACTTTCTGTGATCATCCTGTCTTTACCTCCCGATTGTTGGAATCACAGGCAGGTGCTATTCTGCTGGGTTATTTTATGACTGGTAAGTTGTATTTGCATGGTGTTGTGTGTGTGCTAGTGGTTTTGCTTGTATCTTGGCCGCACCTTGCATTTACATAACCACTGGTCGGTTACCTACTGCTCTGACTCCTACTTAGTCCCTTCCCTTCTCTCCCTCGGGGAATGTGGTACACTCTGACTTAAAACAAAACCAGAAACAGAAACCACCATCACTGTTCCAGGTTTATTTTTCAGACGTTAGCTACTTCCTGCCTACCCTCCAAGGCTGTTGGGCTACTTAGCTGCCCTCAGCTTTCTCTTCTCTGACCCCCCACCAGCTGTTTTTCACTGACCTGTGGCAGCCCTCCCTTGTCCCACAAAGCTGCTCCTTCCCCTCTGTGGTCTCTCCTGCCTGCCACACTAGAGAAGGCGGCCTTGCCCCCTTGTCAGTCTACTGCTTGCCCCTCATGCTGAACCACATGTGTGTCTGCACAATTGACCCTGGTGTCTCACAAGAAGCTGTGTCTCACATTAGCAGATGTTCCCTTGGTCTCTGGGTCCTCTTCCTGGCAGATACTCAGACAAGGGGTGACATATGAGACAAGTGAGCGTCCATTTCCATATAAAGGAGGAAGCCATGGCCCTGTGTACTTAAATGATGTCTCACAGAGAATTAATTATGGATTCAATATTTATAATCCAAATCATGTCATTTTCTCTCCTTTTACAATCTCCTGATTGAATTGGTACATATTTATTTTCATAGACCCCAAAGTACAAACCATACATTCTGGTCTTTCAGCCAAATGTTAGGGCTTAGGGAATCCTGCTGAGGAGAGGGAAGAAAGATTGTAGGAGCCACAGGTAAGACATGACAAGAAAACCCACAGAATCAACTAATCTGGGCCCATAGGAGCTCTCAGAGACTGAACCAAAAACCAGGGAGCCTGCATGGGGCCGACACAGGCCCTCTGCATATGTGTGACCGTTGTGAAGCTTGGTCTTCATGTGGGGCCCCAGCAGTGGGAGCAGGGGCTGTCTTCGACTCTTTTACTGGCTTTTGGGACCCTACTCCTCACACTGGGTCGTCGTGGCCAGCTTTAATTCATGTTGTCTTACCGCTTCTTGATATGCCGTGTATGGTTGATTTCCATGGGGCTTGCCCCTTTCTGATGAGAAACGGAGGAGTGGAGGTGAGAGGAGGGAACGGAGTGTGAAATACATAAGTAAATATTTAAATAAAAATTTAGAGATTAAAAAACAAACGAGTGGGGACCTTTCTCTTGCATCCTTCACCTCTGTGTGGCTGTTATTTGAGGATACAGCTGTCAGTCCCAGCCAATAGGACTTTCATCAGCATCATTGTGGCCTTTGCATCAGATAAGACCCAATGAAAATACATTTCTCTATCTCCTATGCTGTAATGAACACAACTTTTCACTTTGTCCATTTATTCCAGGCACTTCGTTTAAGTAACGCAGCCATGGGGAAGACAACCACAGGCCAAATCGTCAACCTGCTGTCTAATGATGTCAACAAATTTGATCAAGTAGGTTCTTTCTCTGTCAGTTTCTGCCCCATCTTTCTCCCTCTTTAACCTGTAGGACTGTGAGGGTTTTGGTGTAGACCAGGATTCTGTTGGGAATATGACATAGATGTTTCTGTGTGCAGCATAGATGTAGTAAGATGCGTTAATATTGTAGATTCCAATTTTGTTTTGTGATGTTGCTTACAGCACATCTATAATCAGAGAGCAGCATCCCGCCCCAATTTGGTTAATTCCATAGTAGTTCTGGGTGGCTGCCCTTCAGTGCCCCCCTCCTTAGCTTTTAGCGTATGACAGTAGAGCAGCTAGCTGGGTGTCTTTCTCCTTGTTGAGAGGACCAAGTCTTGGAGGGCTGGAGTGTCCAGGACAGCCCTCTCCATGTGGGACCTGGTACATAGGAACACTTTGATGATTCCTAACTAGAAATTACAACCTTCTCGCCCCACACCCATTTTTCTATACCTTGTAGATTGATTGCAAGGTCTAGAACATTTTGTCTGACATCAACTACAATCATTCCCTTTTCAGATGTTCATTAATCAAACATAAACTTCACTTGTAGTTGGGGATAAGCAAGATACTCTGTCCTAAAAGGTTCAACACATAAGCGACGGCTGCAGAATGTGATAGGCATTATAGTATAGGCTTCTCTGAGGTGTTAGGGAGACCTAGTGGAGACCACATGGGTTTACCTATGTGACCGAGAGTATTCTGGGGAGTACTGCTTTCACATACTGTTCTCACACATGAAGGAGAAAAAAATTGAGGTCACCCCCAGGATGGTGGAGTCCAGGCCACCCTGTATCAGGGCCTGTGGGCCACTGTCTATAGCTTCTTCTGCAGAGGATACTTGTAGGTCTGCCTCAGCAGATTTAAACTCAGGATGACCGCTTCTATTTGGATTTTCACCTTCTGTTCCTCTGGAGCATAATATTTCTGACATGTGTTCTTATCAGTCTTGTTTTATTTACAGTTCTAAGACTATGTTGGCTTTGTATCTATCTGCAGGTGACAATCTTCTTGCACTTTCTGTGGGCAGGGCCTCTGCAGGCCATTGCAGTGACCATCCTTCTCTGGATGGAAATAGGCATCTCCTGCTTAGCTGGCATGGCTGTTCTGGTTATTCTCCTGCCTCTGCAAAGCTGTATTGGGAAGCTGTTCTCCTCACTGCGGTAAGAGGAATGTCAGACTGCAGACGTGTTCTGTTTGGTAATTCACCTGCCTGAGACTGCTACCCAGATACAAAATAAACACTTCATTGCTCTTCTGCTCTATGTATACTGCAGCCTCTTCAGGCTTAGCTGGGGAGTGCTCCAGCCATAAGAGAAGGTTGAGCTTGAAAGGTGAAGGCATAGACTAGCTACTTACTGTAAGTGACACATCTGATATTAGTAAAACATTAAGTAATAGTAAATCTAATTATCTTATTTTTGTATATATCTTGTTACATCTGTCAGTCTTTCTATCATTTATCTACTATTTACCTATCACCATCATCTTTCTGCTATCTAACTACCTATCATCTATCACCAATCATCTGTCTATCTCTCTGTCTATCTATGATTTATCTACCTATGATTTATCACTAATCACCCATCCACCTATTTACCTATCATCTATCACTAATCTCTATCTATATCTATCTATCTGTTTATCTATCTATCATCTATCTATCTATCTATCTATCTATCTATCTATCTATCTATCTATCTGTATATCTATATATCATCTATCTATCATCTGTTGTCAATCAACTTTTATTACGTATCATTATCATCTATTATTTATTTTTCTGTTTATCTATTTGTCATCTATCAACTGTGTGTCTATGGGGAAGATACACATGTGACACATGCATATGTGAAGGTCAGAGGACAATTTGCAGAGGTATTTCTCTTCTTCTGCCATATCAGCCCCAGGATTAGAACTCAGATCATCACGCTTGGCAGCAAGGGATTTTACCAGCTGAGCTGTCTCACGGTCCCAACCCAAAGTTATGGAGCTGTTCTCATGTATGCATTGATTTTACTTCAATATTTCCATTGCATTACAAGGCTGCATGGGGTAAGGCCAGTCTCTGTAGGGCCCTTCAGAGGCCTTACTGTCCTAACATTGTGTGTCTCAAAAACATGGCCACTCACAAAAGCCTAAATGATGATAAAGTGACCTTGACCTGAAGCAGGCACCGAGAATCAAAGCAAGTCCCCGTCCAGGTCTGTGGATTTGGGGGTGAGGTGGGGAGTGTTTAATGGCCTTAGGCTCTTCTGAGTCTGTGTAGTTTCCTCTGCGTTGAATGTCCTCTTCTTTCTGTGCTGTGGAGAGCCGCTCTTGGTCCCTGGAGAGCCCGGTTTGTGCTCCTGCGGTGCAGAGGCTCTTTCTCTCATTCTTTCCTGATGGGGATGAGCAAGTGTCTGTGTCCTCTGCCCTGCAACCTTTGATCCTGTCTCCTTTTACCTCTGTCAACTGTGCCCGTGTCAGACTTGAGGCTTTGTTGCCCTCACCTCCCACCTGGGTGCCCCTCAAGGAGGTGAAGTGGTTTTCTCAGCAAACATTGAAAATGCTGCATGATGCTCCCAGAGATGGCTGATGTCTCGTGTGGCCTTCTTTATCTGTGCTGTGATTAGGACCTGCCTGAGTGGTGGGAGCATAATAGCTGTAGGACCACCTTTGACCCTGGGTTCCCGTCTGTGTCTGTGATTAATACACAAAGGCTCTGGCTCATCTGTCACATCTGCCCCTCCAGGAGTAAGACTGCGGCTTTTACAGATGCCAGGATCAGGACCATGAATGAAGTCATCACGGGCATGAGGATAATAAAGATGTACGCGTGGGAGAAATCGTTTGCTGAGCTCATTACCAGTCTGAGGAAGTAAGTCTGGTGTAGACTGTGCCGCATTGTACAGTTTTTTGTTTTCTAATTTTATTGAACGAGTTAGAGTTTCTCATTTTGCCTCTTGGTAACTAAACTCGGATATGATATGTGTCACCTTGTTCATGACAGCACTGTCAAGTATGACAATCCCGACGTCATTTTAACTTGGTTTCCGTGTACTATGATTTTTAGGCAAAAGCTGCATTTCTCTCTCTCTGTATCTGTCTGTCTTTGTCTTTTGCTCTCATTTTGTTTTTGATGGTGCTGGGGATTGAACCCAGGGTTTTTCATGTTCTAGGCAAGCGTTGTACCATATACCACTATGCTACATGGTCAGCCTTTAAGCACACATGCTTTTTACTGATAATCAAATGGAGTTTCAAGTGTTTCTGAGTGCTTCAAATTTCCTATAAATCAGGATTCCAAGATACAAGATTTAGAGAAAATTCTGTCTAAAATAAAACTCTATTTGATGTCAGTGCTGTGGGAGGGTGATGGAGCATCCCTGTGTTAAGCCAAATGCAAAGAATGGACATTTGTTGCATGAATCCTAATTAGTATTAATAAAAACCTGGGGACAGATATTGGGGTAGAGCGGAGAGATCAGAGAGACAGAGAAACAAGCCACTAGAGAAACTATTCTGTAGTATGAGGTTTCTGGCCTGAACTTTTGGGCCTAGCCTCAAGGTTTAGGCCCGCAGACCCACAGACCCGCAGAGACACAGATACTTACAATAGTTTTAGGCTGATTGGCCTAAGGCCCAGGCATATAACTTGCTAACTCTTTATCCTTAATCTAACCCAAGACTCTTATCCTGTTCAGCCATGTGGCTCAGTACCTTTTCTCAGAGAAGCATAGTTGTCCTCTGCATCTTCTGGTTTTTCTTTGGCATTCTGCTCTGTTCTGTTTGTTCCTCAAGACTTCTTAGTCTGGTAGCCCTGCCCACACTTCCTGTCTGCCTTTGGCCAATCAGCACTTTTTATTAAACTCATAGGCGGGGACAATTATTTACAATGGAACAACATAGTCCCCCTACACTCCTCACCACTACTCCAAGGGGTAGATCCTGTCTCCACCAATTGGAAGCTTTGAGTTGTCAGCTGAAAGGGAAGGGAAGCAAGGAGTGAACGGAAGGCCAAACCCCTGCCACCTCCAGCCTCATATTCCTTTCTCTGCCCAGCCATATCACTTCCTGTCTCAACCTTCCTAGTGCTGGAATTAACGGTGTGTACCACCACTGCCTGGCTGTTTCTCCTCCAGAGCTTAGTCTCACATAGTTCAGGCTGGCTTAGAACTCTCAGAGATCCAGACAGTTCTCTGCCTCCTAGGTGCTAAGATTAAAGGTGTGTGACCTGACCTCTGTGTCTAATCCTGTGGCTGGCTCTTACCCTGTCATCTTCATTTGTTTAGAACATACATACAATATATCACCACAGGCATTATTCCTTCCTTCCGATGCACATTATGGAAGTATCATTTATTTTGTTTTGTTTTAAACATTTGTTTATTTTTGTACTCTGGTGCAAGGACTTTATAACCTTGTAGCCCTGGGCACCTGAGACTTCTGTATCTGAAATGTCCTCTTACATAGAGACATTTTTTGGCTCTTGTCTGTGGTTTTGCCAAGCATGCCATTCCTCACCTCTCCATTCTTCCCCATGCCTCATGAAGCTCTCTGCCAGCTATTTCTGCATATACTTTTGAATGAAATCTCACAGTTTTAGAGGTGCAGTTCTCTCCTGAGCTCACGGAGAAGAATGACTGTGTGTTACCCATCCTTTGTAAGGTACCTGGTCCCCGATTTACCTTTAGGTGTGCTAGTTGAATGCATCTGTTTGAGTCCTTGATAAAAATCAACTCAAAGTGACCCAAGATGTTATCCTGAACTTGCAGCAGTGTTTTGTTGGATGAGTAAATTGGGTTAGTGTCCTGTATGGTTTTACTGAAGCTTTCCCCAGAGAATGTGCTAATACTGTTTCCATACTGTCATAGGCCATTTAAAAATCATTTATTACAGGTGTGCACATGTTCATGTGTGTAGGTATGTGTGTACATGTGTATACACATGTATAGAGGCCAGAGGTCCCCCTCAGGTACTGTTCTTCAGGAGCTGATCACCTTCCTTTTTGAGACAGGGTTTCCACTGGGAACCGGGGTCCAATGACTCAGCTAGGCCAGCAGCCAGTGAGCCTCAGAGACCCATCTTTGTCTCCACAGTGGACCTGTCTTTGTCTCTCTAGAGCTAGACGTGTGGGATAACACATGGGTCACTGTGAGTAGATTTTATAAAGAACTCAAGTTTGTTCCTAGTAGCATACATAAAGGTCAGTCCTGGGTCAAGCACCTTACAGGTGATGGAAGAATGAGGGAGGCACAGCCTGGCCCCTCTGAGCTTAGCAACTTGCTGGAGGAGAGAATAGTTCCCTTAAAACCGTAGATTGCCCATTAGGCAGAGCACTTCATGGGGCATGAGTGGCATAGACTCATGTATACCCGGCCACATCTGGCTTTTTAAGTGGATGCTGTGGTCGGACTCAGGTTCCTATGTTTGTGTAGAACTGAGTAGACTTGAGCCATGATTTCTGCCCCCACGGTTTATCTTGATGTGTGTACTGCCTAACAAGGGGTCTCATGCGTGTGACATCATCAATGCTGGCATTCCAATGTGAAAATCGATATATTTTTCTTTTCCAGGAAGGAAATTTCCAAGATTCTTGGCAGCTCCTACCTCAGAGGGATGAATATGGCATCATTTTTTATTGCCAACAAAGTCATCCTGTTTGTGACATTCACTACCTATGTGTTGCTTGGCAATGAGATTAAAGCTAGCCACGTGTTTGTGGCGATGACTCTGTATGGTGCTGTTCGACTGACAGTGACCCTCTTCTTCCCCTCAGCCATTGAGAAGGTGTCAGAAACAGTCATCAGCATTCGAAGGATAAAGGTTTGTGTGGAGTACAGTTTTAACATCGCCGGAGGAATCTTTTATATCAGATGACTTCTTTTGCTTAATGTCCCTTTGTGCCATAGAAATCTTATCCTGGGAACAGCAAACAGTCAGTCCAAAGTGACGTATGATGTCTATTCATAGGTACAGTATGCTGAAAGCCCAGAGGGATTCCTGATCGCTCATGGGCACAGTGTAAATACTAACAGCCACAGGCCTCTGGATATCTGGATGGTGGTTGCAGGAACAAGGGAATTATGTTAAATCTCATCTTCTAGACCAGTGATTCTCAACCTTTTTGTGCCACCATCTCTTAATATAGTTCATGTTGTGGTGACTCCCCCCCACCATAACATTATTGTTCTATTAGGCTTCTGGCCCGGACTTTCTGGCCTAGCCTGGTGGCCCAGACTTAGACCCACAGTCCCACAGTCCCATTGAAACACACAGATGCTTTTATTGATTGTATGCTGATTGACCTGGGGCCCAGGCATATAACTTGCTAGTTCTTGCTCTTAATCTAACCTATGATTCATCCTGTTCAGCCATGTGGCTTGGTACCTTTTCTCAAAGCAGCATAGGTGTCCTCTGCATCTTCTGGCTTCTCTGGTGTCTCTGTGGCATCTCTGCTCTGTTTTTCCTGTTCTCAAAGTTTTCTTAGTCTGGTAACCCTGCCCATACTTCCAGTCTACCTTTGGCTAATCAGCATTTTTATTAAACCATTAGGTGGGACGATTATTTACAATGTAACAACATAATTCCACTACCCATTATTTTGTTGGTGCCTCCTAGCTGTAATTTTGCTACTGTTATGAATTGTAATGTAAATATTTGATATGCGGATGGTCTTAGGTGACCCCTGTGAAAGGGTCATTGGACTCCAGAAGGGGTCGACACCCTCAGGTTGAGAACTGCTGTCCTAGACTCACTGGACACCTAGGTGGGGACTAAGTCCAGACCTTAGTAGAGTGCAGCTTCTTTTCAGGCTGGAAGGCCTGAACCAAATAAATCCTTGTTTAAAAAGGGTTCTTCCTTCTCCGTTACTCTGCTTATTCCTGTCTGACTCTTGTCTTCCCCTTCAGTCTGCTTTTTACTTTTTCTTCCTCTATTAAGAGCCCTTCTCCTGCCGGAGTTTCCCTTGGCCAGTCTGTTGGTTTCTCACACTGAACTTTGCTTTTCCTAAACTGCTCAGGGCAGGTCACATAACCTTGATATTGGTCTGGAACATAGTGGTGCTAACTGTTGGTGTGATGGCGAATGCGTCTAGAGTGAGAGGTAGGCTCTGTGGGAAGCCTGGCATGGTTTTGTTTTGTATCTGGTTCTTGGAAGAATTGCTTGTCCAATAAAAGATTTCTACTGAGCTTTGTGATCTGAAGGGTTATAGGGGAGAGGAAAGGCGTGCCGTAAAAGCTCCTTTCCTCTGAAGTTTCTGATTTGTTTTTCCAAGTATTGCCTAGTGTCTTGTGGCCTAAGTTGTGTATCTATATTACTCACCCAGAGTTCAAGGGACATTGAGAGGAGAGGGGGCAGAAAATGTAAGAACCAGAGAATGGGGAGATGTATAACAAAGAGGTTTCGTCTGGACTCACATAGCTGTTTGTGCTCACACTCACTGCAATTGTGCACAAGACCTGAGAGAAACCGAGCCTGTCAGCAGGAGCCGCCCATGCGGCCCAGCCTTCCCTGAGGAATTGCTGGCAGTTAACCCTTGTTGGTAGAAGGTGTGTCATTTCCTTCACACTGTGGCCAATGACATTTTGCCCTTGTTTCGGCAAATAATCTCTCGCCCACATTCTACCAAGGAACTTTAAGTGGGTTGCACAAAAGGAAGACATGGAAATAACATGGTTCCAGTAAGGGGAGGGGATAATTTATTATATAAATATGAAATTGTCAAACATTATATACAGTTATAAAGGATTAGTTCTGGACAAACTTGAATTTATTATTCCTTCTGACAATGGCCAAACAGCATTGTTGAGGTGGTCCCTGCCATTTAATTGTCCCCTCCCCTCCCCTCCCCTCCCCTCCCCTCCCCTCCCCTCCCCTCCCTTCCCCTCCCCTCCTTTCTTGCTCCCCTCCCCCTCCCCTCCCCTTCCCTCCCCCTCCCTTCTCCTCCCCCTCCCTTCTCCTCCCCCTCCCTTCCCCTCCCCTCCCCTCCCCCTCCCCTCCCCTCCCCTCCCCTCCCCTTCCCTCCCCCTCCCTTCTCCTCCCCCTCCCTTCTCCTCCCCCTCCCTTCCCCTCCCCTTCCCTCCCCCTCCCCTCCCCTCCCCCTCCCCTCCCCCTCCCCTCCCCTCCCCTCCCCTGTTTCTTTTCGTTCTTCTTCATCTTTTTCTTAATTTGCAAATCTGGGAAGAAAATATCTGGGGATATATTTTGATCTAGCATCATTCTAAGTGTAAGACAGAGAACTTTAACTATTGTGGCTTCACAGCCATGCTAATCTGTTGTCATTCAGCTGATGATTCTTGCTTCCTGGAGACTTCAGAGCTCTGGTATGAGTAGCACACCAGGTCATCTTGTAATCCTTTGCACACAGCAACAGTTCCTGAGGATTTACTGTCTCCTCTCTGAAGAGCTTGCTGCTCTCAGAGTATATGACAGACCAGGATCCTGCTGAGAGCTCCTGCTTCTTAGCCATTTGAGGACACTGCTTAAGACCTTTGAGGATGCAGAGGATGTTAGTCACCTAACCTTGTAAGGGATTTCTCTGCCCCCTGGAGCTGTGGATATTTGAACTCTGCATTTGTGGCTCTGCTGACCACACCTTGTTGCTAACACATGACCCTGATCTCTGTTACATTTCGTATCCATCTCCACAGATGGGCATTTGCTCCAGGACTTTGGTCTTCTGAGGTTCCTTACCTTTGCTTTTGAATTCAGGTGTTACTGATGGATGGGCTCTTTGGTCGGCTTTTCCAATTCTCTGGGTGCTTTGGTTTCTGCCATGTAAGACTGGTGCATACAGCTCTCTCTGTCACTGGCTATTTAATGGATTCCAGGTCAATACTATTGGCAGAAATGACAGTTACAGAATGTGCCAGTTGTTATGTGATGGCAGCATTCCTGGGGTCCTTGTGTGAAGGAAGAGGGAGGGGGGTGTGGGAGCTGGAGGATCACTAGGAAATGTTAAGCATGGTGTTGTGTTGGGACAGGTGTCTGAAGAAGATGCTTAGGGGTGTCATGACAGTTGGTTCCATGGTGTTGAGTTCTGTGGAAGGGGACGCACACCATGAAAGTCAGGACAACAGAAATGTATAGTGGCCACTGGGCTTCTAAACTTGATTCATTCAAGAGGAGAAACAGAGAGAGAGAGAGAGAGAGAGAGAGAGAGAGAGAGAGAGAGAGAGAGAGAGAGAGAGAGAGAGAGAGAGAGAGAGAGAGAGAGAGAGGAGAGAGAGAGAGAGAGAGAAATTATGACAGGATAGGGAAGAATTGATATCTGGTAGACCTAACTGTTAGACCATGAGAGATGCTGTGGTGAAGTCAGGGGTGCTTAGTTAGTCTTACAGCCACAGCTGTCCACCTGCCTCCTGCTGGGCATGGCCTTGTGAAGGCAGAAATGGCTACCCTACTCTCATATAGGTTCATGTATGCCTGAATGAGGGAACAGGTTATGTCTTATGCTGCTGGGGTCTTCGGGAGAGACGCATAGATGTCTTCCTATGTAGGAGACAAAACGAAACTAAAATTTTTAGTTAGAATAAAGAAAAAATAGGTGTTATGGTTTGAACATGAAGCATTCCACCCAATAAGGCACACTTATTGAAGACTCAGTCCCATCTAGTGGACGCAGTCACAGAAAATGGATTGGATCAGAGGCTTGACCGTATCAATAGATTAGTCCATTAGTGGATTCATGATTTGATGGCGTAGTCGAGGGTTGATGGAATTTTCTGAGGTGAACCCAGTTGGAAGAAATGGGTGCTGTGGGGACTGTTCTTAGAGGTGGCATATGGATGCTCCTCACTATACTTTCTGGCTGCTCTGGGGTCCACAGCCTCCTTCATTATTTGTTCCTGTCACCATGATGATGGGCCCATCTCGGCCCCAAAACAATGGAGCCAGTTCACCATGTACAGTACCCTCTGAAACTGGAAGTCAAATTGTTTTCTCAGCCGTGAGAAGTGACTGACAGTAGAGTGTTCTATCCAGAGTTGTAGTTTTGTGCACTGCTAGGGTAGAATTCTAAAATAATTTTAAAATGGAAATGACATGGGTGTTGTTTCCTTTCCAGGTCTGTTGGGATCCTTAGGTATCTCTTTGTCAGTGACATTTGCCTGTGGGTTCAGAGCAGTATATCCCTTTCACAGGTAATGCATTGTTCTCATGCAAAACTACTTGTGAGGTTTCTTGGGAGAGTAAAATGTCCCTGCTGGTCACAGTTGTGGAGGCTGGCAGCATGACCCTAGCTCTCAACAGAGCCATGCTCATTCAGAAGCCAGTAGGGCACAGTCTTCCTCTACTGACTTAGTGTCCAAGGGCTTCGGAGTAACATTCCAGTACCCAAGGCCACATGATTGTTTTGTACCTTTGTATCTGTCTTTCTCATCTTATCAAAGAAACAGGCTGTGTTGGATTTAGTGCCCACACATGGCCTTCTCTTTGTTATATCTAAAAGGATCCTATTTCCAAATAAAGATAGAATCCAAGATTCTGGGGTTAGTAAGGATCCCAAGACATGTTTCTAGAGGGGTGTTTTGATCTACTCGTATTCCCATAATAAAACTCTAGAATTTATGAAGAATTGAAATTTGTTTTTCATGGTTCTGGGTGTTGGAGGTAGAAGGTCAAGGTTCAGGCTCTCTGTTTTCTACTTCCAGGATTGTATCTCGCTGCCTTTCTCTGGAGAGCTGGGCCTTTGTATCCTCATAAAGCAGAAGGCCACGAAAGCTGGATGCTGACTGCAGCCTCTCTCATAAGACCTTTCACCCCATTCCCAATATCAGAGCCTTATTGTAATTTAGTCACCTCTTCAAAAACTGCCTCTTAAAATTGGTTTTTGCGTACTAGGGATCATCACTTAGGTTATGTAAGTGTATTAGTATTCAGTTACAGGCTCAGTCTAATGACTCACCTCATTAGCATTTATTAACTTTTAAAAAATCATGGGTTTCATTATGACATTTCACACACACACACACACACACACACACACACACTACTTTGATGGTCCCCAGTCTTTTCTCTTTGGACCCTGTTACCCAAGTCTCTACCTCCAAACCACCTTTTTCTTTTATGTATCATTTCCTTTGTGTTCTTTAGTTATAATTGTTACAAGGATGCATATGTAGTGGTTTGCATAAAAATAGTCCCCACAGGCTCAAATACATGCTTAGTCCCTGGCTGATTAGCTGTTTGGAAGGGCCAGAAGGTATGGCCTTATTGGAGGAGGTGTGTCACTAGGGGTAGGCTTTGAAGTTTCAAAAGTTTACACCAGGCTCGGTGTCTTCTCTCTACCCATCTCCCATAGAACAGGTTGTAAAGTTCTTGGTTACTTTACTCTCTAGCATCATGCCTTCCCACACCTTCCCATGGCTTCCCATGCTTTCCCACTTGCCTGCTGCCATGCTCCCCACTATAATGAAAATAGACTAACCCCCTGAAGCCATATGTAAGCAAGCCCACAAGTAAATGCTTTGTTGTATAAGAGTTGCCTTGGTCATGCATGGTAGGTCTTCACAGCCACAGAACAGTACATAGATATAAATATAAAAATAAAACCTGCTAGTCTGTTTAGTGTTGTTCATGTGTGTATGGTTTTAGGGCTGACCACTTAGTATTGGATAACCAATTAGTGGCCTCTTCCTAGGGGAAAATCGATTTGTCTTCTTTCTGGCTCAGCAGTCATTAACTATGTCGGCCATGAAGTTTCAACATACCAGAACCATCCTGAGGAGGACCACAGTTCACTTTATTATGAGGTCCAGGCTAGTGGGATATTCTAAAATATTAGGAACCCGCATCTTCTTCATCCCTCTGGCATTTGAGGCCGTTTGGGAAATGGGTGGAACTGGATATGACTGTTAGATCCAGTGTTATTAGTTTCTGAGACTGTAGGTGGTCTTGAGAAAAGTAACTAGTCATTGTCCACAGGCCTCTACTTAGGTCACCTGGACACAAAGCAGGCTCCTCTGGCCTGCTGTGCACCATCCAGACATTGGGCGTTTTGTTTTTACAGATGACTGGGATCAGGTTTTGAGGACAACTGGCAGGCTTTGCCACATAGTTAGTCACTGCTGTGGTGTAGGTTTGGTCTAGAACGTTACTTTAGTTTCTATGCTACCTGGTTCTTTATTTTTACATCTAAGCTTCATTTATTTTATGATATGTCGTGGTGTAAGCCTGTTCTCTTATTAATATTTTTTGGTGTTTTGTTGCAATGAGGTTTCTGGCCCAGCTAGCCAGAGGTCTAGACCCACAGACAGCCTAGCCGCCCGCCGCTGCTTAGACTCTCTCAAAAATGACTTGTATTAAATTTATGCTGTTTGTCTTATGGCTCAGGCATTTTGCTAGCTAGCTCCTTCATCTTAACCCATTTTCATTAATCTGTCTGCCACGTGGCCCATGGCTCACTTGTGTTTCTTACATGTTTTTTCTTTGATGTCTGGCTCCGTCTGTCTCTGACTCTGCCCTGCTTCTCCTACCTATGTTGTCTCTGGCTACAGTGTTCGCCAAGGGCCAAAACAGCTCCTTTATTTAAAGATTAATATTCACAACATACAAAAAGACATTCCCATATCAGTGTTTTTTTTTGTTGTTGTTAATCTTTTATTTGTTCCCTTGGAATGAGATTCTCATATTCCATATTCCTGTGTGTGTGTAAAAATCTAGGTTTTATATGTGAATGAAGACATATTTGTCTTTTTCAGTTTATTTTTCATAGTAGGCTCATGTCTAGATTCAGCTATTTTCCTGAAAATGACATATTTTGTTCTTTTTTATGGCCAAACAAAACTCCATATATGTCTATATACCACATTTTCTTTTGCCATTCATCTTTTGGTGTGTCCCACTCAGAGGGGTGTGTTGATGGATAACTCAGTTGTTGTGACTTGTGATAAACAGATGTGCATGTGGTGGTCCCAGTGTGGCTTAGACACGCTCACATATGTTCGGGCAGTGACAAGCTTAGAGCCCATGGTTGTTTTATTGTTAGGTTTCCTTTCGGAGGAGCCTCCTTATTGCAGTGAATTTGTATTCCCAATAGTAGTGTTAAGGGTCATGCTTGTCTCTGTCTTTGCTAACATTTATTGTCATGTGTTTTCCTAGTGATAGTGATCCTGGCTGATTTGGGATTTCCCTGATGGTTAAGAATGTTGAATGGTTTTCAGATATTTATTCCTCATTTGTACTTTTTTTTTTTTTTTAAAATTCTTTCAATATTGTATGTATGTATGGTCTGCCTGTGTATCTGCCTATCATGACCATGCCTGGTACTGTGCGAAGAGGCTATTGTGTCCTCTGGAACTGAAGTTACTGATGGTTGTGAGCCACTGTGCCCATGCTTGGAGGTGAATCCAGCTCCTCTCAACCACTGGGCTGGTTAGTTTGTTAACAGACATAAGCTGGGGTCATCTAGGAAGAGGAGCCTTGATTAAGAAATACTTCCATAAAAGATCCAGCTGTGATACGTTTTAATTAGAGATTGATGAAGGAAGACCCATCCCATTCTGGGGGCTGCCATTCCTGGACTGGTGGTCCTTGGATTTATTTATAAGAAAGCAGGGTGAACAAGCCATGGAGAGCAATCCAGTAAGCAGGACCCCTCCATGACCTTTGCACCAGCTCGTCCCTCCCAATTCCTGCCTTGAGTTCCTGTTCTGACTTCCCTCAGTGATAAAGTGTGACCTGAGAGTTGTAAGGTGAAGTAAACCCCTTCCTCCCAGGTTGCCTTTGGTCCTGGTGTTAATTACAGCAGTAGCAAAGCTGTGGTAGGACAGCCACTGCACCCTTTCATCCTCCTATATGCCAGCTTTGAGAAATAGAACTGTCTGTTGCTCGTGTATTGATGGGATGACTTGAGGCTTTTGGTATTTAATTTTTTGAGTTCTTTATATATTCTAGATATGAAGCCCCTGTCAGATGACTGGCTGGGGAAATTTTTTTCCTAATCTTTGTCTTTTGATTGTTGTTTTCTTTGCCATGTAGATAGTTTTCAATCTCATTTGCCATTTCTCATCATTAATATCCTTAAAATCCTTTTCAGAAAGTCTTTGCCTATGCTTGTAATTTGAAGTAGTTTCTGTTTTCTCTAGCACAGTGGTTCTCAACCCATGGGTCATGACCCCTTTGGGGGGTTTACATATCATATTTACATTACAGTTCATAACAGTAGCAAAATTAGAGTTATGAAGTAGCAATAGAAATTTTAAGGTTGGGTTCACCAAAACATGAGGAACTGTATTAAAGGGTCACAGTGTTAGAAAGGCTGAAAATCATTGAATTATAGCAGTTTCAGAGTTACAGGTCTGGCCTTGAGATTTTTGATCCATTTTGAGTAGATCTCAATGTAGTTTTTCTGAGTGAATTCCTCCTAGGGTTTACAGAACACGAAGGTCTTTTGTTACCATTGGATTGTAACAGTCAGCAGGGCTCTGTCCTTTTAGTCTCTATTTAGTGATGGCCTGCTAACTGATGGAACCCAGCAGGGTGGGGGAGATGTTCCTGCTATCTAGGTGGCCAGGAGAAGATGCTTTTAATATATTTTAGGAAATAGAAATGACTAAGAGAGAGTAGAGACTTTGAGGTCACTCCGTGCAGGCTGTGATTCCTCGATGTGACTTTCACAAGGGGGAGGCAGGCATTAAGAAGGTAGATAAAGTGGTTTTTCTCCAGTCTCTGCCATGGGTCCCATGTTCTGTCTGCACTTCTAGCCTGACTGGATTCTTGAAAGACCAGGGAACAGACTTCACCTTTCTTCTTGCTTTAACATGATGTTTGGCACATAATAAACAGCCAGTAAATATTTATCATTTCCTATTATCTCCTGTGTTTACTGTTAAGAAAACCAAACCAAACCAAAATGATGACAGTGTCCAGTTCTACATGTGCTCAATTTCTTATTAATATTTTCATTCTTTTCCTGATGGTTCAGAACATTGCACAGACTTTACTTATATATCTGAAATTTGTATTGTATATGTAGTTAGAATTTCTGCCCTCTAGAAACTCTTAAATACCTGGCAGCCACTTTCCAAATAATTGAGTTGGGAGCTAATACTATAGTCACTACTGAGCCAGTAGCTCAGGCACTATTTTTACTATTACTATTATTACTAACTTTTATACTTAAGTTAACCCGCAGTTCTATTTATGCTCAGCACATACTTGGTGCCTTTTCTCAGTCTAGCATTCCTAACTTGTGTCCTCTGCTCATGGCTGGCATCTGCATCTCTGCCTTTCCTCTTCCCAGAATTCTCCTAGTCTCGTTGTCCCACCTCTACTTCCTGCCTAGCTTCTGGCCAGTCAGCATTTTATTAAACCAATACGAGTAACAAATCTTTACAGAGTACGAGAGCATTATCCTACACTGCCCTCTCCCCATTTCTTTTTAATCTAATCTTCTTTGTATAGCTTTTTTTCCTGAGCAATATTCATAACAACTTATAACCAACAAAGACAAACATCCATGATCCATTGTGGGGGGGAGATGTGGGCATAGCTCTCTAGCCTACTTCTTTCTGATTGGGGGCATTGGTAATCTTGTAGGGACCCAAAGAAAATTTAGGCTTATAGACAAGTCCTGAGTAGAGTAGTTTGTGAGGCTAGATCATCTCAGCCAGCAACCTTGAAGCTTTTTTGGATGCAGATCTCAGAGGAAAGTGCAAAAGAAATGCTCTGAAATGTTGGACCATCTGGGACCCCATATGTCCCCACTGGAGATTTTTCAGGAGATCTTCCTTGATAAAACATGGTTTTTCTTAACCCAGAATGAATCCACAGCTTCTAATTTTCTGTGGAAATAAAAGCATAGTGGCATCTTCTCCAAAGTAACATATCTTTTGTCTTAAATTTTGGAGTCAAAGCAAAATCTATAGGTTGGATTAATCCAGCAGCATCTATAGTCAAATGTCTTTTAGCAGCTCTTGCTCTTTCCTCTGCAGTCAAAAATTTCAAACACAACACAATAACATATATTATCCAGATTCTCTGTATAATTCCCATCTTTACATGGCTTATTATTATTTCTCTATTTTCTATTTCTTTTTTTAAAAAGAATTTTTTATTCCCTTTTTCCTCTCCCAAACCTTATATTCTTAAACACTCTATAAACTGTTTATAGGTTTTATTTTACTTTTTCATCTGAATCTGTTTTACTGTATATCTCTATCTTTTCTGACCACTGGAGCTTTTAATCTTCTGAAAGGTATGGCTAGAATTAAAGCCTTGTGGCTAGGATTAAAGCTTTGGCTATGTGTCTGGCTCCTCCCAGCTCCTTGGTCTGTGAGAGTTTAGTTTCAAGGAAGAGGTAATGGCAGGAGCCACATTCATCACCCCAACTCTGAGGAACTTTAGAGTCCACACTGCCACCAAGTTGAGCATAGCCACCTGCTGCTCATAAACCTTATTTAAGTGTTTGGCAACCCGGTTTCTTAAAAGTGCTTCAAGGTTTTTGAAGCTAATGCTGAGTCAGGAAGCCTATTTTAAAGGAGCTGCACCTCTGCTTGCCACCAGCAAACAGAGCCCTCCTGTGAAAATGCTGCTACCAAGAAGCTGTGCTTGAATCTGTTCTCTTTTTGTCGTCATGAACACACACAGCATGTGTGTGTATGTAATATATAATCTGTTAATGTATAGCATGTTCTGATGTGAATTGACACTATTTTAAGGCATTTTTATTATATATTAATTATGTATGAAGGGACACATGTATTAGGGCATAGATGTGGAGGTCAGGGGACAGCTTGTAGAGTCTCTCTTTTCACTCTGTAGATTCTAGGATTGAACTCAGATTGACAGGTTTTGTACCAGGCACCCTCACCTGCTGAGGAGGCTCCCGGGTCTCATGGGTTGACACCTTAAGTACAGTTGGTAAAATAGTCTCTTATTGTACTTCCATGGAAACACTGTTTTACTTAAAGTTTTATTTTTGTGGTCAAACTAGTCCATTTTTTTCCTTTTTCTCTAGAACTTTCTGTTACTTGATGAACTACCACAGCGCAAAGCCCAGGAACCATGTGATGGTAAAGCCATAGTGCACGTGCAAGATTTTACTGCTTTCTGGGACAAGGTAACAAATCCTCATGATTTCCAAGATGCAGTGGTTGATGCTGATGAAGTAGAACTTTGACAGTTTTACAAAGTCTAGAAAGACAATCAGCTCATATGCTGAAAATTTTATTAAAAGTTCTCAAAATCCAAAAATTCATGGTCCTAAAGAATTTGAAAGTTGTCCTTTAAAAATTCATTATTTTATTTTATTTGTGTGCATTGGATCTGAGTTCATGCTTGTGTGCAGTTGCCCACGGAGGTCAGAAGAGGGTATCAGATTCTCTGGGACTGGCATTACTGATGCTTACAAGCCACTCTTTGGGTGCTGGGAACAAAACCCCAAGTTTTCTGGAAAGCAACCAGTGCTTTTGACTGCTGAGCTGTTTTCCTAGCTCTTGAAATGTTATTTTTCTGACTTTTACAAATATTGTCATCATTGCCTTGGTTTGAATTGAATATCCCTAAGTTTTGACAAATGCATAGGGCTGGGCAGACTAGGGTCAGTATGGAATGGATTAACTGTGCATGTTCTAAACTGTCATAGATTTTTACCTTGTTTTCTATGTTAAGGCATATTGAACAGATTCTGTGGTTTGTATTTTTTTTTCTTGGGGTCAGAGTGAGGCTCTGAGTGGCAACCTGCAGGGAGGAGGCTGCCAACCCAGTAAGCTGCTGGATTTCTAGGTGTAGGGTTTCACACATGCTGAATAGATGAGTAAAACAGGTGAGGCCAGGAGGATTTTCCACTTGGGTTCCATGGGGTATACAGGCAAAGAGGAAGAATAACACGGGCAACTGTGAGGAAGCTCTCAGTGTTGGAGACTTATTGGACACACTTTGGGGCCTCCTGTATCTCAACTTTGGCTCTACTGTGCAGAACAACTCTCACAAGAGTCGACTGTGTGGGAACATGAGTTTGTTAAGGAGATAGATGATGGCAAAGAGGAGGCCATGCTAAGGCTGCCTGAAGACTGGCAATGGCAGGAATGTGCCCCAGCCTCAGAGTAAAAGGAAATGACACTCCCAGGGAGCTGAGCTACCACCAGGAGCTGGGATTGCAGGAGATGAGCAGGGGATGCAAATACAACCAGCCTCAGATCAGTGTTTTCCGTGGCTGAAGTTGAATTGGGAAGAGGGCCTAGGACATATAGTTTACTTGGATTTGGAATTCAGCTGAAAACCATTTGGAAGCTCCTTCCCAGCTCCAGTTCGCCTCCCCTTGCCCTGTGCGAACATGTCAAACCAGAGACTTCTCTCAAATGAATTTGCAACATGTGGAGGTTGTATATAGATGTGGATTTGATTTGGCTCCTTGAATAAATTTAACTGAGAAACTATAAAACAACTTAAAAATTGTCAGTGATCTCTTTTCTTGAAATTTAATACAGGATGAATACTTTATATTCACTGTTAGATTTAGATGTTCCAGATTTTTGGATATTTTGAGATTTTTAAAAAAATATTTCCATATACATAATGGGAAATGTTGGAGATGAGATCCAGGTGTAAACATGAGACTTGTTTGTGCTTCTATCTACCACATGCACATAGCTCAGATGTAATGTTATGCACATATGGACTTTCACACTTGTGTTGTCCATAAATTCCAATTCAAAGCACTTACAATGTTAAGTTTTTAATTTGGAATACTTACATAAGTCATACAGAGTCTTATACTTCATTATGTTGAAATATGTAGGTTGCTCAGGAATGTGATTTCTGATAATATAGTATGCCTTATCCTTTCCCTAACCCCCCATATGAATAAGCTCTCTCTTGTTACAGTATTGATGGTATTTGTAGGACTTCTTTTTTCTGTTGATTTTATACTATCAAATATCGTTTGGAGTCCTAAGTCTACTGTTGAGATTCATAGTCAGGACACAGTTAAGGATGGTATCAATTGCTCATTAGAAGCCAGGCATGCTGTATTCTATGCTGCCACCTTGTGGGCATTCATGACATAGACGATTAAAACCCAAGGTCCCAGTGAATATTTAGGAATGATTAAAATCCTCCTACACGAGATATTCTGTGGGGATATGTTTCAAATTTAATAAAAACAGTCTGAGATATCAGAGGGATCTACCCATAGTCAGTCTAGGAGGATCAGACAGTAGTAACTCACACCTTTAATCCCAGTACAGGGAATATCCAGGAGTGGTGACCTAAACCCTTAATCCAATCTGAGTTTGAGGTCATCTTAGTTCACAGAAGGAGTTCCAGGCTCCCAGGCAGGCAGTGGTGGTGCCACACCTTACTTGAGTGAAGAAGGTATTTAAGGTAGGCATAGAAAGACAGAGCAGGCAGAAGAAGCCATAGCTCACACTGTTAGTCCCAGAACTTGGGAAGCAGAGGCAAGAGAATCTCTGTGAGTTCAAAGCCAGCCTGGTCTTCAAAGCAAGTTCCAGGACAGCCAGGACTGTCGCACAGAAAACTCTGTCTGGAGAAAACAAAACAAACAAAGACTGGAAGAGGTGGATCTGTCCTCTGATATCTCTGACTGTTTTTATTAAATTTGAAATGTATCCCCACAATATTCTCTTAGAAACATTGCGTTAGTGCCTTAGTATGAGCCAAGAATCTCTCATCATGAGAAGACAGCATTGTCCTTTCTACTGCGTAAATTCCCAAATTCGCATGGAAATCTGGGCACAAGTTATTTATATAAAAAGCATTTATATAAATTAATAAATAAATTAAATAAATTTATCTAAATAAACAGCATGAGACGGCTGTCAAGACATAACATTTTAAGTTAGGAAATATGGGTTATGTTTGTATATCAGTGTCTGTAGTTTTATTTCTTCTACGTTTCAAAGTGATAATGTTACTTCCTTAAAATAAGATAATTTGTAAACTTTACCTCCTAGGCATTAGACACTCCAACCCTGCAAGGCCTTTCCTTCACTGCCAGACCTGGTGAATTGTTAGCTGTGGTGGGCCCAGTGGGAGCAGGCAAGGTAAGGCGGTAAGAGGCGAGGGCCTTCTTTTTTTCCAGTGTGGCCCCTAAATGCTGCAGGGCCTTAGGAGGCTGTCCATTTGACACAGTTTCTCTTAGGATTTACCCAATTCATGTCAGTACTTACTTAGCTTTATCACAGCCGTGGTTCCTGCTGTGTGCAGAGAAGGCCAGACTCAGGCATCTCTGCCTTCAGAAGGATTGGGTTCCCAGCCAGGCAAACAGTCTCAAGCTCTCTGATTGCACTCAGCACACGCCTGATAAATTAGAGGGGGATTCCTTCTCTTTATGATAAAGTTTGCTCTTCAGAACTCCTTTAAACAAAGATATATTGGATGCATCATTGGTGCATGACTGTTCTGGACCAAGCATGTTTGTAAAGGCGATCTGGATAATCTGGATGCAGCCGCAGCTTCCTTCAGTATTGGATACACGAAACTTCTATTATACTAGGGCCGCTGTGCTGCTACTAACATTCATTTTCAATTATCTATCTACTTCCCTATCTATTTATCCATCCATCCATCCATCCATCTATTGACACTGGGTCTCAGAATGCCCATAGTGGCTTCAGACTTGCTATATAGCTAAGGATGATTTCAATCCTCCAATGCTGAGATCACAAGCATGCCCTCCAAAGATTGTTAGTTACACATCGTATTTCATATGGCATTCTTAATTGCATATAAGCAGCCATTCTATATACCATTTCATCTGGAGAGTTTGTTGACACAATGTAATTTTATATGCTTTTCATTGTACTTCTATCAACTACAGTGGTGTTATTTGTTTGCTTGGTTTTTGTGTTTGTTTGCTTTCTTTTAGCTGCAACTTGTAGTGTTATTTTCCACGAGAAGCTGGTGCTTGGCAAACTGCTGGGCTAGGACGTGCCTGCCTGCCTGCCACGCGGCCGTTTATTCTGTGCAGACATTAACAGCATGTGGGTGTTGTAAACTCTTTTTCAGTCTTCACTGTTGAGTGCGGTGCTGGGAGAGCTGCCCCCAGCCAGTGGGCTGGTCAGTGTGCACGGGAGAATCGCCTACGTTTCTCAGCAGCCCTGGGTCTTCTCGGGAACCGTGAGAAGCAATATTTTATTTGGGAAGAAATATGAGAAGGAACGATATGAAAAAGTCATCAAGGCCTGCGCTTTGAAAAAGGTGGTGACTTTTGAGTTTCTTATACTCTTGTTCCTAGTGATATGATGGTTACTTTAAACTCCTGGCTCTGGAAGCTTCATAAGTTATTATAATACTTAAGCTAAGCTTTTGAAAACCTGCTTATCCTCACTCGTTACTATTTGGTTTTATTTTATTAAGTTCTGGTCACTTCTAACTGTTTTTGTGTACCGTGCTGATCATCACATCCACGACCTTGCTTACACTAGGGGAGTGTCCCCGACCTGTTTCCATAATCATTAACTTAAAAAAATTATTTATTTTTATCTTATGTGAATGAGTATTTTTCCTGTCTGCATGCCTCTGTATCTTATGTACATCTGGTGCTTGTAGAGGTGAGCAGATGATGTCCGGTGCTTTAGAAGTGAAGTTACAGATGGTTGTGAGCCATGCGGGTACTAGGAATCGAGCCTGGCTCCTGGAAGAGCAGCCAGTGCTCCTAAACTGTGAGCCATCTCTCCAGCACTGGTTCCTAACTTGTTCAAAACATTGGACAATTAGAAAAATGTGCAGAAGTGGAGAGGTTAGTGTGTTGAGCTCTCAACTTCAACCAGTCAACCATGATGTCTTTGGTCATTTCTATTTGAATGTTTGAAGCCGCAGTCCACTCCATGTGGATACTTTGTATTTCAGCTGTAAAATTTTATTACTTGTGTTTAGATGAAATCCCTTGGGTGGATAGGGGGACCACAATCTTATAGGCTAAAGAAATAACAAGGTTGCCTGTGATGATGCACATTTTAGTCTACCTGTAGATGCTGAGTTCTCTTGACCAACCGAGAAGAAACTCAAGAGCCACAGCCCTGGCCCAACTTGTGCTTTCTTTATTTTAATGGAAACAAAAATGTTTCAGTAACTTACCCTTTCATCCTATGACACTTCACCAGGAAAGAAAAGGTTTTCAGAAATGATGCTGAGCTTCTCAGAAAATGACAAGATGAAATTTTCTCATTACACATGGTGATTTTAATAAAACCGATAGAATTGACAAAAAATTAGACATACCTGATAAAAAAAATTATAAGTTAGCAGGCGGACAAAAGGCAAATGTCTACAGACACTGTTTCTCCCTTTGTAAAAATTGGTCAGTGGTAGCTTGTAAGAACTCTCACAGAGTCTGTTTACAGCATCCTGGACACCCAACTGTTCTTTTATAGCGTGTGGAAAAGGCCAGGCGTATCTCTCAGCTGTGGTGTTGAAGACGCTTTAGTTAGCTCCCTGAGGAAAAGTGTGATTACATTTGAACTATAGCTTGACTGTAAAAGATTGTATTGGTCAGTGGTGTTTTATGGTAACATAGAAAATAATTTCATGTTTTAGTGGGACTTCCTGCCTTCTGGGTTACAGTTAATGAGTTAACGGGAGATGATGTGTCTTTATAAGTGACATTAAGTCACAGTGACAAACTGTAAATGTGTATATATGTATATATATGTTATAAGAAATATATAATGTCATATAACTATGCTGCTTAGGAAAGGAAGGAGAGCTATTCCCAGTCTGTGCATCTCTCTTTCATTGCTTCTACGTACCTGTCACTATATTTGTTCTCCCTCTGCCTGTGTTGTCTCACTGACTCTCACACACATGCACACACACATCCGTGCACATATGCACACATGCATACACAAACACGCACGTGTGCTTGCACCCATGCATGCGCACATACATGTGCACACACAGACACATGCACGCACTCACACACATGCAAAGGTACATGAATCTAGCATCTTTTACCATTAATTCCCTAGTGTCTGTGATGTTACTGTTCTCACTTAGTCAAACAGGGTCTAGAGAGAGACAGCACATCACTTGAATACTCCTAGATCCAGCTGAAACCTTTCAGGTGACTCCTGACTCCATTTCCCCTGTGCCTAGCTACTGTTTGATAGAGGCTGTTTGTAAATAGAGTGTATTTTAAGTTTTAGGTGATAGATGGAGAGGAATGTGGGAGAAACAGATGCAAAGCTTACCTCTTTATTATAACCACATTTGGCTCTTGATGCCCACTTGCCCTTGTGCAGGAAAGCAGCCCTGGGGACAAAGGGTGCTTCCTAGCTTCTCCCAAAGCCACTTGGGAGGACTGGACCAATAATCATGGACAGTAACCCGGGCCTCAGCCACTTTGGGGCTTTTGTATGTCACATAGACTCCCGAGAAAATGAGCTTCCCCTCAGGGCTGGGTTGCCTGGTGGCTTTGAGGGTGGTGGCTTGGCTTTCCTTTTGTTTGTCACAGGGACTACTGTGTTGTACTGTTCTCATTTCTGTCCTTGGCTGGAGAGCAGCTGCACTGTGGACATAGGACTAAACGTGAGTGCAGGTCTGGTTATGTCACCGGTTCATTGTCACTTGAGATGTGTGAACTCTGATGTGGGCTGCAGAATGAAAGAAAGCACAGGTCTGGGGATTTCCAGGAGGTTTTGCTGTGGCTCTGGAATGCGATTTCTGAACCCGATAAACAGGAGATCAAGATCTTTAAGAAGACAGAAGAGCCTTTAACTTATGAGATTCTTGGTGATTTTTCTTCCCTTTTTGAGTTGGTGTCAGTGACTGTTAGAAGGACAGGTACACGTAACAGGTCCCTGGGGCTGTACATAGATTGCAGGTGAGGCAGAAGTGATAGTGTTCTGAGCACCTCTCTGTATCTGCCTCAGCTTCTTTTTTATTAAACGGGATGGTTGGATTGACTGTAAATACAATGGGCTGTTCATGTGAAGCATGCCAGGATTCTTTTTTTCTAAATCAGTGAAACAGTGGCTCAGGCTAGTATAATAAACCTCCCTCCTGTTTGGTGATCTGTCTCCAGTGACATTACTGAGTTACAGGACAGTCCCAGCAGACATCCCAGGAATAGGGTACCTTAGGGCAGTGAGTAAAATCCAAGGCCCGGGGATCGATCAGGCAGCTCTGAATCAGAACCTCTGTTCCTCCTTACGGGGTGTTTTTATCTGATCATTAGAACCTTCCACGATATTTTCTCAGAAAAGGCCTATGATTCTGGCTCTGATACACATACTTTATGCTACCAAAATACATACATGCATACATACATACATACATACATACATACATACATATGTACATACATACATACGTACATACATACATACGTACATACATAAATAAATAAATCGAAGCATGGTGAAGTAGTATGCATTACAGACAAAGATGTCAATGTGACAGAGACCCCCATGTCTCCTCCCCTTCTCTGTGTGCCCATGTACATGCTTGCTGAACATGTCTTAAAATGGTTCATAATTTCTTATTAACTAGGGCTCGTGTCATAAAGTTAGCACATGTGCAACAGATCTCCACAATTAGTTCTGTCTGTGCCAGGCCTTCCGGTAATAATTATAAGCAAGTCATAAGTAAATATTTCTCATGTGGGGTGTTTTAGACCTGATCATTATCCTATGATTTAGGGGATGTTTTGCCATTTCTTCCCAAGATTCAGTGCTTTGTCAATTTAATTTTTAGCATAAAAGTATCAATTTGGATACATTCCTAGGTCCTCAAATGAAAGTTTAGGTCTCCTTCCTTCCTTCCTTCCTTCCTTCCTTCCTTCCTTCCTTCCTTCCTTCCTTCCTTCCTCCCTCCCTCCCTCCCTCCCTCCCTCCCTCCCTCCCTTCCTTCCTTCCTTCCTTCCTCCTTCCCTTCCTCCCTCCCTCCCTCCCTCCCTCCCTCCCTCCCTTCCTTCCTCCCTCCCTCCTTCCCTCCTTCCTTCCTTCCTTCCTTGTCACAAAAATCCATTTAGTGCACCTCATGTAGATTTTGTTACTGCTCTGCCGTGCAGGTGAAGGCATGACTCAAGGGGAAAGCTGAGGCAGTAATTAGTGAAACAGTTGATGAGGGTCCACACACTTTTAGATGAAGTATATCTGTGTTCCCATTGCTCTCTTGTCTATTCTTTAGTGAAGGCATTTGAATACCCCTGCCTAGGAGCAGTGGGCATCTCATATTGACTGTCTCTGGGCTCCAGACTTGTCTTCTGTACCCATCACCTCCCCCAGATCAGTCATTTATGACCTGTTTCTCCTTTTCTGTGCCCAAAGCATCATGGTCCTCCATAAGGAAGTCTTAAAAGCTGTGGCTTGGAAATTTGTCTAGTATGTGTCACTTATACCATGTCTCCCATACCATGGGGATTTACCCCCCCCCCCCCCCCCCCCCCAGTTCTCGCGTGAGCTCTGCTGGTCATCCATCGGGAAACAGGCCTTCCCTCTCCAGCCCCTCCAACGTCTAGCTTTTTTATGTCTGGCAGTCATCTGGCATATTTTTATAATGTCAGTCTCCGTTATGGATTCAGTGAGGACTTGGTTTTCTTCACTACCAAATTCACTGTGTCCAAAAAAATCTCTGGTCGTTCCTTATCACATCGAATCTTTTAAAATAGTTAAATCCTTAGAAAAAGTATAACACGGAAATTCCCTGAGTTTTCGGTTGTTGATTACATGGACATGTGTGTCCTCCACGCCTCACCCCTAAAATCCTGCTGCAAGGTGTAGGGTGACTGTGGAAGGCTACTGTAAGGTTCCCTCCTCTGTCTCTCGGTGCAGGACTTACAGCTCCTGGAGGATGGGGACCTGACTGTGATAGGAGACCGGGGAGCCACTTTGAGCGGAGGCCAGAAAGCACGCGTGAACTTGGCACGGTAACTTGTCTTCCAACAGCCATGTGCATGTGCCCTGATGAAGGTTCAGGCCGTGGGACATGTAGTGTCTGCTCCCCATGTCAGTACCATGTGAAGTGCTAGTTTTGAGTGATTCCGTAGATACTTTGAATGACCATCCAGTTGCTGAGTGCCAGGATCCCTAAGATAGTGGCCTGTGAGATCCTCTGCAGTCTCATATCTCTTTTTGCCTTTCAGAGCAGTCTACCAAGATGCCGACATCTACCTCCTTGACGATCCGCTCAGCGCTGTCGATGCAGAAGTGGGCAAACACCTATTTCAGCTGTGAGTTGGTTCTGTCTTCTGTCTGCTGGTGTTTAGGAACCGTTTCAGTTGGGCCCCATGAAGGAATTGTGATTTCTCCAGTTTCTTCTGGGCACACTTTTGTGCGCTCTCCTTCTCTGTTTTCCTCCGTATGACCCATTTTATAAGTACAAGAGCAAGGTAGGAAAGCAGGGTAGGTGCTGTCAGTGTGGCGAAGTGCACAGAGGCTGTGTTTTAGAGTTTCAAAGCAGAAGGCCCACTCTGTACATCTGTACTCCAGCACCTAGAAGTTCATTTCCAAGAGACTAAGCATGGACTTCTGGAGCATGGCCGTTGGTGGAGAGTGACTGCTTCCACACCAGCATGGGAAACAAATGTGTCTTATATTATGGTTATGAAAGTATTCTGGCCTTGGATGGTAGTGATGGTTGGACATCAGTGTGAATGTCCTTTATGCTGTGACTAAAACACTTAACTTACTAAAGTAGTGACATTTATGGCATGTGCATTTTACCACAATAAAAATGGAAATGCATGCATGGCAGTGTTGTTTCCAAATACAGAAAGCAAGAGCAGCTGGCACTTGGCATTGACCCAGCTCTTTGATCTGACCCTCCTCCTGTTGGCTCCTGATTGTGACTTGATGGATTTTGCTCTGGGCAGAATCAGCTCTTTGTCACTTGGGTGAGCCTTGAGTGGATCCACTCAAGTTCCCCATCACTCGGAGACTAATTCTTGGTGGATGCTACAGTGGAGTCTCTTGGGAAGAGAGAGGGAGGCATTTTAATTGCTAGGTATCAGTATGCAGATCGCAAGGGTGCCCCCAAGTTTGCCTTTGAGCATGGGTTTATAAAGTCTTCTTGCACCCTTAATGTTTAACGGCTTTGGATAGACACTTGATAGGAGCAAGCTTGTTAAAATTGTTGCTTGCTAATCAGAACCACATTCTTTGGAGGACCTTGGAGCAGGAATGCAATTTAGGAAATCACTCAGCGGCAGCTGGAGAATGCTCTCAACGAGTCAGAAAATTGCATTGAACAATATGCTATGAAAGATGGTGGTCGTGCTGAAGCTTAGAAATGCGAAGTGTTTTGTATTAAACGTGAATGAATTACTCTTCTGTTTGCCATTAACAGTTTTATTTCAATCACGAATATACATCCAAGGTTATTAAGGTTTGTGAGTTTTACAACTATATGTTGCAAACATAGGAAACAGAAGGCTGGGGACTCCAGACTGATGCCAATCTGAGCTAGCTGTGGATTTTGTATTTTAGAAAGTTTCAAAATTACAGGTGCCTGCTTCTTCCATGATCTCTTCAGGGTTATTCTAATTAGATCTCACACCCAACCGTCCACCTCATTGAGTTAGTCTATGCATTTCTTAGTTTATATAGACCTCTATGACAAAATGTCATAGCTGGGTAGCTTATAAACAACAGAAATGTGTTTCTCATAGCTGTGAAGGCTGGAAGCCCAAGATGAAATATCTCATGAGGACTTGGTGATATACACGTCTCCTTGCTTTTAATGGACAGAAGTGCTTCTGTTCATTCATTGGTTCTCTTTTATAAGGAACACCACCAACAACATGGTGGCAGATTCTCATGAAAAAGCCCCACCTCTTCATACCATCACACTGATGATTAATTTTCAGTGTATGAACGTGTGGAGAGACAAAAGCCTTCAGCATCCCGCAGGGGCTTACCATCTCTGCTTCAGTTTTCACACATTCTCTTCACTAGGATGCAGTTCCAAGTTAGGACAGACCAGGCCACAGAGTTAGCCGTAGATGTCAGAGTGGTGACACACACCATCTGGATCTCTGTGGGTTCAAGGCCACTGGGCTACATGAGATTGATCCAATCCAGGAGAGAAACAGAGCCAGGCACTGGTAACACACACCTTTAATCCCAGCACTTGGGTTCCCGTGCCTTCTGCTCCCAGGACTTGGGAAACACAAATGCCTTTAATCTCACTACTAGGAAGTTTGAACCAGGAAGTGATATGGCTGGGCAGAGGAGGAGGCCAACTTTGCCTCTTCCATTTCATCTTGCTCTTTCCTTCTCCTATTCAGTGTGAGGATTCGTGGAGACAGGATCTAACTTTTTCAGTCTGAGGAGTCGTTAGGTGAGAAGTAGCTGTGGCTTATTCCTCTGTTTCTCCATCTTCAGGCAAACTTTATAATTTTTAGAGCCTACACAATATATCACCACAGAATTCTATAGTGGAAGACATTGCTCTTTACAGTCTGCCCACTGCTGCTCTCCACGTAAACTAGGATTCCACGTGTGGCTGCTCTCCACATAAACTAGAATCCCACGTGTGCGATGTATTGGCATGTTGAATGCTGTGTCTTTTTCACACCTGCCTGTTCTTGTCTTGTTCCTTCTCAACCTGGTGACCGTCCACCCGGAGGAGACAGGACCATGTGCCTGCCTTTCTCCCCCATACCTCCAGGAAGCATCATGGTTTCTTCCATTGTATGCTCTAGTTCATTACCCACAGCATTCAACGTGGGGTTCTGTATTATTTTGCCCTTCACACCTGAGGACTTAGGACAAGGAAGCACCCCAGAGCCATAGGACCCCTCAGAGCCGTGCACCCTGCTGTATCGCCAGTGTTACCTCCTTGCAGAGAGGCCTTTCTGTGCACACTCTTTAAAATAGCAGTTCTCAACTTGCTTTCCTTGTGGCTCACATCATAAAAGCACAGTGTGTTTTCATGTCTGGTGTGTCTCCTCCCCATGAGCCAGGGGCTGTGCCTCCGGTCAGTGCACGTATTCTCAGCACCCCATGCCTGGCACTCTGCAAATCAACTAAATGAATCTGTGTACTTACTGATTTGTCTTTCCTATCTGTGCTCCTGAGACCCCCACTGTGGTGCGTGAGACTACAGTGCTTTGCTCAGCTCTTTGTGGTTTCTGTATGAGATCAGAATTAAATGGTGAACCTGTCACATCGCTATGACATAGGAAGACACAGAAGCATGTGTCTGCATAGTTTTTGTAACTTGAGAGGTGGAGGCAGGAGGATTCTTTGAGATTAGTATTTTTGGACCAATCTGGACAATATACCAAACACTGTGTCTCTCATTGTTTATGTATATACTGACTTAAAAGTTTCACTTTTTTAAAATGTTAATGAGTATCTCCCTAGATTTTTAAGGGGGAAAGCCCACCTAATTTAGGGAAAATATAACACTATCAATTAGAAAATTATTCTAAGTATTTATATTATCTTGTTTGTGGTGGAAGTTCTTGGGAGGAAGCAGTTGAAACCTCTGGCTTGGGCCTCACAGGACTGGATGTTAATGTCTCCTGGAAATGGTCATATAAGGGATGAAGGCAGGTGACTCTGAACTGTCCTCTGAAGGGACAGTTCAGCCAAAGATTTAAGCGCAGACCCAAGGGACAGTTTGGCAGATTGAGAAATGTGAGAAAGAGCTAACCCACATTAAGACATTGCAAAGGAAGAAAATCAGTCCTTCGTGGAAGGCATGGAGGACCAGTTTCTATACGTAGAGAGTGTGTGGGGTCTTGGTTCTGGTAACTTCCTTTTGGTCCCCAAGTAGAAGGGAATTGCTTGGGCTTAGGGAGGGTGGATGGTGGAACTGCCATTATCTGGGCATTTGTGGTTGTGTTCGGGAAAGCTAGTCCCCAGCGAAAAGTAGCCTTATTTTTGAGGTTAGGAAACTAAGGCTCCATGAGGCTTAGTAACTAGCTAAGTGAGAGCAGACAGGGATTTGAAGAGCTTGATTCCATGTCTTCCCCTGACAACCTCTCACTGCTGGCTTATGGCGTAAAGTCCTCCAGTTGCTCTATGTGAGGACTTGGGAACCCAGAGTTTATGTAGCGCTCCATGTATGATGGACGGACGGCCTTTAGCCAGCTTCCCTCACCTAATGCTAAGGATGAGTTCCCCTGGGCATGCTGCGAGAATGCAGTACACCTCAAAGATTGTATACTGAGGTCATTGACTACTTAGTTCTAAAGAGGGAGAATATTTGCCTCCTGCATGGGGCAGTAGAGTTGTTGTGGAGACTGGTTGTGGCTTCCTCATTTACTTTTCTGCTGTTATTTAGGAAAAGAAATTGGGAAGTGTATGTTAGTAAAGGTAACCGAGGTTCTTCTAGTCCATTCATTTACTTGGTTTTTATTCTTACTATTCAGTTTTGTTGTTGTTTTGAGACAGGGTCTTATGTAGCACAGGCTTGCCTCAAACTTGCCATGTAGTCCAGGATATCACTGAACCATGCCTCCTATCCCCTGCTCCTTAGTACAAGGATTGTAGGCAGCCACCACCACCACCAGTTCAGAACAGGGCTTTGCACATGCTCTGTATGTACTCCACCAACTGAGTGGTTGCCCTGGCCCCTAAGAGTTTTTCTTCATCAATGTATACATCCCAAGTAGTCACCTAAGCAGACATCTAAGAAAATGCCCACCTTCTTATGTAATATAAGTCTATTTCTTCAGGATTCCTATATCACAATAAGGTAATTAGAATTTTAGTCAAGTCATGTTTTGGAATATTAGTGCTATTCAACTGATTTTATTATGTACCACACAATTTTATCGTTTGCAATATTTTGTGTAAATATGCATAATTGTTATACTAAAGTTAAGAAAAATTAGCAGCCACATCCTTTTTCTATTGGCTGTTTTCATAGTTAGTGATAGCGAGGCTCAGATGCTGCCAATGAATTTAATACTCAGTTCATACTATTGATTTACATTTGTATTTAATTTTTAAGATTAATTTTTATTACTTTTCAGTTATGTTTGTGTGTCTGTATGTGAATGTGTGCCCACAAGTGCAGGTGTCCTCGGAATCCAGACGAGGACTCTGGATCCCCTGGAGTTGGAGTTACAGGCAGCTGCCCAGTGAGGGTGCTGGGAGGCACACCTTTAACTGCTAAACCTCCTCTCAAGTTGTACTTAATTTGTACTTATACCTCTTAAAGTACGCACCATTGCTGTGCTGTCTTTGCCTCATTATGGCTTCAACTCTTATTTTGCAGCCTGGAAAGCCCTGCTAATCTGCTTTCTCCTCTGGTGGCTTTTATATCTGTAGGTGCATTTGTCAGACGTTACATGAGAAGATCACCATCTTAGTGACCCACCAGCTGCAGTACCTCAAAGCTGCAAGCCACATCTTGATCTTGAAAGACGTAAGTCATTTCCTTTTTAAAAGCAGAGTTGGAGTTTGTTAAAGGTTTTAAAATAAATGTTAATGAGCGCAGGGTTCAGAGAAAGTAAAGCACACCCAAGAGTAAGGTTATGTATGGGCTTCTCAAAGGCCAGTTGAAAGTGTGAGCAACTTAGATGTCCACTGAACTGGCAAAGTGGGGGTTCCCATCAGGCTGCTCTCCATGGACTTATTAGGAAGCTGCTTTTCCTCCCCAAATTTGACATCCGTTTCCGAGAGTTGAGATTCATATCTTTGAGGATATCACTATTAGGCTGGGGATCAGGGCTGGGGATGTGGCTTCATTCCAGAGTGGGTGCCTGGTGTGCACAAAGCCCATGTCCCACCCCCGACACGCCTGTCCCAGCACTAGAAAGATAGAGGCAGGAGGCTCAGAAGTTCAAGATCATCTTATATCGAGAATTCAGGACCAGACTGGAATACATGAGACCCACAAGCAGACAAGCAAACAATAACAACAGGAAATCCACCAAAGAGCAGAATGGCCCTTGTGGAGGATATAGAACTGCTTCCTCAAGTTTACAAACTGCTCTGGTGAACACGACGCTGTTTTCTTACACATTTTTTTATTTTTTCTCACCTGTGGTACAGTAGATAATTTGGAAATTACAGATATTAAGACATCCTTTCTTCTACTCTTGAGTTTTGGCTTAAAGAGCATCTTACATTAACAAAAACAGTGAATGTCTGAGCAGCCTGGCCACTAACCACTTGATGGCATTCCTGTACAAGTGCTTTGGTGTGAGGTGTCGTAACATGGTAGGCAAGGTCATCCCTTGCCATTTTATGGCCTCCGTTCTACTCAGAGTAGGCATGATGGGGGCTTGTGGGCCATGCTTTTACCTGGAATAGGAACATCGGAGGCATGTCCTAGAGAACAGTTACCTGGAATGTTAGGAGGAACCAGAGAGTCTACATGTTTTTGTTGAGTGTGTGTGTGTGTGTGTGTGTGTGTTTGAGAGAGAGAGAGAGAGAGAGAGAGAGAGAGAGAGAGAGAGAGAGAGAGAGAGAGAGAGAGAGAGAGAGAGAGAGAGAGAAGGAGGGACGGAGGGAGGGAGGGAGGGGGAGAGATGGGATCAGAACACAGGATACTGGCCTTGAAGTAGATTGTCACTGTTGTTTGATTCACAGAAGGAAGGGAATGGTCTCATCTGTAATTTTACACCTCACCTCTGGGCTGTAGAAGAGGCAATTAGCAGTCAGTTGTCTAGTTCAGCAGGCAGAGGAATCACTTTTCTAGGGTTGTTAGAACAAAGTATGCTAGGCAGTTGTCTCAGTGGGCTGGAGCCCGCTGCTCTGTCACACCCTGGTGGGATAGAGACCCCTTCCTTGTCTCTGTCACCCTCCTGTCTCCTTCTGTCACCCTGGGGCTTCCTTGGCTTGTAGCTGCAGAATTCCAGATTTTTGTCTTTGTCATCATAGGTACGGCTGGTGTTCATCTGAGTTTCTTCTGAGTACTCTAACCTGCTCTAGGATGACCCCACTCTAACTTGATGTCTATAAGATCCCATTTCTCAGTAAAGTTACAGTCATTACCAAAATTCAGAACTAGAGCGTCTCGAGGCACCGTTTAACCTATGACAAACCAGCACCTTATTGAGATCTCAGTTAATAAGAGATTTTCGGGGTTCCTGGTGATTTCCTGAGTACTCCCCTCCCGCCCCCGGCATTTTTACATTGGTGCCTTGGTACTTATCTTCTGCAGTGGGGAGCTCTAAGTCAAATTCTTATTTTTTAAAAAAAGATACGTTTATGTATTGTATATACAGGGTTCTGTCTGCATGGATGCAGATCTCATTACAGATGGTTGTGAGCCACCATGTGGTTCCTGGGAATTGAACTCAGGACCTCTGGAAGAGCAGCAAGTGCTCTTAACCTCTGAGCTAAATTTTTTTTTTTTTTTTTTAATCATAGACAGAAAACAGCCTGCACGTGTTTATTACTTCCACCTGCTTTATTTAGCATTGAACTAACCGCAGTGGAATACCTAAGACATGTAGTTGATTTTTTTCCCTTTTATTGAAAATAGATTTCTTTTCCTTGTACAGTACATCCCTCTGTGCCTCCCAGTTCCTCCTTACCTCCCTTCCCATCTGGATCCACCCCCTTTCTGTCTGTCCGTAGAAAAGAGCAGCCTTCTAACAAATACCAACCAAACCTAAGAAAATGCAATACAAGATGAAACAAATCCATCTCATCCAAGTTGGACAAGGCAGGTCGAGAGAATGAAGAGAGCGCAGAGCAGACACAGGAGTCAGAGACCCACTTGTTCTCACACTGAGAGTCCCATAGAAATCCTTACCGGAGAGCTGTAATACATGCGCAGAGGACATGGTGCAGCCCTGTGCTTGCGGCTGCAATCTCTCTGAGCACATGTGCGCCTTGCTCTTGCTGATTCAGAGCTGCGCTCCTGCTGCTCTCCGTCCTTTCTGATTCTTACACTCTTTCTTTCCATCTCCTCTTCTTCAGGGTTCCCTGAGCTCTAAGGGAGGGATGGGATGGAGAAGACAGGTCCCTTTATGAGGAGGGAGAGTCAAGGACACAGCGCCTTCATTGGCTTCCTTCTGAAAGGGCCTTCCAGCTGCAGCTCTGAAGAGGCTCACACACTGAGAAGCACCTCCCGAAAGACTGAGACTCTGCAGTCCTGGGTTTAGAGGGCTTCCTAGTAGGTCCCACCTCCCAAAGGTTCCAGAACCTACAGTTATGTCTCTCCAAGGACAAAGCTTTTCATCACACGGTGGGGAACATAATTAAGCCATATTCAAACCATACGATCCTTCTGCAATCTCTTGGCCAAAAAATGGAAATGACAAATGTCACAATATTTATGTGCATTTATCCTCAGAGAGATAGATTACATGTTACTATGGCAAACAGGCTGTGTGGTGCCTACAACAAGCCTTTAGTGCCTCCTTGATACTTACTGTGGCTACCAAAGACAGGCGAAGGAGCTGTCAGTCAAAGTTCTATGGAATAAATTCTCACCACAAGGAAGATTATATAAGGCAGGGTGACTATCTCTTAGCAACAATATAGGATGTCAGCTGTTTCCATCTTCTGGGACTAGGAGTTCAGCCTCCTCAAGCTTGAAAACAATTCCATGTACAGAGAGCTGAGTATTCTGCCTGCACCGTTAGTAGTTATGGAATAGTTTTGTCACCTGTCCCCAGTGGTGACTGCTTTTGACATCCTGCCTCATTGCATACTGGGAGTTTTATTTTTAGGACACAGCAATTTATTCACCTACTAGCAGGGACCCTGGAGAAACTGAGATCTGTTACTATTATTAGTCTGTCCTTCTGTAAGAGCAGAGAGGAAGGCTGCCCCTCTGGGCCCCTCTCTGAATTCTTAAAGCTTGCCTTCTTAGGAAATGTCCTCTCTGTCAGCTGTAATTTCCTAGTGTATTTTGCTGAGAGGAAGGGCATTATTGTATTACGCAAGCGTGGAAATCAAATCTTACCTCCTATGTGCAACAAGACACAGTGTTCTGTGTTTTGGTGTTGGGTCTTTAAGTTACTAGGCTATTAAAAGCCCAAAGGTCCTGGGAATTTCCTCAGTGGACCATCTTGATTGGGGTGGGGGTTGGAGAAGGCCAGAGGAATAGGTGGGGCCCAAGGCCATTTTCTCTAGCCTGACCTGTCCTGACTTCAAAGTGACACTCCTTTGAGTTAGTGCCCCGAGATTTTGACAGTATTAGTTTATGACTTTAGGTGACTCATTTGGGTCTCACCTCATGGAATAAAACATGGTGAAGATATTTTCACATTATTTTCTATAATATCAGGAAGAAATTACCCAGTTAGATGCCTTGTGGGATGTTGAGTCTTCAGTGAGGATCTTGAATTTGGGGAAAAGTTTTGGTCTAAGACCATGAAGTTTGCACATGTGTTGTCCTGGACAGTGCAGGTGACCAGCTAAGGCTGGATTAGTGTGCCTATCTAGACAGAAATGATCATGACACTTTCCTGTCAATCAAATTTCCCACTTCATGAATTATCTCTGTTTCTATGTTCCCTGTGGACTCTCCATCTATGCTTTTTGCTTTCTTCAGTGCCCATGGTATTTGGGTTTTAAGGCACAATGACATATTGGTTCTATATTGTCAAGTACCTAGAATTTGGCAGCAAACAGGATTCTCACTTAGGAGGCAAGCTGAGTTACTCCATACTTGTCAACCAGGATTCCAGACCCAAGAGCAACTGTAATTTCAGGCCGCTTGACTTACTTAGATGCTACTAAGTGCAAATGTCTGCCTCTGAAAATTCCTTTTGTTTTAGGGTCAGATGGTGCAGAAGGGGACTTACACCGAGTTTCTAAAATCTGGCGTAGATTTTGGTTCCCTTTTAAAGAAGGAGAATGAGGAGACGGAGCACTCCTCAGCTTCAGGAACTCCAACACTCAGGAAACGAACCTTCTCCGAGTCCTCAGTCTGGTCTCAACAGTCATCCAGACCGTCTTTGAAAGACGGGGCTCCGGAGGGCCAGGATGTGAGTTCACTTGTGTTATATTTTCTTTTGGCTCTTACGGACATTGTAACTCTGATTCGCTCTGTTGCTGGCAGCTTTATTTGTCCTAAAGTTGAGCCTGTGATTCTAATGTTTTTTGTATTGTCATTGAGTTAAGGGGAGAAACCCTGGCTGTGGGAACCTCTCAGTCATCTCTAGTGGCTCTGGTTCTAGAAGTTCCAAAGGTTTATGTGACCCACGGATGTCTGGAGTCTAGAATTTACCAGTGGCATATCTGGGGATCCCAAACTTAACTCTTAAATCCAGAGACCACATGAAGAACCCCTTATAGTGGTGAATCTCAACCTTCTTAATGCTGTGGCCCTTTCATACAGTTCCCCATATTGTGGTAACCTCCAACCATAAAATTATTGTTGTTTGTACTTGATAATTGTAATTTTTCTACTGTTATGAATCTTAATGTAAAAATCTGTGTTTTCTGATGGACTTAGGCAACCACTGTGAAAGGGTTATTCAATCCCCAAAAGGGTCAAGAGCCACAGATTGAGAACTATTGCCTGAGACTCTTGCTGTGATTGCATTACATCAGATACTTTTGTTATTTGTTGGATGTTAACAATGAAGGTGGCTGACAAGAGTTACTTGCTCTGTTTTAGATACTTTTTGTTACTCAAGAAGGACACAGATCTGGTAGCTTTAGTGATAGACTTTTAGGGTTATTTTCTCCATTTCTTCCTTACTGTAGCTTGAGGGCTACATCTTATTCCTCACCGAGGGCCCAGCAGCCAGCATATGTACAAGTATAACTTGAGGGACTATGTACCTTATTGAAAGCCTTTCAAGCAATATATACTACTGCTTATTTAAAAAGAAAGCATCCCCTGCAGTTGGCATGGCATGGGATTGGGTCTAAGACCTCCTTGGGAATTCAAGTTGCTTGTATAAAAGTGGCAAGTGTGCAAATATCCTGTGTACATCTTTATATTTTCAGGCATCTCTAGATTACTAATATAATATAATAAGAATTACCAGTTTTAACTCCTACCAGCAATGAATCATCTGCCCATTTCCCCGAGCTTTGCAACAGTCAATTTTTGAAGACTTTTTGTGTTACTGTTTTGCTTACCAGCAGCACCTTTTCCTTCACAGACAGAAAATACACAGGCAATGCAACCAGAGGAGAGCCGTATAGAAGGGAAAGTTGGCTTGAAAGCCTACAAGAATTATTTCACTGCTGGCGCATCTTGGTTTTTCATCATTTTTCTTATTCTGCTGAACATGGCAGGGCAGGTATGTAATGACATCTGTGCCCTCTGCGTGCTATCTACACACATGCAATTTGCATGATTGACACATTGAGCTGTTCTCTCAAAATTTACACTGTGCTATCTGGTGGAGAATAACATTAGTGATTCTAACTGGAACTGAAAATGTAAAGTGGGATTGTCTTGTAAGATCTTAACTGTGACATTTTGTCTGAGAAGTGGGCTTTGGCGTAGACATGAGCTTGCTGGGACCACCCTAGTACTCTGGAAATGTTTTCTATATTCCACATCTTATAATTTAGGGTCTCAAGTTGGGAAGTAATGCCGGTGTTGTATTTTACTTCCTTCTGCAGGTTTTCTATGTTCTTCAAGACTGGTGGCTTTCCTACTGGTGAGTTGTTCCAGCCTGAATCAAAGGCTATAAGATCCATAGGTAGCTTCATTTTCCCGTAGGTTTTAGGAGAGGTGTGTTTCTTGGGTCTTCTATTCTAACTGTGGTCACCTGAAGAGATGGAGGGGAATGTGGTAAAGTGTGACCTCCAGTGTGTGCCTGGTGGCTGCATAGGCCAGAAAAGGGCATCAGACCCCAGGAACCAAATGATAAACAACTGTGAGCCACCGTGTGGGTGTTGGGAATCAAACCTGCTTCTCTGAAGAACAGTGACTGCTCTTAACCACTGTCCCATCTCTTCAGCCCAATTCAAACTAAATTTTAAGAGGTGGATACATTGAGATGAGAATGATTTTCTAGCACAAGATATTTCTCTTAGTTTGAAGTTCCTTTTGCTTTATATTTACCTGATAATTTTTCCTTCCATTTTCCTTCTGTAGGGCAAACAAGCAAGGTGCTCTGAATAACACCAAAAGTGCAGATGGGAATGTGACAGAAACCCTGGATCTTAACTGGTACTTAGGAATTTATGCAGGTAAAGTTTAGTCCTCAGGTCTATTATATGAGAGCTGAAGGTGCTTACAATGAGCCTGTGTGAGCCTACCAGGGCTCCTGGGAGTAATTCAGTAGCGTCTTAACAGATTAGGAGGCTCAGTCGCATTTACTCTGTGAATTAATTAGAATAATTATTTTTTTTTTTAAATCTACCAGAAGAAAGAGGTTGAATGAACACTCTTAATATGCTCTATACTGGATTTTGAAAAAGCTAACCTCGGATTGAGCGTTCAGAAAACCAGCCACTGGAACTCTGTGGCTATTGTCTATTCTAATAGGTTGCTTTAGCTAACTATCATTATATGGATGGGCAAGGGATTAGAAACAGATCCCACTCTGTGTGTTGGATTGCTCCAATTCTGTCTAAATAAGCCCAGGCCTTTATTGAACTTGGATGGAATCCTCTGGCAGCAAGGTCCCCAAATGAAAGCATTATCCCCTAACAGGTATGCAAAGTTCCCGTTAGCACACTGCTCATCTCCAGGGCTTCACTAATCCTGAAGAAGCTACACAGGGAGAAACCGAGTGTCTAGGAATTGGGGCTCTGTCTTTTTCTTACCTTGTGATCAACAATGTTATCATGCCTCCAACTGTGTGATTAATTTAACATCTGGTTTGCCAGACCAATATTAACATCGCACTCTGTTTTCACAAGACTGCCTGGAATATGTGTAGTATTATATACTTTAAAAAAGAAAATCCTTATCTAAAATTCCAAGTATTCCCAAAGGAAAGACACACTTTCTTTGGACAGAATGAATTATCTGAGACTGGGAACTTGTTTTGTTGATCTTTTGCTAAGAAATCTTACTCCACTTACTGATTACCATCCCAAACGGTGGACTGTGCAAGACCTAAAAGAAAATGGGCCTATTTGCTGCAGTAAGGTTTCTTGGTCTCAGACGGCCAGAGGTCCAGACTTACAAACCTGCAGCCCCAGACCCCTTAGCTGCCTGCTGCTGCTTAGTCCCCCAAAAATGATTCAGATGCTTATATTATCTTCATGCTGTTTGGCCTATGGCTCAGGCACATTGCTAGCTAGCTCTTACATCTTAACTCAACCCATTTCCATTAATCTGTCTGCCACGTGGCCCGTGGCTCACCTGTGTTCCTTACATGTTGCTTCTTTGGGCGGCTGGGTCCATCTCTGTCTGACTCCACCCTCCTTCTCCTAACTATTCTGATTCCCCACTTACTTCTTCTACGGTGCCTGCCATGGCCAAAACAGTCCTTTATTTAAAGATTAATATTCACAGCATACAAAAAGACATTTCCACATCAACTATTATCTATTCAAGTAGGCTAGGAGTCTAAGGAAAAATGCCTGTGCATAGAGTTTAGAATCTAAGCAGCTTCCAGAGGTTAGATAATAACACTGTGATGTTACAAGGCAAAATGTTTACCACATCAGTTCTTCCCATTCTGTTGAGCTAAAAGCTAACAGAGACTAGAGGGAACACAGGTTAGGGATGTAGTTCAGTGGTAGAATTCTTGCCTCATGTTCAAAAAGATGTTACATCCCCAGCACACCCCTCACCACACACATATCTGTGCAGAGCAGTTATCCAAGCATGCCTTAATTAAACATATAGTTTAAATGGTGTTCATTTAAAATGCATTTGTTTATATGAGACACAGTGATTAGTTGCTTATTTATCTTATGTTAAAACATGATTTATCTTTACTCACAATTCAACCATTTAAGTTTTTCCATGTGCAACTTGATGTGGTATTTTCCAATTCTTTAAAGCTAGTTAGGCTTTTACTACAAGGAAAAGGTAAATCTCTTCCTTGCTAATATCACTTGTTGATACCAAAACCTACTACAGTGTTAGGTTACAGAATTTATACATAATTATTGGGGTATGAGAACAGTAAGAACAACTTTTGTATGATTATCTTCTGATTTTTTACTAGAACACATAGTTTTTGTTTTATGAAAACCTGCTGTTTATACTTTTTTTCACTCCACTCCTACATATATACTTTCCTGTCAGTGAAAAAAAATTGTTTTGTCAATGTGTCTATTATATTTGAAAATATACCCACATATCCCCTTTTGTGTCAAATTTTAAAAAAAAGTTACAGCTGACATAAGAAAAAACATATACAATAGGTACAATAATTATATACAATATATACAAACAATAAATGAGTAATGTCCAGTCCATTAGCAATTGACAATTCAAAGAAAATATTTCATTAATTATCCTATTTTGATGAGTCCAAAGGATTACACCTAATTCACTTTCTTTCTAACTAAAAACTATTATTTTGATGTTTCTTAAACTTATACACTTTAACTTCTAAGTTTCTTTTCTAAAACTGTCATTAGAAAACTATAACTATCTCATCTTCAACTACCTCAGAGACCCAAGAAGGAAATAATATTTACCCAAGTAAACAGGAAGTGCAAGTAACTTCCAAAATCTAGAAATGACAGAGATGACACCTATCTGCCTGGACAGTCACCCAAAGTTGCTACAGGCCCAGAGTCTCTTTTCATTTCAATGAAGTAGGAAATCTGCTCTGCCCATTCTGGTATAGTTCATCAGTCACTTCTCCTTGTGTCCTGAAGAATGTCTGGCAGTTTTCTCTGAAAAGCAGGAACCTGAAGGACCATCTCAGCTTGTTCTGTCAAAGTTCAGAGGTCACTTTCCAAAGGAACCTGCATGTCCAGTTTAAACAGCATACTGTCAAGCAATCAATACAAGACAGGTTCTTGTCCAGTGGCTAACCGTTGCCACAAAGAAAGTAGACTCCACATGAAGTTTCTTCAATGCCCGTTTTTCTCTTGAAGAACATTGGTGCTGCCAGGAGCAGACATGTCTCACTGTCCAGAAAAGTCTAAGTTCTAAAAATATTTTAAATGCCATATTCTATGGATCTCTGAAGTGTTTGGAGAAGACCTGTTCATCTAAATATATTTGTTTGATCTTGAAAACATATCTAATATGACTATGTTTGAATGTAATGTCTAACTACTAGCTTACATTACTTTATATTCTAATTAGTTGATAATAAAAACTTTCATGGACTAGCAACTTGTATTACATTGTTAGATGAACTGAATAAGTATACTACCTTGAACAAGCATAGAGATATTTGTAGAGCAACACAATTAATCTCAATATACACAATTTGTATACAATATACAGAAATCCAATCCAATGTAAAATATTTAAAGCTAGTAAATCCTTTTAAAAGAAGATTCAACAATCCTTGTATCCTATATATCTGTATCCCCTTTTTCTTTCTATTTTTTTTAACACAAATCTTGAATCTAATCATTCTTGTTTAACTTTTTTCTAACCATAACCATTAACAATTTTTAACCAATTAACCTAAACAATGACAGTCATCCATAATCCATTGAACAACCAAAAACCACCCACCCCACCTCTTGGGAACGCGGGTGCTGTGTTCTTAAATTTACTTCCTTCTGTCTAGGGGTGATGGTATCTTTAGGGGATCCTGAAAAGAAAAGTTTAGTTAATTGTCAAGTCCTGAAATAAGTAGCTGTGTCATTTGTTGTCCAGTCTCTGCATATCAGGAAAGGCTTGTCTCAAGTCCTGACTATAGTAGTTTGTGAAGCTGATTCATCTCAGCGAGCTGCCTCAAAATTGTCCTGAGCAATTTGTAGTCCAAATCTGATCTTTGATTGGTGTTTGTCAGCCTAGTGGCTTTGTCAGAGTTCACGTGAAATCATCATTGTGGGGCCCCATCTTCCTTTTGGATACTTCAGGTTTGCAATTAGGCTTTGTCCTGGATCACTGCAGAAAACTGATAAGAGACTAAAAACCAACACAATGTACAGGAAGCTAAATATATAAGTATTTTTTCAGCATAGAATTGGTAATAAGAATATTCACTTAATTTTAGTTATTCTTCTGTCCCATTTTAGGTGGCTCTTCTGATAAGATACAGAGATTTTGTATTTTCCTTTAACAAGTATGCTTGAGTTTAGAGAAGGAGAGAGCCACACTCCAACTCTAAAGCCGGCTTTAAATTATAATTAAATTGGGACTTCAACTTACAAAAAAAATAGAGGGTGAGCAATGAGATTTTACCCTAAAGATTATTTTGGGACCAATAGTTCTGATATTCTTTTGCTTGTAAATTTTTCTGGATAGCCCCCCTTTTGCTTTAGATGTCTAGATGTCCAAGGTCTTTTCACTTCTTGAACATGGGTATGAAAGGATGACTTATAGTCCTGATTATTTCTTGTAACTGAGTAAATAATGAAGTTAATTCTGATTCATCATTAATAAAATCAGCCATTTCAATGTATAGAACAATTCTTTCTGCATACTGAGAGTCAGTGACTATGTTAAGAGTTTCAGTAAAATCTATTAATACCATCACGATAACATATAATTCTGACTTTTGAACACAATTATAAGGGCTTTGAGCCACTTTACTTATATGTTCTGATTTGTAACCTGCCTTTCCTGATTTGTTTGCATCAGTATAAAATGTAGGGGCTCCAGAAGTTGGTTTATCTCTTAGAACATGAGGAAGAATCTAATTAGTTTTTTTTAGAAATTCAATTCTTTTGCTTTGAGGATATTTGTTGTTAATATCTCCCAAAAATTAGTGCAGGCTCTTTGCCAAGGTTTACTTTCTACCCATAATTGGCAATTTTTTCATTAGTTAAAGGTACAACAATTTCTGCTGGGTCCATTCCTGTCAATTGACGAAGTTTTAATTTTCCTTTAAAAATAAGTTCAAAAATCTTTTCCACAAATATCTTTAATTTCTTACTCAGTTTATGTGGAAGAAATATCCATTCTAGTATAGCGTTTACTCTTTGCATTAAAATTCCTGTAGGAGAATGCTTAGAGGGCAAGATAACTAGAATGCAATTAAGGTCTGGATCCACACGATCCACATGTACCTCCTGTAATTTCTTTTTCACTAATGCCAACTCTTTTTCAGCTTCAGGTGGCAATTCTCTCAGACTGTTTAAGTTCTTGTCACCATTTAAAGCTTTGAACAAATTATCCAGTTCATCATTTTTAATTCCAATAGTGGGTCCTAAGTTGGCAATGTCTCCTAGTAGTCTTTGAAAATCATTAAGTAGCTTCAATCTATCTCTCTTGATTTGTACCTTTTGGGGTCTAATTTTTTGTTGGTCTATTTTGTAGCCTAAATAATTAGTGGAATCTCTTCTTTGTTGTTGGGTTTTGTTTTTTTTTTTTTTTTTGTTTGTTTGTTTTTTTTTTTTTCTGGGGCAATCTGTAATCCCCAAGCAGGCAAAAATTTTTTCACTTCTTCAAAAATTTTTTCTGAGGTATCGATATTTGAATTGGCTAACAAGATGTTGTCCATGTAATGATAAATTATAGATTGTGGGAATTTGTTATGTATTTGTTCTACTGGCTTTTGTACAAAATAATAACAGCCCTGGCTGTCCTGGAACTTGCTTTGAAGACCAGGCTGGCTTTGAACCCACAGAGATTCTCTTGCCTCTGCTTCCCAAGTGCTGGGACTAACAGTGTGAGCCATGGCTTCTGCCTTCTCTATCTTTCTATGTCTGCCTTAAATACTTTCTTTTCTCAGTTAAGGAGTGGTCCCACCACTGCCTACCTGGAAGCCTGGAACTCCTTCTGTAAACTAAAACTGACTTCAAACTCAGATTAGATTAAGGCCGTAGGTCACCACTCCCAGGATATTCCCTGTGCTGGGATTAAAGGTGTGAGTTACCACTGTCTGATCCTCCTAGACTGACTGTGGTTAGATCCCTCTGACATCTCTGGCTGTTTTTATTATATTTCAAAATATCCTCACATGTGTCTTAAAAATACATCATGCATTTGTAGGATTTAGAAGTTTATGAAATAAATAACATCTTTGTAGACACTTACTGTAGCATTACTGAAGAAGATGTAAAGATCCTGTTTTCTCTGGGTGATTTTTCTTTCTTTCAGGTTTAACGGCCATCACTGTCCTCTTTGGCATAGCAAGATCCCTGTTGATTTTCTATGTTCTCGTGAAGGCTTCCCAGACTTTGCACAACAGGATGTTTGAATCAATCCTGAAAGCTCCAGTCTTGTTCTTCGATAGAAATCCAATAGGTAAGTCAGATCTTGTAATCCCCAGTCACTGAATCTTGCTATTGCACTGATCATCTGATGACGTTTGGGTCTTTGAAAAGAGAGGTGACATCGAAGAAAATCACTCTGCCAATGTTTGTTTTCTACAGTAAGCTTCCCTGAGATTTCTCCTCCACAGTGGGAAATCTCAATATCAGTTATATAGTTATTTCAGTGTGTAGAGGTGTGTAACATACATCCACATTCAGTTTCAGAATGAGTTATAAATCTGGTTGTTGTGTGGCTTTGGGCTGCTAAGACACAGACACATAATATTGAATTGTGCCACCTTTTGACGGCTTTTATTAGGAGGAACCCTGTCTGAGTAGGAGAGGGGCCGTGTGCTTGCTTCTTTTCTTGGGAGGATCATTCATTTCTTGAAGCATGAGAACTTGGCTCTGAGGCTGACCTGACTGCTATTTATGATATATCTAAAGCTCCCAAAATGTGATCACTTCCAGTAAAGGCTTTCGACTCTATTTGATCTCACTTATAATTATTACTGAGTACTTTGAGATAGTATCTTAGTGCTGTAGGCCTGGCTGGACTGGAAGTCACTATGTAGACCAGGCTAACCCTGAGCTGGTGATAGCTCTCTTGCCTCTTCTTCCCAAGTGCTGAGATTCGGGAGTGCACCATGACATGCACCAAAACTCTGTTTTTAAACAATGACAACAACAAGAATGGCAAAAGCACTTCCTTCGTCATTTGTTCATTAACCATTACCTTTGCCTGCTAACTCTGTGGACGTGGGTTGTATGCCGGTCCTGGTGCTGAAGAGATCCCTGTACTCAGTGCCATCGAATGAATGGATGGAGGGCCCACACCATGGTCCTCTGACCCACCCTGCGTCTGCAGGTATCTCCTCACCTGGTCAATTGGGGGGTTAGTGGTGAGGCCTGGGGCAGCTTTGTTTATGCAGGTGATAATTAGTGGAACCTATTGTGGAACAATATAGCCTGGAGGGAGCACAGAGAACAGGCTAGCCGTTAAATAGTTGTTGGACCTAGAGCAAGGCATTCGGATGGGATCAGATGAACTATTTCTAAGGTGGGATGTGTTGTGTCAAAGGATGGACCCTGGTGCTGCTCGTGGCCATTTTGACACTAGTCCTTACGAGAATCACTGGTTATATCTATGATGATTGTTCATAGGCCAGTTTCTTAATCTCTCCATGCCTTGGCATTCATATGTGTGAAATGGGAACAATATCCACAGCCATCTTAGTGGAAACTTAGATTTAAGCAGGTGAATGATTTTCAGTGTTTGCCCTATGAGTGACAGGAACAGTAGCCATGGAGTTCACCTTTCTTGCCCGTGGGATGGAAATACCAATTCTGACCTTTTCTATTTTACACAGTTGTTGTGAGGATTAAATAAGATCTTTCTGGAAGGCATTGCATATACATTATTCCCACGGATGTTATCTAGTCTGGGCACAAGGTGGAGCCCAAAGAGTAATGAACTGCAGATGGCAAACATGGTCTGGCTGGAGCTGTGCTCGCAAGGAGACTGGAGGATTTGTGGCTGAGCATCCTAGCTGCTCACCACCTTAACTGGAGAGCTGCAACCTGGAGTGTTTAGCAGGCTGTGCTCGGCTGTCAGTCTCTCCTCCCCATCCTGCTCTTCAAGTTCATGTTCGAGATGCGTGAGCTTTTCCTGGTACTATTCATATTTGTTGAGGGATTTAGGGCCCAGTCTAAATCTTGGGTAACCAGTCTTATGTCAAGTCATTTTGTCTATTATCTGTACTTTATCCCTTCAGTGAAAACAGAGCCCAAATATACCCCAGTAGCTAGACCTTGTTTGCCCCAAATATAAACGTGGGTTATTTCCCTTTTTAGTGGAGTACTTAAAACAAAACAAAAAAAAAAATTTGAAAAATTTCAGTTCTCATTTGAACAATATTTTGCACTATTTACAAAGAATTACATCCAAGTTATGCTAGATGTAGTCTATACCATTAATTATTTATGTACTGAAGTGTTTATTATAATATTATATTACAGAAGCATCCCTGTTCCGTCTCCTTATGTTTGCTGAGCAATGTAAAAACGTAAGAATCATAACTTTAAAAAATGTTTCTTCAGAGAGCCTTCAGGAGTCTCTGAGGTGAGCAGGAGTGTTCTGCCATCCATGCGTCCTGGTACCCTCCCTGGTTTTAGATAACTTTCAGGACAAGAAGGATTTTTGCTACCATATAGTATCCAGTAAGCTAGACACAGGAGCCGATTGGTACAGAAACTTGAGGTGGAGCCCCATAGCTCTGCCTCCTGCAGAGCCCCTCACCACCATCTGATGTGTCCTATACCCAGCTTGGACCTGAGATCCGACCCTCCTATCCCTTCTCTCGTTGCCACCTGTGAAGTTAGAAGTATCTTGTTCCTTCTGCCATGGGTTTGCGTTTTTCTGCTCCTGAGTGTTACTTCTCGGCCTCTCTGGTGCTGATCTGTGGGTGACCTTTGTACTTGTCCAGAGACCCCAGGCCTTCATGGAATCCGCGACACTGGCCACAGAGTCTTCATCCCAAGTTTCTAACTGGTATTTAAAGGAGAGAGTGGGTCAAACCTAAAGGTATAGATTTCTTCTCCATAATGATATTGTCAAGATTAACTTCACCATCCTATATGGCTGATGACCAGGGACCTAAGTCATAAGATGTGAAGTCAACTCTCTCCATAGCATCCATGCATGAGTATGCAAAGTTAGTCACAGCACGTCTATATAATATCTCCCTGGCTGCCTACTCATGTTTCATAACTTGATCAATCTTAAGCTCGTAATTAGGATCAATTTTGAACCAAAACAGTGTGTGCTCTTACACTGCCAAGAGCCAGCTTTTCTTCTTCCTCTTCCTGTTTCCCCCACCTCCTTCTTCTCACCCCTCTTGTTTTCTGTCCTCTGCCCTTTTGACGTGGTTTGGTGATGCCGAACTTCCACTACAGATCTTACATCTCAGCTGTGCTCTGCTTCTTTCCCACATCTGAGTTGAACACACGCTGAGCTGTTCATCGTCACCTTCCGGTTCCCTTCTCATTCCCTCTTCCTCATTAGAATTTATCTCCTGCCTTAGCACTCTAGTTCAAATAGATCTTAATAAGCAGGGTCACACATATCCTGGGCGATATCAGAAGTAAAGGATTTCTTTGGTGATCAGAAGCAGGTCCTCCCTGGGAGCGGAGCGTCTCTGGACGTTGGGCACAAGAGGGCAGCATGTGCTACAGAAATGCAGGGACAGATTCACAGAGCGCTTGCATGGCAAACCCAGGTCTGCTCTTAAAGCTTTCTTGAAAAATTTTCCTTTTCTAGTGTGTGTCTTTGAACCTCATTAGGCTCACAGAAAAATGTTAAAAGGCATTTTTCCCATCCATATGACTGAAGCATCAAGCTGCATTATAGAAATCTTTACATGCTGCCCGAGAACACCCAGCATTTCAAAGAGGCCATTTTGATCCCCACTCAACACTTTCTGAGCTAGACTCTGGGACAGGCGGGGACTGTCTCATAGATGTATGTTACCTCCTAAAGGATCAGTTCTGACTGGTTCCTGTTTTCCTTCAGGGAGGAAGATGATCACTATGTTTTGAGTTTTATTTCCACATCATCTGACTCCACAGACCTTCTCCTTTCGCTTCTGTAGACCAGAAGAGTGGCTGGCTAGTGGCCTTGTCTTATGTTGTCCAGTTTTGGTCATATTGCGAGCACTGACCGCATTAACTTCAGATTCCATAGAAATATTTTTTTAGCTTTAATTTGTCAATTTGCCGGGAAGAAACGGAGCCACTGGTGGAGGCTGACATGTTTGTTCCTTTCCTCTTTAGCCTTGGGTGATGGCCAATGTGTTCATTCACATGACAATTTTTTTTTTTGTGATGTTATGTGTGTGCTGTTGTGTGCATTCCACAGTATAAAAAGGAATATCAATTTATGTCACCATTTTAAAATTAAGTTTGTGAGAAATAAAATTCTGGGAAAGAGGGAAAAGAAACACATTGACTTCTATTTATTTAAAATATATATTAAATAACACACACACACACACACACACACACACACACACACATTCTTTTGATGCAAGTGGCTGCTGAGAACTTCACCCATAGCTCTAGATTTTTAAGATAGGCGTTCTCATATCCATCCTAAGAAAAAGAAATCTAGAGGTTGCATAAGTATTAAGGCTCACAGCTGGATTGAGTGGGGAATTGGGCTCGTAGATAACTTCACAAGCAGAAACTATTCTAAACCAGGCCGTGCCTCTTAGGGGGGCTGTCAGCGTTCAGCTAGGTTCTCTTTCTAGTCCAGAGAGGAAGTGTCTGGAATCCTGGGGAAGTTGTTAAAGAACTCAGGCAGAAGTGAAAAGAGAGTTGATAGTTACATAGTGAGCATTTTGTACCACCAGAAAGGTTGTCTTCTGGAACATTTATAAAATCAATTGCCAACATACCTTGTGTTTGCCAGAAAAGCCAAAGAAGAAAGTCCTCAATAGAGAAGAAACCTAATTGCAGGATACCTGTCTGTTTATTCGGTTCCAGTGCCCACTGGAGTTAGTGCTAAATGCATATTTTAACAAGTATAATGCGGCACTGTCAAAATTACCTTGACAATAATAGGCCTGTTAAATTATAGCTCTATAAGTTTGGAGGTAAAATGGCTCTGCTTAGCACACATTAATCTATGCCTGTTCACACAAGTGCTTCTGCTGAGCAGGTAGCATGTTTAAACAAGAAATACTGGTCTTAAAACCTCTGATTTATGGTAGGTGTTGTTTTGACACCGCATCATTCAGACGATTTACAAGGCAAGGCTTCGTGTTAAAATATCTCTCCGGTGTCGTCCATCGTCACCAGCATAAATATTCAGCAGTGGTGCTGGCAATTGGTGAGATGCCCATTCATGTCAAATCACTCTGTGTTTTCTTTCAAGTGAGATCTGTTGTGGATATGGCTAAAAGGAAGGATTTCTCTTCCTTGAGTGCAGATGAGCTGTAAGAAATTGAGAATAAGAAAACAGTCACCCTGACAGCTTTCATGTGCTCATTCTGCCTAGATCGGTTTAATTCTGGCACAAGGCCTACGGGGCTTTCTTCTTTTTAAACTCTCCCCTTTCCTTCTCCATGCACATTGTAAAGAATATATTTATATGTACATTAGTTACTTGGAGAGGCTTTTTCTGTTCAAAGGAAGAAGTTAGTCATTGTCAGGAAAGCTTTGTTGCAAAACAAAAACACACGTTACCCCTTTCATTTTTTCCTTGTTAGTAATAACAAACGTGAGTGAGTACAAAAGAAATTACACAAAAGATCGCATTCATCATAACGATCCTCAATAGCCACATAAATATTATTTTTTCTGGTTTGAATGAAATGGCTAATGGTTTGAAGTGGGTGTGGCAATTAAATCCTGTCAAGTTGTCACATATTGAAATTAATGTTTTTCACATAACAATGGTTATATGTACTTAAACTCTTATCAGGGGTGATATTAAGTGATATTTTATGGGAGTTGCCTGTTTACTGCTAATAGCCTAATAAAGGCCTTTGTTACGAGTTTAAATAGTTACATAGTTACATCTATTTGATTGTTGTTATTATTTCATCAGTAATCTCTCTAAATGAGATTATTATGGTACTTCTCTACAGCTGGGAAATACTACTGTGTTCGTGCTCATTTTAAATCTGTTAGGATGTTTGGATTGCTCTTTATTCATTTTTCCTCCATAATAAATTATACATGGAAATACTGGCAAATAGTAACGTATACACACACATGCAGAGAGAGAGAGAGAGAGAACTCTGTTCATAGTTCTCCAATAGAATGTTTCAATGATAAGATTGGGAGGCTGATAACTTGTTCAGAATGATCATGTTGTATTTCAGAAGAGTAAAAAGATGAAATTTTCTTAATTATTTCAATTTTTTCCACTAAAGCATATATTAAATGTTACATGCATATTTATGGTTTATTCTTGTCCCCTCTATTATAAGTGTTACTCTTTATTTTGCAGTGAACAAACTGGGAAAAAAATCTAAATATTTGCATCATTGAATCACCCTTTATCTTACATAAATTTATATATACATATACATAATGCATTATATATATATAGTCTGCTTCTATGCAGTTTACTATAATACTTGTTAAGATGAGGGTCTCCCTCTACGACACATCTGTATTAAGTATCTGAGTGTAATGCTGGCCCATGAGCCTATCTTCTCTGAAGGGAGAGAGGTTCTAGGGCTGTGATGTTAATACCCTTCACTGTGAGGCATCCAGTTCAGAATCCAGCTAACTTAGAGCTAGGTACTCATGCCATCTTGGCCATCTTCATCTGGGATGCGTAGATGGATCATCCAAAGTCACCCAGTGCTGTCACAGGGAAGGTTTTCTCCCCAGTATGGTTCTCCAGTCAGAATGCTTCAAGGGACAAACTCATCAAAGAGCCTTTATAACATAAATTTCTGCTTTTGTTGACACTGCAGGAGAAAATAGAGCCTGAATTCTGTACGACTCCATCATGAGTACATATTGACATTATGGAGAGTCTAGCTGCCATAAGGCATGATTAGGGATGTTCAGTGGAAGTCAGTAGGGACTTGCTAAGTTAGAATTCTGTTTGCTTGCTTTTTTGGTGGGGTGTTTTGTAGTTAATTATGTATGCATGGCCGTATCTTTCTTGTCTCTGTCTCTCTGCCATCTTCAAACTTATCTGTTATTTTGTTACCACATTTCCCAGGCTCAAGATCGGAGACTTTGTAGTTGATGAGTAAATACATGTTGGTTTCATAGAAGAAGGGAGGCTCCGTAGAGGCATTTACATCTCTCTAAACGACGCCCAGAAAGAACAATGGAGTGCGGTGATAATTAGAATAAAATTGCACCCTTTTGTTTTATAGTTGGCAGATGTATGGCATTGAGTTCTGCTTTCAAAAGAGAGGCTGACAATAGGTCCTCGTGGGCCTACTGGGAGATCCAGTCAGAAAGGCCAGATCTGGTTCTCTGGTAACCAGGCCTGTGGTTTTCCCAACTCAGGACATAAAACATAAAACTGTGAAACACCTAATAAGTTTCTTTGAGGCTTCAGTGTGTATTGAAGAGGACTTTCGGCCTTTGCATAGCTTGAAACTAGGTGAGGGGACCCCAAATAGGAGAAAATGCATCTGTTTTAAGACACAGACATGTTGAAACTGTAGTGAAAGGGAGGCTGAGAATTGAGGAGTTGGCCTGTCCTGTGTGGTGGTAACATGGCCTGTGCTTGCTAAGCCACTTCCCTTCAGTTCCCACGTCCTGTTTCTGTTTCTGTTCTCCTCAGACATTTGTTGATCTGCTTCTGAGTATCTCTATTAAACTTCACCTTCATGGGAATTTGAAATGCTGAAATAACCACAGATGATAGATTGCTTTAAAAAACATAAAAACAAACAAAAACCCATTGCATCTTCTGATTCTGTATAGAAGTGATACACTTTAGAAATTTAGGAGTTGTGGATAGACATACAGACACCTGACTTACTCCCAACCATGGCATCAGTGACTGGCTTTGATTTCAGAAAGTTTGCAAAATATCTTCTGATACTAGAGGGTAAATTGTTTGCATACTAAACCCACGTTAGTGGGGGGTGAAGGAATTTGGGGACCTTTTGAATACCATTTTTAAGGTCTCAATTGCTGACTTACAACAGACTCCAAGTCTCCACTATCATCTAGACACATTCCTGACCCATCAGGAAAGTCACTGGTTGGCTCAACCTAGGAAATGGGTAGGGGCCTCCAAGTTACCCTTTACAAAGACCTACGTACACTCTGGGCTTTCTAGATGTCTCAGTAGAATATAAGCAATGATGTTTCCTCTGTTAATAATGTTATCTTGCAATCAGTCAAAATCCATTGAGTATTCTCATTCTTGGAAACCAGGATTGATGTTTAAGGGGAAAAATCCCCCTTTTTAAGTAGAAGCCCTATTAATATCTAGAAGAAAGACTTGACAAGCTTCAAAGTGCATTTTTAGTGGAAGTTTATTAAAATGTGTGGTTGTGTGGTAAGCTATCGCAAAATCAGGGTTTCCACTCTGGGAAGTCTTTGCTTGCACCTCTTTCTTTACATTTGCATTTTAATAGATTGTGTCACATGGGCAAATGTTTCAACCTCCAGAACACCTGGAAGGTCTATTTTAGACTTGGTCTGGGTGTTTGAAAACCTTTAGCCAGACATTGTTTCACCTGCAGTCTCTCTCCTCATTTTGGGGAAATCCTGCCTGCCCGTCTGCCTTTGTTGGAAGGTAGTGCACAGTGCAGCTTGCTGTCAAAACTCCCTTAGAGACCAGAAGCCCTGCCCAGGTGGGGCTGCAGCCCCTGACCCTGACTCTGGGAGAACGGATTAGTTCCGGATTTCTTCCTGAACTTGAAGCAGAAGTTTGGAGTCTTTGGATTCCTCAGCTGGGCTCTTTTCCCCCTTAGTGAAGCCTGTTGTCTGATCTAGAGATCTGAGGACCATTAAAGAACAGTAGTAGACCAGTGCCCCTTGTTATTAGTCACCTCAGTGTCAGGTGACTCGTTCTGACTTATACCTTCTCAGTTGTGCTTTGTGACATAGACAGAACCTTGCTGTAATTTTTTTCATCACTTTTAAGCGCTGAGGAACAGAGGAATAAGGATACATCGTCTGTATGCTGTCAATAAAAATAAAAATAAGGGAACAGAACAGTGCTTCCACAGAGGACCAGGGCCCGGTTCACAGCACCCATATGGTGACTCAAAGCCACCTGTCACAGCAGTTCTGGGGTACGCAGTGCTTGCTTATGACCTCTGCAGGTACTGTACTCATGTGTACACTTACATACATGTAGACAAAGCACCCACACATATAAAATTTTAAATAACAAAAAAATTCTCTCAGAGTCTGAATGATCTAGAATCATTAAATTAATTTTTGGGGATGGCAGTGTATGGACTGTAAATTTATTCTTTCCTTTTCAAAGAATAAGATCATATGGACATCTTACAACTGTATCATGCTGGTATACAGCTCTCTAATCTTCTTTTTGCTTATCATAAAAACAAAAGTCAGATTTGGCTTAGTATGACCCACCCATGTATTATATGGTAGAAGTTCTCATTGATACTAACTTTTCAAAGCTGGTCTTGATATGGCCATGTTCGTGGGAAGAAAAGTAATACATTCCTCTTGGTGAATATTGGGATACTAAGAAGTGCTTCTCCCTTGACTTTAAGAATACTTACTTTTGTGTTGACAAAGTTAGCCTCATTTGATCAGAGAGCACCTGTGTAATCCAGACATCAGCTGATTATCTCAAAGTCAGATAAACTCCTGTTAAGGAGTCACCCGATCTTTAGTCCTGGCAAGGATGCCCAGTGCTGCTCCTACACTTGACAGTTTAAAAAACCCATATGAAGAGTTTCCGTTTCCTTTTGTACTATACTACATTTCTAACCACTCTTCTTCTGCGCTCCAGAAGCTATGTGTTAAAAGCTATGTAACTGACTTAATGTTCAGGGATATTTCACTCTAGGGTTTTCTTTATTAAAGTTAGGAAATATAGAGATTAGGTGAAAGTGTGAGCTTCTGTGTTGTGGAATGGGAGCACCTCAGAGTTTTGTCCTAGGTGCTGGACATCGGCTTTTCACTGACTTCTCATGGTGGCTTTTGATTTGCCATCAGATTTGAGAGAACCCTGGCTGGTGGTTAGGGTTGTCTGGAGTGAAGCAGCTGTCTTCAACAAATTCATGCTTCTGTGTGCATGTGAGATTTAGTTTTTCATGATGCACTATGCTTTATATCATTAAAAGAGTGTAACAAAGAAATTTTGGAACTAACTTGACAAGTAGAGTTCACCCAGCATGAACTGTAGTGACCTTCCTTTATTGCTCTGTGGTGGTTTTGAACCATGGTAGACTGTGGTAGAGAACCTGGCTTTGGAGCCTGCCTACCTGTCGGCAAATCTCAGCCCTCAGCCATGCTAGGCTGTGTGGCCTTGCCAAGTATGTGGCATGGACATAATAGAGCTATCTGTCCCTCCCTCCCTCCCTCCCTCCCTCCCTCCCTCCCTCCCTCTCTCTCTCTCTCTCTCTCTCTCTCTCTCTCTCTCTCTGTTATGTAAGACAATGCCTGGCACATAGATAAATAACACTGATTAATTTTTAAATTAATTGATTAATTGAATTTTTCTTTTTTTGACTAAATGATTTTAAAGATTTTGTTTTTCTAATTTACAAGTTCTAAATAAATAGGCTATATAGCTTAGTTACTTTTCTGTTACTATGATAAAACACCAGAAACTATGGGAAGAGAGAGTTTATCTTGTCTCAGGGTCCAGAGGTCTAAGAGTTTGTCCTGGAGTGGGTAGAGCATGGTAGCCAGCAGCAGATCGTGCATGCTGGTAGAAGCAGAAAGCTAAGGGCTCACAGCCTCAGATTCAAATGGAAACAGAGAAAGGGACGTGGAAGTGGCTTGCGATTTAAAGTGTCAAAGCCCACTCCCAGCAATATAGTCCTCCAGGAAGGCTGAACTTGTCAAGCTTCCTGAAACAGCACCACCAACTGGGGACCTGTGTTCAAACATCTATGCCAGGGGGGAGACAATTCTCAAACCATTCCATTGGTTTTGATAAATAATAAGTATGTGGTATGCATGTTTTCTTGGCTTTGTGGGAAAGTAGATAAACTGCTGAAGGCTAACAAGCCTCAAACCAACCAGCATTGTGTGTTTTTGTTACTTTTCGTGGTTGGTTTTTGTTTGCAGTGGACTCAGCCTCCTTCTCAAGTTCATTTTAAATTTAATTTGGTTTTACAATGAGAGCCCAATTTTGCATGTAAGTAGCAAACATCTGGTTACTTTTTGTTGAAAATGATATCATTGAAGTTCAGTACAGAAGTCTATTTGCAATTAAGGAAAGACAGTTTAAAATTTTATAAATTAAGTTCTTTTTAGATGGCACTTTGGAATCACTCCAGGTAATGGATGGATATACTTCCTTGGAGTGGAAGAAACTTTTTTTAACGCTATTACAGGTCAAAATGTAGAACTTCCATGTATTCACCTTCTGCAAAAAGCGTGAAAAATGACAAATTTCACAAGTGAAATTTAAAGTTGACCTGAGGCAGTTTTAGATTGTTGAGCCTTCAAATTTTATTCATGGGATGTTTTTAGAGACGTTCTGTGGTTTGTTCACTCCAGTTAATTCTGGGCAATCCTTCTACGTGTCTGTCAGATGGACATTTTGATACTCCAAAACTTCCTCTTGCACAAAATACAGTTACAGCAGCCTGTGAAGAAAATGAGATTTCTGGTTGGTTCTTCAAAGCCATGGGTTATCTTTTTAGAACAGTGAAGGGTGTAATAAATCAAACAGGACAAATATAGCTTTCTACAACATCAACTGCCCTATTAGCATTAATAAACCAATAATTTAAATGCCATAAATCACTGGCTGGTTCTAATAGCCTTGAGAAATACCAAGATACATAAACCTGAGTGGAGAGGCAGAAGGGTGCTTGCTGTTTTGCCCTCAGTGGCTGGAGGTGTGTCTGCAGGTGGGGAGTCCTCCCTGGTGCCTAGACTAGAGGAGTCAACATCAGTCATCAATCCCGTCCCCCGTGCCCCGTTCTTTGCTAACATTCAGTGACCCTGTCACACTATAGGATTTGTTTAGAGATAATTAGATAAAAGTTTCTTAACTTAAAGCTAAGAAACCCTTAAAGCAGGCGGTTTGTGAAAGACACCAGAGGCGTTTACAGAATATCTTCCCCTACCCCTTTGATGTCTCGGAGATCAGTCACGTGACAGGCAGTGTCTGTTGGCATTAGAAACTTAGCATCTTATCAAACTGTGGATCAGCCATGAGTGGGACAGGTTTGGACTTCTTCCCTGTGACCTGTCATTTGATAGCAGCATCATTTGTTTACTTTGGCAGTTTAAACTTATCCAAATGTCCCTTTCATGATCTTGCTTCACCTGCAGTCTTAAAACGACAACAAATAAATAAAGCAAAATTCGACCCTTCGGCCTCTGCCTCTGGCTGCCTTTCCTCTGAGTCTGCAATGCCCTTTGTTCTCTTGTCCGGTTCTCTGGGTTCTGTTCCTGTCCATTAAAGTGAGATCGTTGGCGAGAGTGAGATTTTTGACTCAGTATTTACTAACCTCTCAGTATGCCTGTGTGCTGCGGATTTGGCATAAGCTTCCTGCATAGTGTATTCTTTGTTTTCCACAGACATTTTCTTTTCGTTTACTTATTTGAGGCATGTGCGTGTGTGGTGTGTGTACCTCTTTGTGTAATACATGTGCGGAAGTGTGAGTGGTGACCTGAGGGGTCTTTTTCCATCTTTCTCCATTTTATTTTTTGAGACATTTTTTCACCAAACCCAGAGCTCACCATTTGGTGACAGACAGTTGGCTACTGGTCTGGTCAGTAGGCTCCAGAGATCCACCTATCTCTGTTTTCCCTCACCCGCCCACTGGTGCCCGGCACTGGAGCTCGTAGTGATGGTAGTCTAGAGCCAGCGATGGCAGTTACTGACTCACAAGGCTGTGCTTGTCTTTTACGTGGATGATGGGGATCTGAACTCGGGTCCCTGTGCTTGATTGGCAAGCACTTACTGCCTGACTCTTTCCCCAGCCTTTGTGTGTATTAGTGTATGTGTGTATGTGTGTGTGTCAGTGTATGTATGTATATATGCCTGTATATGTGTCTGCACGTGTGTATATGTGTGTGTGTGAGTGCATGCATGTGTGTGTGTGTGTGTTTGTGTATGCGTGGACACATAGATCTAGGGGGAGGAAACAAAAAAATTCTAAAATTTTATTAAAAGCAATAATATTAATTATTCTAAAACATCTTTGAATATTCCTATAAGATAAATTAAGCACAATTACATACCTATCTAGAGCTCTTTACATCACTATTAGAAATGCAATATACTATTTGATATTAATTTTCATAGGTTGTGTATATGAGCATGTAGAGGTCAGAAGACAACTTTCAGTAGTTGGTTTTCCCACTTCACCGAGGGGTCCTGGGGCTGAGCTCAGGTAACCTGAGTTTTTCCCACTCAGCTAGACAGCTTCGCCATTGAAGTGTCCAGAATGGAAAGCTCAGAAGGTCCTTATTGGAAGAACTGAGGTCAGACACCCTTGGTCATTGGAGGAATTCCTTCTGTTCTCTAGGTCTATAGATATGGGAGAAAGATGAGGTGAATTCACGTGTTGGTCTGGTCAGGGTAACCCTTCTTATTTGTGTGGATATTGTGACATCAGACTTGACCGACATGGGAGCTCATAGTGATGGTAGTCTAGAGCCAATGATGGCAGATCCAGAGGGAATCCCAATGAGAGTCGCCACCCCTGTTTAGGCAGCCCTTTGTCATTTACTCAAAAAGAACAAATTATGTCATTATTCATCTCAATGACCTCCTCCTATTTGTGTTTACAGTAAAGTTTAATTTACGAATTATGTGCCTAGAGAGATGAGAAATAGCTAATAATGAAATAGAATAGTGATAATATACTATAATTAATGCCATTTTAAAATTTTGAATTATTTGCTTCTGAAATGTTCCATTTAATGTTTTCAGACAATGGGTGGCTAACAGATGAGGGTCAGAGCTTTGTTCCTACTGTTCCGTGCTCTGGAACGGTTGTTGGTTTCACATGTGAGATCAGACACACACACTACCTGATGCCACATGAGAGTTTATTCAGGGGAGTTGTCGAGAAGGTATGAGGGAGAGAAGCAGAAGAGAAAAGAGATGGCATTCATATGGTAGCTTCTTTTAAAAGAATGGATGGGTACCTAGGGGCATGCCCTCCATATGTGGCTTATTCTGCTGGCACCATGTTGGGCTTACCACGCAGCCAAAAATCCTTACAGTGGTCGCCATGTTTGAACAGCTACCAGACAGCTATCTGAGAAAACTTTGTTCTCAGAAAGCCTATGTTCATAATAAGATAATTTGATCTTTTTTGCCTTAACAGTTTTTCATAAACAGTATAAAATGTTGGGATACTTACCTACTTGTAGCTATTTTTTATTTAGTAAACTTAGGCATATGACTTAATTTTATTCTTAGGTTTTGTGCTTTTAGAAAACCCATTTCCATTTTCCTATACGTTTTGCTGGTGTATTAGTTACCTTTCTCTTGCTGGAATAAAATACTGTGACCATCACAGGGTTGAAAGCATGGTATGGTGGGTGAAGGAGCAAGCAGAAGGATTTTGTATTTTATCAGCACACAGGAAACAGAGCAGGAAGTGGTACAAAGTTCCAACTTTTAAAGCGCACCTCTGGTCATGTACTTCCTCCATCAAGGCTGCCCATCCTAAAGTTCCCATGACCTCCCCAAACGTCGCCACCAATAGGTACTAAATGTTTAAATCCATGACCTAATGGGGGTCATTTCTCATTTAAACCACCACACATTATTAGTGCTAATTGTCACCTTGACAGAATCAAGAATCACATAGGAGTTAGACATCTGGTCTATGGGGTTTATCTTGATTGGCTCAGTTGGTCCTGGCTGGGAGGGACCCTGGACCTATTCCTGATGGTGGATGTGATGTGACCCTCCGCTTTGAGCCGCTGCCTCATTTTCTCAGATGGATAGACTAAACCCTTGAATTGTGAGCACAAATACATTCTAACTTTCATAAGTTGCAAAAGTTTTAAGCCTGTCATTAGCAGGTAACCAACCAGTTTCTCATTTATTTGTTGGAATACCTCTGCAAAGTTTTGGCTTTTCTCCTTCAGCCTCCTTTTACATAGTGGGTAAAATACAGCACTATAAGACATAGACTACACTCTTCTACCTACAATTTAGACAGAGAGCTGAATCTAGAGCTTGTTCATCCTGAATTTGTGACTCTCCTTCAATAGAGTCCTTGAAAATCTTCTGTGTTTTGACTCTTTGAACTTTTTGGTTTTCCTTCATAAGTTTGAGGACACATACTGGATCTGGACAAAAGCAGGTGACTATCCTGATTAGTATTAATTACTACTTGGCACAACATAGAGCCACCTGGGAAGGGGCAACTTCAGTTGAAGTATTGCTTCAATCAGATTGGCCTATGTCTGTGAGAAGTTACCTTGATAGATGTGGGAGGGCCCAGCCTACTGTGGGTGGCACTATCCCTATGCAACTGGATCTAGGCTGTAGAAAGAAACCAGGAACAAGTAAGGGACCAGCAAGCTGGAAAGCAACTCTCCTCCATGGTTCTTGTCAGGACTTTCTGACCTGCCTTCCCTCAGTGACGGATTGTGTGACCTGAAAGTTTAAGGTGAAATAAACCCTTTTAAGTTGGTTTTGGTCTGAATATTTTATCACAACAGAAAGAAAGTGAAAGTGGCCATGCATCTGAGTTAAAGGCCATAGAAAGATGAGATCTAGATGGAAAGTGCATTGCCCTGACAATTTCAAGAAATACAGAGTTTTGTGTTCTGATCTGAAGAGGGAAACACTATGCCAGACTGCTTTTCCTGGTACAGTTTTGATTCCATTTCTTAGAATGTGTTTTGTTTGTCTTGTTCATTTTTGTTTGTGGACATCAAACTATGTAGCCAAGGGAGGCTTTGAACTTGATTCTTGCTTCCACCTTTCTAGTGCTGGCATGTCAGTCATGTGCTAGCCCGCTTGGTTTGTGTGGTGCTGGTATCAATAATACCATGTTCAGCTCTACTGACAGAGTTGCTTTGTTAGCCTTGCCTTAGAGCATTGGATATATCAACCTGTACAGCCTGGGCCAGCTGGCTTGTCACCTCTGCCTCCCGGTTGTAATGTCTTGGTGAATTAAAACTCTTTCCCTCCTTTCTGATGAAAATATTAACAGTTTCCAATTGTGACTAGTAGGTCCATTCAGCTTTAAGGAACCTTTCAGAGATGAGCCACAGGACTTTCATCTAAGGGAGTGGAGTCCATGACAGCCTGAGAGATTGGATCCTGTCATGATTTTATTTCATTCTGAGCCTACACTGGTATTATTTAATGCAACCAAGTTTTGAATGCCAGTAGAGAACACAGCTAAGGTCATGGTCTGAAAGGACTTTGATGTCCTGCAGAAGCCTGATTTTCCCCTAATATGCATGAAAAGCTTGTGCGGTATGGCTCTTAGGGGATGAATATTTGTTCCTGTGGGTTACAATAGCAGACATAACCTGTGAGTGATGGGAAATGTCGGGCAGAATATGGATTTGGAGGAAAAGGGGTAAGAACGAGTATGAAAAAAATTAGCCATGGAAATCTACAAATATGAGGCCGAGAATATTCTTGCAGACATGCCAGCAGGGTTTTACCAGTGACAGCAGGCACATTCCCACATTCTGCAAGTAGAGAATTTCTAATTAAAAAAAATTTTTTTCTACTAAACAAATTCACAGTCAAACCCTTTTTTTCTTATTTTATACTCTCTCCTTAGCTCACAGGTTCTGTGGGGAGAGAATATACCGAGGATGACTATAGTATGGGTGGCTTTTAGCTACCTATTAGCAAATGCATACTGATTTTTAGGGCCACTTCTCAGGAATAGGCTCTGGTAACCTAAATTAATGAAATTTAGAAGTCATTTTGTTTATTTGTGCAAGAGAACACTTGGTGTGGCTGAAGGGTGGTTGGTAAGGTACGTGTGCACATGTGTCAGCACTGGCTGATTCTTCAGTTGCTCTCTCCAGTAGTTTTGAGACAATTTCATGAACCTGGCTTTCACCCATCCAGCCAGGCTGGCTGACCAGCAGAACCCAGGGATACTATTTCTGCCTCCCTAGCACGGGCCTTACAGGCATGTTGCCACATGGAGCTATTTACAGGAGTGCAGGGATCCAGCTCTTCATACTTGCCCTGCAAGCACTTTGCTACGAAGTGATCTCTGCAGTCCCCAGGGGAAAATCTGAATCACTTGGAGCCCTTTCCCCATCCCAGGGGTGTGAACAGAGAGCCCTATCGGTGTACCAAGTACTCTGAAAGGTGGCTGCTGCACACTGAAGTAGCATTGCAGAGACACTGGTGTGTGTGTGTGTGTGTGTGTGTGACTGACATCAGTGATGAGGAGAGACTCACTAGAAGCAAAGGCTGAAGAAGCAGAGTTGTCCCAAGAGCAGGACTTGGGCCTGGGAACAGTCAAGGATCCCCCTTTGGTGTGGATTGCAGAACATATCAGAGAGCAGGAGACAGGGAGGTCAGCCTGGAATCAATGAGTTTCCATTTGTGCGGTGCCAGCTTTGTGCCAAGGGATGTCATGGCAATTATGGAGGCACTTATTGGTATAGATGTGATTAACCACCAAATTGTCATCTCTAAGTTTTCTTTCTTGTAGAGCACCTACTGATTTAGGGTGTTGTACTAGGGGAGTGGTGTGAGTGAGGCAGGGCAATTGAATATGACACCCTATGGTTAAATATCTTGAAGTTGCAAAGAGGAACCTCAGAAGGAAGAGCAAGATGGATTTTTCCATTTGTTGCATTTTATCCTGCCTTCCTTGAGGGAGAGGCAAACCAGAACCGTATAAATGTGCGTGTCTTTTCTGAGTGCTCGCAGCCCCATTGGGCCGTGGAGGTGCCGGGGCGGGGGTGGGGAGTCCTGGGGCTGGGGTATTTCTTTTCGCTGCCCCCCACAGCTTACCCTCATGCTTTTGTATCAGGGCCAAGTTTCTGGGTTGCAGCTGCCACAGGAACAAGCTGGAACATTTCCTTTTGTTTTGAACTTGACCAGTGCTGATTTATTTGTTTCCCCTTTTTTACTGACATCCAGATTTGGTGACCTCTTCATCCTTTCTCTGGGTGGTCAAGTGCCAGCCAGACACAACATTGGCCTCAGTTCTCACGATGCCATCCCACAGTGTCTCTTTTCTAAATGGGTAAATACTGAACGTGCTGGTTTCCACGTACATTCACTCAATCTTCATCCATCTGTGAGGAAACGCTTTTGGAGTCTGGTGTTGAAATCAAATTGGGCACCATGCTTCAAGCTAGGCCCAGAAGTCTTCAAGGACTTCGTGTGTTTTGTTCTTATGTACCTTGATGTCCAGGGGGAGACCATAAGACCATTGGCATAAGGACCAAAGTACTGCACTTGTGGGGGGCCAGGAATCCAGAAGGGTCTATACAGAGCTAACGCAGATTGGAGAAGCATGGCCATTTGGCTTAGAAGGGTCTGTGGTAAAGCTGAGGTGTGAGCAGGTGGTTGGCCAGGATGGAGGGAGGGAGAGGACACCCCGCTAGGTGATGAGGAGCCCGGCAGTGTGGGCGCCACTCTGTCGCTCTGTCACTGGAGAAACAGGACATCATACTGTGTGGTCAGATGCCTACCGACCTTCCTGTACTTGTCTAATCTCAAAACTTTTTTTGAGAAATCCAGAATGAACTAGGAGGGCCTCATCCACAATTTTATTTTTATTTATCCTGAACAGGAAGGCATCTTAACAGGTCACAGTTTTGTAACTATGGGGCAGCTAGTTCACTTAACCACATTGTTTAATTTAATGGAACTGGGTGAGACTTAGGACAGTGGACTTTTACCATTATGAGAACCTCACCATTAGATCTTCAACCCACAAAATGCTTTCATGGTGAGTGAAATAAGATCTATATACATGAATAATTAATTTGAAATGTATACAAATAAGTATATCACTTGTGTTTATTTTTGTTATAAATAATGGCTAGTGCTTCATAAACATTCTTCTATCTATGCTTAAAGGTGAATCTGCATAAGGTCTTCCAGAGTTTAAGTTGCTTCTCTGTGGAAAACAGCTGCCGAGCACCAATGCTCTGCTTTCCTTAGGACTGCATTTCTACAGGCTTTTTCTATCACACGGGCTTTATCATACTGGAAAACACAGGGCATTTTCCTTAAAAATAAAAATGCTGCTCAGCGCCCCCCCCCACTCCTCCTCCTTCACAAGTAATAAAACTTTGGTGCTTAATCAGGGTTCCAGATGTTTGTATGTATTTATTTATTCGGATATTTATAGTGTCTTTGTCAAGCAGTTTGCCTCCCTGGGTGCATTCCAGAAATTTTAAAAACATACATGGTAAAGCCACAAAGATCAAAGACCTGTGTCTTGTGAACTCTTTACAGCATGTCGGGTTGGAACAGTCCCTAAAAAGATTTATATTAAGAGAACAGAATGAGAGCTCTCGCTGTCCATGTCATGTTTTGTGGAATGTTCTGGATGGAAACTGACGGACCTGTCAGGAGTTTGCTAGAAGGATCCATGAACATTGCAATATTTCCCCTCTCCTGAGTGAGGGCACAGTTTGGAAATACCCCAACAGCGCAGGCCCTGTAACCTCCCCAGCAACCACAGATTCATTTCTTTCTATATTTTGTTATTTTGAGAAAGAGTCTCACGATACAGTCCAGAGTGGCTGGAACTCTGTGTGGCCTGGACTGGATGCTGGCTTGCTCTCTCCCTGTCTCAGACTCATAAATCCTAGATATAAGCATGCACCATCATACTTGGTTTTCTATGTCTTGTTATTTATGTTTTTGCTATTTCCTCCTTAAAAACATAGAAATTAACTATTTCTTTATCTCCTTGAATATTGACTCTGCTACATAGAACCCTAAACTTCTCACTGCAAGTATGGATTTTATTCTGTCTTATTTTAAGAATGTGTAATATCTACACGAACATTGGAAACAGTAAGATTTCTTCCTGGGATTGGTTAATGGTGCTGACCATCCTTGGAAAGGAGAAAAGCCCTCCAGAAAGAAACTTCAGTTGAGCCTCATGCTGTCAGCTGGTGTCACAGAAACCCATGTTCTGAGTGAGAGTCTCCAATAGAGATGACCTGCTTGGGTAGAGTCCTGCGTGCACAGGTATTGGCGGTGACAGTACATTGCCTATAGTGGCTGAAGTAGGCACAAGCAGTCATGTTTCCAGATTCTCCCTGGAGTTCCTGGCAATTTGGGTGTTTGACTTAACACTTCTCTGAGGACAAGAAGTAAATATACCCAAGCTCTTGAGTTCAGCCTGCAGGGCCACAGGATTCTGTCTTCTCCAACTTTCCATATTTGACAAAAACAGCTAATGAGACAGACTCACCCCAGAGGATGCTGGTTTGCTAGTCAGTAACCTGAGAGATACAACTTTATCTGGATTTTTTTCCACCAGTAATGCTGAGAATACCCTTTAGAAGGCTACTGGTAGCCCAGCCAGGGTTTTGTAATATTTCCTTTTAAATTTGAGATAGCTTTTAAGTATCAATAAAATCATTTTTAACTTAAAAACTTTTTATATTAAGTCATGTTTGAAAAATCATGCATGGATGATGTTTTAAACAGGCCCATTATTGTGTTCTGATTTCATCCTATTAGAACATAGACTGGAGTTTAAACCAGAGATAGAGGCTGCATTCCTGATTGAACATTTGGAATTTCTCAGGCCTAAAGACTAATTGACATTTTAAAAATATGATTTCTCTATTTTGTATCTATAAGTAATGCTTCTGGGCTCCTGCCTGTAGCATATTTTCGTATAATCATTTATGGTTAGTGTTTATGAAATTTATAATTGAAGTTTATTAAATAAGTGAAAAGCCAGTTGAAATATTTTCTAATATTTGTAGGGTTTTTTCCTTTAACATTTTCTGTTTGTTTGTTTTTGTGGGTTCCGGGTTAGAGCCAAGGCCCCATGAGTGCTAAGCAAGCAGTATGCCATAGAACTACATCCCCAGGCCGTACCATTAGTTAGAACATTCATTAAATGTGAACGGCATCCTAATTTTATATGAGAATTGCTAAGTTTTTATTGGATCCTGAAATAACAAGGTTTGAGAAAAGAACTTAATTCCGAGAATTATATATTTTATAATCCTCGTTATCTTTTTTTTCTTTCCTTCTTGAGACAGATCTCTTGTAGCCCAGGCTGGCTTCAAGCTTGCAGTACAGCCTAGGATAATCCTGAATTCCTGATCCTTCTGCCTCTGCCCACAGCTGATTATGGGCATGTACCCAGCTTACGCAGGTGCTAGCTCTCAGAACCAGGGTCTTGTGCACGACAGGCAAGAAACTAGCAGGTGAGCCACATCCCCAGCTGCTCTCTGTAAACTTTAGCCTCACTGCTTCCTTTGGTTGTGTGTCTTTGGGGAAGTTTCAAAATTAAGTATGAATGAAATCGTTTTGCCAGGATAGATAGCCTGGCTTGCAAGATAGCTACGTGGGAATGAGCTTTGTGTGAATTTTGACTCTTTCTGACCTGTTAAAGTTTGCAAATAGCTTCTGCACTGAAGAGAAAATATTTACCCAGCTCTTTTATTCACTCTTTTAAGAAATAAAAATGAACGCATGTACTGTGCTGACACTCGCCTCCTGGGGACAGAAACCTCAAAAGGGTCCTGGTTTGGGCCTCAAGTTCAGACATAATAGAGCAGTTGCAGATACACTGAGAATGAGGCCATGCCTTCGTGGGTGTTGGAAGTTTGCATTCCTTTGAGTTCACTTCTGCCTTTGCTATCCATCTTCCCTGGGCCCCAGGCTTTCCTAGGGCACCCTGCCCTGCTAACCCAGCATTAAGAACCTTATTGAAACCATATTCTAGCATGGCACTTCTCTTGCTGCGTGTTCTTAGATACCATCTTCTAGCATAATGTGTGTGGAGTGCTTCCTTTTTCTAAATTCAAGAGCAGTCTCCCACCCCTGCCCTGTGGTCCTCTTGTATATCTATCTTTGGTTTTTATCACAGGAAACCCATTCCCTAGACAGGTGTGCAGAAGAAGCCCCAGTCCCCTCCCCCTTTATATTTAAAATCCTAGTGTGTCCAGCAGCTGTTCGGCTTTCTGTTCTTAGGTCACTCAAGTCACAGAGGGAAAGGCCTGTTGGCGCCTCCTAAAGGCCGTTAATCACACTTTGGGTTACGGAGACCCACTAATTACTAGGTTTGGATGGGGCTCCCTGACTTGAGATTGTGTTAGAAAATTGGAGGCTTTAATGACCCCATGATTGTGTTGACTTAGCCACGTCACTCATGGGGTGGGATTCTGTTTATGTTGATTTTTGATTCTTAACTTGGAAGTGTTTACAAGATACCGAAAAGTGGGCATGAAGCCGGCCCTGGAAAAGAGGTTGTGTAATGTACTTTTGAGACAGGAAAATTGTTGGTGCTTTGCTGAAGGGCAGCCATTGCTCTGAAGGGTAAAAGAGGTAACACTTCCTCCCCCATGTCCCTTTTTACTTTTGCTGGTTGGGTGGCACTAGTGTCCTCTGGTCCCTCTGCCCTCATCAGGTATATCCTTCTTTCTTGTTCTGTGTAGGTTGGGGCTGTCATCATTACTCTTGGCCATGGACTCATGTCTCTCTCAGATGGTGGCACGGGCTGCTGGTAGGATGGGATTCGGTTTATTCATTGAGTTGAACATGCTAACTGTTCTAGCTTATTTTCTGTCATGGTGAAAAGCACTGTGACCTAAAGCAACTTGGGGAGGGAGGAAAATGGCTTATTTAGCTTCCACATCCAGGTCACAGTCCATCATGGAAAGGAAATCAGGGAAGAAGCTAAAACAGAAGCCATGGAGGAATGCCATTTAGCTTTCTTACACAGCCCACGCCCACTTGCCTAGGGATGGTGCCACCCACAGTGGGCTGGGACCTCTCATACCAATCTCAGTAAAGACAGTTTCTCACAGACATAGCCATGCATCCATCTGATTGATCTTCCGCTGAGACCCTTCTTCATGGGTGATTCTAAGTTGTGTCAAGTTGGCAATAAAAATGATCCAGGATACTAGATGCAAAGCTAATGGTCTAGCTTCAAATGGATGGATGGATGTGACGACCAGAATAGATTCTGGGGAAGGGGAAATAGAAGGTTTGAATTCTTTTCTCTTCATTGTGACAAAAGGACAACTATGAATTTACATTGTCGCCCAGTTTTAACCACAGTCCAGTGACGTTAAGTACATGAGCATCGCTATACAACCTTGGTCCACGTGCATCTTCAGAACTTTACATCTTCCCAAACTGATTCTATGTCATGAAACTGTATCCTGCCCCAGCCTCTGGCACTTACCCTGTTGCTTCATATCTCCTTGAGTTTGACACTCTGGGTCCTTTCTGTAAATGGCATCTAAAATGGTTTTCCTTGTTTTCTAGGATCTAAAATAGTTTTCCCTTTGTGAGCTATGTTTTCTGGCATCATATATGCCATAGCGAAGGTCAAAATCCCCCTCCTTTTTGATGCCGAGGACTATTCTGTTGTGCCATTTTATCCCTTCCTCTCTCATCGGGTGGGTGGGTTGTTTGGCCTTTGAGAATATACCTATGTGGTCATGGCTGACATCTGCACCTTCACTTTTTATTTCTTCGGGTATTTATCCAGAAATGGAAATGCTGGATCATATCATCATGGTATGCTTCCTGTTTGGTGGTCCTGTCATACTGCTTTCTGTAGCGATGGAAACACTTCACCTACTCACAGACTACCAAAGTTCTAGTTACTCCACACAGCCACCAGCCCTTAAGGTTTTCCGGCTTTTGATGCTTGCCTTCCTCCTGGCTGTGAAGTGCAGAATCCTTCCCTTAGTCAGCATGATGAGTCGTGTATGTTCTTGGTGATGGGGAGACCTTGGTCCCCTGAGGCAGTGGGGCTACAGACTCTTAGAGCAGAGGGACCCTGGGATCCTGTTTTGGGAGTGTGGGTGCTTTCTTGCTATTCTCACATCACCTGCCCTTCTAGTGCCTTGTATTTTATTGAAATTTAGATCAAATGCAAACTGTATTTAGATGTATTCAGTTTCTCAACACATCTCCTGCCTTTCATTGGACAGAATTGGCATAAGAAGTCTTTTTCCAGTAGTAAATTAATTTAAGTGGCATGTACCCCACCTGAATTTTGTTACACGTTAGCAGTTTAGATATATGGATATTATAATCGTTGAACATTCTGGCCTAACAGTCCATGGCCAATGTGGGAGACGCTACAGTAGTGATAATATTCTGTCTGGGGCAGAGAAGGAGAAGGGAAGAAGAAAAATCCAGAGCGTATTTTCTTATTTGTATTTATAAGATGCCTGTGGGGAAGCTGGAAATGCCACGTGGCAGTTTACATGGTGAAAAGCAGGAGGAGGGGAGATAAGGCCCTAAGGATGCTGCCTGGTGGGACCAGGGAGGAGAGACAGAGCAGGTCAGTTAATCGACAGCTTTGTCTGACAATACGCCTCCATCGCCAGCAAAGATGCTCTCCCCCCCTTAAGCTGTTTCCTTGAAGAATGCAGTCTATTTTTAATGACTTTATTGATTTAATGATTGGGTCACAACAAACTGTATTTATTGCCGAAGTGTTCCGTTCCGTCAGCACTTGAATACACATAAATCTACTTCTGGCACCGCTTTGATAGACTGTAAAACTGCTTATATTTGCAGGAAAATTTGTTTTGCCACGGTATGTTTATGTTGGATGCGGTATGACTTTTTTCCCTCCTCGAAATCATTTTATGTCATAGCTCAGCTGAGAAATAGGCACACTCGGGGCCGCTAATTATGTTGAGGTACCAGAAACAAAACCAAGATACTCACAACTGAGAGATCATGAAAACCATTTCCAGTTTTATATAGTCAGTTCTCTAATACTTTATTTTTTTACTGTTTGGTGAAGACATCACAGTGTTTGCCTCACAGTTTATACATGTGTACTTGGTACAGTAAATACCTAGTATATCCTACATCCACTGTTAGAATCTGCCTATGACTGTAATATTGTGCCTGCAATAGCCAATAAAAGGGAACTTTTATTTCTCATTGTTCAGTATATGAGTGGAGTTAAGACAAATTTCCTATGAGATTTCTTAACTTTTTAATTTAAATAATGCTCTATCTAGTAAGCTTTGATATATGTTAATGAATACAATTTTGAGATATGAGCTGATAAATATATTTCAAATGTATTTCTTCCTTTTCCATAAAATTTTTTTAGTATAACTACTTTCTTCTTCAGTGAAGTATACTTTTTATTTGTTTTGGGACTTCGGTTTAATTAATGTATTTATTCCCATGTTAGGGGTGGAACCCAGAGCTTTCTGCATGTCCAAAAACCCTACCACCAAATTCTGCTTCAAAGTAAAATTTTATTTTTACCTGCATAATGTAACCAGTAATAATCCAGAGATTAATTATGCCAGGGTTAGGATGCCCCCTCTCTAAAGCAACTAAATGTAGAGATAAACCTACCACCTAGTGGATTTCTTTGCAGCATTACAGCCTAGAATGCATTTCCAGCTACCTCTGAGATCTCTAATTTTGAAATAAGCAGCAGCTTTTGTGGAACCAAGAGAGTGCTTCCAGCTTTGGGTCAGGCAAACCCCAGCAAATGCAGAGCAGTGTTCCTCTGTTAGATATTTTCTCCACAGGAAGGAATGAACTTGCAGGGTACTTATAGAGTCCTTCTGAGCAGAGATCAGAGGCCTTTGGGAATTATCAGCTGAACTTGAAGTGTGTCTGTGGGTTTTCACAGGGAACGGGGTTATAATAGGACGTTTAATTTAAAAGAGCCTTGTTGATAAGGGAGGCACAAGGAATCAAAATTGTAGGACGGGTTTTTGCTGGCTTGGCAAGTTGTGTGGATTTGCATAGCGGGTAATCATTTCCTCCTAGGCAATGGCTACGCCAGGTCTCCTTTCGGTGGAAGAAGATAGTTATGAGTGGGGGCTTCTTTGCTGTGTGAGCAGAGCTGTCCTGTTGGTGTGGGCAGCTGTCCAGCACTCACATAGAGGGGAGAAGAGTTGCCCTGCTCTGCTGTTCCAGGCCCAGGAGGACTTGCAGACGCCCCTAGGCATAGGAGCAGCCAAACACATCATGAATCATGCAATTGAGCAGCCTGTTAAGTGAGGGAGAAAAGAATATCACGCACTGAGGTTTGATGTCTTTTTATGGGAGAACAAAGGAGTTTCGATTCTTTCACATTGAGTTTAGCTTAGCCATTGTGTGGCAAAGGAGGTTTAATGAATCATTGTTTAACTAAGAGCTTGCCAAGTATTTGACCATTAAATAGTCTCCAGTGTGTATAGAGTTCTCCTCTGACAGACTCTTATTTGACTGTGATTAATTGGCATCGAATTGTTATTTAATTACCTCTGCAGAAATCTAAGAACAGTTTGTGTTCTGATTAAGTTATTTGATGTAATAACATGCATCAGAGCTGGGAAGGTCAGCTCAGAAGACATCTTGCCACCAAGAAAGCCAACTTCTGCTGCTTGAAACTTATAAAAGGTCTCCAAAGTATTAACAACTCAAATTACAATTGTAGCTTTTACTTAAACTATAGAAATGTTTGACAGTGAGAACTTACACTGTAAGCCTGTAAAGCTTACCTTGAATTTGTGTGAAGTTATTAATTGACTCATGAACCTGTCTTCTTTAGTTCAAGCACTTCGAACAGTTACACGGTTAGAGACATCCATGGAGAGAGGTCCACCAGCTGGATGCATTGACAATTTAAGATGCTTGGGTTCAGTTCTTGTTTAGAAATGGCTGACCTAATGAGAGAGGATGGAGACCACCATTATGAGGGTAGTGTTTGAGCTGGTGAGACCCACACCATATAAGGAAGACACTTGAACTTGGAGAACAGGCAAGATGGAGGAATGGAAAGAGGCAGATGCTAAAATAATAATAATAATAATAATAATAATAATAATAATAATAATAATAATAATAATAATAATGTCGTCCTGAAGCATGTATGACATCTTCATAGGAAGGCGCTGAACGGTATCTGATGTTGTTAGAGAAGTCAAGGAACATGAGGACCGGGGAGCAGTGGCGGGTTTTAGAAACCCATGAATTAAACTCAGGTAACAATGCTGAGGTATGGAGAAGGATATGGTGGGCCTGGAAAAGACCCCCGGGTAACGTATTTTAATAGTTCATAATTCTCTATAAGAGCAAGGAGATAGTTTGACTATGAGATAACACGTGTCCAGAGCTTAGCTGCCTGACAAGATAAGTTCAGGTGTTTTGCATGTTACAGAGCTTCTCTGGACTTTAAAAAGAAGCAATGCAGTAGCCGGAAAGGGTGTATTTTATAAACCTCTTTTTTAAAAATCACAACAAAGGTCTACACATTTACATTTAGCATAGCCTAGCCAGCTTGGTGTAACATCTGTTGGCAGTTCCCAGATATTAAGATGATTGCTGGAGATCAGATCTGGGTGTTGGTTGATCTGTCTCCAGCACACCTTCTGTTGTTTTACATAGGGCGGGTAGTAGGAAGGCCCATTGTCTTCAAGTTCTATCATGTCCTCACACCAGTGTTTGGCTGTCCTATTTTTGAGCATTGCATACACTCGGGTAAGCCTTGGAGATAGAATGAGCTGATTTTGCATATCAGATGGCAGTTGCCATTCAGGGTGATCTCATCCTTGAGGTGGATGCTGGCCTTTGTGGAAATAGAATTCCTTGTTTCCACGAATGCTTTCTGTGGCTGCTGTCATCTTTGTGGGATCACATTCTTGAGGCTGCTGGGTGTTTTCGGGCCTTGACTTTATCCCGTTACTCATTTTTCTGTATTAATTCATGAGCATTTAGTTGAATATGAATAACAGTCAAGGGATTCTGGGTAAGGGGAAAGGATCCCACTTGGGCGAGCATGTTATACATTCCGATAACAGGAGGTCAAATTGGTCATCAGCATCTTGTTCCCATAGCAGCGGCAGCAGCTCTTAGATACCTTTGTGTTTCACAGAGACTTGGTAGCTTTTCCTGAGACCAGCCCTACTTCAGAGTTCAAGTCTGAGAGAGTCTTCTAGAGATCTGCCCTCCCTACATCCTCCTGGGGTCTGTGCCAGACACTCTTAGAGCTATAGCTCTGAAATTCAAGGCTAAAGAAGCACCCTGGCCTGTCTTCCTGACTTTCTTTCTCCTTAAATGCTTAAGGAAGCATTTAATGGTTATTTCAACACGAAGACTCCCCAGGTAACTTGTGAAGTGTCTGTCATCCCTCCAGGGAAACTCTCTACCAAACTTCTAGCCACAAGCAGCTGGATTTACTGTGGGTCACATAATGGCTCGGGTTGAAGTGAATTGGAAATGTAAGTTGCTGGACTTAGCTCATCAGTTATGAATTCATTAGGCCCTCTGTCTGCATCCACTCATTTGCTCCTTGTCTCCACTCACGATAACTTAGTCTTTTAATTTTGAGGTGGAGTTATTTTAAGTGGCTTAACTTTAATTAAGGTTACCCAAGAGAGGGTTCCCGAAACTCTCCTGACCAGGAGTGATAGTAAAAGGACTTAGCATCCAACATGGCCTCCATTAGTCCATCAGACGGGGGCAGGGCCGCCTACATCAGGTCTGTTCATAACCATCCGTGCTGGTGTAATGCCTGCCCAGGTATTTAACAGAGCTGGCAGAAGTGCTCTGTAAATCAGCAGCATGGCATGGATGTGTTGACAAGATCACACCTTCTGAATGCTGGGTGTGAGTCCAGCTTGGCAACTTCACAGCTTGAAGTTAATTGAGTTAAATTCTTCATCTCAAAGTTGCAGCTGCTTTGTCTTTGAATGGGGTCAGTATCTTTGTCAGAGATGTGTGTCTGCCTTGTGTAATAGTCTCTGATGTTCAGTGTCTGGTAAATGATGGTTTTTTAGAAGCTAATTGTGAGAATCCAAATGACCATAACGAAGTCTTGCATTTCTTCTGCATGGTGAGGCTGCTGTGTGAATTGGCCTGAGCTCCATCACACAGAGTCAAAGGTGGGATTGATCATTTTCTGTAGATCCTACTTGACTGTCTTTAGCCAGCTCAGTATAGACTGTCCTGCCGCTCTCCCCTGGCCATTGCCATATTTCCTTTCTCCTTACAGACATGGCTTTGAAGGACTGTGGATGGAAGACACACAGGTGACCTCTTCCCAGTTGTGGGAGGTGTTTAGTGAAGGCCCCTCAGCACTTTCTATTCTGTCTGTCTTGATATGCTGTAGGTCACATGTTTTTTATTGTCCAGGGAAATGTTTGTTTGCCTTGCACTTACTACCAACCTATCCTCTGTCCTCCACTCAGATTCTCAGTTCTTCTCTTTATGAAACCATGTTAGGCTAACTTAGCCTGATTCCTCTACCCACGCTCTCTGGTAGTGTCCTCTGTATTACAGTTTCTGCATCATCACAATGTCTGGTGAAATAATGTGCTTTCCTGCTTTTGTCGTGTGTGTGTGTGTGTGTGTGTGTGTGTGTGTGTGTGTGTGTGTGTGTGTGTGTATGCATGTGCATTTGTGTTTGTGTCTGTGTATGCATGCGTGTGTGTATGCATGCATGCACACGTGTGTGCCTGTGTGTGTGTGTGTATGCTGTCAATAATGACTTCATATACAGTTCTCTCTCTCCTTCTCTTCAGTTCTGCTTTCCAAAGATTTCAGTTACAAGTGATCAATTGCCATCTCAAAATGCTACTTGTGTTGGTTTTATCAAGAGTAAGAGCATACAGCACCTACTACAGAATCTTTAATAAGTTTCCATTTTTATTGCTTATTGGTAGTCTCTTACTGTATCTAATTTGTAAGCAGACTGGTAGCACAGATTTCTGTATATGTTGGAAATACCATATGGAGGGTTTGGTACTCTCTGTGGATTCAGGCATTTGTCTGCTAACTTGAAATGCACCCATCCCTGTAACCTGCTACCAAGGTGTCTATTGTCTTCTGTCTGGTTCTGTTCTTTTATCTTTTATCCCTTGTATACACTCATGACCCTCACCTGCTGCATCCATGCAGCTCAGCTCTCACTGCTTCCTCTTTCCGGAAGCTGCACCTGTTGCCTCCATCTCTAGCTCTTCCAGTCTTAGGGGTGCTCTCCAGATATTTTAGAGAGTTTTAATGCCATCGTGCCCATAGTTGTATGTCGTTGTACCCAAATTCAGCCTTTGGTCAGAAATAGTAAATACACCTTGATGAAACACAGATCAGTTTGGTAGCAATATGGAGAAAATGACAGAGGTGACTAGGCTGGCGCTGTGTGGCAACAGATGTCCCCAACCAAAAACAACAGTGGACAAAGATGTCAGGAAACGTCAAGTGTTGGAAGTGGAGACTTGAAATTTGTAAACAAATCGTTTGCTCTCTGTAGCTATCGGTCTTTTTTTTTTTCTTTTCTTCCTTTTTACCTTTCTTTCTTTTTGTTTTTTGCTTGTATCCTTTTAGACAGGGTTCTCTTTGTAGCCCTGGCTGTCCCGGAACTTGTTCTTTAGACCAAGCTGTCCTTGAACTCACAGAGACCCCCACAGTAGGACCTTCTATGCTTCTCTGTGTGTTTGTGCACTTCCTACATGCTACCTTTGATCTGGGCTAAAGAACAAACCAAGCAAAAAGGCCATCCTAATGCCCATCTTTAGGTAATGGTGCTGTACTCCTATAAACCCAGCACTTGGGACAGAGCCAGGCAGATCTCTGTGAGCTTGCGGCCAGCCTGGTCTACAAAGCATGTTCAAGGACAGCCAGACCTGTCATACAAAGAAACCCTGTGTCAAAACCAAAACCGAACTAGCAAACAAAAAAGCAAAATTCCCCCTCTTTGACCTATATGAATAAAAAAGGATCAAAGAATCATTGGCTTTGGCTTTCAGAAGCTCAGAGGACATTGTAAAGGACAGTCGGAAGCTGATTTGACACAGAAGAAATATTTTGGAGATATCCTTGTTCACCCTTGTTATTTACAGAGAAGTCCCTTGGGCCACCAGTGAGGTGATTGTAGAGCATTTCAGGTCAGCATTGCATATTTTTGTAAAATCCCAGGGATTAATGTGCAGAGAACCAGTGTCCTAGCGAACAGTGAGTTACTGCTGGTTTCAAGTCTCTGTGTGGTCTTCCCATTGTGGTGAGTTCCCCATAGATTTGTAGACTAAGGAACAGGAGTTGGTGTTCACAACCTTGTAGTTTTGTCCTACTGGAGGTCATGTAGGAAGGTGACCATGGCACAGATTTCATGCCTCAGTATCTCTTCAGTCAAAGCTCTTTTCTTATATTTATTTCACAGGCTTATTTTATTATTTTTTTGTTTTTTGTTTTTTGTTGTCTTTTTTTTTTTTTTTTCAAGATTGTTGACGCTGTGATTTCTCACCTATTTAAAAGAAAATGGAAAGGCCTTGGGTTTTGGTACTTCATTAGCCAGTCCCTGAGCACCCATCCCCACACTAGGCAGTAGTGGAACCACAGCCCTATGTACATACAGTATACATCCGAATGTGAATTTAAAAGTAATGGACATGGAAAACTGTTAAGCTACTAAACAGGTTGAGGCCAAACAGATTAGGCTATGGTGCATTCTGAAAATATATCCAGACCCTTGGGGGCACCAGAAAGGAAAAAAAAAATTGTCAGTGTAAGAAATCTGTCTTCGCACATGTACACTAGGCATGTCTTTTTCTTTTTAAAACAATATTTTATATAGTTCAGATTGGTTTTGAACTTGATATATAGCCAAAAATAACTTCAAATTTATGTATGTAGCCAAAGATAACTTTACATTTATGATCTTTTCACCCCTCCAGCCTGTTGCTAGGATTGCAGGCATGGACCACCAGAATCAATTTATGTGATACCGGTTTTATACCCCAAGGTTCTGTGCATGCCAGGCCAACTGAGCCACATGTCCAGCTTGGCATTGAGTATACCTTTGCCAGAGTATACTCAATGTATACTCTGTGGAAACTCATTTTTGGCTCAATTTTAATTCTTAAAGGTTTTCTCTCTCTACATCACTAACATAAAATGGAGGTAGCAACAGCTTGAGATAGGGAAAATACACTGCTCAGTTATACAAAGACAAAGTCCTTGGGGGTAAGGCCTGCACCCAGGTAAGCTAGCTGCTTCCAAAGACATAGAAGCAGTTAAAAACAATTTTGAATTCTTAGGTTTCCAAAAATACTAGTTTGTGGGTCAAGAAAAGATGTATTTTACAAAATCAGAAGCTTGTAATCCACTTAAAGTAGTTTCTGCCAAAGTATTGTAATTTTTCCAGAGCTTTGACACTTAAAGGGTTAGTTAGTGATTTAGAATTTACAAAGCTCATCATTTACTGGTTTTAGTAAGCCTGTCCTTTGTAGGGTATGTGATACTGTGGTGGTCAAGGTTTCTGGTTGCTGGGAGCAGAGTCTCTGCTCTGCTGGTTCTGATGAGGGGAAGTATGGGCTGAATGGTAGCTGGGGCAGCTGACTGCCCTGGAATCTGGACTGAGCATGTGCTGGCCCTTGAGGAAGCTAGAAGACGTCCACAAGGTATAGATGGACCTACCATACCTTTACATCTTTCCTGTGCCTTGGATGCCTGCTACCTTTCTGGATTGGAATTCCTGGAAGGAACTCCAAGTTTTGGTAAATCAGTGGTGGCCAAAGCTATGTGTCTTCAAGGAGTTATCTAAAGCCTACCCCATAAAGAAGCTCAGATTGGTGGCATGTTTTCCAGAGCTATGTTTGTTTGCAAGGGGTAAAGGACTAACTAACATCTTGGTAGATAGAACTGAGACAGCATTGAGACCCTTCCAGAAAAGATGGTTAAAGAGCAGAGGTGTGAGCTGAGTGAGCATACTCAGCCAGGAGGCATGCCTGCCATCTCTGTCTTCCTTCTGCAGAGTTCCTAAAAACCTGATTGGATTGATATGATAATTAAGATGCAAACGAGGTTACTTTAAATGAAAAAACAGACACCCTGGTAATTAGGAGAGATCAAGATAAGACAAAATTACCTTTCACATTTCATACTGGGAGTTTTTTTGCACAGGTCTAGGACATGGTTCAAGAAGTTGGGTGGGGGTAGTCATAAATCAGTTTCAAAGGATTGTGTTTGGTCTTGCCTTATTGACTTTAAAAAAGAAATAAAAGAAAAAGAAAAAACAAAACAAAACTCGTGTCTTGTGTGAGCCTAGGAAGAGCTGTGCAGGTAAGACTTGGGTACTCATCGAACAGGAAATGAAAGTCAAGAAAGCAAAGGAAGTTCAGAGGGAACAGTAAACACAATCATGGAGTAGCTCTGTCCTTGGATAAAGGGCCAGCCACAGCTGTTGAAGGAAGTTACCTTGAAGAATGTTTGTCCAGCTTTGGTCTCTCAGAAGGTCATATCTACTGTAGCATCTCTAACACCTACAGAAAACATAGCATTGGACCCCTGGGAGGCTCGGAGGAAAGAGGGTATGGGCTTGCTGTCCATCTAGTCTAGACGAACCTAACTCAGAGGTGAAGGGTGAAAGCTGGGTACTTCATGTCACTATAAGAAAATTTGACCAGGGGAGAGAGGTCAGAATTCTAGCTGGGACACTGGTTCCCGATTATATGCAACTGTATATACAATACAATCAGTTTCTAAATATATAACCCTTCATAAACTTGTATTTTGAAAAGAAGTTTGATGACATCTTTTGTGACAGGACAGAAAAGCAGAGCCATGCAGGAACACTCCTGTGTGACAATGTGGACTTGAGAGCAGCTGGCCCATGCCCACTTACCCTTACTCTGTACTTTCTGTACAAATCATGCACACTGGCCAAGACTCCTGTGGGGCTGATTTGCCAATCAAAAGGGCTACACTTTCAGAGTTGTTTATCCACATTGCCTCCCCAATCGGTCTGTGCAATACAGTGTGAGAGAAATATGGAATTTTCTTCTCTTTTCCTATTGGCATTTATTCTTGTACATGGTGATAGGTTTCACGAGAAATTTCTCTCAAGTGTAGCATGTACCGTGAGTGTGCTTACTACCCAGCATTCTCTTTTCTTTTTCCTGACTAATCGCCATCTTTTCCCCATACCTCTTCTGGTGTCCTTTCTCTTGCATGTGGTTTTCTAAAATGTGTGTGTAAAATCTAGGATCTACAAATGAGAAAAAAATGTGTAAATGTGTCTGAGTCTGGCTTAGTTCCTGTAATGTGATAATTTCCACTTGTTTCCATTTTCCAGCAAACTATAATTTCATTCTCCTTTATGCATGAGTAAAACTCCATTTTGTGTAATATACCTCATTTTCTTTAATCACTTCCGTGTTGATGAACACCTGGGCTGATTTCATATTTTGTACTTTGGCTTTTGTGAATAGTGAGGCCATAAACATGGATATGCAGGTATCTTGTGCGTTGAGTATATTCTTTTGGATATATTACCTAGGAGTGATATATTGGGTCAGACAGTAATTTTGTTTTGGTTTTGTGAGACATTTCCATACTGATTTTTACAGTAGCTAAATCGGTTTATGTTTCCACCAGCAATGTATAGAGGTTATTATCTTCCCAGCATCCTTTGCCAGCATTTTTCCTAATGATAACCATTTGACTAGAATCTTAGTGTATTCTAATTTTCATTTCTTCAGCAACTAAAGAGATTGAACTTTTTAAATGTTGTCTAGTTATTTGTACTTCATCATTTGAGGAACATTTATTATGTTATTATATTGGCCTTTTATTATGACTTTGTGCGTGTGTGTACATTTTCATGCATGTGTACACATGTGTGCAGATGTATGTGTGTTACACACCTGTGTGTGGAGGCTAGAGGACAGTGTTGTTTGTCTTTATTATTTGAAGCTAATCAGTTCAGCTAGCCTAGCTGGTGAGTGAGCCTCATAAATTCTCTGACTCTGCTCCTCGGTGCTGATGAGTACATGCTATTAAGCATGTATTCTTATGAGTGCTGGGAACCCAGGGTCCAAGTTCACATCCTCATGCTTACATGGAAAAACATTTTACTGCAAGAACCAACTCCTCACGTCCAAGCCCTGCTGTCGATTGGCTTCTTTGCTTCTTCGGGTATTTAATTTTCTGAGATATTTGTATATTCTAGGTTTTAATCCACTGTTCAGACGTACTTTAGCCCAGTGATTCTCAGCCTTCCTAATGCTGTGACCCTTTAATATAGTTCCTCATGTTGTGGTGACCCCCCCCCCACCATAAAATTATTTATTGCTACTTTATAATTGTAATTTTGCTACTGTTATAATTTGTGATGTAAATACCTGATATGTGACCCCCAAAGGGCTTGTGACCCACTAAGAATGACTGCTTTAGTGAAAGACAGCACTGGGAAAACTCCATATCCATCTGTGAAAAAGTGAGGAGGATTAAAGTCCTTCGTCTGAGACCCAAAACTGATCAAGGAAAGAGTAGGGAACTTAAAGACACGGGACATGCAGAGTCTCTGAGAACAACTGCAGTGGCTTAGGGCACCACAGAACTGACCACAGGAGTGCATAGAACTCTAAGGCCTTTGCACAGCAAAGCAAATATCAAATGAAGAGACACCCACCAAGGAAGAAAATCGCTGCTGCAGGGTTTTGTTTCGTTTTTATGTACATCATGCATGGTATCTGGCCTCTGTAATTCTGGACATGGTGATTGTGCAGAATGGGTCCTGGGGTTCCATTTCACACAGAGCATGCAAGCAATCACTCCTTGAGGGTTGGATTTGAGTTCTGCACACTAACATCAAGTGAGGCCGTCTGAGACAGTGGCCAAGGGAGGACCGAGTCAACAGGTTTCTTTGAGAAGTCTAGAAGGCTGTGATGAGGTGTATCGATGGTTCTGAGGCAGAGTATGCTGCAGTAGCATTTGGGTGTGCTGGAAGGCAAGAGTTAGTGTAACGTAAGCAAGCAAGCTCTTTCGAAAAGGACAGTTTAATAAGGGACTGGATTCTCCTGGGAAACTCACTCCCCACTGCTACTTTCTCCTGTCACATTCCAGTGGGGACCGCATGTCATTGGGATGAAGAGGCGAGGCAGAGTGTGGAGGGAACTCATCATAAGGGTTTGGTTTGGAGACCTCGGAACACATGACTGTGAGGCCTTGAACTCCACCACAGTGTCCGCTGCACGGCTGAGAAATCTGCAAACACTGTCCTGCAAGGAAGTTGTTGTGACAGCCTCTGGTGCCTTGTAGATCGTACTCACTGTGAATATGTGTAAGGGGATCGGAGGCGTTAGGTTGGCTGTATAGAAAGACCTTTTCTCAGCGGTTTCTCTTGCGATTTTCACTGATCTATGCCTTGGTAGCTCAGACCTGAAGATTCTTGAGTCTGATCAAATGAAAAGGTGTGCTTTTCATATAGCAGTCACCTCTATGAGCCATTCATCATTTTGAAAAGGTATTTTGAATATTGCTATGGACGTGTTTTTAAAGCTGAGTCGTACATCTGGTGTGTCTGAATCTTGCCTGTGTTTTGAAGCATGACTTTCCTCCGTTTTAGTCATGTATTCAATGGTTTTCATTTAGTTTTGTTTGTATGTCTTTGTGTGGTGCCTGTTCTAAGTGTGTGGTGCACAGTGAAGGCCAGAGTAAGACCTCTGGGGTTTTCTATATCACTCTGCCTTGAGACATGGTCTCTCAGTGAACCAGAACATTGCAGATTACCCTAGGCTGGCTGGCCAGCACGGTCGTGTGTTCCACCTGTCTCCCCTCTCAAGACACAGGCAGCCATTCCCAACTTTCCTCCCAGTCCCAGATATTCAAGTTCAGGTCCTGACAGTTGCTGAGCAAATGCTCTTACCCATGGATCTGTATTTTTCTTCTTCCAGTATGGTTTCTTTGTGAAGTTAGTCCACAAGACCCATGGAATACATAGAGGAAGCGTGTCTATTTAATTGTAGTATTTTCTCAGATGTGTCTGATTTGAATTAGTCTGTCTCTCACCTCTCCAAGCCTGCTCTATAGACAGGGCATCTTTGGGATCCTTAGACTCTTAGACTCCTCCCCAGCTATTGAACCAGAATCCACATTTTAACAGTTGAACTTCCTCTTAGGAGGCATGCTTCAGAATCTGGCTAAAAGTCATCATTTCACCTTTTTGTTTGTTTGCTTTCTGGCACTTGCTAAAAAGTGCCTGGCATTGTGACAAGATTCTCTCACGCTCCTGGGGCCATTTAATCCTCAGGACAAGTCACTAAAGGAGGTGTGATTGGAGTTAAGAAAAGTTGTCACTGGGCTTGCCAAAGATGTCATGAAATGACACTTTCTAGAGTTGGTGTATCCTAAGTCAGAGACAGGAAAGTCGAGGCCTACTTGTCTTTGATGTGCGCAATGTGTGCTTCCAGGTAGAGCCAGGTGTTCTGGAAGGATTGCACAAGTAATAGATGCTCCATCCCAGTGCTGGCAAGAGTACCCCAGGGGTCTCATCTGTACTGTGCCTGAAAATAGCTTAGGGAATTGTCTACCTCAAAATAGACTATCTATCTGTCCATCCATTCACCCATCCATCCATCCATCCATCCATCTCTATGTATTTCAATTCCTAAAATTATATCATTCAAAATAATAGATGCTTGCTAGAAAGCAGTTTTGACTGGTGTCTTGACACCTTCATTGTATACCATTTTCTTGGGTTCTTCTCCATGAGAAATGCAGTGGATGGGAAGAACTGATCTTTAATCATGGAGTATTGTTTTTCTTTTGTTTCCTTACCTCAGTTTCCTTTTGTTTCCATGGATGTTCAAGCCTGTAACTGTCTGAACAGAAAGACCCTGATACTCACAAAGATTCCCCTCAGTGGGAAACATGTTCAGTTTTCTGGGATGTAAGATCCAATGAACCATTCTTGGGGGGTAAAACATGGATACTATAACTTACATTTAGAAAAATTTAAAAACTAACATAGCAATTGGAATTCATTAATTTCTGTGTTTGTCTTTTTTTTTTTTTTTTTTTTTTTAACCTTCCTACTTTGTACTTGGATTGACCTGAAACTGAAGAAACATTCTAAAACCCTACCAACCCAACACTGTCAGTTTTTCCCATCTCTGGGGTGTGTGTGTGTGTGTGTGTGTACGTACATTCATATATATGTATTTTTTAAAAATCAGGGCAACATGGCAATTCTCTGTCCAGCACCATTTGGTGGTATTTTTATTTCTTCTTAGATATCATCCCATATTCTTTTTCTTTGCCATTGACATCGGCTTATTTCATATGAATGCCTAATATATTAAATACATATGCATTTAAAATATTGTTTTCATTTGTTTGCAAGTTTTTTCTCTTAAAGGGTCTATCTGGGGAGATGTGTAATTTCTCATATCCTGTGCTTGTAGGAAGAATTTTAAATCGTTTCTCCAAAGACATTGGACATATGGATGACTTGCTTCCCCTGACATTTCTAGACTTCATTCAGGTATGTAAAGTAATAACATGTTCTCAAATACAGAAGCGAAGTACCTGGGCTTTTTGTGTGTTTGTTTTGTTCTGTTTCTTTTCCAGGGCCTTTCCATGAGGGAAAGAGGGTGGCAGTGTGGCTGTGGGGCTGGAGATGTGCAATGTTACCTTGTAAATGGCCATGTTTGTAGAGGGAGGGTGTGGTTATGATTCGGAGGCTAACCGTGTGAGTAATATTGTGTGTGGGAGTGGCTGTGCATTCATGTCAGGGTTGGTTCATGGCAGCTCCATGCTGGTAAGTGGCTTTCCATCTGCCTCCCAGGTATCTGGCGTGGATTCCATTTACCGTGAACACATTTCATAATATAGAAACAATCACCTCTCACGGAAAGATAGCCCAGATTAACTAAATTATGCATTGTATTGCTACAAAGGGCAAATATTTACTGCACCGTTTTTTTTGGGGGGGGGGGGTAAAACCAGGTGTGGTTACTTACAAAGAAGAGATTAGCAATAATAAGGTGAAAATAATACTTTGTTAGCAGGGACAATAGAAGAGCGGTTATTGCAGATTCAAAGCTTTAAATGCTGGCATGTTTAAGCCAATAATAGGAGGACAGGATCAAAGTCTTCTCAGAAAATTCTTTTTTGTTTTCCTAGGCGACTTTTCTTTTCACACACTGATTGCTCTGTCTTAAGGTGTCTTTAAAGGAAAATAAGAGAATCCTCACACAAATGCCTTCTTTTAGCATGTTGTTTGTCTGTGAACTTGAGGACCAAAGGAATCATGTTGGGTCACCTTATCTCTCATCCCCTAGTTCAGTGTGGGTACTCCTGCGGTTTTAGCTCTTTGTTTTTCTTGCTTCTGTCATTTAATTCTGTCTACTTTTCGGTGACTCAGGCAGGGGATCGGTTTGCTTCCCCCCAAGCGTTTATTTTGGAGAAGAAATGCTTGTATCAAAACCTATCTATGCACACAGTCAAATCCCAGCTGCCTGTGGCTCACTTGTCCTGAGACTGGGACCCTTTGCACTCTGCTGACTGCCCATTTACAGCTGCTCTCACCAGACGCCAAGCTGCAAGCGGGAAGCAGAAGTCACAGTGGGGTCTTCAGTTACCTGGACCCCTTTTCCTCTGAGCTCTACACTCTTCAGGTCCAAACTTGGGTTCACTTCTGGAGTCGCTGGTCTAAAGATCCGAATTATTAGTTAATTTGGAAAATTAGCTGCGTCAAAACAACAACTTAACAGTTGGCCACAGTGATTGCTGGAATCACGGTTAGTCACACAGGAGAGAGGCCTGGCTGTCCGACTGCAACATGGCCCACAGGTGAAGATGTCTTTTCACCCATCTGCACATGGAGTCTTTGTACTGAGGATAAATGCACCAGACTCTTGCTTCTGTGAACTTATTTTTAAAATGTGCCCTACCAGACTTAGCTATGTTCTTCATGCTCTAGGAGCAGCCTTTCACTGCAGAGTTGTCCCCCACCCTGTAGAATACGGATAACTTTAAGTGTGTGTCTTGACAGAGATTATTAATTACTTCTAGAAGAATACGCAAAGGTTCTGTTTCTCCACAACTGTGAGCGAGGCCAAGATTGAGTTTCCAAAGCTGGCTGGCACACTGTGTGTTTAACAGAGTGAGCCTTGCTAATTAGAATCCTTCCTGTGTTGTGTCTCATGTGGGGGGACATCCTTGATGTATGCCTCTCGATTTCAGTTTAAAACATCCTCAGCACTGTGAGGAGAGAAAATTCTAGTCCTGCAGTACTTCGGTTTAATCAGATATACCAGAACCTTTTCTGTTACCCACTCACGCAATCTTGGTACTTCATCATTGTTAAATACTTCTGATGCTGATTAGCTCATTTCTAGAGTCTGCCCCTATAGTGACCCTTGATACTGTTGTCTTTCCGAAAGGAGTCTCACCTAAAGGACAACTCAGTTATCAATTCTGATACAGATCTGTTATCATTCACTCTGTTTGCAGGTGTCTCTAACAAGCCTTCCCATAATCCTTTCAGGAAGAAATACCTTCTCCTTTTAAAAATAGTATTAGCTAAATATAAAAGCACTGATCCTACCATTGTCCTCGCCTCTGTGAGGGACATTTCCCAACATTCATTGTTTAAACGCTTGTCAGGAGGAATCAAGTGAAACTTAGAAACCAATGACATGGCTGTGTGCTTAGCCTTCCCCGGGAGGATTTGCATCTGATGATCGACTGGGTTTCTCATGAAGAATCCCTATCATCATTTTGAAGTATTTGGTGCCTGTTGCTATATGATTGAGCAAAGATTTTTATGAAAGCCACACACACACAAAATGAATTTAACCTACCCTCAAAGAAAGGCTAACAAAAATCTTAATGTAAATTGTTTTTTTTTTTTTTTCTTTCTTTTTAAGCTAGATAGGACTCTGTCAGTATGAAAACTGCCCAGTGGTGTTCTGAGACTCTTAATGGAATCATGTAAACTTAAAATAAACACTATTATGGTAAGCACATAGAATGAAAACTAATTTTCCAAATCAAATACATTATATTCAATTCATTTTTCCCAATCAACCAAATGTTTAAAACCTGTTAGTTATAACAGCAATCTCCTGGAAATTAATTAGAAGCCTATTAGCTCTGCTAGCTGAGGCGGATGACAGGGGTTGCTCCTTACATTTCTAAATAGTCTCTGAGTTAAAGTACAGCAAGGTCAAAATGACAATCAGCCTCACCTTATGGCTGTCCTTATACCAGAACTTCTGGGGTATTGGGGGTTGCTTTTCAGAACATTTTGTCTACTCTGTCAGTCCTTTAATACATTTTTAAACATTTGACTAAGAACATAGCTCTCCTGACCTTGCATTCCTGAGACCCTGGGTTCTACTCCCTACACCACAAAAACAAACAAGCAAAAAGGGGGGGGGGCAATAACAGTAACAACAGAAATCACTTTCTTCAGCAGCAGCACCCACCCCCTTGCATGGACCTCTGAGGTGGCTGCAATTTTCCTCTTTTTTATTTGCTCGCCCCCTGAGCCAGTTTACTGGGTCCCCTGAAAGGTTTTCTTTCAAAATTGACCTTAGTAGCAAATTTCCTGTCTGCCTTTGTTCATAATGTCATTAGCAGATTCTGCTGCCCACAACAGGAAGCTCTGGGTCTTGATGTGTTTCATCAGATCCTGGTGCTAATTACAGCTCCTCCTATGTACAGGGTATTTCCCAGGATGCTCCTGTGCCCATCTTGGCTGAAACTGTTGAGTTCAGATGGAGCTGGCGATGAGACAGTGCCTTCAGATTTTCAGGGAAATGAGCTTCACCCAGCGTTGATTCTCTAGCTAGAGTGAACGTGGTGTGAGCATGGCAATGTAGGTATTAGCACATAGAGTGAAAATCCAAGTTTACAATTGAAGTGATAGAAAGCTAAGCAAGATTCAGATAAAGACCACCTAGTTCATAGTTTTATATATATATATACATATATATACATATATACATGTATATATATATATATATATAAAAGATACACATATGCACATGTTTTTCTAGTTAATAAGATCGGATAGCTACAGAAGTAAATAATGTAATTCCAGTCATTCATGTGAACTGTTAAATCCAGAGCATGTGTGCTTCCATCACCTTTTCTCAAAGATGATGACAGTTTAGTTGGTTTTGAAACTCAGTTCAGAACTTGAGTCTTGAACTTGAGTGTGTGATACTGAGAAATTGAGGGGATGGGGTCTGAGGACAGGACCCTTCATCTGTGGCCCGGTGCCTAGAATCCATGTGCTCTGAGGAAACTAGTCAGAAGTCTGGGGAGAGATCTGTCGTACTGCCAAGGGGATGTCTAAATGGAAGGAACTCTATGTAAACTGTGAACAAAGTTCCTGACCGTATAGAAATCAAATTGTGCCCCTCAGACTTCCACAGAAGATTGATATTTATGTGGACATGGATGGGGTTTTGTTTTAAAGTGTTAGCTATTGGCATTTGTAGTGATGAGACACATGTAATGACACAGTCAGTTTCCAAAATTTGTGTCTTCAGTTGCTGTCATGCGTCATTGTAAGAAATATAAATTGGAACAGGGGTGAGAACAGATGTCTTGATGGGTTCACATGTGACTAGATGGAGACACTTACCTGACAAGCTGTTACAAGGAGCAGAACAGAATTGGAGGATGTTTTGAATAAAGTATAAATACATGATTAGAAATAATAGCATAAAAATAAAATGTGACATTGGAGCCGCCAATGGCTGGCAGCATACCTTTGGCTTAAAAAGTGGTGCTCATATGTGTTTTGTTTCTTTTACTTTTCAAGAAATTGCGACCACTTTGAGTAGAAACAGGATTTCCAAAGCCAAGTCGTCTATCAAGACAGGATAGTTTTCTGCAGGTTATAACTGGATAGTGTGAGACGCTACCTCTTTCCTCCCAAAAATGGAATCAGAGGGGATGGCCTCAATCCTGCAGGGAGCAAAGTTTAAAGCCCCTTCCCGTAGCTGATTTGGGGCCACTTTCCCTTGTGAAACCAAATCACTGAAAACCTGATAAACAAGTTGGAGGCCTCATCTACCGTGAAAGGCCTGAAGAGGAGGCAGAGGGCCGTTCCAGCACAGGAGATAGACTTGTGTGTGGAGTGGAAGGGAGGAGGGCGTGCTGTCCAAAGCCCTCGTCTGACCACTTTCCTCTTAACTGAGGAGGAACTGAGGAGATTGGCAGGGAGTGTTCTGATTTTTTTTTTCTTTGCTAAAGATGTACTGAGTGCCAAGTGTGTATAAACTAAATTTTGATGATTCTGCTTGGGCTTGACACGCGATAAACTTCAGTCATCTTAATTTTTATTACTCCTCACTAATTTATTCAGAACACTTTTTCTCATCTCCTACCTTCTCTGCCCGTAAGTGAATTTTCTGGTATTGTGTCGAACATTTGTGATCACAAGGAGAGCTGCCTGTCAGGGCTCCTCTGTCCTGTTTGTATTGCTGAGCAAACACACAGCGGACATCTTTGCTCTTTGCCTGGAATGTCGGTATCTCAGCTGATTCCACATGTAGCTAATACTTTTCCCCTGAACCTACGAATTTCATATGTTGTGGTGGATGAATTCTCTTAGTGGGTAACAGAGTATAGCCTCCTGAGGCCAGCCTGAGAATGCCCAGCTCTAGAGCAAGGGCTTGAAACCTTTTTTTTATAGTGCAGTGTCCTCTGAGACTCCGTATCCAGATGGATTCACTTTACATTGCTTGCCTGTGACTCATGTTATAAAGGGCAGGGACCATTCAAGTGACTGACCCCCTTGATCTAAGTCCTGGAAGGAAACTACCTACCAACTAGACTGTGCGCACATGTATCTATGTCTGTGTGTGTATTCTGTGTTTGTACACAACATCACCCTCCATGTATTCATCCTTTAAAAGACCAGCAAATGTCTCTTTCCTGTTAGTGATTGCATTAGTTTCTTTTTGTGTTGCTGTGACAAAAATGGGATAAGAAGTGACATAGTAGAAGGCAGGTTTAGGAGCAGGGATACTCACACAGTCAGTCTCCTCAACTCAGTTGACCTAGTGTGTAAACTCCCTTACATTGCAGTCTAGGTGACTCTACATCCTGCTGATTGATGATCAATGTTAACCATTATAGTGACCCATTTTTTTGTCTTAAGTTGATTTTTAGATTTTTAAAATTATTTTTTAAAAGTATAAGTGTTTTGTCTACGTGAACATATGTGTACCGTGTGCGTGGCCGGTATCTCCCGAGGTCAGAGTGTGTCAGACCCACTGGAATTTGAGTGGCATATGGTTGTAAGGCACTGTGTATGTTCTGGGAATCAAACCTGGGTTTCCTGCAAGATTAAGAAGTACTCTTAACCACTGAGCTTCCTCCAACCTCTTGATCCATCTCCTCACTACTGTATTTGGCAAATTAATTAATGGCAAACAATAAAAAACAAAAAAACTATGCCCAAGTAAAGGGGAAAGATCATGTCACACAGCCTAGCCCTGTGTTGGGTTTATTCCGCCTGCCTTGTATCATCTAAACATTGATTTATTTTATAGTGACAATATTCTGTTCTGTGAAGAAAGGTTTGATGTGTTTAGTTTAAGATAACAGGATTCTACTGCCTCGTGATGTTGGTATGAGGTAGTGCATGTGCCCTGAAACAATTGTCTATACATGACCTTTCAACAAAACTGTTGCTTGCTGAACTATATGCAGAATAATGCTTGTGGAAGCGCTGGGGAGATGGTTCAGCTGGTAAGGAGTTTGCCACACAAGCACAGGGACCTGATTTCAGCTCCCTAGGATTCACATGAAAAAGCCAGGTTTGGGGTTGGAGAGACAGCTCAATGGGTTCCCTTCTTGGCGAAGACCCTGGTTCAATTCCCAGCACCTACATGGCAGCTCACAACTGTCTGTACCTTCTGTTCTAGGGGATCTGATACCCTCACATAGACACACATGCAGGCAAACACCAATGTACATAAAATAAAAATAAATTATTAAGAAAAAAAAAAAAAGTCCAGGTTTGTAATCCCAGGATTAGGAGGAGGCTTCTTGGGGCTTAATTTAGCTCACCCAGATCAGTGTCCCTCAGGTCCAGTGAGGAAGCCTTTCTTGAAATTAGGCAGAAAAGAAATCGAGGAAGGCGCCAGCATTATCTTCTACCTGCACACACAGGTATAAGTACGTTGATGCACACTTGCTCACATGTTCACACCAGCTCCACACACGAATGTTTGGGCTTAAGTTATGTCCACTTCTCATTGAAGAGGTTTCAGCACTGTAGCCAGGTTGGTAAATTTTTCTGAAAGAGTTTATAGTTGAGCCTATACAAAGTTAGCTACCCTATGAGGGACTATAAAGATGTGTTGTGTGTCCAGCTCTCCTCTAAGGTGTCATCCGTCTCAGCTGATGGCTTTTCTGTCTCTAATGAGCAGGGCCACTATCTGTTTTACACATACAGTGTGCTTGCTTGCATGTTATCTGCCTGCTGGCCTTCTCTCTCCTGCTTCTGCAAACTTAGCAGGTAAGAGTTGCGCCCCCCCCCCCCCGCTTCCCTTGTGCTCTCCTCAGGACCGTTTGTCTCCTAGCCCATTTCCATTTAGTGTTGAGCGGTGCTGGAGCACCCCTGTGCACAGTGGGAATCTGATAGTGTTCGGAGGCTGACCGACCCCCCCCCCCCCCATGAGACTCTACTTTCAGTGTTGTGGATATGGATGAAGTGAGGAAAAGCACTGACCTTGCTAACAGGGCCTCCTGCCTGTCTGAGTGAAGCCACAAGTTGGGATATCAACTCCATAGCAGCTGAATGCTCACCTTTACCTCTGGTTGTTTTCAGGCCTTTGCTAATACGTGGTCTAGCTGGCTCTTTGTTTGGTTCCCTGGTTATGTTCTTGCTCCCATAAGGCTCTCAGTGTTTCTTGCAAGGCTAGTTAAGTGGTCCTCCTTCTGGGACTATAAATTTGTTCGTCATTGTAACTTGATAATGATATACTTACCATCCAAACTGATAAAATATAAGGAGTAGCTTGAAAGCTTTGCAAAGACTCAGTAATGACCTCACTAAAACTCAGTGTGGTGGTGCACATGGTAACCCCAGCCCTCGGGAGTCCACAGAGGTAGATCTCTAAGTTCAAGGATCTCTTGACTACATAGCTAGACTTTGACCACAAACCCCCAAAATGTTCAAGTAGATGGTCTTTTCCCCTGGTTGTAAATTGGGTTTGAATGGTATCTTAGTTACTGTGTTGTTGCAGTGAAGAAACCCTGACCTAGGCAGCGTATAGAAGAAAGTGTTTGACTCAGGGCTGGCTTGCAGTTTTAAGGGGATAGTCCATGATCATCTTGGTGGGGAGCATGGCAGCAGGCAAGCATGGAGCAAAAGCAGTAGCCGAGGGCTCCCAACTGGGCTTGGGGCATCCCCAGTGATGCTTCTCTTCCAACAAAGCCATATCTCTCAGTCTGTCCTAAATAGTCCATCGACTAGGTGCCAAATGTTCAAGTATATGAGCCTGTGGGGGCCATTCTCACTTAAAATACACATGAGAATTAGTAAATAGGGGTATATTGGAAGAATACATGAAGACTCTGTACAAAGAGCTTCCCAGTGTCTTGTAAGTTGTAGGACACTCATTATATACAAGTCTGCACTGGAGGCAGAAGCAGGCAGATCTCTGAGTTCTAGGCCAGGCCTTTACATGTTTTAAGATTAAAGCAAAGCTTCAAGGTTTTGTTTTTTCCTAGTTGACCTCCATTCTTTGATCATGGCTTCTGGGATTCTTCTGTAGCCTGCCTGGAGGGATTAGACAAACCTTTGTGGTCATCTCTGAACTCTAGAAAGTGGAGAAGACACAGTCATGAGGCAGGAAGCCCAGGCCATGGAATATTTGCAGTGAGACCATGGTATGAGATAAAACTTTAGGGGGACAAAAGAGGATGGTTGCAGTGGGTCCAGGTCTTAGAGAGACTTGTGTCTCAAGTGCAAGACCTTTGTAGTGGTAGTTAGGATGTGGAGAACAGAGTATTGGAGAGTAGGACCATAGAGTCAGGCTGAAGAGGTCACTGATGAGTACATGCCCTCACATTGGGCATCTACATAAGAATGCCATGGTTAAAATAAACCCTGTCTCTGAATAGTTAAGTCTGCACTGCAGGACATTTTATCCCTCAAGTATGCCCCAGGTCTGGAGATCTAACCCAGAGCTAGGCATCTATTCTACCACTGAACTAACATCTCAGTGACATTTCAACCTTGTCAAGTAATAAAGGACATGCCTTTTTAAAATCCAACATTATTTTTGAGGGAAATCATCTTATTTTCCATGTGTTCTGTTAAGATAACTATCTGACACATACCAACGCCATAAATACCACCATGTGAGTTTAAATCCCAGATGTTTGTTGGCCCTGGTGATTGTAACGGCTATTTTCCATCCAGTGCCACACTACCAGTTTCATTGCTTGCAGAAGAGACTATTGGGCAGTAAGTATTTCATATTAATCTAATTTCCATACTATTTCTGAAGCTTCTGTGGTCCCTGTTAGCATCCTCACTTTTTCCAGCAGCTAACATCCTCACTTCAAGGGGTTTTCCTACTAACCAAACAGTTGAAGTTAGGAAAAAGAAACAGCACTTGGCATTTTAGTGGGGTTTTGAGGGTGAGGGGGGATTTTCCTAGTGTGCAAACTTGCATTCAGCTGCCTTCTGCAAAATGCTGTCACTGATTTAGGAGAACTGCATCGCAAACCTTTCTTCCCCACCTCTCACACCCCTTATCTCCCCCCCCCCAAAAAAAGACCAACAGCTTGACTGAGCTTAAATAACTGACTTCATATCCTTTAATTGTATACAAAGGGCTAATCCTGAGGCTACTTGAGCCACCAATGCAGGCAGTAGCGGGGACCACCACTGAACATATCATTCCCTCCTCCCCTCGCACAAAACATATTGACTGCTGCTTTATGAAGTGAAAATACCAAGCCAGAGGAGATGGGAAGGAGGCATCTTCCGTCACTTCTTCCTGGAGCGGGGAATGAAGGACAGGGTGGAGTGGGAAAAGGCTACTGCATCTGGATGTGGGGAACAAAGCTAGCCTAAGACTTGGGGATAATAGGTTGGGTCACTGGCTTTTGTAGATGCACACGGGTGGAACTGCCCGGACTTGTCTCAGTCCCACTGACCCTTGCATTGCTTTGTGTGGAGATGTCAGGGAAAGTGTGTAGAGAGTACACTGAACAATGACTTTGTCATTTGGAGATTTCTATGGTTTGTTCACCCCTGCCCCCCACTCCCACCTTCAAATCTCCCTCAGACAAAGGACACTGTTAGTTAGGTTGCTTTGCCCTCATTTTCAAAGATCCCTGTCTTTAGAAGTAAATTCATCCATTTTAACCGAATCACAGTGTTTCTCATGCTTTCAGAAATCAACAAAAGAGTTTTTACTCCGTGCATTTACAAAGGGGGGAGTTGTCTGTGAAAATGCCAGCCTTAAGAGATAGTGCTTGTGCCAGCTGTCTGGCTGAGCGAGTCCCCTGGTTGTTGAGAGATGAGTTGACCATAGAGGGCACTGGAATGCTGATCATCACTTGACCTGGTGCGTGATAGGATTCATGAGGCGCCATGCTTCCATTCTTGGACCTTTCTTTTCTTAACAAAAGAGGAGACGGTTGGGTTTTGCCAGTCAGGTGGTTAGCAGGCTTGGCAGTGACAATCTCTAGGTATCCTCCTCGGCTTGCAAGTTGGCAACTGATACTCCAATTTGTCCCAGCATGTGAGCTCTATTGATAATAGTTATAGTGAAGGTAATTAAGTCCTAAAGAACAAAAAACTAAAGGCTCTCATTTTTATCAAGCCTAGTGGAATTCTACAAGAGCACAGAACTTTGCACCCTAATACTACAAAATAAGGTGTGTGTGGTCAAACCGCCGAGGTCATTCACCGTGCCCTTTCCCCTTAGGGTCTTTCTTATACCCTCAGCCATCCTAGACATTCGTTAAGTGTGGAGAAGAAAATGCCTATGCATTTCCTAAAATGGAGACTTCCAGAGTCTCCATAAACTGCCGTTCTTTATTGTATTCATACTTGTCTATTTTTTTTCTGGTGAATTCTTACAATGAGATAAGAAAGGATGGCTAGCGAACTTGCCTTTATTTTATTTAAATCACATTTTCCATATAAGTTTTTGTACTGGAATGTGTGTCCATGCTCAAGTGTATTGGTCAGAGGACTCAGGAGTTGTTCCTTCTACCACATATGTCCTAGAGACTAAATTCAAGTGGCCAGGCTAGGCAGCATACCCTCACCACACTAGCCATCTCCCAGACCCCAACACTTTCCATTGGTGTATGCTGCGTCTTTTTAAATCAGTCTGAAACAGCGTTCATCATCATAAGTCTTAGAGTTTCTCCTTCTTCAGAATGTCAGAGCTTGCTTGACTTTCCTGGTCCTTTCTCTGGTCATATCACCCCAGCACGGGGGTTATATGCACGCACCGCTATGGCCAGCTTTTTATGTGGGTTCTGGGAAATTTAACTGACATCCTTATGCTGCCATGGCAGGCACTGTACTGCTTAAGGGACCTCCTTGGCATGCTGTTTGTTGTTTATTTATTTTCCAAAGAGGGTCTCACTGTGTGACTCTGATTTCCCTGGAACTTGCTATGCAGACTAAGCTGTCCTTGTCATCTGAGTGTGTCTTGAAAGTACTGATCACAGCCATGGCTCTCCATGGCCCAACCATAATTAAGCAATACCTTAACCTTTCTTCTACTTTTTCAAGAGCGTCATGTGTCTTGAGGTAGTTTGGGATAGGCGCTTATTGATTGAAGTTCATGTCTTCTCTATTATCCATCCATGTTTGTTGAGAGTGGTATGCCTATTGAGTTGCCTTGATGCCCCGGTGACTGCCTTTCCGTCTGTGCTGTCTGTGACTTTCCCCCTCACCGATGTGTCTGCTCTCTCACAGCTCCCACATGGCCTGACTGCTGTCTGTGACTTTCCCCCTCACCGATGTGTCTGCTCTCTCACAGCTCCCACATGGCCTGACTGCTGTCTGTGACTTTCCCCCACACCGATGTGTCTGCTCTCTCACGGCTCCCACCATGCCTTGACTGCCGTTCATTTTAGAGAGACTTGAAGCCCTGTAGCTCTTGTGTCCCCTCACTCTGCTCCTTTGTCAGGATTGTTTATGCAGTCTTTTAATTTTTACATTTGCCTTGTCAGTTTCTTTTTATAAAGCCTGACATATTTTGGTTAATATTGTTCTTTAGTAATTGATCCTGTCTGATTTGTCGGCACAGGGCTGAAATGGCCTATCTGTTCGCTTACTTTGGTCTTCTTTTACTTTCTCAGACATGTTTTATAATCTTCAGTAGAGACCGCTTGTATTCCTTTGGCCACCGGTATTCCTTTATGTGGTGTTTTCTGTTTTTATCTATGTGATCGTTTTAAGTATTTTTCAGTTGCTTGTTACTAGTATTTAGAGATAACAGATTTATGTATATTATTAGCATATCATTGATCCTAAATTCACTTTGCTGTTTTCTGCAATTAAAAAAATAATGTTTTGATATTAAAGGTGCTCACCTTTAATTCCAGCAGTCAGGAAGCAGAAGCAGGTAGATCTCTGTGAGTTTGAGGCCAGCCTGCTCTAAATAGTGACTTATAGTATAGCCAGGTATACATAACTGAAACCCTGTCTCCTGTCTCCAAAATATGTGTGTGTGTGTGTGTGTGTATGTGTGTGCTTTTATGTGTGTGCTTGTGTGCATCTCTCTGTGTGTGCTTTTATGTGTATGTCTTTGTGTGTGCCTGCGCATGTGTCTGTGTTGTCTCTCTGTGTGTTTGTGTGTGTTTGTGTGTGTTATTTTACTCTTTTCGAGATGTATAACTTTTCTTGACTTATCACTGTGGCTAGAGCTTCTAATGTAGTGCTGAGTAGAATCCATGAAAGCAGAGGTTCTCAACCTTCCTAACACTGTGACCCTTTAATACAGTTCCTCATACTGTGGTGACCCCCCCCCCCAGATGTCAAATTATTTTGCTGCTACTTTATAGCTGTAATTTTGCTACTGTTATGAATTGGGTTATTAAACCCCCAAACAGGGTTTTGACCCTCAGGTTGAGAATCATTGGATTAGACCTTCTTACACTTTTAGGGGAATTTTTTTTCGGGAGTTTTTTGTTGAGAGGAATGTTAGCCGCATATTGTGGGGAGGGGTTGTTTTGTGTTGAAGTAGAGTGTTGTCAGACTGGGAAAGACTCGTTTAATTTTTAATTTGACAAAACTACAAAATAGTTTTTGTTATCAAGTATAGGTGTTGAATTTTTACTTTCTTCAAATAGTCATGACCCTTCTCCTTACTCTAGAAGGTCACACTGGTACATCGTGGGTTAACTTAACCTTGTATCTGTTGGTCCTCAAAGACTTGGCTCTGTGCTTTGCATCTCTTATAATATTTTGCAAGCATGTGGCATTAGAGTTATGCTGACCTCGTGCAAAGAGGTGCTTCTGTTTGTGATAGTCAGTTTTATATGTCAGCTTGCTAGACTAAGGTTTCCAGTCCCAGCTGTTTACTCAAACAGAAACCAAGGTGTTGGTTGAAAGGTATTTTGAAAATATGATTACTGCTTATAATTGGTTGGTTTCAAGTAAGAGAGATCATATCAGGTCATCTTAGCCAGCTTAACTTGACTCGGTGGATTAAAAGCCTAAGAGCAGGAGAAAGAAAGCCTGGCTGTGGATGACAAGTTCTCTGCCTTCCCAGCAGCCTGTGCGCAGATTCCAGACTTGCCTCACCGGCCCCCAGTCACAGAGGCCAATCCCTAGCAATGAATCTTTTCAGAGTGCCTATCTTGAATGAGCTGTATGTCTCTACACCCCTTTTCTTTCCTTTCTTCTGTGGGCGGCAGGAGGTCTCACTCTGTAGATCCAGCTATCCCGGAACTCACAGAGATCCACCTGCTTCAGCCTTCTAAGTTCTGGGATTACAGGAGTGTACCGCCATGCCAAGCTCTTAGTCTTCCTTACTAAGAGAAAACCAAGAATTTCGTAACAATGGTGTTTTTTTCCTTTCTGGCTTCTTTCATAGAATTCACCCGTGAAGCAGCCTCAACCAACAACTCTGATTACGCACAAAACTCCTTTTACACTATGAATTCTGATTCTCAAATAGAAGTGGAATTACTCAGATTGCTGTTTCTCTTAACAAACCTTTACTCGTTTCTCAAGGCATTAGGCCTTTGTATCACACATGCTAAAGTGTCTGACCAGCCCCTTTGGATGCCTGCAGTGTCTTTTGCAATATATGATAATGGCCATTTACCTTCTTTCCTGATGAGCCTTGAAGCTGATTAATATCCTTAGTGTCTTGAAAGACCCAAGTTTTACCCCCATAAAAAATTTTCCATTCTCCATCATTTTTCTATCTTTTTTTTTTTTTTAATAGCCTCTCACTATGTAGTTCTGATTGGCCTGGACTCCCTACCTAGATCAGGTTGACCTCAGACCTTGCCACAGTCCCCCTGTGTCTGCCTCCCAAGTGCTGTCATTTCAGGTTATGCCACTGTGTCTGGTGGCTGTCTTCGTCTTCTCCCCCTCCTCTTCTTCCTCCTTCTTTGTGCTGCTGCTTATTTCTTTCGTAACCTTCTTTTAAAATGCCTTTGGTTTATTTATCTTATGTGTACGAATGTCTTGCCTACATGTATGTATATGCACCAATTGTGTACTTGATGCATGAGGAAGTCAGAAGTAGATGTCTCTTATCCCGGAACTGGAGTTAGGAATGGTGGTGAGCCACCGAGTGGGTGCTGGGAACTGGATTCTGGTCCTGTGAAAGCAGTAAGGTGCTCTTAATTACTGGGCCATCTCCTCACCCTCTTTTCTATCAGTTTTTGGTATTTAGAGTTCCTTTTATTTATTTAATTTTTAAAGGTTAAAGCTCTATACATTTAACCTCCAAATGTAGCATTAGCTGCAACTTTTAGATTTTGATACTAACTGATTTTTATTTCTTTTCAAAGTACCCTCATTTTGTTGTGTTTTCATAAAACTGGTGCTACTTAGAGGTATATGGGGATGGTTACCTTGTTTCTGTGTTATTGTTAATCTGCTGAAGTGGGTTCCTGTGGCTCTCCTGCCTCGGAGGCTGGTGGCCCTAATAATCCTGTGGCTCTGCTTCATCACCCTGCTCTGAAGCAGGTGCTCTCACCCTCCACGACACACATTGCCACTTCTACAGTATTTTCTTGCTGCTTTTGGCTGTACTTCTCAAGTTCTCATGACCAAGGAGCGGGGTGTTGAGGATGACTTGGGAGGTGAAACACAGAAACTGTAAAAAAAAAAATGGGAAGTGAGGCTGAATTGATTGTTAAGGTCAAAGGAGCATTCTTTTGTCTATGTCTTGGTGGTGACATGCTTTGGTGTCAATTGGTTAACAAGAATGCTTTTCCTCAGGCATGGGAGGGATATTTCTCAGTGCAGGTTCTTTTTAAGGGATGAAATTTGAGGTGCTCTAAATAACAAAAACTAGATCTTAAGAGAGGAAGTCAAATTCCATGCTTTGGTCATCAAGGTCTGTGGATATGTGCTTTATGGCACGGCAGATTTGTGCTTGAAGAGAGTTGGCCATGGCATCACAGCCATTGGTCATCATTTGATCCTTTGCTCATCATGATCTTTGCTGTTGGTGATGGTAATAGTTTCTCTTATCAGTTGTTGAAATAAATGTGTCTAGTTTTGTACTGCGTGACTGGGTTTGTCTGTTTTCACATTCTGAAGCTGTTTTTAAGTTCATATAAATTTATTTGTGTTCATCTCCCAGATAATTTGACCAAGCTTTTCCTTTTTGGAAGACTTGTTTTTATGTGTGTGTGTTTCTGTGGTATCTGAGCACATATGAGAGTGCAGGTACCCTTGGTGACCAGAAGGGGGCATCAAATCCCTTGGAGCTGGTGTTGCAGATGGCTCACACAGGTTTCTGGAAACCAAACTCTGGTCTTCTTGGAGAGCAGAAACTGGTCTTAACTCCTTAGCCATCTCACCAGCCCCCTAGCCCTTTCATTTTCTGATGAAATATTTTCTTTTATGAATCCTCGAATTAAAATCTTTGGTGTTCACAGTGGTAATGATAATCTTTTTGTTCAGCTTGTTTACCATTATATAACATTATTTTTAACTTGTATCCACAATATACTCTGCAAGTTGGAGCCTTGAGCTTTATAATAAGCATTAACACTGAAAAAGGTCAAAAGGAATCTTCTTATCAGCAAACTGATCATAACCCATAAGCCATTCTCTTCAATGCTGTTAGCTTTAACTTAGTGGAGCGCTAACAGATCTGTGGCACAGCCCCAAGCAGCTGTGGATGTATGGTCACATCAGCTAGACGGCAGATGGACAGAGCAATGAGTGTCTGCAGATTTAAAAGCTTTACCTTAGAGAGGTGTATGTAGAATGTCACATACAAATTGGACATGTCAGTGTGCCGTAAAGCTCTGTCTTCACAGAGAAGGCTGTCAGCAGAGGTCAAGAGATAAGTGCTAAAGAGGCCCTAAGGTGGGTTCTATAATCACAAAGATCAGACCTGGGAACCAGAGCTGGCTACTAAACTCTGAGGCAAACAGGGTGTAGTTTTGAGTGCAAGTTGTAGGTGTTAACAAAATGCAGGCACAGTGCTTCAGGTGTAGGGCTGAAATGTAAAGCTCTTAGTATTTCCCCTTTGCTTGGATACATCCTGTAACCGGAGGTGATGAATCTACTCTGATAAGAATTATATGTTTATTTCTTAATACTTTTCAAAGTCTATGTGCTCATCACACTTTTAATGCCTCTCTAAGAATTCTGTATTACCCAGCAGCACAATTTGTTGTTGTATTTTTTTCAGAGATCAATTTCTTTTATCTCACATGTTCCCAAAATAATAGATTAAAGAGTCCCTTTTATACATACATCAGTAAAAAGCTTACTGATCAAAACCCAGCCATCATTTTTTTTTCCCCCTTGCTAAATCAGAGGGAAATCTTGCCAAGGAATGAGTCCTGGTTTGCTCACTGCAGTTGAGACTTATCTCCCCAAATCAGTAAGAGTAGAAGGCAGTCCAGGCAATGTATACTCATGACAACTTGGAACAGACTCGGCAGTCTCCCTGGCAGCCGATTTCAAAGCTTTCTAGTTTCACTGAGGTGTGAGCAATTTGAGCCTGATTTTATTTCTAATACTGTAAACAAATAGTAAAAAGTGCCATTTACTGATTAAGTGATGCTATGAGGAAATTGTATTTTTACTCTGTGCTTGAGACAGGTATGAGACAGAGTTCAAATAAGGAATGGAGTGAGCCAAAACTATAGATGGCATGATGGCTCACATAAAATCAGACTACATTTTTACTGCTGTTTATAGAAAACATACTCTTTGGCACATGTATCCTATGGACCAGCAGCAGCAAAACCCATGGAGCTAAGTTTATAGTAAACTGTGGACTGCTGCCTATGAATGTCCTCAGAACTGAGAACAGGTGGGGAGTACCAAGAACCCAAACCGGTCCTTGCATTTAGTGTTCCTGTGAGGAAAATGGTTTTGAAATCTATGTTATTAAAGTATGATATCTTAAAGGAAACTCTAGTATGTTTTATTCTAGTTTTATTCATTTGCTTTTAAAGGTGGGATCTATATATCCCAGGCTTGCCTGGAAATGACTTTGTAGCCCAGGCTGGTTTCAGACTCACAGAAGTTCCTCCTGCCTCAACCTTCCAGGGGTTGAAGTTGCTGTTAAGTGCTACCACATCCAGCCTTTCAATAAATCCTTCTGAGGAGATTTACCACTGTCTTGTACAGTCTACAAAAATGTTAAATAGCCACCTCTCACTTTGTGTTCTAAAAGTTCATATATTTGATAAACTTAAATTTACTTCTTTTTCCCATAAGTCATTTTGCTTTAAAGGACTAAAGGTAATTTTTCTTAACAAAATTTCATATTTTAACTTAAAAAATATTTGCCCAGTTATCAAGAATTGGTATACTATATTGGCAAGCACCTTTGAACTTTTTAGACCTTCTGTTTTGTAAGCTGGGCAGGGTGTTCATGTCTGTGAGCTGTGGCCAGGGACCAGTCACCATGAAGGAGGCTGGTTTAACCTTAAGAAACCCAATGAAGTTTAAGAACGCTGAGAAAGGGGAAAATAATGAAAGATAACAGTGCATTTACATATTTATTCTAAAGTAGGAATCTTTATGTGGCGCCCCCATGCACGTGTGCGTGTTCCTGTGTGTGTGTGCGTGTGCGTGTGCGTGTGTGTGTGTGTTCAGAAGCCAAATCAGACATCTTCCTCAGTCACTTTCCACCTTATTTTAGAGACCAAGTCTCTCACTGAATCTGGAGCTCACACCTATTAAACAAACCCCTAGGATCCCCTATCTCCACCTTGGTAGCACTGGGATTACAGGCATGCATTGCCACACCAAACTTTTGCATAGGTTGGGGAACCTGAACTCAGGCTGCTCTAAAGAGAATGTCAGAAGAAGAAATCTAAAGCATTCCATGCCTGGGCAAGCGTCAGTACCATGTCACTGTAATACTGTTGCTAAGGATGCCCTGTCTCTGTGTTTCCTACTCTAGACGCTGCTCCTTGTAATAAGTGTGATAGCTGTGGCGGCTGCTGTGATCCCTTGGATTATAATACCCTTGGTCCCACTCGCCATTATCTTCTTGGTTCTTCGGAGATATTTTTTAGAAACGTCAAGGGATGTCAAGCGCCTGGAGTCCACAAGTGAGTACTGAGGATCTTAGGTGGGTATGGTAAATTCATCAAGCTCCCACAATTAAGGAGAACTGTAATTAAGAAGATTCATGAAATCCTACAGGCTGACTATGCTCCAACAGTTCTCACCTGGTTAACATTCATTCAGCAATTGAACACAGTTATTACAACCATCCGGGATCACTGTGGCCTTTATATCATGTATAGCAGGTGACTTCCTGTTATGAGCAGTCAGTGTGAGTCTGTTAAATGGGTAATAGTTATAATAGTCTGTTAATAGGCAATTACGATAGAAATTGGGAAGACACAATCACCAGAAACTGGACCAAATGAGCAGCTGAAGTTCTCTGTTTGCCAGGGTGGATGGACCTGGCCATCTAATGTCCAATCACAGCAAAAAGAATGTGTGGTCACTCTTTTTCTTCCTCATAAGGGGTCACATACGCAGCCAAAGACGCACCACCTCTTTGGGGCTGGATAGCTTGAGGCCATGGGCAGAGCAAACAGCACTACAGCTTCCAAAGTGTGGCTTTGCTTACCCTGAGAAAGGGGTAGATGCCCGTGCAGACTAACACTCCCTCCAAGGAAGGACCCTTCCTTCCTTACTCACAGCGTACCTCCTCACATGCAGAAGAAGCACAGGAGGCATTCTTCTGATAAAATACTTGAGCATGGATCAGAACTAACTTAGAAGGAAAGTAACCAAGGACGTTTTCTTCCATTGAAGGTTCTGGAAGTGACGAAGGATGGAACAGATAGAAGGAAAGTGGGGAGGGGAATCCAAACTCTGCCCGTGTACCAGAAGTCGTGGGCTTGAGAAGCACAGTTTGTGTTCATTGATAATGGGTTGGATGTGTTGACTTGGGAATGTAAGCATTAGCATTTCACTTAGTCTCAGTGCGGACTGTGGGCAGCACTTGGTAGAAGGCTGCACAGACTCAGCTCCTATAAAGAGCAGCAGCACAAAGAGCATGTAGTCGAAAATGCATTCAGTCTATCGCTATGTTTAACTTGTAAGTTTGGAGATAGGAAGGAAAATGTTTTATGATTAATCACTCTATTCTGTAGGTAACCACAGAAGATAACCTGATTAAGAGCATATCTCATTATAAATGCACAAACATATTTTATTATTATTTAAATTAATAGCCGTGTACACAGAATTCTTACTTTAAAAATATATATCAGGATAATAGCTAAAGATAAAGAAGATAACTAATTTTTTAAAATATTATTTATTTATGTGGACACATGTGTGTCTAAATGTGTGTTTTCTTAGAGGCCAGAAGAGGATGTTGGATCCCTTGAAACTAGGGCTACAGATGTGAGCTATTAGATATAGGTGTTAGGAACGAAACTGTGTCCTCTGGACAAGTAGCGCATAATCTTAACCACTGAGCCATCAGCCCCCAAAAGGAAGAAATTTGTACCAGAAAATGTCCATCATGAATAATTGCTACTAGAATTTAAAGGCAACTCAACTTTCTGATTTTGCGCCAGGAACTGTTGAATAATATGATTGTAAGTTCATCAGGACAAAGGACTTTCTTTTCTCATGACCTACTGTGTGTTTTGAAATAAACTCTAAAGAGACGCTTATCATAACTATGTAAGGTAAGGCAGGTAACACTCCACAAAAGCTACTGGAAATGGCCAGTTATCGGGCCAGTTAAATAGCTGTGAGGCCATGTTGTTATGTGTTTCAGTGAAAGGCAGCGTTTAGAGTGCTAATGTTCTTGTAATAGTGATGGAGCTCAGAGAAGTCTGAGCCAGCCTCCTTCCTGCATTTCCATGTCTTCCATTCGCAAAAAAATCTTGTTGCTGTGAACATATTCAGAGAAAGGCTGATCATCCCAGAAGCAACACCTTAACATAGACTTTTGTTGGTGGCAAGAACCCCTGAGCCTCTCTCCCCACCCCTTCCATATAGGATTTCCCGTCTTGATGCCCAAGACACACCTTGATTCAGTTTTGACCTAGAAATTCCTGTGACTTTGTCTGGGTCCTTGCTGGACTCTTGGGGTGTGTAGCACCCTAGCTGGCTCCAACAGTGAGCTTGATGATAACCAGATGGACTGTTTCTCATCCATTTGAATGAAGGTCTATGTTACCATTCCATTGTTCCTGTCAAGCAGCAGTTGGTAGTGTTTGTGTGGCCACTACACAGTCGAAAAGAAGCTGCCTGTTTGCTGTGGTAAGAAGGCGCCTGTCTCATCCTTGTGCTTCAAGAATTTTTTAGAGCTCCAGAGTTTATTTTTAGATTGTACTCTCTAACTGCCTCTGGATCGTAGATAGTTTTAGTGAGCATTCATCACACTATTTTTAGTTTTTTACTATTTATATTTTGTGAAGCAAACACTGCAATGGCCACTTGTAGAGAATCACATAAAACCACAACAGTACTTGGATGCATATCTCAAGCTGACACTGTCATTTAGTAATGCATAAAGTATGGAGGCGTTTCTCTCAGGATGCTGTGATCCATTAGTGATGTCTGCCATGGGCACCAGCTAGCAGAGTATTAACCTATGTTACATATTTTCAGAACATAGATCCTGGAGTCTACTTTTTTTTAAGGAATTCCATGTCAGAGCCTCAAGAACATTGTTCGACTTGAGATGTTTAATAGGAAGCCCAACCATGGAGGTGCCTATTAGACATTAGCTGAGTAAGGTTTGGGGATTTTCTGTGTGACATAGTCTGAAAAAAAAAAATACATCTGGTGATGCATAGAATACTTAATTTAGATTATCTTTCTTATGAGACACTGGCTCAGATTAAAAGTGCATTGGAAATAAGCACGAGTTATATAGAGTGATCTGAGTACCTTCAGTGCATCCTTCCCTTTTGTCAATGCTATTAATATCTGTCATGTAGGGTTCTTGTTGCCTAAGGCAATGCTTAGAAACCCTTGTTGGCCACTGCCAAAGGCAATAATAGAATTTTGTACACAAGGAAATTAAAAATAGTCGCTATGCTGAAGGTATCCTCAAAGGGCAGGAATGTGGCCTGCAGCTTATTCTATGCTTCTTCCCTGAAAAGAAACATAATCCTTTATTTAGGCTGTGTCCCAGAGAGGCCTCAGGGTCTTGGAACATGCCCACAATTTTATGAAATGTGGAGTTCTATCTGCCTGAAATTGCTAAGGAATGCCACCAGTGTCATAGTCACTTCAGGATATTTTTGGACTAAGGTATAAAAAGACAAGATGACTCCCATAATGTAGTACACTAATTAGGTGTGGTTGTTAATTGTCTTCGCAATACCCTTAGTTTACCCAAGTGACACCTTGCATAGCCCTGAGCAGATAAGCAGGGCACTGAAGAAACAGAGACACTGTTGAATGGTTCCTGCATTGCCCATGAGCTCTTGGGGTCGGGTGGTGAGGTGGCTGAGTGGGTGAAGGTGCTGCCTTGTCTGTATTTAGTTCCCTTCCCTTCACATCCGGGAACCCACATAACAGTGGAAGCAAACCAGCTCCTGTGAAATTGGCCTTTGATCTCTACCGGCACGTTATGGGACATTTGTGCCACCTCCACCCCAATAAGTCCTTTTTAAAATAGAACTCATAGGGTACATTAAAGTCCAGAAGTTTTGGACTTTAAATTGACCTTGAGTTTTGTGGCACTCAGGGCTGAAGTGATACCTAAGTTCTAATACTTAACCTCAGCCATTGAGACCCAGTGGTAACTTTAAACTAACAAGAAACAAGTGAGGATGGGCAGGCTGACACATTACTTCAGTGAACTTCCCTGGTAACCACCACCTCTTACAGTATCAGCTGTGATTAAAGAGTTTTCATGTCATGATGTCACTTGTCCCAGAAATAAGGGCGTATTCTCTGGGCTCTCCATAGCTAGACTCTGGAATTTTCCCGGGACTGTAATGAACCTGGAGTTTATGAGGTAGTCATCTATGCAGATACTCCATTTTCAGATGACTGTTCCGTAGCAGGTGGGATGTTCTCTGAGGCTTACAGAAAAGGCTGATGTGAGCCTAGAACATTATTTTAGAGCCTCATGTCAGTCCACTTAGGTTACCATATCCATCTTGAAGAAGTAGACCTTTAGTTAGTACAATGGTGAGTGGGAAATAACATGGATGCCAGGCGAGAACATGAAAGTGTTGACCTTCAGAACCCCCCCCCCCCATTTGCCTGGGTTCTCCATATAATACAGTCTTAGTTAATAAGTGTCTGTTCAGAAAACATTTTCTTCTGAAAGGAATATCACACGGAAGGCTTCTTTGGTGTAGTGTTCACAGTCAGGTTTGGTCAGGAAAGGGCCTCAGGGAGAAGCAGGGGACCACATGCTCATCTCCTCTCATCTCAGTGTCTTGTCTTTGGAAATGTATTCCTTTCTCGATTACTCATCAGCGAACTCTGACTTACAAGAAAATTCTTTGTCTTGATGCATGTCTGCCTCAGCACACACCAATCCATGAGGCACGTGTGTGCATAGTAAACATGTTAGTGGAGGACAATGTGGTAACACGCATAGGCACAGTGATGCTGCAGAGAATCAACAATGCATTTTCTCCCGATCATCTCCCCTCATTTTCTAAACCACACACAGCCAACTATACAATGAGTTTCATACCTCCAAGACCTCCCAGGCTTTACCAACAGGTCTTCTCTAGAAGATGGACCTTTGGCAGAATAATTCAGCCATATCCTCACTTTAAAAACATAAACAAGGGCTGGAGGCAGACCTCAATTGATAGAGTTCTTACTAACTCACTAAGCTAAAGGTTCAATACCCAACACCATAAAATGAGGTGGTGATGCGCACCTCTAACCCCTGTCCTCAGGAGGAGCTGAAGTTCAAGGTCACCTTCAGCTGTGGAGTATGCTTGCTGTCAGTCCTTTGTAGACAGTTTGCTGGTCCTGGGCTCCTGGTCTATTCTAGTCCTGATACAGTCTTATCCACAGTGGAGAATGAGCCTGTCAGGGAACCTTGCCCGACAGTGGGCAGCTGACATGTCCCTCCCCAGGTAGGGTGGGACCCGGTGATCATGATCCAGTATTCTAGAAACACAAAACCCTTGCAGGACATAAATTCCCATAGACAAAGACAGAAAAGGGAGAATTTGACCTTGAAATTCTGATAAGATGCAGAAGCCACTGAGACAACTGTGTGAGTTTGGAAAATAAGGATAATGACCCATGCCACACTCGCCTCAACCTTGAGACTCACTTTCCATAAAGTCATAAAGACTTCTTTTAGCCCTTGAGGCTGGAGTCAAGGCCATCCCAGAGATGATGTCCCATTTGGGTCAGAGGTATGGACACATGATGACCATTAAGGACTGTTGCCACACTGGTGGGCAGAGGAAGCTTCTCTGCGGCGATGTACAGAGGAGACCCTGCCCATTTGGCTTACTTGTTGGCTGTCTGTCTGTGTCAAGTACCCTTTTAGTAATTGGGAAACAGTAGTCATATGTTAGCCATTAAAATAACACTCTAAGATTGGGAAGGTACATACATATCTCATTTTAATGCGTTGTGATATGTCCTGTAATGAAATTACTTTTTAGAACATGACTGGCCAATGAGGCTGTGTTTGAGGGTGGGTGGGCAGGGTCTTCTGTAAGCTTCTGGGAGTGTTTTGACTAGAAACCGAGATCCCTTTTGGAATCATGAGTGGCTGGGGGAGTCCATGCGTCCAGCTTCATGGAGTTTTCTGTTCTGTGTCCATCTTTGTTTCCACAGCAAGGAGTCCGGTGTTCTCCCACTTGTCATCTTCTCTGCAGGGACTCTGGACCATCCGGTCATACAAAGCTGAGGAAAGGTTTCAGGAGCTGTTTGATGGACACCAGGACTTGCATTCAGGTCTGTACATTTCTGGAAGTGATTTCAAATCTGGGAGCCGCTGTTCCCTCGGGCTTAACGCCGTAGGCAATTGCCTCTCTTGGCTCCTCTGCCTGCTTCTGGACTCATGCCTTCTCCGTCTGCGCTTAGGTTCTGAGCCCGCTCCGAATCTCTCCTCGTGTCTGGCTTTCTTCCGATTGGTTTGCTCAATCCTTCCATCTCGGTGTCCTGCAACTCTCTGTCTATTTAGAGCCCCTGAGAGCAGAATATTTTGCAAAAGAACCCCGGCCAATGCTTCCTACAGCATGATCTCTTTTGTCCTGGCTGCAATTTCTTACTTTGCCCATTGTAAGCATGGAAGCAATATGTCCGCCTGGTCTGTGGCTGTGCTTCACAGACACGTAAGGGACCCCTAGTCAATGGACCATAGATGGCTAGCCAGTCAATTGGTATACGCAGAGTAGCAGATATGACTGATGACTGCGGCCCACTTTGTGTGTGGGGAACTTCCTTCCTCCAAGAAGTTTCAGAATTCCCTTCAAGTCTGTAATATCTGTCCCACCTTTATTGTGTGTTGATGACTCAAGGACACTGTTCAAGCTACACGAGGCTCTTTTTATCTGGCTAGTCATTTAGATACAGACCCTAAGACGTTTCCCATTTCTGACCCCAATGTGTGTAGAACACTCAAGTAAGTAAAATATTGGAGGCAAATTGGGAGCTATGTCTTTGCTGTAGAACTGCAAACAGTCAACCTATAAGCTGGTGGGCTTCATATTATAGTCCAGTACTTCAAGAAGTAGAAGATTATTTTTCCATATTCTTTATTATAATTATATATCTGCTTGTTACCACCTAATTGTATCTTTCAATTCTTTTTTTTTTTTTTTTTTGCAAATCCTCTGTACTGTTTGGGGTATGTGTTGTACGTTGCTTTGCATTGCCCAACTTTGTAGAAAAGTTGAGTGTGCAGCTTTGCTGCCTTGCACACTGTCTTCAGTGTCTCAGTGTCGTTCACACTCAGTGCAGTTAATCTGGTTTCTGTACTCACTCACTGTGCCTATTACGGTTCACAAATCCAGAGGCTTGGTTCTTGTTCCTGACGACCTCGCGATGGTTCGCCGTGCGTCTGGATGCCATCTGCGCCATTTTTGTCATTGTCGTTGCCTTTGGGTCCCTGGTTCTGGCAAAAAGTAAGTGCAGATGTGAATAACTATTTATGGTATGATTACAATTCATAGCTGTGTTTGCAGTTATTAAATTAAACTCCTGCCACCTTGTCTAATGATGCGTTCTGTGTGGTTCTAATAAAGTGTGTTAAAGCTTTTACAACATGTCAGGCTGGGTAGGATCATGCAGTATGATCCAGTGAGAGAGTCTGGAAAAGTTCTGATTGTCTTCGTTAGAATGAGCTGAGGGCTACACAGTGACATTCTGAAAGTTCTTGACCTGGTAGCCAGGAGATTAGAACCAAGTTCAGTTTGAGCCTTGGGACTTCTTGGTTGTTGATGTTTCTATGCACATGGGTGAGAGAGATACCCAGTAGGAAACAGTACTATGCTCGCTTCCAAGTAGAGGAGCAGGTGTTGGCGCCTGTGGCGTGAATTCGCCGTGCCTAACCCCTCTGTAGTGACACCACTGAATTACAATGCTTATTAATAGGACAATGGGAGTTGCATTTTACTTTCAAAAGCATTGGCTCCTATAACACATCATCTTGTTTGCAGTGGTTTCCAACTGTGGTTACATAGGACATAGACAGTGGGGTTATGTAACAGGCTTTAACCATAATGACAGTCTGAACACTAACATTACACCTCACATGTACAGTGCTCTTTTTAAAATGTGTGTCAACCCTGCTGAGATTAATAAACTCATCTAATAGTCTTTCAGCACTCATAATGGGCTCTTGAAATTGCTTCATGATCTCAGTCAATAAAAAGAAATGTAAAGATGACTTTTGTTGTATATACCTCGTTGGGTCATCTTGGTAAGGTAGCAGGCTCGGATTACCACAGAGACTGACTGTCCTTTCTCCTTCCTCCTCACAAAGCTTTGGATGCTGGGCAAGTTGGCTTGGCCTTATCCTACGCCCTCACACTCATGGGGATGTTCCAGTGGTCTGTGAGACAAAGTGCCGAAGTGGAGAATATGGTAATGTTTATCTGAGAGTTTTCAGCCTTTTAAAGTCCCCTTTGCCATTAAATGACATAAAAGCAATTCTTATGTAAAATATTAAAACTGTTATTTTTGCATCGTAGCTAACGGAGTTTTTTTCCCTTAAGGTCCCGCTTCCATCTGTTTAATGTTAATGTAGAATAAAATGTATACATCTTTTTCTCTGTCTCATGTATGCTATGTCAGCAGGTTTTAGATTCATCACAAGCTGTCTTCAGATGTAATAAATGCCTCTGTAGGAGGGAAGTTCTGAAATCCGAGAGAGGATATAGGCTAATTTCTCAGAGGCCTGTTTATTTTTGTTTCTTAATGGGTAATTCCAAGTTCTTGGGAAAAGAAGAATTCAGTATTTTGAGGCCGTGTGTTTAATTGATAGCTCTCCCCACTCTCCCGCTCATGACCACTTGCAGCATCTCCCGTGTGTGGGATAGAAAGCAGGAGGTCCCAGGGCTGCTGCTCATTCCTCAGGGGCAACCTCCCATCTCTAAGGTGCTCCTCAAAGGTAGCCATTCCGGCAATAGCAGAAGGTTTGGACAGCATGTGAACTGCTTCCTTTTCACAGTACTTCCTGCTAAGGAGATAAAGGTGAACACATGGTACTTCCATTGCTCTATTCTCGTACCATCAAAATTGTCACAGTGAGACTTGAAGATGTCTAAAATAACTGATCTACAGGAGTGGCTATTCTGTAGCAAGACATTATTGACTGAAGGTCATAAAATCCTGGTTTTTTTAAAAAGATTATTTTATGTGTGATTTCTGCATATGCATGTACGTGCTGGAGGTTTATATGGGGTACCTTCTTCACTCAGCCTTCACCTTGTATTTTGAGACAAGTCCCTCACTGAGTTTGGAAGATACCATTTCAGCAAGACTGGCTAGCCAGTGAGCCCTGCCATCTGTCCACACCCCACTAATACTCGGTTACAGATCTATGCTGCCATGCTTAGACTTGTTTATAGAGGTGCTGGGATCCAAACCCAGGTCTTCATGTTTGCATATTAACCAATTTACCAGCCGAGCCATCTCTCCAGCCCTTCCTCCTGCTTCTCACTTAATGTTATAAGGGTGAATGGATTGGCTGCAATAAGCGCGGTTGTCAGATGATGGTGAGCAAAACTATACGCCGTCAGGATCCTCAATAGTCCTGGTAGACGTAAAGACCTATGCAGGCCTTGTCCAGCTGTGTATAAGTCAGATATCTCCACTAGCAAGCCCCTGGTTTCTGACCCATGTGGGTGTCTTTTCTCTTTCAGATGATTTCTGTGGAGAGGGTGATTGAATACACAGACCTAGAAAAGGAGGCACCTTGGGAGTACCAGAAACGCCCACCCCCAGGCTGGCCCCATGAAGGGGTGATTGTGTTTGACAACATGAACTTCACCTACAGCTTAGATGGGCCTCTGGTACTCAAGCATCTGACTGCACTCATCAAATCCAGAGAAAAGGTTAGTTTGAACCATCTTGTTTCTCTAGAGTTCCCATTGAAGATTTAGGCCACATCCGCATGTTGACATCCTGCTGACCTTGTCAGCAAGACTCTCAGAGGTTCTTCTGTGGATACCAGTCAGTCCAGCGGTGTTGTAGATAAGTCTTTGGAAATGGACCATTTGATGGGAAACTACTTCTCTTTTAAAAATAATCTCCATTTACTAACATTTTCAGTTATTCTGAAGTATTACATAACTGGTTTTTTTTTTTTAATCAGAAGTTTTCATTGTTTGAGGAGGAAGCTAATGTTCATTAGCACAGTAAAATAGTTGGATTAAGGTTCCCTGGAATTTAACCCGACTAGAGTTAGATAATATATCTGATGTAACGATTCATAAAAGTTATCTGATCATGTCGTCTCTGGGTCC